>BSBK01002764.1:0-1200000 GCA_027943335.1 Chamaecyparis obtusa | reverse complement strand
ACAGATCACTGAATCGGTCAACCATTTGATGAGAATCAATTATAATCACATAAAAGATCATTCTAAGGTTGTAATTCACCGAATTGGCCAAATGTTCGATGAGAATCAACTACAATCATGTAACAAGTTGATCTAAGGTTGCAGATCACTGACTCGATCAACCGTTCAATGAGAATCACATACAATTGCATAACATACCATTCTGATGTTGGAGATCACCGAATTGGTGAACCGTTTGATGAAAATCAGCTACAATCACATGATAAGCCATTCTGAGCTTACAAATCACTGAATTGGTCAACTGTTCAATGAGAATCAGCTACAATCATGTAACAAGCCATTCTGAGCTTACAAATACTTGAATATGTCAACTGTTCAATGAGAATCAGCTACAATCATGTAACAAGATATTCTGAGCTTACAAATCACCGAATCGGTGAACCGTTCGATGAGAATTAGCTAAAATCATGTAACAAGACATTCTAAGCTTACAAATCACTGAATTGGTCAACCGTTTGATGAGAATCAGCTACAATAACGTAACAAGCCATTCTGAGTTAACATATCACCAAACCGGTCTATCGTTTGATGAGAATCAACTACAATCACGTAACAAGCCATTCTGAGCTTACAAATCACTGAATCGGTCAACCATTTGATGAAAATCAATTATAATCATATAAAAGATCATTCTAAGGTTGTAGATCATCGAATCGGTCAAATGTTCGATGAGAATCAACTACAATCATGTAACAAGTTGATCTAAAATTTCAAGCCACTGACTCGATCGACGATTCAATGAGAATCAGATACATTCGCGTAACACACCATTCTGAGGTTGTAGATCATCGAATTGGTTAACCATTCGATGAGAATCAGCTAAAATCATGTAACAAGTTGTTCTGAGGTTGTAATTCACTGAATTGGTCAACCGTTCGATGAGAATCAGCTACAATCATGTGACAAGCTATTATGAGCTAACAGATCACCAAATCGGTCTACTGTTCGATGAGAATCTACTACAATCACGTAACAAGCCATTCTGAGCTTACAAATCACCGAATCGATCAACCATTCGATGAGATTCAACTACAATCACATAAAAGATCCTTCTAAGGTTCTAGATCACCGAATCGGTCAACCATTTGATGACAATCAACTAAAATTGTGTAACTTGTTCTGAGGTTGCAGTTCATCGAATCGGTCAATCATTCGATGAGAATTAGTTACAATCAACAAGCCATTCTGAGCTAATAGATCACCAAATCGGTCTACCGTTCGATGAGAATGAACTAAAATCACGTAACAAGTCATTCTGAGCTTACAGATTGCTAAATCGGCGAACCATTCAATGAGAATCAACTACAATCACGTAAAAGATTAGTCTAAGGTTGTAGATCACCAAATCGGTCAAATGTTTGGTGAGAATCAACTACAATCATGTAACAAGTCAATCTGACGTTGCAGATCACCAACTTGATCAACCGTTCGATGAGAATCGGATACAATCGTGTAACACAACATTTTGAGGTTGTAGATCACCGAATCAGTGAATCAATCGATGAGAATTAGCTACAATCACATAAAAGCCATTATGAGCTTACAAATCATCGAATTGATTAATCGTTCGATGAGAATCAGCTACAATCATGTAACAAGCCATTACGAGCTTAGAAATCACCCAATGGGTCAATCGTTTGATGAGAATCAAGTACAATCACATAAAAGTTCTTTTTGAAGTTGTAGTTCGCCGAATCGGTCAACCATTTGATGAGAATCAACACAATCACATAACAAACCATTCTAAGCTAATAGATCACCAAAATGCTCTACCGCTCAATGAGAATCAACTACAATAATGTAACAAGCCATTTTGAGCTGACAAATCACTGAATCAATCAACCGTTAAATGAGAATCAGATACAATCATCTAACAAGCCATTCTAAGCTTACAAATGACCGAATCGATCAACTGTTCAATGAGAATCAGCTACAATCACGTAACAAGCCATTGTGAGCTTACAAATCATAGAATCAGTCAACCATTCAATGAGAATCGGCTACAATCATGTACCAAGCCATTCTGAGCTTACAAATCACTGAATCGATTAACCATTCGATGAGAATCAATTACAATCATATAACAAATCATTTCGAGCTTACAAATCACCGAATTGGTTAACTGTTTGATGAGAATCAGCTACAATCACGTAACAAGCCATTTTGATCTTCCAAATCACCAAATCTCTCAACTGTTTGATGAGAATTAGCTACAATCATGTAACAAGCCATTCTAAGCTTACAAATCATCGAATAAGTCAACCATTCGATGAGAATCAATTACAATCATGTAACAACGCACTCTGAGCTTATAAATCATTGAATCAGTCAACTGTTTGAGGAGAATTTGCTACAATCATGTAATAAGCCATTAGAGCTTACAAATCAAATAATCGGTCAACTATTCGATGAGATTCATCTACAATCACATAAAAGGCCATTCTACTCTTAAAATCACTGAATCAGTCAACTGTTCGATGAGAATAAATTACAATCACGTAAGAAGCCATTCTGAGCTTCCAAATCACTGAATCGGTCAACCATTTGATGAAAATTAATTACAATCACGTAAGAAGCCTTTCTAAGCTTAAAAATCACCGAATCGGTGAAACGTTCGATGAGAATCAACTATAATCATGTAACAAGCCATTCTGAGCTCACCAATTACTGAATCAACTATAATCATGTAACAAGTCATTTTGATCTTAAAAATCAACTATAATCATGTAACAAGTCATTTTGAGCTTAAAAATCACCGAATCGATCAACCGTTCAATGAGAATCAGCTACAATCACATAACAAGCCATTCTGAGCCTACAAATATCGAATCGGTCAACCATTTGATGAGAATCAATTACAAATCATATAAGAAGCCATTCTAAGCTTAAAAATCACTGAATCGGTCAACCACTCAATGAGAATCAGCTACAATCGTGTAACGAGTCATTTTTAGCTTACAAATCACCAAATTTGTCAACCGTTCGATGAGAATCCATTACAATCATTTAACAAGCCATTTTGAGCTTACAAATCAATGAATCGGTCAACCGTTCGATGAGAATCAATTACAATCACGTAACAAGCCATTCTAAGCTTCTAAATCACCAAATCGGTCAACCATTCGATGAGAATCAGCTACAATCATGTAATAAGCCATTTTGAGCTTACAAATCACTGAATCGGTGTACCGTTTGATGAGAATTAGCTACAATTATGAAATAAGCCATTCTAAGCTTATAAATCACCGAATGGGTCAACTGTTTGATGAGAAATAATTATAATCAAGTAACAATGCATTCTGAGCTTACAAATCAATGAATCGGTCAACCGTTCGATGAGAATCAATTACAATCATGTAACAAGCCATTCTGAGGTTACAAATCACTAAATCGGTCAACCGATCGGTGAGATTCAGCTATAATGACATAACAAGCCATTTTGAACTTACAAATCATCGAATTAGACAATTGTTTGACCAGAATCAGCTACAATCATGTAACAAGCCATTCTGAGCTTACAAATCATCTAATCAGTCAACCATTTGATGAGAATAAATTACAATCATGTAACAAGTTATTTTGAGCTTACAAATCATCGAATCGGTCAACCATTCAATGAGAATAAGCTACAATCATGTAACAAGCAATTTTGAGCTTAAAAATCATCGAATTGGTGAACCGTTTGATGACAATTAGCTACAATCATGTAACAAACCTTTTTGGGCTTACAAATCACTAAATCGGTCAACCATTCGATGAGAATCAGCTACAATTAAGTAACAAGTCAATTCTGAGCTTACAAATCACCGAATCGGTTAACTGTTCGATGAAAATCAGCTACTATCACGTAACAATCCATTGTAAGCATACAAATCACCGAATCTGTCAGCCATTCGATGAGAAATAGCTACATTCACGTAACATGTCATTCTGAACTTACAAATGACCGAATCGATCAACCACTCGATGACAATTAATTACTATCATGTGACAAGCAATTCTGAACTTACAAATCACCGTATTGGTCAACCGTTCGATGAGAATCAGCTACAATCACGTAACAAGCCAAGTTTGAGCTTACAAATCACTGAATCAATCAAGCGTTTGATAAGAATTAGTTACAATCACATAACAAGCTATTCTAAGCTTACAAATCACCGAATCGGTCAACTGTTCGATGAGAATCAATTACAATCACGTAACAAGCCATTCTAAGCTTATAAATCACTGAATCGGTCAACCGTTCGATAAGAATATATTACTATCACATAACAAGCCATTCTAAGCTTACAAATCACCGAAATGGTCAACCGTTGGATGAGAATCAGTTACAATTACGTAACAAGCCATTTTGAGATTACAAATCACCGATTCGGTCAACTGTTTGATCAGAATCACTTACAATCACGTAACAAGCAATTCTGAGCTTACAAATTATTGAATCGATCAACCGTTCGATGAGAATCAATTATAATCACGTAACAAGCTATTTTGAGCTTACAAATCACTGAATCGGTCAACTATTTGATGAGAATCTATTACAATCATGTAACAAGCCATTTTCAGCTTACAAATCATGAATAAGTCAACCATTCGGTGAGCATTAGCTACAATCACGTAGCAAGTCATTTTGAGCTTGCAAATCATAGAATCAGTCAACCGTTCAATGAGAATCAACTATAATCATGTAACAAGATATTTTGAGATGACAAATCACTGAATCAGTTAATGGTTATATGAGAATCAGCTACAATCACGTAACAAGTCATTCTGAGCTTACAAATCACTGAATCAGTCAACTGTTTGATGAGAATCAGCTACAATCATGAAACAAGGCATTCTGAGCATACAAATCACCGAATCGATCAACCCTTCGATGAAAATAAGCTACTATCACGTAACAAGCCATTCTGAGCATACAAATCACCGAATTGGTCAACCATTCAATTGGTCAATTATTTGATGAAAATTAATTACAATCACGTAACAAGCCATTCTAAGCTTACAAATAACCAAATCGGTCAACTGTTGGACGAGAATCAGCTATGATCATGTAACAAGCCATTATAAGCTGACAAATAACTGGGTGAACCATTCGATGAGAATCAGATACAATCACGTAGCAAACCATTCTGAGCTTACAAGTCACTGAATTGATAAACCGTTCGATGAGAATCATCTACAATCACGTAACAAGTCATTCTAAGCTTACAAATCACCAAATCGATCAACTGTTAGATGAAAATCAACTACAATCAAGTAACAAGCCAATTCTGAGCTTACAATTCATTGAATCGGTCAACCATTTGATGAAAATACGTTACAATCATGTAACAAGTAATTCTGAGCTTACAAATCACCAAATCGGTCAACTGTTTGATGAGAATGAATTACAATCATGTAAAAAGCCATTCTAAACTTACATATCACTGAAGCGGTCAATCGTTCGATGACAATCAACTACAATCACGTAACAAGCCATTCTGAGCATACAAATCACCGAATTGGTCAACCCTTTGATGAGAATCAACTACAATCATGTAACATGACATTCTGAACTTACAAATCACCGAATCGGTCAACCGTTCGATGAGAATCAATTACAATCACGTAACAAGCAATTCTGAGTTTATAAATCATCGAATTGGTCAACTATTTGATGAGAATTAGCTACAATCACATAACAAAGCATTCTGAGCTTACAAATCATCGAATTGGTCAACCATTCGATGAGAGTGAGCTACAATCATGTAATAATCCATTTTGAGCTTACAAATCATGGAATCGATCAACCTGTCGATGAGAATCAAGTACAATCATGTAACAAGCTATTTTGAGCTTACAAATAAACAAATTGGTCAATCATTCAATAAAAATTAGCTCCAATCATGTAACGAACCATTCTGAGCTTACAAATCATAGAATCGGTCAATAGTTTGATGAGAATCAATTATAATCACATAACAAGCCATTCAAAGTAACAAATCATCGAAACAGTCAATAGTTTGATGAGAAACAATTATAATCATGTAACAAGCCATTCAAGCCATTCAAAGTAACTACAATCACGTAACAAGCTATTTTGAGCTTACAAATCATTGAATCGGTCAACCTTTCGATGAGAATCAGCTACAATCATGTAACAAGCCATTCTGAGATTAAGAATCACCGAATCGGTTAACCGTTCGATGAGAATTAGTTACAATCACGTAACAAGCCATTCAAAGCTTACAAATGTCTGAATTGGTCAACCATTCGATGAGCATCAATTACAATCATGTAAAATGCCATTCTAAAATTACAAATCACCAAATCAGTTAACCGTTCAATAAGAATCAACTACAATCATGTAACAAGCCATTCTGAGCTTACAAATCATTGAATCGATCAACCATTCGATGAGAATCAGCTACAATCATGTAACAAGCCATTCTGAGCTTATAATTCTTTTAATTATTCAACCATTCAGTGAGAATTAGCTACAATCACATAACAAGCCATTCTGAGCTTACAAATCACCAAATCGACCAACCATTCGATAAAAATCAATTACAATCACGTAACAAGCCATTCTGAGCTTACAAATAACCAAATCGGTCAACTGTTAAAAAAGAATCAATTAAAATCACGTAACAAGTCATTCTGAGCTTACAAATCACCGAATTAGTCAACTATTTGATGAGAAACAACTACAATCATGTAACAATCCATTTTGAACTTACAAATCATTGAATCAGTCAACTGTTTGATGAGAATTGGCTACAATCATGTAACAAGCCATTCTGAGCTTACAAATCATTGAATCTGTCAACCACTTGATGAGAATCACCTACAAGCATGTAACAAGTCATTCTGAGCTTACAAATCACTGAATTGGTCAACTGTTCGGTGATAATTAACTATAATCACGTAACAAGGCATTCTGAGCTTACAAATCATTGAATCAATCAACCGTTCGATGAGCATCAGCTACAATCACATAACAAGCCATTTTGAGCTGACAAATAACTAAATCAAACAACTGTTTAATGAGAATCAACTACAATCATGTGACAAGAAATTCTTAGCTTATAAATTATCGAATCGGACAACCATTCAATGAGAATCAGCTACAATCATGTAACAAGCCATTCTAAGTTTACAAATAATCGAATCGGTCAACCATTGAATGAGAATCAGCTACAATAATTTCACAAGCCATTCTGAGCTTACAAATCATCGAATCGGTCAACAGTTGGATCAGAATCAGCTAAAATCATGTAACAGGCCATTCTGAGCTTACAAATCACTGAATTGGTCAATTATTTAATGAGACAGCTAAAATCACGTAACAAGCCATTATGAGCTTACAAATCACCGAATCAGTCAACTATTCCTTGAGAATTAATTACTATCACGTAAAAAGCCATTCTGAGATTACAAATCACCGAATCAATCAATTATTTGATGAAAAATAGCTATAATCACAAACAAGCCATACTGAGCTTACAAATCACCGAATCAGTCAACTATTCGAGGAGAATTATCTACAATCACATACCAAGCCATTGTGAGCTGACAAATCACTGAATCGGTCAACAGTTCGATAAGAATCAGCTACAGTCACGTAACATGCCATTCTGAGCTTACAAATCACCGAATCGGTCAACCGTTTTATGAGAATCAGCCACAGTCACGTAACAAACCATTCTGAGGTTACAAATCAATGAATCAATCAACAATTTCATGAGAATTAGGAAAAATCATATAACAAGCCATTCTATGCTTACAAATCACCAAATCGGTCAACCGTTTGGTGAGAGCCAAGTACAATCACATAACAAGCCACTCTAAGCTTACAAATCACCAAACCGGTCAACCGTTTGATGAGCATCAGCTACAATAACGTAATAAGCCATTCTGAGTTTACAAATCAAAGAATCGGTCAATCGTTAGATTAGAATAAGCTACGATTACGTAACAAGTCATTCTGAGCTTATAAATCACTGAATCAATCAACCATTCAATGAGAATCAGCTACAATAATGTAACAAGCCATTTTGAGCTTACAAATCATCGAATCGATTGACTATTTGATGAAAATCAGCTAGAATCATGTAACAATTCATTCTGAGCTTAGAAATCACCTAATCGGTGAACCTTTCGATGAGAATGAGCTATAATCATGTAACAAGTCATTCTAAGCTTACAAATCACCAAATCAGTCAACTGTTCGATGAGAATCAGCTATAATCACGTAACAAGCCATTCTGAGCTTACAAATCACCGAATTGGTCAACTGTTTGTTGAGAATCAATTACAATCATGCGACAAGCCCTTCTGAGATTACAAATCATGTAATTGGTTAACAGTTCAATGAGAATTAGTGAAAATCATGTAACAAGCCATTTTGAGCTTACAAATCATAGAATCGGTCAACTATTCGATGAGAATAAACTACAATCACATAACAAGCCATTCTGAGCTTACAAATCACCAAATTAGTCAACCATTCAATGAGAATCAGCTACAATAATGTAACAAGCCATTCTGAGCTTACAAATCACCGAATTGGTCAACCGTTTGATGAGAATCAATTACAATCATGTGACAAGCTATTTTGACATTACGAATCATTGAATTGTTAACCGTTCGATGAGAATCATTGACAATCATGTAACAAGCCATTTTGACTTTAGAAATCACAGAATCGGTCAACCGTTCAATGAGAATCAATTAGAATCACTTAAAAAGCCATTCTAAGCTTACAAATCATCGAATCGGTCAACCGTTCGATAAGAATCAACTACAGTCACATAACGAGCCATTATGTTCTACAAATGACCGAATCGGTCAACCATTTTGATGAGAATCAATTACAATAACATAACAAGGCATTCTGAGCTTACAAATCACTGAATCAGTCAGTCGTTCACTGAGAATTAGCTATAATCACAAAAAAGCTATTATGAACTTACAAATCAATGAATCGGTCAACCATTCGATGAGAATCAACTACAATTTCTTAACAAGCCATTCTAAGGTTACAAATCATCGAATCGGTCAACCATTCGATAAGAATCAGCTACAATCACGTAACAAGCCATTCTAAGCTTACAAATCATTGAATCGTTGAACCTTTCGATGGCCATTGGCTACAATCACATAACAAGTCATTTTGAGCTTATAAATCACCAAATTGGTCAACCGTTCAATGAGAATTAGCTACAATCATGTAACAAGCCATTCTGAGCTCACAAATCACCCAATCGATCAACTGTTTGATGACAGATAGCTACAATCACATAACAAGCTATTCGGAGCTTATAAATCACTGAATCGGTCAACCGTTTGCTAAGAATCAGTTACAATCACGTAACAAGACATTCTGAGCTTACAAATCACTTAATCGATTAACAGTTCAGTGAGAATCAACTAAAATCACGTAACAAGCCATTCTGAGCTTACAAATCACCGAATCGGTCAACCGTTCAATAAGAATCAGCTATAATCATGTAACAAGCCATTCTAAGCTTACAAATCACTGAATCGGTCAACCTTTAGATGGCAATTAGCTACAATCATGTAACAAGTCATATTGAGCTTAAAAATCACTGAATCAGTCAACCGTTCAATGAGAATCAACTACAATCACGTAACAAGCCATTCTGAGCTTACAAATAGACAAATTGGTCAACCGTTTAATGAGAATCAATTACAATCACATAACATGCCATTCTGAGCTTACAAATCACCAAATTTGCCAACCATTCAATGAGAATTAATTACAATCACGTAAAAGCCATTCTTAGCTTACAAATCACTAAATCGGTCAACCGTTTGATGAGAATCAATTACAATCATGAAACAAGACATTCTGAGCTTACAAATCACTGAATCAGCGAACCATTTGATGAGAATCAGCTACAATCACATAACAAGCCATTATGAGCTTACAAATCACCAAATCGGTCAACCCTTTCATGAGAATCAATTACAATCATGTAACAAACCATTCTGAGCTTACAAATCACTGACTCGATCAACTGTTCGATGAGAATCAGCTACAATCATGTAACAAGCCATTATGAGTTTACAAATCACCAAATCGGTCAATCATTCGATGAGAGTCATTTACAATCACGTAACAAGCCATTCTGAGCTTAGAAATCACTGAATCAGACAACGGTTCAATGAGAATCAATTACAATCATGTAACAAGTCATTCTGAGCTTACAAATCACTGAATCGGTCAAGCGTTTGATGAGAATCAACTTCAATCACATAACAAGCCATTCTAAGCTTACAAATCACTGAATCGGTGAACCGCTCAATGAGAGTTGACTATAATCATGTAACAAGGCATTCTGAGCTTACAAATCATCGAATCAATCAACTGTTTGATGAAAATCAGCTACAATCATGTAACAAGCCATTCTGAGCTTACAAATCACCGAATCGGTGAATCATTCGATAAGAATCAGCTACAATCATGTAACAAGCCATTCTGGTCTTGCAAATCACTAAATTAGTGAACCGTTTGATGAGAATCAGCTAAAATCAGGTAACAAGCCATTCTTAGCTTACAAATCATCGAATCGATCAACAGTTTGATGAGAATCAATTACAATCATGTAATAAGCCATTCTGAGCTTACAAATCATCGAATCGATCAAGTGTTTGATGAGAATTAGCCGCAATCACATAACAAGCCATTCTAATCTTACAAATCACTGAATCGGTCAACTGTTCAATAAAAATCAAATTACAATCAAGTAACAAGCTATTTTGAGCTTACAAATCACTGAATCGGTCAACTGTTCGATTAGAATCAATTACAATCATGTAACAAGCCATTTTGAGCTTACAAATCATCGAATAACTTAACGATTTGGTGAGAATCAGGTACAATCACATAACAAGCCATTCCGAGCTTACCTATCACCGAATCGGTCAACCGTTTGATGAGAATCAATTACAATCATGTAACAAGCCATTTTGAGCTTACAAATCATTGAATCACTGAACCACTTGATGAGAATCAATTACTACAAGCCATTCTAAACTTACAAATCATTGCATCGGTCAACCGTTCTTTGAGAATCAATTACAATCATGTAACAAGCCATTCTAAACTTACAAATCACTGAATCAGTCAACTATTCGATGAGAATCAATTACAATCATGTAACAAGCTATTCTAAGCTTATAAATCACCAAATTGGTCAGCCATTCGATGAGAATCAATTACAATCAGGTAAAAAGTCATTCTGAGCTGACAAATCACTGAATCGATGAACCGTTCAATAAGAATCAGCCACAATCATGTAACGAGCCATTATGAGCTTATAAATCACCAAATCGGTCAACTGTTCAATGAGAATTAGCTACAATCATGTAACAAGCCATTTTGAGCTTACAAATCATCAAATCGGTCAACCGTTCGATGAAAATCAGTTACAATCATGTAACAAGCCATTTAGAGCTTACAAATCATAGAATCGGTCAACTGTTTTATGAGAATGAATACCAATCATGTAACAAGACATTCTGAGCTTACAAATCATCGAATCAATCAACCCTTTGATGAGAATCAATTACAATCATGTAATAAGCTATTTTAAGCTTACAAATCACCGAATCGATCAACTGTTTGATGAGATTCAAGTACAATCACGTAACAAGCCATTATGAGCACAAATCACCGAATCAGTCAACGGTTCGATTAGAATCACCTACAATCACGTAACAAGCTAATCTGAGCTTATAAATTACCAAATCAGTCAACTGTTCGATGAGAATAAGCTACAATCACATAACAAGCCATTTTGAGCTTACAAATCACTGGATCGGTCAACCGTTCAATGAGAATCAATTACAATCACGTAAAAAGCCATTGTTAGATTACAAATCACCGAATCGGTCAACCGTTCGATGAGAATGAATTACAATCATGTAACAAGCCATTCTGAGCTTACAAATCACTGAATCGATCAACCGTTCGATGAGAATCAATTACAATCATGTGCCATTTTGAACTTACAAATAACTGAATCGGTCAACCATTTGCTTAGAATCAGCTACAATCACGTAACAAGCCATTCTGAGCTTACAAATGACCAAATTGATCAACCGTTTGATGAGAATTAGCTACAATCATGTAACAAGCCATTTTGAGCTTACAAATCATCGAATTGGTCAACCGTTCGATGAGAACAAATTACAATCACATAACAAGCTATTTTGAGCTTACAAATCATGGAATCGATCAACTATTTGATGAGAATTAATTACAATCATGTAACAAGACATTCTGAGCTTATAAATCACCAAATCGGTCAACCGTTTGATGAGAATTGACTACAATCACGTAAAAAGCCATTCTGAGCTTAAAAATCACCAAATCAATCAACAGTTCGATGAGAATTAGCTACAATCTCTTAACAAGCCATTCTAAGGTTACAATCACCGAATCTGTCAATCGTTCAATGAGAATCAATTACAATCACGTAACAAGCCATTTTGTGTTTACAAATAACCAAATCAGTCAACTTTTCAATGAGAATCAATTATAATCACGTAACAAGCCATTCTGAGCTTACAAATCACCGAATCGGTCAACCGTTCAATGAGAATCAGCTACAATCATGTAAAAAGCCAATTTTGAGCTTACAAATCACCGAATCAGTCAACCATTCGATGAAAATCAGCTACTATCACCTAACAAGCCATTCTGAGCATACAAATCATCGAATCAGTTAACGATTCGATGAGAATCAACTATTCTGAGCTTACAAATCACTGAATCAGTCAACCGTTTGATGAGAATCAACTGCAATCACGTAACAAGCCATTTTGAGGTTACAAATCATCAAATCGGTCAACCGTTTGATGAGAATCAACTACAATCACATAACAAGCCATTCTAAGATGACAAATCACTGAATCAGTCAAGCATTTGATGAGAATTAGCTACAATCACGTAATAAGCCATTTTGAGCTTATAAATCACCGAATCGGTCAATCGTTCATTGAGAATCAATTACAATCATGTAACAAGCCATTTTGAGCTTACAAGTCACCAAATTGGTCATGCGTTCGATGAGAATCAATTGCAATCATGTAACAAGCCATTCTGACCTTACATATCACTGAATCAGTTAACCGTTTGATGAAAATTAGCTACTATCACGTAACAACCCATTTTGAGCATACAAATCATCGAATCGGTCAACCATTCGATGAGAATCAACTACAATAATGTAACAGGCCATTCTCAACTTACAAATCACTGAATCGGTGAACCGTTTGATAAAAATTAGCTACAATAACGTAACAAGCCATTTTGAGCTTATAAACCACCGAATCGATGAACCGTTCGGTAAGAATCAGCTACAATGATGTAGCAAGCATTCTAAGCTTACAAATCATTAAATCGGTCAACCATTCGATGAGAATTGGCTACAATGATGTAACAAGTCATTTTGAGCTTACAAATCATCGAATTGGTCAACTGTTCAATGAGAATTAGATACAATCACGTAACAAGCCATTGTTAGCTTAAGAATTAGTGAATCGGTCAACCGTTCGATGAGAATTAGCTACAATCACATAACAAGCCATTCTGAGCTTACAAATCACTGAATAGCTCAGAATGGTTTCTTACATGATTCTAATTGATTCTCATCAAATAGTTGACCTATTCGGTGATTTGTCAGCTCATAATAGCTTGTTACGTGATTGTAGCTAATTTTCATTGAACGGTTCACCTATTCGGTGATTTGTAAGCTCAGAATAGCTTATTACATGATTGTAGCTAATTCTCATCAAATGGTTGACCGATTAGATGATTTGTAAGCTCAGAATAGCTTGTTACATAATTGTAGTTGATTCTCATCAAATAGTTGACTGATTTGTAAGCTCAGAATGGCTTGTTACGTAATTGTAGCTGATTCTCATCAAACAGTTGACCGATTTGATGATTTGTAAGCTTAGAATGGCTTGTTACATAATTATAATTGGTTCTCATCGAACGGTTAACCAATTCGGTAAATTGTATGTTCAGAATGGCTTGTTACGTGATTGTAGCTAATTGTCATCAAATGGTTTGCCAATTTGGTGATTTGTAAGGTCAGAATGGCTTGTTAGATGATTGTAATTAATTCTCATCGAATGGTTGACCGATTATCTGATTTGTAAACTCAAAATGGCTTGTCACGTTATTGTAAGTGATGCTCATCGAAGGGTTGACCGATTTGATTATTTGTAAGCTTAGAATGGCTTGTTACGAGATTGTAATTTATTCTCATCGAATGGTTGACCAATTCAGTGATTTGTAAGCTCATAATATTTTGTTACGTGATTGTAGTTGATTCTCATCAAACGGTTGACCGATTCGGTGATTTGTAAGCTCAAAATGGCTTGTTACGTGATTGTAGCTGATTCTCATCGAACAGTTGACCAATTCGATGATATGTAAACTCAAAATGGCTTGTTACGTGCTTGTAATTGATTCTCATTGAAGAGTTGACCAATTCGGTGATTTATAAGCTCAAGATAGCTTGTTACATGATTGTAATTGACTCTCATCGAATGGTTGACTGATTCATTGATTTGTAAGCTCAGAATGGCTTGTTACATGATTGTAGCTGATTCTCATTGAACGGTTGACCAATTCAATAATTTGTAAATCAGAATGGCTTGTTACGTGCTTGTAATTGATTTTCATCGAATAGTTGACCGATTCGATGATTTATAACCTTAGAATGGCTTGTTACGTGATTATAATTGATTCTCATCAAATAATTGACCGATTCGATGATTTGTAAGCTCAGAATGGCTTGTTACGTGATTGTTGCTAATTCTCATCAAATGGTTGATTGATTTGGTTATTTGTAAGCTTAGAATGGCTTGTTACATGATTGTAGCTGATTCTTATCTAATGGTTGAGCTTACAAATCACTGAATAGGTGAACCGTTCAATGAGAATCAGCTACAATCACGTAACAAGCCATTTTGAGCTTACAAATCATCAAATCGGTCAACCGTTCGATGAGAATCAACTATAATAGCATAAAATATCCTTCTGATGTTGTAGATTACCAAATCGGTCAACCGTTCGATAAAAATCAGATAAAATCACGTAACAATTCATTTTGAGGTTGTAGTTCACCGAATCGGTCAACCGTTAGATGAGAATCAGCTCCAATCATAAACAAGCCATTCTGAGCTAACAAATCACCAAATTGGTCTACAGTTCAATGAGAATCAACTAAAATCACATAACAAGCCATTCTGAGCTTACAGATCATTGAATCGATCAACCATTCGATGAGAATAAACTAAAATCACATAAAAGAGAATTCTAAGGTTGTAGATCACCGAATCGGTCAAATGTTTGATGAGAATGAACTACAATCATGTAAGAAGTCGATTTGAGGTTGCAGATCACTGACTCGATCAATTGTTTGATGAGAATCAGATACAATCACGTAACACACCATTCTGAGGTTGTAGATCACTGAATCGGTGAACTATTTGATGAGAATTAGCTACAATCACTTAACAAGCCATTCTAAGCTTATAAATCACCAAATTAGTGAACCATTTGATAAGAATCAACTACAATTATGTAACAAGCCATTCTGAGCTTACAAATCATTGAATTGGTCAACCATTTGATGAGAATCAGCTACAATTACGTAACAAGCTATTCTGAGCTTACAAATCACCGAATCGGTCAACCATTCATTGAGAATCAGCTACAATCATATAACAAGGTAGTCTGAGCTTAAAAATCACCAAATCAGTCAACCGCTCAGTGAGAATCAACTACAATCATATAAAATATCCTTTTGAGTTTGTAGATCATGGAATTGGTCAACCGTTCACTGAAAATCAGCTAAAATCACGTAACAAGTTTTCTAAGGTTGCAGTTGACCGAATCGGTCAACCATTCGATGAGAATCAGTTACAATCATGTAACAAGCCATTCTAAGCTAACAGATAACCAAATCAGTCTACCGTTCAATGAGAATTCACTACAATCAAGTAACAAGGCATTCTCAGCTTACAAATCACTGAATCAGTCAACCATTTGATGAGAATCAACTACAATCACATTAAAGATCATTCTAAGGTTGTAGATCACCGAATTGGCCAAATATTTGATGAGAATCAACTACAATCATGTAACAAGTCGATCTGAGGTTCAAGATCATCAACTCAATCAACCGTTCAATGAGAATCACATACAATTGTGTAACATACCATTCTGAGGTTGGAGATCACCGAATTGGTGGACTGTTTGATGAGAATCAACTTCAATCACATGACAAGCCATTCTAAGCTTACATATACTTGAATAGGTCAACCATTCGATCAGAATCAGCTATAATCACGTAACAAGATATTCTGAGCTTACAAATCATCGAATCAGTGAACTGTTCGATGAGAATCAACTATAATCATGTAACAAGTCGATCTAAAATTTCAAGCCACTGACTCGATCAACGGTTCAATGATAATCAGACACTATCATGTAACACACCATTCTAAGGTTGTAGATCGTCGAATTGGTTAACCATTCGATGAGAATCAGCTAAAATCACGTAACAAGTTGTTCTAAGGTTGTAATTCACCGAATTGGCCAACCGTTCGATGAGAATCAACTACAATCATGTAACAAGCCATTATGAGCTAACAGATCACTGAATCGGTCAACTGTTCAATGAGAATCAATTACCATCATATAACAAACCATTCTGAGCTTACAAATCACCGAATCGGTTAATTGTTCGATGAGAATCAGCTACAATCATGTAAAAAGCCATTCTGAGGTTACAAATCACCAAATCGATCAACCGTTCGATGAGAATTAGCTACAATCATGTAACAAGCCATTCTGAGCTTACAAATCATCGAATAAGTCAACCATTTAATGAAAATCAATTACAATCATGTAACAACGCACTCTGAGCTTATAAATCACCGAATCGGTCAACCGTTTGAGGAGAATTTGCTACAATCACGTAATAAGCCATTATGATCTTACAAATCAAATAATCGGTCAACTGTTCGATGAGATTCATCTACAATCACGTAAAATGCCATTCTGTGCTTAAAATCACCGAATCGGTCAACCGTTCGATGAGAATAAATTACAATCACGTAACAAGCCATTCTAAGCTTCCAAATCATTGAATTGATTAACCGTTTGACAAAAATTTATTATAATCACGTAAGAAGCCTTTTTGAGATTAAAAATCACCGAATCGGTGAAACGTTCGATGAGAATCAGCTACAATCACGTAATAAGCCATTCTGAGCTTACAAATCAATGAATCAATCAACCGTTTGATGAGAATCAGCTATAATCACGTAACAAGTCATTTTGAGCTTACAAATCACTGACTCGGTCAATCGTTCGATGAGAATCAGCTACAATCACGTAACAAGCCATTTTGAGCTTAAAAATACTAAATCGGTCAACCGTTTGATGAGAATCAATTACAATCATATAAGAAGCCATTTTGAGCTTACAAATCATGGAATCGATCAACCGCTCGATGAGAATCAGCTACAATCACGTAACGAGCCATTTTTAGCTTACAAATCACCAAATTTGTTAGCTATTTGATGAGAATTTATTACAATCATGTAACAAGCCATTCTAAGCGTACAAATCACTAAATCGGTCAACCGTTCGATGAGAATAAATTACAATCATGTAACAAGCCATTCTGAGCTTCCAAATCATCAAATTTCTCAATTGTTTGATGAGAATCAGCTACAATTACGTAACAAGCCATTCTAAGCTTAGAAATCACCGAATCGGTCAACCGTTCGATGAGAATAAGTTACAATCATGTAATAAGCTATTCTAAGCTTACAAATCACCGAATTGGTCAATCGTTCGATGAGAATCAACTACAATCCTGTAACAATCCATTCTGAGCTAGCAAAACATCGAATCGGTCAACCATTTGATGAGATTTAGCTACAATCACATAAAAGGCCATTCTGATCTTACAAATCACTGAATCGATCGACCGTTCGGTGAGAATCAATTACAATCACGTAACAAGCTATTCTAAGCTTCCAAATCACCGAATCGGTCAACCGTTCGATGAGAATCAGCTACAATTGCGTAACAAGCCATTTTGAGCTTTCAAATCATTGAATTAGTCAACCGTTTGATCAGAATCAACTACAATCACGTAACAAGACATTGTGAGTTTATAAATCACTAAATCGATCAACCGTTCGATTAGAATCAGCTACAATTCACGTAACAAGCCATTCTGAGCTTACAAATCATGAAATCGGTCAACCATTGGATGAGAATCAATTACAATCACGTAACAAGCCATTCTAACCTTACAAATCACCAAATCGATCAACCGTTCAATGATAATTGTTTGATGAGAATCAGCTATAATCATGTAACATGCCATTCTGAGCTACAAATCACTGAATCGGTCAACCGTTCAATTAGAATCAATTACAATCATGGAACAAGTCATTATGAGCTTATAATTCATGGACTCTGTCAACAGTTCGATGAGAATCAGCTACAATCATGTAACAAGGCATTATGAGCTTACAAATCACCGAATTGGTCAACCACTCAATGAGAATTAGCTACAATCACATAACAAGCTATTTTGAGCTAACAAATCACCGATTCGGTCAACCGTTTGATGAGATTCAGCTACAATCACATAACTAGCGATTCTGAGCTTACAAATCATCGGATTCATCAAACGTTCGATGAGAATTAGATACTAACAAGCCATTCTGAGCTTACAAATCTACGAATTGATCAACCGTTCGATGAGAATCAGCCATAATCACATAACAAGCCATTCTGAGCTTACAAATCATCGAATCGATCAACCGTTTGATGAGAATCAACTACAAGCATGTAACAAGCCATTCTGAGATTACAAATCATCGAATCAGTCAACCGTTCGATGAGAATAAATTAAAATCACATAAGAAGCCATTCTGAGCTTACAAATCACTGAATCGGTCTACTGCTCGATAAGAATCATCTACAATCACGTAACAAGCCATTTTTAGCTTACAAATCACCGAATTGGTCAACCGTTCGATGACAATCAATTAAAATCATATAACAAGCCATTCTAAGCTTACAAATCACTGAATCAGGCAACCGTTTGATGGGAATTAGCAATAAACATGTAACAAGCCATTGTGAACTTAAAAGTCACCGAATCGATCAACCGTTTGATGAGAATCAACTACAATCACGTAACAAGCCATTTTGAGCTTACAAATTACCGAATCAATCAACCGTTCGATGAGAATCAGCTACAATTATGAAACAAGCCATTCTAAGCTTAAAAATCACCGAATTCATCAACTATTTGATGAGAATAAATTACGATAATGTAACAAGTCATTCTGAGCTTACAATTTACCGAATCGGTCAACCGTTTGATGACAATCAGCTACAATCATGTAACAAGCCATTCTGATCTTACGAATCACCGAATCGGTTAATAGTTAGATGAGAATCAGCTACAATCACCTAACAAACCATTATGAGCTTACAAATCATTGAATCGATCAACTGTTTGATGAGAATCAGCTACTATCACGTAATAAGCCATTCTAAGCATACAAATTACCAAATCGGTCAACCGTTTGATGAGAATCAACTACTATCACATAAGAAGTCATTCTAAGCTTACAAATCACTGAATCAGTCAACTATTTGATGAGAATCAATTACAATCACACAACAAGCCATTCTGAGCTTACAAATCACTGAATCAGTCAACTATTTGATGTGAATCAATTACAATCACACAACAAGCCATTCTGAGCTTACAAATCACCGAATCGGTCATACGTTCGATGACAATCAGCTACAATCATGTAACAAGCCATTCTGAGCTTACAAATCACTGAATCAATCAATTGTTTGATGATAATCATTTACCATCACGTAACAAGCAATTTTTAACTTACAAATCACCAAATCGGTGAACCGTTCGATGAGAATCAGCTACAATTACGTAACAATCTATTTTGAACTTACAAATCACTAAATCGGGCAGCCGTTTAATGATAATCAACTACAATCATGTAACAAGCCATTCTGAGCTTACAAATCACCTAATTGGTCAACCATTCGATGAGAATCAATTATAATCATGTAACAAGCCATTCTGAACTTACAAATCACCGAATCGATCAACCATTCGATGAGAATAAATTACAATCACGTAAGAAGCCATTCTGAGCTTACAAATCACTGACTTAGTCAACCGTTCGATGAGAATTAATTACAATCACATAACAAGCCATTTTGAGCTTACAAATCACTGAATCAGTCAATTGTTCGATGAGAATCAGCTACAATCACATAACAAGCCATTTTAAGCTTACAAATCACCAAATTGGTTAACCATTCGATGAGGATTAGCTACAATCATGTAAAAAGCCATTCTGAGCTTAGAAATCACTGAATCAGTCAACCGTTTGATGAGAATCAATTACAATCATGTAACAAGCCATTCGGAGCTTACAAATCACTAAATCGGTCAACCGTTTGATGAGAATCAGCTACAATCACGTAACAAGTCATTCAGAGCTTACAAATCATAGAATCGGTCAACCGTTTGATTAGAATCAGATTAAAATCATGGAATAATCCATAATGAGCTTACAAATTACCGAATCGATCAACGTTTGATAAGAATAAACAACAATCACGTAACAAGCCGTTGTGATCTGACAAATCATCAAATCGGTCAACCATTTGATGAGAGTCAGCTACAATCACGTACCAAAGTATTCTGAGCTTACAAGTCACCGAATCGGTCAACTGTTCAATTAGAATGAGCTACAATCACGTAACAAGCTATTTTGAGATGACAATACACTAAATCGGTCAACTGTTTGATGAGAATCAGCTACAATCACGTAACAAGCCATTCTAAGCTTAAAAATCACCAAATCAGTCAACCGTTTGTTGAGAATCAATTGCAATTAGGTAACAAGCCATTCTGAGCAAACAAATCACCGAATCGATCAATCGTTTGATGAGAATTAGCTACAATCATGTAACAAGCCATTTTGAAATTACAAATCATCGAATCAGTCAACCGTTCGATGAGAATCAATTACAATCATGTAACAAGCCATTCTAAGCTTACAAATCACTGAATTGATCAACCGTTCAATGATAATTAATTACAATCATGTAACAAGCCATTTTGAGCTTACAAATCCTTGAATCAGTCAACCGTTCGAGGAGAATCAGCTGCAATCACGTAACAAGCCATTCTAAGCTTATAAATGACCGAATCGATCAACTGTTCAATGATAATTAGCTACAATCATGTAACAAGCCATTCTGAGCTTACAAATCACTGAATCTGTTAATTATTCGATTAGAATGAGCTAAAATTACTTAACAAGCCATTCTTAGGTTACAAATCACTGAATCCATCGACCGTTCAGTGAGAATCAATTACAATCATGTAACAATCCATTTCTGAGCTTACAAATCATTGAATTGGTTAATCATTCAATGAGAATCGGCTATAATACCAGCCATTGTGAGCTTACAGATCACTGAATCAGTCAACCGTTCGATTAGAATTATCTATAATCATGTAACAAGCCATTCTGAGCTTATAAATCACCGAATTGATCAATCGTTCGATGAGAATCAACTACTATCACGTAACAATCCATTCTGAGCAAAGAAATCACCGAATCGGTCAACCATTCGATGAGAATCACCTACAATCACGTATACAGCCATTCTTAACTTACAAATCACCAAATCGGTCAACTATTCGATGAGAATCAGCTACAATCACATAACAAGTGATTTTGAGCTTACACATCACCCAGAATTGGTCAATTGTGAATTAGCTTTAATGATGTAAGAAGCTATTCGAGGCTTACAAATCACAGAATTGGTCCACCGTTTGATGTGAATCAACTTCAATAACGTAACAAGCCATTCTAAGCTTACAAATCATCAAATTAGTCAATCATTCGATGAGAATCAACTACAATCATGTAACAAGCCATTCTGAGCTTACAAATCACCGAATCGGTTAACCATTTGATGAGAATCAACTACAATCATGTAACAACCTATTCTGAGCTTGCAAATCACTGAATCAGTCAACCATTCGACGATAATTAGTTACAATCATGTAACAAGCCATTCTGACCTTACAAATCACTGAATCGGTCAACCGTTCGATGAGAATCAACTACAATCATGTAACAAGCCATTTGGAGCTTACAAATCACTGAAGCTACAATTGCAAAACAAGCCATTCTGAGCTTATAGATCACCGAATCGGTCAACCATTCGATGAGAATAAACTACAATTACATAAAATATTATTATGAGGTTGTAGATAACTGAGTCGGTCAAGGCTTTGATGAGAGTTAGCTACAATCATGTAACAAGTCATTCTGCGGTTGCAGATTTTCAAATTGCTCAACTGTTGAATGAGAATCAGCTACAATCATGTAACAAGTTGTTCTGAAGTTGCAGATCACCGATTGAGTGAACTGTTTAATGAGAATCACATAACAAGCCTTTGTGAGCTTACAAATCATTGATTCATTGAACCGTTCGATGAGAATCAACTACAATCACGTAAAAAGCCATTTTGAGTTTACAAATCACTAAATCAGTCAATCGTTTGATGAGAATAAGCTATAATAATGTAACATGTCTTTCTGAGCTTACAAATCACCAAATTGGTCAACCGTTTAATTAGAATCAGGTACAATCATGTAACAATCTATTATGAGCTTACAAATCACCAAATCGGTCAACCCTTCAATGACAATCAATTACAATCACGTAACAAGCCATTCTAAGCTTACAAATCATTGAATCGGTCAACCGTTCGATGAGATTTAGCTACAATCATGTAACAAGCCATTCTAAGCTTACAAATCACCGAATCGGTCAACCATTCGATGAGAATCAATTACAATCACGTAACAAGCCATTCTGAGCTTACAAATCATTGAATCGATCAACCATTAGATAAGAACAAATTACAAACATGTAACAAGCCATTCTAAGTTTACAAATCACTGAATCGATCAACCGTTCAATGAGAATCAGCTACAATCACGTAACAAGTCATTCTGAGCTTACGAATCATCAAATTGGTCAACCATTTGATTAGTATCAATTACAATTATGTAACAAGCCATTCTGAGCTTACAAATCATTGAATCAGTCAACCGTTGGATTAGAATTCATGTAACAAGCCATTCTAAGCTTACAAATCACCTAATCGATTAACTGTTCAATGAGAATCAGCTATAATCCTATAACAAGTCATTTTGAGCTTACATATCACTGAATAAGTCAACCGTTCGATGAGAATCAGCTACAATCATGTAACAAGCCATTCTGAGCTTACAAATCATTGAATCAGTCAACCATTCGATGAGAATCAATTACAATTAATTAACAAGTCAGTTTGAGCTTACAAATCACCGAATCAGTCAATTGTTCGATGAGAATCAATCACAATCATGTAACAAGCCATTTTGAGATTACAAATCACCGAATTGGTCAACCATTCGATGAGAATTAGCTACAATTAGGTAACAAGCCATTCTGACCTTGCAAATGATCAAAACAATCATCTGTTCGATTAGAATAAATTACAATCACGTAACAAGGCATTATGAGCTTACAAATCACCGAATTGGTCAACCATTCACTGAGAATCAATTACAATCACGTAACAAGCCATTATGAGCTTACAAATCATCGAATCGATCAACCGTTCAATGAGAATCAGTTATAATCATTTAATAATCTATTCTGAGCTTACAAATCACCAAATCGGTCAACCGTTTGATGAGAATCAATTATAATCACATAACAAGCTATTACGAGCTTACAAATCACTGAATCAGTCAACCGTTTGATGAGAATCAATTACAATCACGTAACAAGCCATTGTGAGCTTACAAATCATTGAATCGGTCAACCATTTGGTGAGAATCAATTACAATCATTTAACAATCTATTTTGAGCTTACAAATCACTGAACTAGTCAATCGTTCGATGAGAATTAATTAAAATCACGTAACAAGCCATTACGAGCTTACACATCATCGAATCGGTCAACCGTTTGATGAGAATCAATTACAATCATGTAACAAGCCATTTTGAGCTTAGAAATTATCGAATCGGTTCGATGAGAATCAGCTACAATCAGGTAACAAGCCATTCTGAGGTTATAAATCACTGAATCGGTCAATTGTTTGATGAGAATCAATTACAATCACATAAAAAGCCATTATGAGCTTACAAATCATCGAATCAGTGAACCGTTCGATGAGAATCAATTACAATCACGTAACAAGCCATTTTGAGCTTACAAATCATCGAATCGGTCAACCATTCGATGAGAATCATCTACAATCATGTAACAAGTCATTATAAGCTTACCAATCACCGAATCGGTCAACCATGTGATTAGAATCAATTACAATCATGTAACAAGCCATTCTGATCTTACAAATCATCGAATAAGTCAATTGTTTGATGAGAATCAATTAAAATCATGTAACAAGCCATTCTAAGCCGATAAATCATAGAATTGGTCAATCATTCGATGAGAATCAGCTACAATCACGTAACAAGCTATTTTGTGTTTACAAATCATTGAATTGGTCAACCGTTCGATGAGATTCGTCTACAATCATGTAACAAGCCATTCTAAGCTTACAAATCAATGAATCGGTCAACTGTTTGATGATAATCAATTACAATCACATAACAAGCCTTTTTGAACTTACAAATCACTAAATTGATCAATCGTTTGATGAGAATCAGTTAGAATCACATAACAAGCCATTCTGAGCTTACAAATTCTCGAAGCTACAATTGCAAAACAAGCCATTATGAGCTTACAGATCATCGAATCGGTCAACCATTTGATAAGAATTAACTACAATCACATAAAATATGGTTCTAAATTTGTAGATAAGTCAGTTGGTCAACCGTTTGATGAGAATTAGCTACAATCATGTAACAAGTCATTCTGAGGTTGTAGATTTTCAAATTGGTCAACTACTCGATAAGAATCCGCTACAATCACGTAATAAACCATTATGAGCTTACATATCATTAAAACTGTCAATTGTTTGAGGAGAATCAGCTACAATCACGTAAGAAGCCATTCTCAGCTTACAGATCACTGAATCAGTCCACTGTTCGATGAGAATCAACTATAATATCATAAAAGATTGTTTAGTGGTTGTAGATCACCGAATCCATCAGCTGTTCGATGAGAATTAGCTACAATCATGTATCAAGTCATTCTGAGGTTGCAAATCACCAAATCGGTCAATGATTTGATGAGAATCAACTACAATCATGTAACACGCTATTTTGAGGTTGCAGATTGCCAAATCGGTCAACCGTTTGATGAGAATTTGGTATAGTCGCATAACACCCCATTTTGAGGTTGCACATCACTAAATCGGTGAACTATTTGATAAGAACCAACTACAATCATGTAACAAGCTTTATGAGCTTACAGATAACTGAATCGATCAACCGTTCAATGAGAATCAACTACAATCACATAAAAGATCCTTTTGAGGTTGTAGATCACCGAATCAGTCAACCATTTAATGACAATCAGCTAAAATGTGTAACAAGTTGTTCTGAGGTTGCAGTTTGCTGAATCGGTCAACCGTTCAATGAGAATCAGCTACAATCACATAACAAGCCATTCTGAGCTAGTTGATCACCAAATCGGTCTACCGTTCAATGAGAATCAACTACAATCACGTAACAAGCCATTCTGAGTTTACAGATCACTGAATCAGTCAATCATTCGATGAAAATCAACTACAATCACATAAAAGATCATTCTAAGGTTGTAGATCACCGAATCGGTTAAATGTTCGATGAGAATCAACTATGATCATGTAACAAGTCAATCTGAGGTTGGAGATCACCGACTCGATCAACCATTTGATGAGAATCAGATACAATCATGTAACACATAATTCTGAGGTTATAGATCATCGAATCAGTGAACCGTTCAATGAGAATCAACTACAATCATGTAACAAGCTATTTTGAGCTAACAAATCATTGAATCGGTCAACCGTTCGATGAGAATCAATTACAATCACATAAAAGATCTTTCTCAGGTATTAGATCACTGAATTGGTCAACCATTTGATGAGATTGAGCTACAGTCACGTAAGAAGTCATTCTGAGGTTGCAGATCACTGAATTGGTCAACCATTTGATGAGATTGAGCTACAGTCACGTAAGAAGTCATTCTGAGGTTGCAGATCACTAAATCGATCAACTATTTGATGAGAATTAGCTACAATAATGTAACAAGTTGATTTGAGGTTGTAGATCACTCAATTGGTGAACCATTTGATGAGTGTCAGCTACAATCATGTAAAAAGCCATTCTGAGCTTACAAATCACCAAATTGGTCAAGCCTTCGATGAGAATTAGCTACAATCACATAACAAACCATTCTGAGCTGACAGATCATCGAATCAGTGAACAATTTGATGATAATCAACTACAATTGCATAACAAGCCATTCTAAGCTTACAGATCACCCAATCGGTCAACCATTCGATAAGAATTAACTAGGATCACATAAAATATTGTTCTACGATTTTAAATAACTATATTAGTCAACCATTTGATGAGAATCAACTACAATCATGTAAGAAGTTGTTCTGAGGTTGCAGATTGTCAAATCGGTCAACTTCTCGATAAGAATTAGCTACAATCATGTAACAAGTTGTTCTGAGGTTGCAGATCACCGAATCAGTGAACCATTCGATGAGAATCAACTATAATCACGTAACAAGCCATTATGAGCTTACATATCATCGAAATGGTCAATTATTTGAGGAGAATCAGCTACAATCATGTAACAAGCTATTCTGAGCTTACAGATCATCGAATTGGTCAATCATTTGATGAGAATCAACTACAATCACATAACAAGCCATTCTGAACTTACAAATCACCAAATATATCATCTGTTCGATGAGAATGAACTACAATCGCATAAAAGATCATTGTGAGGTTATGGATCACCGAATCAGTCAACCATTTGATGAGAATCAGCTACAATCGCATAACAAGTCATTCTAAGGTTGCAAATCCCCAAATCGGTCAACGGTTCGATGACAATCAGCTACAATCATGTAAGAAGCCATTTTTAAATTACAGATCACCGAATCGGTCAACTGTTTCATGATTATCAAGTACAATTGTATAAAACATCATTTAGAGGTTGTAGATAATCGAATTCGTCAGCCGTTCGATGATAATTAGCTACAATCATGTAAAAAGTCATTTTAAGGTTGCAAAACACCGAATCAGTGAACTATTTGATAATTTAACAATCCATTCTGAGCTTACAGATAACCAACTTGGTCAACCATTCAATGAGAATCAACTACGATCGTATAAAAGATCTTTCTGAGGTTGTAGATCATTGAATCAGTCAATCATTTGATGACAATCAGCTAAAATCACGTAACAAGTTGTTCTGAGGTTGTAGTTCACCGAATCGGTCAACCATTCGATAAGAATCAACTACAATCACGTAATCAGCTACAATCATGTAACACACCATTCTAAGGTTGTAGATCACCAAATCGATGAGCCATTCTATGAGAATCAACTACAATCACGTAACAAACCATTCTGAGCTTACAAATCACCGAATCGGTCAACCGTTTGATGAGAATCAATTACAATCACATAAAAGAGCTTTCTTAGGTTTTAGATCACCGAATCGGTCAACTGTTTGATGAGAATAAGCTACAATCGTGTAAGTAGTCATTTTGAGGTTGCAAATCACTGAATCGATCAACTGTTTGATGAGAATCAGTTACAATCATGTAACAAGTTGATCTGAGGTTATAGATCACTCAATCAGTGAACCATTTGATGAGAGTCAACTACAATCACGTAACAAGCCATTCTAATCTTACAGATCACCAAATCATTCAACTCTTCAATGAGAATTAGCTACAATCACATAACAAGCCATTAAGAGTTGACAAATCACAGAATCGGTGAACAATTCGATGAGAATCAACTACAATTGCATAACAAGCCATTCTGAGCTTACAGATCACCGAATCGGTCAACCATTCAATGAGAATTAATTCAAATCACATAAAATATTGTTCTAAGGTTGTAGATAACTGAGTCGGTCAATGTTTGATGAGAGTCAGCTACAATCATGTAACAAGTCATTATGAGGTTGCAGATTGTCTAATTGGTAACTACTTGATAAGAATCAACTACAATCACGTAACAAGTTTTTTTGAAGTTGCAAATCACCGAATCAGTGAACCGTTCGATGAGAATCAACTATAATCATGTAACAAGCCATTTTGAGCTTACATATGATTGAAACGGTCAATTGTTTGAGTAGAATCAATTACAATCATGTTGAGCTTACAGATCATCGAATTTGTCAACCGTTTGACGAGAATGAACTACAATCACATAAAAGATCATTATGAGGTTATAGATCACTGAATCAGTCAACCATTCGATGACAATTTGCTACAATCGCATAACAAGTCATTCTGAAGTTGCAGATCGCTAAATCGATCAACGGTTCGATGAGAATCAGCTACAATCACGTAAGAAGTTATTCTCAGCTTACAAATCACCGAATCGGGCAACCGTTTGATGAGAATCAATACAATTAAATAAAAGATCATTTAGAGGTTGTAGATCACCGAACTCATTAGCCATTCGATGAGAATTAGCTACAATTATGTAACAAGTCATTTTGAGGTTGCAGATCACCGAATCTATCAACTGTCTGATGAGAATCAACTACAATCACATAACACACAATTCTAAGGTTGCAGATCACCGAATCGGTCAACCATTTGATGAGAATTAGCTACAATCGCCTAACACCCCATTCTAAGGTTACAGATCGCCAAATCGGTCAACTGTTCAATGAGAATCAGCTACAATCACATAACACCCCATTCTGAGGTTGTAGGTCAATGAATCGGTGAACTATTTGATAAGAATCAGCTACAATCATGTAACAGGCCATTCTGAGGTGTAGATCAATGAATCAGTCAACCGTTTGATGAGAATAAACTACAATCACATAAAAGATCCTTCTAAGGTTGTAGATCACCGAATCAGTCAAACATTTGATGACAATCAGCTAAAATCTCATAACAAGCCATTCTAAGGTAAAAGATCACTGAATCGGTCAACTATTCAATGAGAATCAGCTACAATCACGTAACAAGCCATTTTGAGCTAAAAGATCACCATATCAGTCTACCGTTCGGTGAGAATCAACTAGAATCATGTAACAAGCCATTCTGAGCTTACAAATCACTGAATCAGTCAACCATTCGATGAGAATCAACTACAATCACATAAAAGATCATTCTAAGGTTGTAGATCACCGAATTGGTGAACCGTTCAATGAGAATCAGCTAAAATCATATAACAATCCATTTTGAGATTACAAATCATCGAATCGGTCAACTGTTCGATGAGAATCAATTATAAAAACATAAAATATCTTTCTCAGGTTTTAGATCACCAAATCGATCAACTGTTTGATGAGATTGAGCTACAATCACATAAGAAGTCATTCTGAGGTTGTAGATCACCGAATCGATCAATTGTTTGATGAGAATCAGCTACAATCATGTAACAAGTTGATCTGAGGTTGTAGATCACTGAATCAGTGAACTGTTCGATAAGAATCAACTACAATCACTTAACAAGCCATTCTGAGCTTACATATCATTGAAACGATCAGCTATTTGAGGAGAATCAGCTACAATCATGTAAAAAGCCATTCTGAGCTTACAGATCACTGAATTGGTCAATCATTCGATGAGAATCAACTACAATTGCATAACAAGTCATTCTGAACTTACATATCACCAAATCCGTTCAGTGAGAATGAACTACAATAACATAAAAGATCATTATGAGGTTATAGATCACCGAATTAGACAACCATTTGATGAGAATCAACTACAATCACATAACAAGTCATTCTGAGGTTGCAGATCACCAAATTGGTCAACAGTTTGATGAGAATAACCTACAATCATGTAAGAAGTCATTCTCAGCTTACAGATCACCGAATCGATCAATTGTTTGATGAGAATCAACTACAATTGCATAAAAGATCGTTTAGAGGTTGTAGATCACTAAATCGGTCAGTCGTTTGATGAGAATTAGCTACAATCATGTAACAAGTCATTTTGAGGTTGCAGATCACCGAATTGGTCAACCATTTGATGAGAATCAACTACAATCACGTAACTCACCATTCTAAGGTTGCAGATCGCCAAATCAGTCAATCATTAATGAGAATCGGCTACAATCGCATAACACCCCATTATGAGGTTGCAGGTCACTGAATCGGTGAACTATTTGATAAGAATCAGCTTCAATCATGTAACAAGCCATTCTGAGCTGACAAATAATTGAATCGGTCAACTGTTTGATGAGAATCAACTACAATCCCATAAAAGATCCTTCTGAGGTTGCAAATCACCGAATCTATCAACCGTTTGATGACAATCAACTAAAATCATGTAACAAGTTCTTCAGAGGTTGTAGCTCACCGAATCGGTCAACTGTTCGATGAGAATCAGCTACAATCAAGCAACAAGCCATTCTAGGCTAACAGATCACCAAATTGGTCTACCGTTCGATGAGAATACACTACAATCACGTAACAAGCCATTCTGAGCTTATAAATCACTGAATCGGTCAACCATTCGATGAGAATCAACTACAATCACATAAAAGATCATTCTAAGGTTGTAGATCACCAAATGGGTCAAATGTTCAATGAGAATCAACTACAATCATGTAACAAGTCGATCTTACGTTGCAGATCACCGACTTGATCAACCGTTTGATGAGAATCAGATACAATCATGTAACACACCATTTTGAGGTTGTAGATCACCAAATCGATGAAACTTTCGATGAGAATCAACTACAATCACGTAACAAGCCATTCTGAGCTTACAAATCATCGAATCGGTTGACCATTCAATGAGAATCAATTACAATCACATAAAAGATCTTTCTCAAGTTTAAGATTACCGAATTGGTCAACCGTTTGTTGAGAATGAGCTACAATCATGTAAGAAGCCATTCTAAAGTTGCAGATCATTGAATCAATTGACTGTTTGATGAGAATCAGCTATAATCATGTAACAAGTTGATCTGAGGTTGTAGATCACTCAATCAGTGAACCATTTGATGAGAGTCAGCTACAATCACGTAACAAGCCATTCTTAGCTTACAGATTACCAAATCGGTCAACCCTTTGATGAGAATTAGGTACAATCACATAACAAGCCATTCTGAGCTAACAGATCACCGAATCGGTGAACAATTCGATGAGAATCAACTACAAATGCATAACAAGCCATTCTGAGCTTACAGATCACCGAATTGGTCAACCATTCGATGAGAATTAATTACAATCACATAAAATATTGTTCTAAGGTTGTAGATAACTAAGTCAGTCAATGTTTGATGAGAATCAACTACAATCATGTAACAAATCATTCTGAGGTTGAAGATTGTCGAATCGGTCAACTACTCGATAAGAATCAGCTACAATCATGTAAAAAGTTGTTATGAGGTTGCAGATCACCGAATCAGTGAACCATTTGATGAGAATCAACTACAATCATGTAACAATCCATTCTGAGTTTACATATCATCAAAACGGTCAATTGTTTGAGGAGAATCAACTACAATCATGTAACAAGCCATTCTGAGCTTACAAATCACCAAATTGGTCAAGCATTCGATGAGAATCAACTACAATCCCATAACAAGCCATTATGAACTTACAGATCACTAAATTTGTCAATTATTCGATGCAAATCAACTACAATCACGTAACAAACTATTCTGTGCTTACAAATCACCAAATCGGTCAACCATTCGATGAGAATCAATTACAATCACATAAAAGATCTTTCTCGAGTTTTAGATCACCGAATCGATCAACCGTTTGATGAGAATGAGCTACAATCGCCTAAGAAGTCATTTTGAGCTTACATATCATCGAAATGGTCAATTGTGAAAGGAGAATTAGCTACAATCATGTAACAAGCCACTCTGAGCTTATAGATCATCAAATTGGTTAATCATTCGGTGAGAATCAACTATAGTCGCATAACAAGCCATTCTGAACTTAAAAATCATTGAATTAGTCAAACGTTTGATGAGAATCAACTACAATCACATAACACACCATTCTGAGGTTGTAGATCATTGAATCAGGCAACCATTCGATGACAATCAGCTATAATTACATAACACACCATTTTGAGGTTGCAGGTCACTGAATCGGCAAACTATTTGATAAGAAACAGCTACAATCACGTTGCAGATCACCGAATCAGTCAACCATTTGATGAGAATTAACTACAATCATTTAACACGCCATTCTGAGGTTGTAGATTACTAAATCTGTCAACTGTTCGATGAGAATCAGCTACAATCGCATAACACCCTATTCTGAGGTTACAGGTCACTGAATCGGTAAACTAGTTGATAAGAATCAGCTACAATCATGTAAAAAGACATTCTAAACTTACAGATGATGAATCGGTCAACTATTCGATGTAAATAAACTACAATCACATAAAAGATCCTTCTGAGGTTGCAGATCGCCGAATCGGTCAACCGTTTGATGACAATCAACTAAAATCACGTAACAAGTTGTTCTGAGGTTGCAGTTCATCGAATCAATCAACCATTCGATGAGAATCAGCTACAATCATGTAACAAGCCATTCTGAGCTAACAAATCACCAAATTGGTCTACTGTTCGATGAGAATCAACTACAATCACGTAACAAGCCATTATGAGCTTACAGATCATTGAATCAGTCAACCATTTGATAAGAATCAACTACAATCACATAAAAGATCATTCTAAGGTTGTAGATCACCGAATAGGTCAAATGTTTGATGAGATTCAACTACAATCATGTAATTAGTCGATCTGAGGTTGTAGATCACCGACTCGATCATCCGTTCGATGAGAATCATATACAATCGCGTAACACTTCATTCTTAGGTTGTAGATCACTAAATCGGTGAACCGTTCGATGAGAATTGTTTGATGAGAATCAACTACAATCAGGTAACAAGCCATTCTAAGCTTACAAATCATCAAATCGATCAACCATTCAATGAGAATCAATTACAATAACATAAAAGATCTTTCTCAAGTTTTAGATCACCGATTCAGTCAACCAATTGATGAGAATGAGCTACAATCATGTAAGAAGTCATTCTGAGTTTGTAGATCACCGAATCGATTGACTGTTTGATGAGAATCATCTACAATCATGTAACAAGTTAATTTGAGGTTGTAGATCACTCAATCAGTGAATCATTTGATGAGAGTAAGCTACAATCATGTCACAAGCTATTCTGAGCTTACATATCACCAAATCGGTCAACTCTTCGATGAGAATTAGCTACAATCACATAACAAGCCAATCTAAGTTGACAGATCATCGAATCGGTGAATAATTCGATGAAAATCAACTACAATTACATAACATGCCTTTAAGAGCTTACAAGTCATCGAATCGGTCAACTATTTGATAAAAATTAACTATAATCACATAAAATATTGTTCTAAGGTTGTAGATAACTGAGTTGGTCAACCGTTTGATGAGAATCAGCTACAATCATGTAACAAGTCATTTTGAGGTTGTAGATTGTTGAATCGGTCAACTGCTTGATAAGAATCAGCTACAATCATGTAACAAGTTGTGCTGGGGTTGCAGATCACCAAATCAATGATCTGTTTGATGAGAATCAACTACAATCATGTAACAAGTCATTCTAAGCTTACCTATCATTGAAATGGTCAATTTTTTTAGGAGAATCAACTACAATCATGTAATAAGCCATTCTGAGCTTTCAAATCACTGAATCAGTCAACTGTTTGATGAGAATTAACAATAATCACATAACAAGCCATTCTAAAGTTACAAATCACCGAATCAATCAACCGTTCGATGAGATGTAATTACAATCATGTAACAAGCCATTCAGAGCTTACAAATCACCAAATCAGTCAACCATTCAATGAGACTCAACTACAATCATGTAACACACCACTCTAAGTTTACAAATCATTGAATCAGTCAACGATTCGATGAGAATTAGCTACAATCACATAACAAGCCATTCTGACCTTACAAATCACCGAATCAGTCAACCATTTGATGAGAATCAATTACAATCATGTAACAAGCCATTCAGAGCTTACAAATCACCTAATCAGTCAACCGTTCGATGAGAACCAATTACAATCATGTAATAATTCATTTTGAGCTTATAAATCATTGAATCAATCAACCGTTCGATGAGAATCAGCTACAATCACGTAACAAGCCAATTTGAGCTTACAAATCATCACATCGGTCAACCATTTGGTGAGAATTAGCTACAATCACGTAACAAGCTATTCTAAACTTACAAATCACCAAATTGGTTAACCATTTGATGAGAATCAATCATAATCACGTCACAAGCCATTCTGAGCTTACAAATCACCAAATCGGTCAACCGTTCCATGAGAAGCAGCTACAATCATGTAACAAGACATTTTGAGCTTACAAATCATCGAATCGGTCAGCTGTTCGTTGAGAATCAGCTATGATCATGTGACAAGCCATTCCGAACTTACAAATCACCGAATCAGTCAACTATTCAATGAGAATCAATTACAATCATGTAATTACATTTTCAGCTTACAAATCATTGAATCGGTCAGCTGTTCGATTAGAATCAGGTACGATCATGTGACAAGCCATTCAGAGCTTACAAATCACTGAATTGGTCAACCGTTCGATGAGAATCAGCTACAATCACGTAGCACATCTTTTTGAGCTTACAAATCATTGAATTGGTCAACCGTTTGATGAGAATCAGCTACAATCATGTAACAAATCAATCTGACCTTACAAATCATCGAATCAGTCAACCATTCGATGAGAATCAATTAAAATCATGTTACAAGCCATTCAAAGCTTACAAATCACCGAATCGATCAACCATTCGATGAGAATAAGCTACAATCACATAAAAAGTCATTCTGAGCTTACAAATCACTAGATCGATCAATCGTTCGATGAGAATCACTTATAATGATATAACAAGCCATTCTTATCTTACAAATCAATGAATGAGTCAATCATTCAATGAGAATCAATTAGAATCATGTAACAAGCCATTCTAAGCTTATAAATCATAGAATTGGTCAACCGTTTAATGAGAATCAGCTACAATCATGTAACAAGCTATTTTGAGTTTATAAATTACTAAATCGGTCAACCGTTTGATGAGAATCAACTATAATAACGTAACAAGCTATTATGAGATGACAAATCATCGAATCTGTCAACTGTTCAATAAGAATCAGCTACAACCACGTAACAAGCCATTTTGAGCTTACAAATTACCAAATCGTTCAACCGTTCGATTAGAATCAGCTACAATCACATAATAAGCCATTCTGAGCTTACAAATCACTGAATCGATGTGACAATCAGCTACAATCATGTAACAAGCCATTTTGAGCTTACAAATCACCAAATCGATCACCAATTCGATTAGAATCAGCTACAATAACGTAACAAGCCATTTTGACCTTACAAATCATGAAATTGGTCAACCGTTTGATGAGAATCAGCTACAATTAGGTACGAAGCCATTATGAGCTTACAATCACATAACAAGCCATTCTAAGCTTACAAATCACCGAATCGGTCAACCATTCACTGAGAATCAGCTACAATCACGTAACAAACCATTTGGAGCTTACAAATCACCAAATCGGTGAGCCTTTGGATGACAATTAGCTACAATCACGTAACAAGCCATTCTGAGCTTACAAATCATCGAATCGGTCAACCGTACGATTAGAATCAACTACAATCATGTAATAAGATATTCTGAGCTTACAAATCCCCAAATCGGTCAACCGTTGGATGAGAATCAACTACAATCACAAACAAGCCATTTGGTGCTGGCAAATCATCAAATCGGTGAACTGTTTGATGAGAAATAGCTACAATCATGTAACAAGCTATTTTAAGCTTATAAATCACTGAATTGGTCAACCGTTCGATGAGAATCAACTCATATCATGTAACAACACATTCTGAGCATACAAATCACCGAGTTGGTCAAACATTTGATGAGAATGAGCTACAATCACCTAACATGCCATTGTGAGCTGACGAATCACTGAATCAGTCAATTGTTTGATGAGAATAGGCTACAATCATGTAACAAGCTATTTTAAACTTACAAATCACTGTATCGGTGAACCTTTCGATGATAATGAGCTACAATCACATAACAAGCCATTCTGAGCTTACAAAGTACTGAATCGGTCAACCGTTCAATGAGAATCAGTTACAATCACGTAAAAAGCCATTCTAAGCTTACAAATCACCAAATCGGTCAACCGCTCGATGAGAATCAGCTACAATGACAACAAGCCATTTTAAGATGACAAATCACTGAATTGCTGAGCTGTTTGATGAGAATCAGCTACAATCACCTAACAACCTATTCTGAGCTTACAAATCACCGAATCGGTGAACTTTTGATGACAATCAGCTACAATCATGTAACAAGCCATTCAGAGCTTACAAATCACCAAACCGGTCAATCGTTGGATGAGAATCATCTACAATCACGTAACAAGCCATTCTGAGCTTACAAATCATTGAATCGGTCAACTATTCGATGAAAATCAATTACAATCTCAGAACAGGCTATTTTGAGGTTACAAATCACAAAATCGATCAACCGTTCGATGAGAATATGCTACAATCACGTAACAAGTCATTATGAGCTTATAAATCACTAAATCGGTCAACCGTTCGATGAGAATCAGCTATAATCACGTAACAAGCTATTATGAGAAAATCACCAAATCGGTCAACTGTCGATGAGAATCAACTACAATTACGTAACAAGCCATTCTGAGCTTACAAATCACTGAATTGGTCAGCCGTTTGATGAGAATCAGCTACAATTATGTAACAAGCCATTCTGAGCTTATAAATCATTGAATCGGTCAACTATTCGATAAGAATCAGCTACAATCATGTAACAAGCCATTCTAAGCTTACAAATCACCGAACTGGTCAACCGTTAATTGAGAATCGGTTACAATCATGTAAAAAGCTATTTTGAGCTTACAAGTAACCGAATCGATTAACCGTTCAATGAGAATCAGCTACAATTACGTAACAAGCCATTTTGAGCTTACAAATCACCAACTTGGTCAATCATTTGATAAGAATCAGCTATAATTATGTAACAAGCCGTTCTGAGCTTATAAATCAGCAAATCAGTTAACTGTTCGATGAGAATCAGCTACAATCATGTAACAAGGCATTCTACGCTTACAAATCATCGAATCGGTCAACTGTTCGATGAGAATTAGCAACAATCAGGTAATAAACCATTTTGAGCTTAGAAATGACCAAATCGATGAACCTTTTGATGACAATCAGCTACAATCACGTAACAAGCCATTATGAGCTTACAAATCACCATATCGGTCAACCGTAAGATTAGAATCAACTACAATCATGTAACAAGATATTCTGAGCTTACAAATCATCGAATCGGTCAACTGTTCAATGAGAATCAGCTACAATCACATAACAAGCCATTTTGAGCTTACAAATCACTGGATCGGTCAACCGTTTGATGAGAATCAATTACAATCACGTAACAAGCTATTTTGAGCTTACAAATCACTGGATCCATCTACCATATCGCTGAGAATCAGCTATAATCACGTAACAAGCCATTTTGAGCTTACAAGTCATCAAATTGATCAACCGTTCAATGAGCATGTGGTACAATCACGTAATAAGCCATTTTGAGCTTACAAATCATCAAATCGATCAACCGTTCAATGAGAATTAATTACAATCACGTAAAAGGCAATTTTGAGCTTACAAATCACTGAATCGGTGAACCTCTCGATGAGACTCAACTACAATCACATAACAAGATTTTGAGCTTATAAATCATCGAATCGGTCAACCATTTGATGAAAATCAGCTCTAATCATGTAACAAGCCATTTTGAGCTTAAAAATTATCGAATCAATCAACCGTTCGGGGAGAATCAATTACAATCATGTAACAAGCTATTTTGAGCTTACTAATCACCGAATCGGTCAACTATTCGATGAGAATCAGCTATGATCACGTAACAAGGCATTCTGAGCTGACAAATACCGAATCAGTCAATCGTTTGATAAAAATCAACTACAATCACGTAACAAGCTATTTTGAGCTTACAAATCATCGAATTGGTCAACCGTTCTATGAGAATCAACTACAATACAAGCCACTCTAAGCTTATAAATCACCAAATTAGTGAAGTGTTCGATGAGAATTAGCTACAATGATGTAACAAACCATTCTGAGCTTATAGATCACCGAATTGATGAACCATTTGATGAGAAACAATTACAATCACATACAAGCCATTCTAAGCTTACAAATCACCGAATCAGTCAACCGTTCAATGAAAATTAGCGACAATCATGTGACAAGCCATTCTAAACTAACAAATCACCGAATCGGTGAACCATTTGATGAGAATCAACTACAATCAGCTACCAAGCCATTCTAAGATAACAAATCACCGAATCGGTCAACCGTTCGATGACAATGAGCTACAAGCACGTAACAAGACATTCTGAGCATACAAATCACTAAATCGGTCAACCGTTCGATGAGAATCAACTATAATCACGTAACAAGTTATTCTAAGATTACAAATTACCGAATCGGTCAATCATTCAATGAGAATAAGCTACACTCACGTAACAAGTCATTCTGAGCTTACAAATCACCGAATCTGTCAAGTGTTTGATGAGAATCATTTACAATCATGTAAAAAGCTATTATGAGCTTACATAGCACTGAAACGGTCAACCATTCGATGACAATCAGCTACAATCACATAACAAGCCATTCCAAACTTACAAATCACCGAATCAGTGAACCGTTCGATGAGAATTAGCTACAATCACATAACAAGCAATTTTGAGCTTACAAATCATCGAATTGGTCAAATATTTTATGAAAATCAATTACAATCACGTAACAAGCCATTCTAAAGTTACAAATTAATGAGTCGGTCAACTGTTCGATGACAATCAGCTACAATCACGAAACAAGCCATTCTAAGCTTACTAATCATCGAATTAGACAACTGTTCAATGAAAATTAGCTACTATCACGTAACAAGCCATTTTGAGCATACAAATCACCAAATCAGTTAACCATTCACTAAGAATTAGCTACAATCATGTAACAAGCCATTCTGAGCTTAAAAATCATCGAATCGGTCAACCTTTCAATGAGAATTAGCTACAATCACGTACCAAGCCATTCTGAGCTTACAAATCACTGAATTGGTTAAATGTTCGATGAGAATCAGCTACAATCACGTAACAAGCTATTCTAAGCTTACAAATCATTGAATCGGTCAACCTTTCGATGAGAATCAACTACAAACATTTAATAAGCTATTCTGAGCTTAAAAATCACCAAATTGATCAACCATTCGATGAGAATCGACTACAATCATGTAACAAGCCATTCTGAGCTTACAATCACCGAATCGGTCAAGAGTTCAATGAGAATCAGCTACAATCACATAACAAGCCATTCTGAGCTTACAAATCATCAATTCGCTGAACTGTTCAATGAGAATGAATTACAATCATGTAACAAGCCATTCTAAGCATACAAATCACCCAATTGGTCAATCGTTCGATGAGAGTCAGCTACAAACATGTACCAGCGATTCTAACCTTTTAAATCACCGAATTGGGCAACTATTTGATGAGAATAAATTACAATCACGTAACAAGCCATTCTGAGCTTACAAATCATCGAATCGGTCAATTGTTCGATGAGAATCAGCTACAATCACATAACAAGCCATTTTGAGCTTACAAATCACCGAATCGGTCAATCGTTCGATGAGAATCAGCTACAATCATGTAACATGTCATTCGACCTTACAAATCACCAAATCGATTAACCGTTCGATGAGAATCAACTACAATCACGTAACAAGGCATTCTGACCTTACAGATCACCGAATCAGTCAACTATTTGATGAGAATAAATTACAATCATGTAACAAGCCATTCTGAGCTTACATCATCGAATCAGTCAACTATTCAATTAGAATAATTTACAATCACGTAACAAGCCATTTTGAGCTTACAAATCACTGAATCGATCAATCGTTCGATTAGAATCGGCTACAATCATGTAACAAGCTATTCTGACATTACAAATCACCGAATCGGTTAACCATTCAATGAGAATTAGCTACAATCACGTAACAAGTCATTCTAACCTTACAAATCATTGAATTGGTCAACTGTTTGCTGAGAATAAATTACAATCACATAACAAGCCATTCTGAGCTTACAAATCACTGAATCGGTCAACCGTTCGATGACAATCAACTACAATCACGTAACAAGCCACTCTGAGCTTACAAATCACCAAATCGGTCAATCGTTCGATGACAATTAGCTACAATAACGTAACAAGTCATTCTGAGCTTACAAATCACCGAATTGGTCAACTATTCGATTAGAATCAATTACCATCACGTAATTGTAATACCCCAAAAATGGGCTATAAGTTCATTGATCTTCTATATCAACATATCGAATGAAATCGACATCAAAGTCCTAATCAAAGGCACATCAGAACATCATCAAATCCTAATTGATTATCTCAAATTCTGCATCGGGGAATATTCCTAGTAATATTCCTAATTTATCTTAATTATCTTTAATTTAATGATTATTTGACAATAAATTTTATTTATTCTAAAGTTGATTAATTGAATATTCTCAATATTTAATTAATTAGATTTAATTGTATTATTTAATTTTGACAATAAATCCAAATTCTTATCAATAATTGATTAAATTCTTATTTAATTAATTAAAGCAAGTTGTCAATTTTTAATAATATTGTTTTTGAATAAAAGTTTGAAAAATAATTGATTAACCCACAAATCAATTGTTTTATATTTCAAAATCAATTAAGTTGAGAATAAATCACTTTATTTATTTATTAATTCATAATTATCCATGTGCACAATCAAAGAGCAGTTAAATTCTAAATTAGAAAATCAATGCAAGTTATTAACTTTTTGGAACTCAACATCATTTTTGAGTTTTAAAGTTGATCTAAACTTCTAATTTGAGTTAAAAAGTTGTTTTTGCATGACTTGCATGTTTTTGTGAATTAAATTATCTTTATTTAAAAATAACTCAAAATCAAGCTGAGTTATTTGAGTGATTTATGGCTTTCTTTCATGCATCTTCAAACCTCTGAATTTCTATAAAATCAAGGCTTTAGCTCTTCACAAATCATCTCTCAAATTTGCAAGAATTGCATAATCACGCTGTCGAATTGGAGACTGAAGAATCATCTTTGCGAATCAAGGCTATTGTGAGATCAATATTGCATAGTTTTTCATATCATATTAGTTTTCATTTGTTAGATTCATTTTTCATATCATTGCATAGAAAATATAAAAAAATAGATTACTTTGCATTCATTCCATATCCATCTTTTGCATTCAAATCCTTCATTTAGGTGTCATCAAGGTCACTGATCTAGATAACAATCTGAAAACATCATACTCGCACCTATTAGAAGGCAGTAAATCGCCTGGTTAGTTTAGCTTCCAATTCATTGCACGATTTTATTTTTGCTAACCTCTAATGTTTTACTAAAGTGTTGTGTCTACAAATCAGGTACAAAATTCACACACACAGTAATAAGCCATTTTGATGTTACAAATCATCGAATTGGTCAACTGTTTGATGATAATCAATAACGATGAGAAGTAGCTGCAATGACATAACAAGCCATTCTGAGCTTACTAATCACTGAATTAGACAACTGTTTGATGAAAATTAGCTACTATCATGTAACAAGCCATTTTGAGCATACAAATCACCAAATCAGTCAACTGTTCATTGAGAATTAGCTACAATCTTGTAACAAGCTATTCTAAGCTTAAAAATTACCAAATCGGTCAACCTTTCAATGAGAATAAGCTACAATCACGTACCAAGCCATTCTGAGCTTACAAATCACTGAATCGTTGAGATGTTCGATGAGAATCAGCTACAATCATGTAACAAGCTATTCTGAACTTACAAGTCACTGAGTCGGTCAACCATTCGATGAGAATCAGCTATAATCACGTAACAACACATTCTAAGCTTACAAATCACTGAATCATTCAACCGTTCAATTAGAATCAGCTACAACTGAATCGCTCAACCATTCAATGAGAATCAGCTATGATCATGTAACAAGCTATTATGACCTTACAAATCATCAAATTGGTCAACCATTCGGTGAGAATCAATTATAATTACCTAACAAGCCATTCTGAGCTTACAAATCACCAAATCGGTCAACCGTTCGATGAGAACCAGCTACGATCACGTAACCTGCCACTCAGAGCTTAAAAATCACCAAATCGGGCAACCGTTCAATTAGAATGAGCTACAATCACGTAAAAAACTATTCTAAGCTTACAAATCACCGAATCGATCAACCATTCGATGAGAATTAGCCAGAATCACGTAACAAGCCATTTTGAGCTTACAAATCATCAAATCGGTCAAGTGTTGGATGAGAATCAACTATAATCACGTAACAAGCCATTCTGAGCTTACAAATCACTGAATCAATTAACCGTATGATGAGAATCAGCTACAATCATGTAACAAGCCATTTTGAGCTTAAAAATTATCAAATCGGGCAACCGTTCAATGAGAATCAGCTACAATCACATAACAAGCTATTTTTAGCTTACAACTTACCAAATCGGTCAACTGTTTGATGAGACTTAGCTACAATCACGTAACAAGCCATTCTGAGCTTAAAAATCACCAAATCGTTCAATCGTTCGATGAGAATCAGCTATGATCATGTAACAACCCATTCTGACCTTACAAATCACTAAATCGGTCATTCATTCAATGAGAATCAATTATAATCATGTAACAAGCCATTCTAAGCTTACAAATCATTGAATTAGTCAACTCTTTGATGAGAACCAGCTACGATCATGTAACAAGCCATTCTAAACTTAGAAATCACTAAATCAGTCATCCGTTCTAAAAGAATCAATTACAATCATGTAACAAGCCATTATAAGCTTACAAATCACCGAGTCGGTCAACCATTCAATGAGAATCAACTACAATCATGTAACAAGCCATTCTGAGCTTACAAATCACTAAATCGGTAAACCATTCAATAAGAATGAGCTACAATTACGTAACAAGCCACTCGAAGCTTACAAATCAAAGAATCGGTCAACAGTTCGATGAGAATTAATTACAATCATATAATAAGCCATTCTGAGCTTACAAATCATCGAATCGGTCAACTGTTCGATGAGAATCAGCTATAATCACGTAACAAGCCATTCTGAGCTTACACGTCACCAAATCGATCAACTGTTCGATGAGAATTAGCTACAATCACGTAACAAGCCATTCTGAGATTAGAATTCACTGAATCGATCAACCGTTCGATGAGATTCGGCTACAATCACGTAACAAGTCATTCTGAGCTTACAAATCACCGAATCGGTCAACTATTTAATGAGAATCAATTACAAACACGTAACAAGCTATTTTTAGCTTACAAATCACCGAATCGGTCAACCGTTCAATGAAAATCAACTATAATCACATAATAATCCATTTTGACCTTACAAATCACTAAATTGGTTAACTGTTCGATTAGAATCAACTACAATCACGTAATAAGGCATTCTAAGCTTACAAATCACTCAATCGGTCAATTGTTCGATGAGAATGAGCTACAATCACATAACAAGCCATTCTTATGTTACAAATCATGAAATCAGTCAACTGTTGAAAGAGAATGAACTACAATCACATAACAAGCCATTCTGAGCTTACAAATCACCAAATCAGTCAACCGTTCGATGAGAATCAACTACAATCACATAACAAGGCATTCTGAGCTTACAAATCACTGAATCAGTCAACCACTTGATGAGAATCAGCTACGATCATGTAACAAGCCATTCTGAGCTTACAAATCAATGAATCAGTCAATCATTCGATGAAAATTAGCTACAATCACATAACAAGCCATTCTGAACTTAGAAATCACCGAGTCGGTCAACCGTTTCATGAGAATCACTTACAATCACGTAACAAGTCATTCTAAGCTTACAAATCACCAAGTCAAACAACCGTTCGATGAGAATTAGCTACAATCATGTAAGAAGCCATTTAGTGCTTACAAATCACCAAATCGATCAACTATTGGATGAGAATCACTACAATCACATAACAAGCCATTCTGAGGTTACAAATCACCAAATCGGTCAACCGTTCGATGAGAATTAGCTACAATCATGTAACAAGCCATTTTGAGCTTAGAAATCACCGATTTGGGCAACCGTTTCATGAGAATCAGCTAAAATTGTTTAACAAGCCATTTTTAACTTACAAATCACCGAATCGGTCAATGGTTTGATGAGAATCAACTACAATCATGTGACAAGCCATTCTGAGCTTACAAATCACTGAATCGCTCAACCATTCAATGAGAATCAGCTATGATCATGTAACAAGCTATAATGACCTTACAAATCACCAAATTGGTCAACCATTCGGTGAGAATCAATTATAATTACCTAACAAGTCATTCTAAGCTTACAAATCACCAAATCGGTCAACCATTTGATGAGAACCAGCTATGATCACGTAACCTGCCACTTAGAGCTTAAAAATCACCAAATCGGGCAACCGTTCAATTAGAATTAGCTACAATCACGTAAAAAGCCATTTTGAGCTTACAAATCATCGAATTGGTCAACCATTCGACGAGAATCAGCTACAATCACATAACAAGCCATTTTGAGCTTACAAATCATCGAATCGGTCAAGCGTTGGATGAGAATCAACTATAATCACGTAACAAGCCATTCTGAGCTTACAAATCACTGAATCGGTTAACCGTACGATGAGAATCAGCTATAATCATGTAGCAAATCATTCTGAGCTTAAAAATCACCGAATCGGGTAACTGTTCAATGAGAATCAGCTACAATCACATAACAAGCTATTTTCAGCTTACAAATTACCAAATCGGTCAACCGTTCGATGAGAATTAGCTACAATCACGTAACAAGCCATTCTGACCTTAAAAATCACCAAATCGGTCAACTGTTTGATGAGAATCAACTATGATCATGTAACAACCCATTCTGACCTTACAAATCACTAAATGGGTCATTCATTCGATGAGAATCAATTACAATCATGTAATAAGCTATTTTGAGCTTACAAATCATCGAATTAGTCAGCTGTTCGATGAGAACCAACTACGATCATCTAACAAGCCATTCTGAACTTAGAAATCACTGAATTAGTCATCCATTCTAAGAGAATCAATTACAATCACATAACAAGCCATTCTAAGCTTAGAAATCACCAAGTCGGTCAACCATTCAATGAGAATCAACTACAATCATGTAACAAGCCATTCTGAGCTTACAAATCACCGAATCGGTAAACCATTCGATAAGAATCAGCTACAATCACGTAACAAGCCACTCTGAGCTTACAACTCAAAGAATGGGTCAACAGTTCGATGAGAATCAGTTACAATCATGTAACAAGCCATTTTGAGCTTACAAATTACCGAATCGGTCAACTATTTGATGAAAATCAGCTTCAATTTCATGTAAAAAGCCATTCGGAGCTTACAAATCACTAAATTGGTCAACCATTCAATGAGAATCAATTACAATCACATAAAAAGCCATTCCAAGCTTACAAATCACCAAATCGATCAACCGTTCGATGAAAATCAGCTATGATCATGTAAAAAGCTATTCTGAGCTTACAAATCTTTAAATCGGTCAACCGTTTGATGAGAATCAATTATAATCACATAACAAGCCATTCTGAGCTTACAAATCATCGAATCGGTCAACTGTTTAATGAGAATCAGTTACAATCATGAAACAAGCCATTGTGAGCTTAAAAATCACCGAATCGGTTAATCATTTGATGAGATTCAACTACAATCATGTAACAAGCCATTTCGAGCTTACAAATCACCGAATCAATCAACCATTCGATGAAAATTAATTACAATCACGTAAAAAGCCATTTCAAGCTTACAAATTAACAAATCGGTCAATGGTTCGATGAAAATCAATTACAATCATGTAACAAGCCATCCCGGGCTTACAAATCACCAAATCGGTCAACAGTTCGATGAGAATTAGCTACAATGACGTAATAAGCCATTTTGAGCTTACAAATAAATGAATTGGTCAACCGTTTGATGAGAATCAGCTACAATCATGTAACAAGCTATTCTGAGCTTACAAATCACTGAATCGATCAACTATTCGATGAGATTCAGCTATAATCACGTAACAAGCCATTCTGAGCTTAGAATTCATCGAATCGGTCAACTGTTCGATGAGATTGAGCTACAATCATGTAACAAGCCTTTCTAAGCTTACAAATCATTGAATCGGTCAACTATTCGATGAGAATCAATTACAATGATGTAACAAGCCATTCTAAGCTTACAAATAACCAAATCCGTCAATCATTTGATGAGAATCAATTACAATTACGTAACAAGCCATTCTGAGATTATAATTCACCAAATCAATGAACTGTTTGATGAAAATTAGCTACCATTACGTAACGAGCAATTTTGAGTTTACAAATCACCGAATCGGTCAATTGTTCGATGAGAATAAGCTATGATCATGTAACAAGCTATTTTTAGCTTACAAATCACTGAATCAGTCAACCATTCAATGAGAATCAGCTAGAATCACATAAGAAGCCATTTTGAGCTTTTAAATCACTGAATTGGTCAACCATTCGATGAGAATTACCTACAATCACCTAACAAGCTATTTTGAGTTTACAAATTATCGAATCGGTCAACCGTTCGATGAGAACCAGCTAAGATCACATAACAAGCCTCTTTGAGCTTAAAAATCACTGAATCGGGCAACTGTTCAATGAGAATCAGCTACAATCACGTAACAAGCTACTTTGAGCTTTAAAACCACCGAATCGGTCAACCGTTTGATGAGAATCAGCTATAATCACGTAACATACTATTTTAAGCTTGCAAATGACCGAATCAGTCAACCGTTGGATGAGAATTAGCTACAATCATTTAACAAGCCATTCTGAGCTTACAAATCACCGAATCGTTCAACCGTTCGATGAGAATCAACTAAAATCATGTAACAAGCTATTTTGAGCTTTAAAATCACCGAATCGGGCAATCATTCAATGAGAATCACCTACTATTATGTAACAAGCTATTTTTGGCTTACAAATCACCGAATCGGTCAACCGTTCGATGAGAATCAGCTACAATGACGTAAAAAGAAAATCTAAGCTTACAAATCACCAAATCGGGCAACCATTCAATGAGAATAACCTACAATGACGTAATAAGCCATTTTGAGATTACAAATAATCAAATCGGTCAACTATTCGATGAGAATCAGCTACGATCACGTAACAAGCCATTCTGAACTTAGAAATCACTGAATCGGTCAATCATTCAGTGAGAATCAATTACAATCACGTAACAAGCCTTTCTAAGCTTACATATCATTGAGTCGATCAACCGTTCAATGAGAATCAACTACAATCACGTAACAATCCATTCAGAGCTTACAAATCATTGACTCGGTCAACCATTCGATAAGAATCAGCTACAATCATGTAACAAGCCATTCTGAGCTTACAAATCACCGAATCGGTCAATTGTTCATTGAGAATGAATTACATAACTTAACAACCCATTCTAAGCTTAAAAATCATTGAATCAGTCAACCGTTCGATGAGAATCAACTACGATCACCTAAAAAGTCATTCTGAGCTTACAAATCACCAAATTGGTCAACCATTCGATGAGAATCAATTATAATCACTTAACAAGCCATTCTGAGCTTAGAAATCACCGAATCGGTCAACCGTTCGATGAGAATCAATTACAATCACGTAACAAGCCATTCTGAGCTTACAAATCACCGAATCGGTGAACCGTTCGATGAGAATCAACAACAATCACATAACAAGCCATTTTGAGTTTACAAATCACTGAATCGGTGAATCCTTTGATGAGAATTAATTACAATCACATAACACGCTATCTAAGCTTACAAATCATTGAATCGGTCAACCATTTGATGAGAATCAATCAAAATCACGTAACAAACTATTCTGAGCTTACAAATCATCGAATCGGTCAACCGTTCGATGAGAATCAGCTACGATCACCTAAAAAGCTATTCTGAGCTTACAAATCACCAAATTGGTCAACCATTCGATGAGAATCAATTATAATCACGTAACAAGCCATTCTGAGCTTACAAATCACCGAATCAGTGAACCACTCGATGAGAATCAATTACAATCACGTAACATGCCATTCTGTGCTAACAAAACACTAAATCGGTCAACCATTTGATAAGAATCAGCTACAATCACGTAACAAGCTATTCTAAGCTTTCAAATCACCAAATCGGTCAACTATTTTATGAGAATTAGCTATAATCATGTAACAAACCATTATGAGCTTACTAATCGGCGAATCAGTCAACCATTTGATGAGAATCATGTACAATCACGTAAAAAGCCATTCCAAGCTTACAAATCACCGAATTGGTCAACCATTTGATGAGAATCAGCTACAATAATGTAACAAGCCATTCTGAGCTTACAAATCACCAAATCGGGCAACCGTTCGATGAGAATCACCTACAATCATGTAACAAGCCATTCTGAGCTTAAAAATCACCGAATCGATCAATGATTCGATGAGAATCAGCTACGAGCACGTAACAAGCCATTCTAAGCTTACAAATCACTGAGTCAGTCAATCATTCGATGAGAATCAGTTACAATCATGTAATAAGCCATTCTGAGCTTACAAATCATCAAGTCGGTTAATCGTTCGATGAAAATTAATTACAATCGCGTAAAAAGCCATTCTGAGCTTAGAAATCACCGAATCAGTCAACAGTTCGATGAGAATCAATTACAATGATGTAACAAGCCATACTGAGCTTACAATTCATCAAATCGATCAATAGTTTGATCAGAATCAGTAACAATGACATAACAAGCCATTATGAGTTTACAAATCATTGAATTGGTCAATCATTCGATAAGAATCAGCTACAATCATGTGACAAGTTATTCTGAGCTTACAAATCACCAAATTGATCAATCATTCGATGAGAATCAACTACAATCATGTAACAAGCCATTCTAAGCTTAGAATTCACCGAAATGGTCAAACATTCGATGAGATTCAGCTACAATCACCTAACAAGCTATTCTGAGCTTACAAATCACTGAATTAGTCAATTGTTTGATGAGAATTAATTAAAATTATGTAACTAGCCATTCTAAGCTTAAAAATCACTAAATCAGTCAACCGTTTGATGAGAATCAAGTACAATCACATAACAAGCCATTCTGAGCTTACAAATTACCGAATCAGTCAACCGTTCGATGAGAATCAGCTACCATCGTGTAACAAGGCATTTTTAGCTTACAAATCACCAAATCAGTCAACTATTCGATTAGGATCAGCTACGATCACGTAACAAAGTATTTATTTTTTTATAAATTATTGAATCGGCCAACCGTTTGATGAGAATTAGCTACAATCACATAACAAGCCATTCTGAGCTTACAAATCACCGAATCGAGCATCTATTTGATGAGAATCAGCTAGAATCATGTAAGAAGCCATTCTGAGCTAACAAATCACTGAATCGGCCAATTGTTTGATGAGAATCAACTAAAATCACGTAACAAGCTATTTTAAGCTTATAAATCACGGAATTGATCATCTGTTCAAAGAGAATCAGCTACAATCACATAAGAAGGCATTTTGAGCTTACAAATCACCAAATCAGTTAGCCATTCGATGAGAATCAGCTACAATCACTTAACAAGCCATTCTAAATTTACAAATTACCAAATTGGTTAACCGCTCGCTGAGAATCAGCTACAATCATGTAACAAGCCATTTTGAGCTTACAAATCACTGAATCGGTCAATCGTTCGATGAGAATCAACTACAATCATATAACAAGCCATTTTGAGCTTATAAAACTGAATCAGCCAACCATTCAAAGAGAATCAGCTACAATCACGTAACAAGCCATTCTGGGCTTACAGGTCATTGAATCAGTCGACCGTTTGATGAGAATCAACTACAATCACATAACAAGCCATTTTGAGTTTAAAAATCACTGAATCGGTCAATTGTTGGATGAGAATCAGCTACAATCATGTAACAAGCCACTCTGAGCTTTAAAATCACCGAATCGAGCAATTGTTCAATGAGAATCAGATTACAAATCACCGAATTGGTCAACCGATCGATGAGAATCAACTACAATCATGGAACAAGCCATTCTGAGCTTAAAAATCACCAAATCAAGAATTGTTCAATGACAATCACATAACAAGCCATTCTGAGCTTACAAATCACTGAATCGGTCAACTGTTCGATGAGAATCAGCTATGATCATGTAACAAGCCATTCTGACCTTACAAATCATCAAATTAGTCAACCGTTCGGTGACAATCAATTAAAATCATGTAACAAGCCATTCTGAGTTTACAAATCACCGAATCGGTCAACCGTTCGATGAGAACCAACTACGATCATGTAACAAGTCATTCTGAGCTTAAAAATCACCGAATTGGGCAACTGTTCAATGAGAATCAGCTACAATCATGTAACAAGTTATTGTGAGCTTACAAATCAATGAATCGGTCAAGCATTTGATGAGAATCAGCTATGATCACGTAACAAGCAATTCTGACCTTACAAATCACCAAATCGGTCAACTATTCGATGAGAATCAGCTACAATCACATAATAAGCCATTCTGAGCTTACAAATCACCGAATTGGTCAACTGTTAGATGAGAATCAACTACAATCATATAACAAGCCATTCTGAGCTTACAAATCACTGAATCGGTCAACCGTTTGATGAGAATCAGCTACAATCACGTAACAAGCCATTCTAAGTTTACAAATCACTGAGTTGGTCAACTGTTCAATGAGAATCAACTACAATAACATAACAAGCCATTCTAAGCTTACAAATCACCAAATAAGTCAATCGTTCGATGAGAAATAGCTACAATCATGTAACAAGCCATTCTAAGCTTACAAATCACCGAATCGGTGAACTGCTTGGTGAGAATCAGGTAAGATCACGTAACAAGCCATTTTGAGCTTACAAATCACAGAATTGGTCAATCGTTCAATGAGAATCGGCTACAATCACATAACAAGCCATTTTGAGCTTACAAATCACTGAATCGGTCAACCGTTCGATGAGATTCAGCTACAATCACGTAACAAGCCATTCTGAGCTTACAAATCACCTAATCAGTCAACCGTTTGATGAGAATAGGCTACAATCACGTAACAAGCCATTTTGAGCTTATAAATCACCGAATCAGTCAACTATTAGATGACAATCAACTACAATCATGTAATAAGCCATTTTGAGCTTACAAATCACCAAATCGGTCAACTGTTCAATGAGAATCAGCTACAATCACGTAACAAGCCATTCTGAGCTTAAAAATCACCGAATCAGGCAACTGTTCAATGAGAATCAACTACAATTACGTAACAAGCTATTTCAGCTCACAAATCACTAAATCGATCAACCGTTCGATGAGAATCAGCTACAATCACGTAACAAGCCATTCTAAGGTTAAAAATCACTGAATCGGAGAACCATTCAATGAGAATCACCTACAATCATGTAACAAGTCATTTTGAGTTTACAAATCACTGAATCGGTCAACCGTTTGAGATGAATAAGCTTTGACCATGTAACAAGCCATTATGACTTTACAAATCACCAAATCGGTCAACCGCTCGATGAGAATTAATTATAGTCACGTAACAAGCCATTCTGAGCTTACAAATCACTGATCGGTCAACCGTTTGATGAGAACCAGCTACAATCATCTAACAGGCCATATTGAGCTTAAACATTACCGAATCGGGCAACCATTCAATGAGAATAAGCGACAATCATGCAATAAGCTATTTTGAGCTTACAAATCACCGAATCAGTCAACCATTCGATGAGAATTAGCTATGATCACGTAACAATCCATTCTGACATTACAGATCACCAAATCGGTCAACCGTTCGATGAGAATCAATTACAATCATGTAACAAGCCATTCTGAGCTTAAAAATAACTGAATCGGTCGACCGTTATATGAGAATTAGCTACAATTACGTAACAAGCCATTCTGAACTTAAAAATTATTGAATTGGTCAACTGTTCAATTAGAATCAATTAGAATCACATAACAAGCCATTCTAAGCTTACAAATCACCGAGTTAGTCAACCATTCAATGAGAATTAGCTACTATCACGTAATAAGCTATTCTGAGCTTACAAATCCCTGAATCAGTCAATTGTTTGATGAGAATCACCTACAATCACGTAACAACCCATTCTAAGCTTACAAATCACTGAATCGGTGAACTCTTCAATGAGAATCAATTACAATCACGTAACAAGCCATTCTGCGCTTACAAATCATCGAATCGGTCAACCGTTCGATGAGAATCAACTATGATCACGTAAAAAGCCATTCTGAGAATACAAATCACAAAATCGATCAACCGTTCGATGATAATCAATTGTAATCACATAACAACAATTATGAGCTTACAAATCACCGAATCGATCAATCGTTCAATGAGAATCAACAACAATCACGTAACAAGCCATTTTGAGCTTACAAATCAATGGATCGGTCAACCATTCGATGAGAATCAAGAACAATCACGTAACAAGCCATTCTGAGCTTACAAATCACCGAATCGGTCAATCCTTTGATGAGAATCAGCTACAATCATGTAATAAGCCATTCTGAGCTTAGAAATCACCAAATCAGTCAACCGTTCGATGAGAATTAGCTACTATCATGTAACAAGCCATTTTGATCTTATAAGTCACAGAATCAGTCAATCGTTTGATGAGAATTAGCTACAATCACCTAACAAGCCATTCTGAGCTTACAAATCACCGAATCGGTCAACCATTCGATGAGAATCAATTACAATCACGTAACGTGCCATTCTGAGTTTGCAAAATAGTAAATAGGTCAACCGTTTGACGAGAATCAGCTACAATCACATAACAAACCATTCTGAGCTTACAAATCATGAAATTTGTCAACCATTCGATGAGAATCAGCTACAATCACCTAACAAGCAATTTTGATCTTACAAATCACCTAATTGGTCAACCGTTCGATGAGAATCATCCACAATCATGTAACAAGCTTTTTTGAGCTTACAAATCACCAAATCAGTCAACCGTTTGATGAGAATCAGCTACAATAATGTAACAAACCATTCTGAGCTTACAAATCATTGAATTGGTCAATCATTTGATGAGAATTAGCTACAATCAGGTAACAAGCCATTCTAAGCTTACAAATCACCGAATTGGTCAACCATTCAATGACAATTAGATACAATCACGTAACAAGCTATTCTGAGCTTACAAATCACCAAATCAGTCAACCGTTCGATGAGAATCAGCTACAATCATGTAACAAGCTATTATGAGCTTACAAATCACCGAATCAGTCAATCGTTTGATTAGAATAAGCTATAATCACCTAACAAGCCATTATGAGCTTACAAATCACCGAATCGGTCAACCGTTCGATGAGAATCAATTACAATCATGTAACAAGCCATTCTGAGCTTACAAATCACTGAATCGGTCAACCATTCGATGATAATCAATTACAATCTTGTAACAAGCCATTCTGAGCTTAAAAATCACCGAATCGGTCAACCGTTCGATGAGAATCAGCTACAATCACGTAACAAGCCATTCTGAGCTTACAAATCACTGAATCGGTCAACCATTCAATGAGAATTAGCTACAATCACGTAACAAACTATTATGAGCTTACTAATCACCGAATCGGTCAATCGTTCGATGTGAATAAGCTATAATCACATAACAAGCCATTCCATGCTTACAAATTACCGAATTGGTCAACCATTTGATGAGAATCAGCTATAATCATGAAATAAGTCATTTTGAGCTTACAAATCACCAAATTGGGCAATTATTTGATGAGAATCAGCTACAATCATGTAACAAGGCATTCTAAGCTTACAAATCATCGAATTAGTCAATGGTTCGATGTGAATTAGCTATGATCATGTAACAAGACATTCTGACCTTATAAATCACTGAATCGATCAACCGTTCGATGAGAATCAGCTACAATCACATAACAAGCTATTTTGAATTTACAAATTATCGAATCGGTCAACTGTTCAATGAGAATCAGCTACAATCATGTAACAAGCCATTTTGATCTTATAAATCACTGAATCAGTCAACCATTCGATGAGAATCAATTACAATCACATAAAAAGCCATTCTGAACTTACAAATCACCAAGTCGGTCAACCGTTCGATGAGAATGAACTACAATCATGTAACAAGCCATTCTGAGCTGACAAATCACCGAATCGGTCAACCGTTCATTGAGAATCAGCTACAATCACATAACAAGTCATTCTGAGCTTAGAAATCACCGAATTAGTCAACTGTTCAGTGAGAATCAGCTACAATCATGTAACAAGCTATTCTGTGCTTACAAATCACCTAATTGGTCAATCGTTCGCTGAGATTCAACTACAATCACATAACAAGCCATTCTGAGCTTACAAATAACTGAATCGGTCAATCGTTTGATGAGAATTAGGTACAATCACGTAACAAGCCGTTCTGAGTTTACAAATCACCTAATCGGTCAACCATTCTATGAGAATTAGCTACAATCACATAACAAGCCATTCTGAGCTTAGAAATCACCGAATCGGTAAACCATTCGATGAGATTAAACTAAAATCATGAAACAACCCATTCTAAGTTTAGAAATTATGAAATCGGTCAACTCTTTGATGAGATTCAACTACAATCATGTAAAAAGCCATTCTGGGCTTGTAAATTTGTTGGCAAAATGGTCAGCGCTCCCCTCAGGATTCGTGACATGGCTTAACTGCCTCTTGTGTTTTCTAGAAGTCTAGTGGTTGTATCGAGCATTAATAGGTCGATCTTTTTGTGCAATGACAACCACTATTTGTAACAAGTGTTATCAGAGCTTGGTCACAAGTTTGAATCCCCTAGGGTAATGTTGAGGGGAAGATTGTTGGCAAAATGGTCAGCACTCCCCTCGGGATTTGGGACATGGCTTAACCACCTCCTGTATCTTCTATAATTCTAGTAGTTGTATCGAGCATTAACATGTCAATCTTTTGGTGCAATGACAACCACTACTTGTAACACTAATGAGGAAAGAGATCTATTCATGTGTAACATACTTGCCAAAGAAGCACTCTTGTCAGCCCTTCCGAAAATTGAGTACAGTCAGGTAAAATATCTAAAAACATCTCATGAAATTTGGTTGGTTTTACAATCTACTTTTGAAGGTGATGAACATGCTAAGAAAGTCAGATTACATAATTGGATATGTGCATTTGAAGATATAAGAATGATGGAAGATGAATATGTTAGAAGCTATATTGGTAGAATGTCAGAGATTGTTGCAGGTATAAAATCTTGTGGAGGAACCAAGATAGAGAATGAAGTGATATGTAAAATTCTAAGGACATTGACTCTTGCATTTAAGCAAACAACACAAATGATTGAAAAAGTTATACCTTGTACTACAAACTTTACCAGAGAGACTCTTCTTGGAAGATTGGAAGTAGCAGAGATGAACCTGAGGCTATTAGGAGACCTACCTAGAATGGAGACAACATTCAGCGCACTTAGTGTTCACCCTACTTTGTCAAGAAGCATCAGTGTGAGCGGAGATTATTTTAGCAACAACAGATCTAGAAATGAAGAAGACAAGAAGATTGAAGAAGGTATTGCCTTTCTTTTGAAAAGAGAACCAGATGGTAAGAAAATTTTTAAATGTTGGACTTGTCAAGAATTTGGTCATTTTGCATCTAAATGTCCTAAGAGATTTAAGAAGTATAGAAAGAACTTTAATCCTAGGAGATCTAAAGAATGTTACTATGCAAATGATGAAGAAGTTGAAGCTAGTTTGGAGAAATCTTTGAGTGAAAGTGAAACTGAGAGTGATGATATAAGATTTGTAGCAATTAAAGAAGAAAATCCTGAAACAAAAATTAAAGAAGAAAAAGCTTTAGTTTCTCAAGTAGAAAAGAAAGCCGATTGAATTATAGATAGTGGTTGTTCACATCATATGATTGGAGATATGAAAAAGTTCATAAAGTTTAACAATTATGATGGAGGAGTTGTTAGACTTGGAAACAATGCACCTTGTTTGATTAAAGGTATAGGATCTATTACTCTTGATGGAAAGACTAATACTGATGATGTTTACTTTGTGGATGGTTTGAAACATAATCTTTTGAGTGTTGGATAACTAGTTGATAAGGGATATCAAGTTTGGTTTACTGAGAAAACTTGTGTGATCAAAGACAAGGATGGTAATTTTATTGGTACTGGATCTAGAACCAAAGGTAATGTATTTCAGTTGAATCCTACTGAGATGACATGTTTGATTACTAAGATTGATGACAGTTGGTTATGGAATTTTGTCATATAAACTTTAATAATATTGTGAAAGTGAGTACTACACTTGCAGTAAGAGGTTTGCCTAAAATTATGAAGCCTACTAACAGGATTTGCAAAGAATGTGTGATCGCTAAACAGAAGAGAATCTCATTTCCCAGCAAGAAGTTTACAACAACAGAGACAAGAACTGAGACAGTGACACCTAACAGGAACCTATCAAGGAATCATCCTATTGAGCAGATTATTGGAAGCATAGACAGAGGAGTTCTGACATGGAATAAGGTACAAGAATAGTTGTGTTTGATTTCTCAAATTGAACCTAAATCTACTAGTGAAGCTTGTGAAGATGAACATTGGATAAAAGCTATGTAAGAAGAACTAGATCAAATTGAAAAGAACAAGACATGGGAATTGGTCCCTAGACCTAGAGATAAGAATGTTATAGGAATAAAATGGGTATTCAGAAACAAGATGAATGAACAAGGAGAAGTTGTAAGGAACAAAACAAGATTGGTATGTAAAGAATACTCACAGCAAGAATTGAAGCAGTAAGAATGTTTTTGGCTTATGTAGCCTATAAGAAATTCAAAGTGTATCAGATGGATGTGAAGTCAGCATATTTGAATGGAGAATTGGAAGAAGAAGTTTACATTGAGCAGCCTGAAGGTTTTCCTTTGACTCAAGAAGGAGATATGGTATGTAAACTGAAGAAAGCTTTATATGGACTGAAGCAAGCACCTAGAACTTGGTATGGGAGATTGGATAAGTATTTGTTAAAGTTAGGATTTACAAAAGGCATAGCTGATAGCAACCTATACACAAAGGAAATTGAAAATGGTTTGTTGGTTGTTATTTTTGTTGATGATATTATCTTTGGAGGAGAAGATGAAGCTAGTGATAAATTTACAGATGAAATGAAGACTAAATTTGAAATGAGTATAATTGGTGAAATGAAATACTTTTTAAGATTGAAGATAACATAGAACAATGATGGTATCTTTATAAGTCAGACAAAGTACTTGAATGATTTATTGAAGAGATTTGGAATGGAGAACTGTAAACCAGATGGAACACCTATGGTAACTAGACACAAGTTATCTAGCATAGATAAGACTCTTGCAGTGGAACAGAAAAAGTACATATCTATGATTGGAGGATTGCAATATTTGACTCATACAAGACCTGATATATCACATGCAGTTGGAATTGTAGCAAGATTTCAAGCTAAACCTAGAGAATCGCATTATGCAGTAGTAAAAAGGATACAAAGGTACTTAAGAGGCACAATTGAGTATGGATTGCGGTATGAAAAATATGATGATTTTACCCTATGTGCATATACAGATGCTGATTGGGGAGGTGGTGTTGATGACAAAAATAGCACCAGTGGTGGAGTATTTTTCCTTGGAGGAAGATTAGTTTCTTAGCTAAGAAAGAAGCATAATTGTATCTCATAGAGCATAGCAGAAGTAGAGTATATGGCAATAGCAAAAAATTGTAATCAAATAATTTGGATGAAGCAAATGCTGAAGGATACTGCAATAATTTTTTTTTGAGCCTGTTATTATACATTGTGATAACACTAGCACAGTTAGTATGTCTAAGAACCCTATGTTACATTCTAAGATAAATCATATAAAGATAAAGTATCATGTAGTGAGAGAGAAAGTGGTAGAGAAAGAAGTCAGACTTGAGTACATAAGAAAAAAGGAGAAGATTGTAGATATATTTACAAAACCTTTTCCTAAGGATACATTTGAGTATCTGAGAGGTATGCTTAGGGTTATGCCCCAGCCTACTTTTGAGAAGTGATGTAGATTGTTGCATCATGTTGGTAAAAAGATTATTCTTTTCAATTTAACTCTCAAATGCCCAAATTTGTGAGAAATAATTTGATACCAACAGTTGGATAATCTATCACTAGGTTGATAGATTTCTTTTGAATTGAAAGGTATAGCTCCCTTATGAATGATATTCAATGAATTTGTTTTATTCCTAAACTAACTGGGTACTTTCTTAACCTGAGAACGGAAGAGGAAAACCAAGCCAGCCTAGACAGAACTAATCTGGTAGTAAATTTAGTTCTAAACCTAGCCAACTCCAAGAATTCACATTTCCTATGACTCTCGGCATTGGTAATGCAATATGAATACTATTTATGCAAATATAGTAAAATTGAAATGAAAATAAAGGTTAAGTAATCCCAATTTCCATAATAGGAATCTCTGCAAATACTATGACCTATAACCCATCCAGTACTTAACACAAGATGCAAGATAATGCCCAAAACTGAATACAACAATACTATGATTAATTATAAATAGAAAAGTAATAACCAAATGCTCCGATTTAGAATAAAACCCCTCTTTGTAATGAACACAATAAATAAGAATAATCTGATTTTATTTGTTCACAATCTCTGCTAAGTTTATTACAAAAAACTACAACTCTCAAATCCAAATGCAAATGAAAATGAAATGAAGAAAAAGAAATGCCCTCCCTTCTACTCCAACAATTCCTACTCTTGTAGAAAAGAAGAACCCTTTTACAAGAAAAGAGTTTACAATAAATAGCATTTTGCAACAACTGTTCAGTTTCTCCCGGTAACTTTTTAGTTTCATAACTGATTCTTTCCTCATTTTCTATTTGAATGTGAAGGAATAAAGTATTAAAATCTTTATTTGATTTCCAAACAACTTCCTCGTTTAAAACTTTTCGACTTCTCATAAAATTACTCATATCTCTTGATCTTCCAAAATTTCCGCAACTCATTACCCGTGATAATTGTTAATGAATGGGCATAATTATTTCACAAGTGTCATTATCCCTACGACTATGTGTCAAATGCTTTCAATCTTCATACACTTTAATGATACTAATGAACTTCTACATTTTTAACTGTCTTTCTTTAGACACACCATACCGGTTCCTTCAAAACATAATTCAATTTGACATTCTTACTATTCTAGATAGGCTCTTACAAAGAGATGAATAAATTTTAAACCGGATACAAACTCTTTGATTGCTGCAGTGAGGATGGCCGCAATTAGTCTAACACCAACATACTTGAAGCTTAGCAAGATCCAATGGTTAGTTGGGAAGATAGAGCCTCCACACTGAGACTGCATTTTTCAGAAATATGTACTGCGAAGAGTGTAGCAGAAAATGGATTTTCCGCTACGCATTTCTTACCATCTCACTTCTCCATTGCAAAAAATTGGAAAAGAGCTACTCCCGGTGGAAAATGACCATCTCACTTCTCCATTGTAGAAAATTGGAAAAGAGCTTCTCCCGGTGGAAAATGACCATCTCACTTCTCCATTGCAGAAAATTCAATACGGAGTGCGAAAAGCGTAGCATAAAATGAGTTTTTCACTATGCTCTTCTTCTTTTTGGTGGAAATCCTAGGAAATTCTGATTTTGAAATAATAAATATGAATTGGGACATATGAACTCTCACATCTGCATTAGAACTTTGATCTTCATCCTTCACAAAAACATTGTTAGGAGAAACATCTGAAACACATTAGGGAGTCTAATGAAAGACTTCAACTTTGAAAGTTTAAAATTGGGGGATTGGAAGTACGCCAACAGTTGGCTTTGAATGGGGATTATGTGCTACAAAGTGCATAAAGAAACCAACATCTCTAGCTTAAAAGCTAGTGCCTTATCCATTGGGCTACAAAGTCTAGGCATAAAATGACAACAAGAAGCTGCTTGCTGGGAGGGCAAAGGGGAGCAAGGCAAAACCAAAACTGAGAAAGCAGGAAAGGCTAAGCTAAGCATACCAAAACTACGGAAGCAAACTTAATTACAAACAGGTCAGGGAACCTCACCGAAAGAGAAGAGAGCCGGATGAGACTCATGCATGACCATTAACCGAAAAGGAAAAGTATAAACCTTCTACAAAAGAGAATTGTGCTCCAACAAGCTATACTAAAACCATTGCCTTTTGACAACTTCATCATCACTAAAAGTGAATCCGGAAGCATGCTAAAAATGTGTGACCCACAAATCTCCTCCAAACAATGCCTTGTCATAAATCTATGATTCTTCTACACTCTCTAGCACATTGCTTCTCATACATTCGACCATTCTTTGTGAAGAAGACAAATATTCAAAAGATTATGAAAATGATACTGAAACATATTCACATTCACCACTTTTGATAATATCACTTTTAATACAGATTTCAGCATCCAAAACAAGATTGACAAGATCAGAATACTCAACTGATTCTGAAAATGATATTTCATCATACGTATATTTATCACAGTCATCTTTAATAGCACTTTTAGATTTCAAATCAAGACTAAACTAGAATGATTCTTCATCACAGATAGGGTCAATTTGCACTGAAGCAACTTTATCATCCTTTGTAGCTATCAATTCTAAAAAATATTTATCTAAATTCAAAGCTTCAATACCTGGATCAGCTGTAGAAGAAGACTCACACTCGGCGGACATGAAGGTTTGATTTACCTCCATTTCATGACAGAGAAAAACATAATCTGACTCTTTATCCTCTTCATGATGTTGCAACACTTTATCAACCAAAGAAAATCCTTGCTCAAACTTTTCTCTTGTAACCATCTCCTCAACCACAGTTTCAGACTTAGCATGATTATCATCAAAACATGATCCAACTTTGTTTTTAATACCAATTTCTTCAAGAAGACCCAACTTTGTATTCTTTTCAAAAGAAAATGATTCTAACACAAGATCCTAATAAACTTGTGCATATTGAAAATCATCCTTACAAATATCTTCTTCAAACTTGAAAGCTTTATATTCCACTTGCATACTAACCAGAGGATGATTTTCAAAAGCAACTTCATGTAAAGAATCACTACAATTTTCATTGAATCTGAAACCTTCAACAACAGGAGGAAAAGAGAGCATAGACATATTTTCTTTTTCAACTTCACTTACCGTTTCTTTGCCACTGTCAAGAATGCTCTCCTTCATTGAAAATTTTGCTTTCAGAAACTGGGGTACCTCTTGCTTTCTAAGAACCAAATAATTGACTGATATTGGCTCCTCATTTACTGATTTTTCTTCAGGCATAATTGTTGAAACATATTTTCCTTTTCTTTGATCTTGGACATTAAAATACCTTTGATGCACACATCTTAACAGTAGAGCGGATTGATGATCTTTGGTAGGATTTAATCCCTTTTCTTCAGCTTCAACAATACTTTGTTTAAACACAGTCCAAAGGAATTGTAAGTTGGGATCACTTTCAGAGTTGATTTCTTTGAAAGTGGGTTTTCTTCTAATTTTCTTCTTTGGCTAAACCTCTTGTTCGCTTAAGACTAAAAAATTATAAGAAACAAAATCAGGTGGAACTTCTGAAACTTCATCATCATCCACCTTCAATTCTTCATTCAACTGCAACACCCTTTTCTCACAATGCTACAATAACTTTTTCTTCACCTCCAACTCTTTCAATTTGTGATACCTGGCACAAACACTTCTCCATAAACGAACTGGTGCATGATCTTCTTCGACACTCAAGTTCATTTTTCTCCTGCGAGTAATTCTTTCTCTAAAAGCAGGCCTTCTTCTTTTCACAACTTTGATAGGCATGGTCCTTTTAAAATAGAGTCGCCAATCTCCTGCAAGTAGAGATCATAATATTTTTGAAAATTAAAGTATTGGAATCTTCAACCAAAAATTATGAGAATCAAAAAAGAGTCACCAATCTCCTGCAACAGAGATAATAATAAAACTGAGGAAACAATCTTCGGCACTAATCTTTGTTTTCGCTTCCCTAGTAGAGTCGCCAAAAATTTGTTGGTAAACAGATTGTTCTTTCAATTTAACTCTCAAACGCCCAAATATGTGAGAAACAATTTGATACCAACAGTTAGATAATCTATCACTAGGTTGATAGATTTCTTCTGAATTGAAAGGTATAGCTCCCTTATGAATGATATTCAATGAATTTATTTTATTCCTAAACTAACTGGGTATGTTCTTAACTTGAGAACGGAAGATGAAAACCAAGCCAGCCCTACACAGAACTAACTTAGGCAGTAAATTCAATTCTAAACCTAGCTAACTCCAAGAATTCACATTTCCTATGACTCCTTGGCATTGGTAATGCAATACGAATGTTATTTATACAAATGCAGTAAGATTGAAATGAAAATGAAGGTTAAGTAATCCCAATTTTCATAATAGGAATGTCTACAAATACTACAATCTACAACCCATCCAGTACTTAATAGAAGATGCAAGATAATGCCCAAAACTGAGTACAACAATACTACGATTGATTATAAATAGAAAAGTAATAACCAATTACTCCGATTTAGAATAAAACCCCTCTTTGTATTGAACACAACAAATAAGAATAATCTGATTTTATTTGTTCATAATCTTTGCTAAGTCTATTACAAAAAACTAGAACTCTCAACTCCAAATGAAAATGAAATGCAAAAAAATAAATGCCCTCCTACTCCAGCAATTCCCACTCTTGCAGAAAAGAACCCTTTTACAAGAAAAGAGTTTACAATAAATAGCATTCTCCAGCAACTGTTCGATTTCTCTTGGTAACTTTTCAGTTTCATAACTGATTCTTTCCTCATTTTCTATTTGATCATGAAGGAATAAAGTATTAAAATATTTATTTGATTTCCAATCAACTTCCTCCTTTAAGACTTTTTGGTTTCTCATAAAATTACTCATATCTCTTGATCTTCCAAAATTTCTGCAACTCATTACCCATGATAATTGTTAATGAAAAGGCATAGTTATTTGACAAGTGTCATTATACCCATGAATATGTGTCAAATGATTTCAATCTTCATATACTCTAATGATACTAATGAATTTCTGTATTTTTAACTGTCTTTCTTTAGACACACCATACCGATTCCTTCAAAACATAATTCAATTTGACATTCTTACTATTTTGAATAGGCTCTTACACAAAATCTTTGATTGCTCTAGTGAGGATGGCCACAATTAGTCTAACACCAACATACTTGAAGCTTATCAAGATCTAATGGTTAGTTTGGAAGATAGAGCCTCCACACTGAGACTGAATGTTTTAGAAATCTGTACTGTGAAGAACGTAGCGAAAAATGGATTTTCTCGTATGCATTTCTTACCATCTCACTTCTCCATTGCAAAAAATTGGAAAAGAGCTACTCTTGACGAAAAATGACCATCTCACTTCTCCATTGCAGAAAATTAGAAAAGAGCTTCTCCCAGTGGAAAATTACCATCTCACTTCTCCATTGTGGAAAATTCAATATGGAGTACGAAAAGCATAGTAGAAAATGAGTTTTCCGCTACGCTCTTCTTCTTTTTGGCAGAAATCCAAAATTTGAGTGCACTTTAGGAAATTCTGATTTTGAAACAATGAATATGAATTGGGACATATGAACTCTCACATCTGCATTAGAACTTTGATCTTCATCCTTCACAAAAACATTGTTAGGAGAATTATCTGAAAATCATTAGGGGGAATCTAATGAAAGACTTCAACTTTGAAAGTTTAAAATTGGGGGACTGGAAGTACGCCAACAACTGGCTCTGAATGGGGATTATGTGCTGCAAAGTTCATAAAGAAACCAACATCTCTAGCTTTAAAGCTAGTGCCTTATCCATTGGGCTACAAAGTCTAGGCATAAAATGACAACAAAAATTTCTTGTTGGGAGGGCGGAGGGGAGCAAGGCAAAACCAAAACTGAGAAAGAGGGAAATGCTAAGCTAAGCATACCAAAACTGCGGAAGTAAACTTATTTACAAATAGGTGAGGGAACCTCACCGAAATAGAAGAGAGCCAGATGAGACTCATGCATGACCATTAACCGGAATGGAAAAGTATAAACCTTTTCGGAAAAGAGAATTGTGCTCCAAAAAGATGTACTAAAACCATTGCCTTTTGACAACTTCATCATAACTAAAATTGAATCCAGAAGCATGTTGGAAATGTGTGACCCACAAATCTCCTCCAAACAACAATGCCTCATCATAAATCTCTGATTCTTCTACACTCTCCAACACATCGCTTCTCATACATTCGACCATTCTTTGTGAAGAAGAAAAATATTCAAAAGATTCTAAAAATGATACTGAAACATATTCACATTCGCCACTTTTGATAATATCACTTTTAATATAGATTTCAGCATCCAAAACAAGATTGACAAGATCAGAATACTCAACTGATTCTGAAAATGATATTTCATCATACGTATATTTATCATAGTCATCTTTAATAGCACTTCAGATTTCAAATCAAGACTAAACTAGAATGATTCTTCATCGCACATAGGGTCAATCTGGACTGAAGCAACTTTATCATCATTTGTAGCTATCAACTCTGAAAAATCTTTATCTAAATTCAAAGCTTCAATACTTGGATCAGCTGTAGAAGAAGACTCACACTCGGTAGGCATCAAGGTTTGATTTACCTCCATTTCACGATAGAGAAAAATATAATTTGACTCTTTATCCTCTTCATGATGTTGCAACACTTTATCAACCAAAGAAAATCCCTGCTCAAACTTTGCTCTTGTAACCATCTCCTCAACCATAGTTTCAGACTTAGCATGATTATCATCAAAACATGATCCAACTTTGTTTTTAATACCAATTTCTTCAAGAAGACCCAACTTTGTATTCTTTTCAAAAGAAAATGATTCTAACAAAGGATCCTCATAAACTTGTGCATATTGAAAATCATCCTTACAAATATCTTCTTCAAACTTAAAAGCTTCATATTCCACTTGCATACTAACCAAAGGATGATTTTCAAAAGGAACTTCATGTAAAGAATCACTACAATCTTCATTGAATCTGAAACCTTCAACAACAGGAGGAAAAGAGAGCATAGACAGATTTTCTTTTTCAACTTCACTTACCATTTCTTTGCCGCTGTCAAGAATGCTCTCGTTCATTAAAAATTTTTCTTCTAGAAACTGGGGTACCTCTTGCTTTCTAAGAACTAAACAATTGACTGATATTGGCTCCTCATTTACTAATTTTTCTTCAGGCATAATTGCTGAAACATATTTTCCTTTTCTTTGATCTTGGACATTAAAATACCTTTGATGCACACATCTTAACAATAGAGTGGATTGATGATCTTCGGTAGGATTTAATCCCTTTTCTTTAGCTTTAGCAATACTTTGTTTAAATGCAATCCAAAGGAATTGTAGGTTAGGATCACTTTCAACATTGATTTCTTTGAAAGTATGTTTTCTTTTGATTTGCTTCTTTGGCTAAACCTCTTGTTCGCTTAAGACTGAAAAATTATAAGAAACAAAATCAGGTGGAACTTCTAAAACTTCATCATCATCCACTTCAATTCTTCATTCAACTGCAACACCCTTTTCTCACAATGCTACAATAACTTTGTCTTCACCTCCAGCTCTTTCAATTTGTGATACCTGGCACAAACACTTCTCCATAAATGAACTGGTGCATGATCTTCTTTGATACTCAAGTTCATTTTTCTCCCGCAAGTAATTCTTTCTCTAAAAGCATCAAATAAATCATGCAATACTGGATCATGCGTTTGATGAAGTGCAACAAAAGAAGGATCTAGCCTTCATCTTTTCACAACTTTGATAGGCATGGTCCTTTTAAAATAGAGTTGCCAATCTCCTGCAAGTAGAGATCATAATATTTCTAAAAATGAAAGTATTGGACTCTTCAACCAAAAATTATGAGAATAAAAAAAGAGTCACCAATCTCCTGCAATAGAGATAATAATAAAACTGAGGAAATAATCTTCAGCACTAATCTTCTTTTTTGCTTCCCCAGTAGAGTCACCAAAAATTTGTTGGTAAACAGATTGTTCTTTTCAATTTAACTCTCAAATGCCCAAATTTGTGAGAAACAATTTTATACCAACAGTTAGATAATCTATCACTAGGTTGATAGGTTTCCTCTGAATTGAAAGGTATAGCTCCCTTATGAATGATATTCAATGAATTTGTTTTATTCCTAAACTAACTGGGTACATTCTTAACCTGAGAATGGAAGAGGAAAACCAAGCCAGCCCTACACAAAACTAACTCAGGTAGTAAATTCAATTCTAAACCTAGCTAACTCCTATAATTCACATTTTCTATGACTCCCCAGCATTGGTAATGCAATACGAATGCTACTTATGCAAATGCAGTAAAATTGAAATGAAAATGAAGGTTAACTAATCCCAATTTCTGTAATAGGAATGTCTGCAAATACTACGATCTACAACCCATCCAGTACTTAACAGAAGATGCAAGATAATGCCCAAAATTGAATACAACAATACTATGATTGATTATAAATAGAAAAGTAATAACCAAATGCTCCGATTTAGAATAAAACCCCTCTTTGTATTGAACACAACAAATAAGAATAATCTGATTTTATTTGTTCACAATCTCTGCTAAGTCTATTACAAAAAACTAGAACTCTCAACTCCAAATGAAAATGAAATGCAAAAAAAGAAATGCCCTCCCTTCTACTCCAACAATTCCTACTCTTGCAGAAAACAAGAACCCTTTTACAAGAAAAGAGTTTACAATAAATAGCATTCTCCAGCAATTGTTCGGTTTCTCCCGATAACTTTTTAGTTTCATAACTGATTCTTTCCTCATTTTCTATTTGAATGTTAAGGAATAAAGTATTAAAATCTTTATTTTATTTCTATTCAACTTTCTCCTTTAAGACTTTCTGGCTTCTCATAAAATTACTCATATCTCTTGATCTTCCAAAATTTTCGCAACTGATTACCCATGACAATTGTTAATGAACATGCATAATTATTTGACAAGTGTCATTATCCCCATGACTATGTGTCAAATGATTTCAATCTTCATATACTCTAATGATACTAATGAATTTCTACATTTTTAACTGTCTTTCTTTAGACACACCATACCGGTTCCTTCAAAACATAATTCAATTTGACATTCTTACTATTCTGGATAGGCTCTTACATAGAGATGAATATCTTTTGAACCAGATATAACCTCTTCAATCTCTCTAGTGAGGATGTTCATAACTAGTCTAAGACCAACATACTTGAATCTTAGCAAGATCCAATGGTTAGTTTGGAAGATAGAGCCCTTGCTTTGAGACTAAATTTTTTCAGAAATCTGTATTGCAAGGAGCGTAGCGGAAAATGGATTTTCCGCTACGCATTTCTTACCATCTCACTTCTCCATTGCAGAAAATTCAATATGGAGTGCGAAAAGCGTAGTGGAAAATGAGTTGTCTACTATGCTCTTCTTTTTGGTGGAAATCCCAAATTTGAGTGCGCTTTAGGAAATTATGATTTTGAAACAATGAATATGAATTGGGACATATGAACTCTCACATCTGCATTAGAACTTTGATCTTCATCTTTCACAAAAATATTGTTAGGAGAAACATCTGAAACACATTAGGGTGAATCTAATGAAAGACTTCAACTTTAAAATTTTAAAATTGGGAACTGGAAGTACGCCAACACATCCGTCCAGTGGTATATTAGCCCTATCTTTCTTCTGGTCTGGATGTTGGTACTTCCTCTATGGGGGAGTATGTGTATCTGAGCTGAGTCATGAGGACTCTAGTGAATTTATTTTCTGAATAGTGTCTTTTGGCATTGCAGTTGTTGTTGACACAGTGACGAAACTTCTATCATTGATGTCAGTAGGGGAGAAGTATACATGAAAAACCATATGTTGGAGAGAACTGAATAGGAAAATTAAGCAAGATTTGATTGATGAAGAGAATTTGAAGCATTTTCAGAGCAGCAGTGCTGCAGTGTTGGTATTCATGGAACTTGGATGTTTTTCATCTATATTGCCATCAATGCCAATAGGGGAGATTATTAGGAATGAATTCTGAATATATCCTATGGGGGAGTATTCACATTCATTCTGTAGAAGTTGTTGTTGCATTCATGACTGTGATTGTCATTGATGTCAACACAATGATCTATTGAATATTAGCAGAGAAGCAGATAGTATTCGAGTTAGCGTACTTGGGATATTAAAGATGAAGCTATGTGGAGTTGAAGACTTACTCTATGATGTTCTATAAGATTGTAGTTAAGAGTGCAGACAAAAATTTATTTGTTCATGACAGTTATGAGGAAATCAGTGGAAGCAGTATTCAAGTAGTGTTCCTGAGTAGCGGTTTGTGTAAATCAAATGATATCTCCTAATCGGGATGGAATCTGATCATGTGTAGTTATGAGGCAGTTGAAGACATGATGTTAGTGATGTGGATGTAAGCGTAAGATTTGAGGTTGCACAAGTGAAGAATTATCTTAATCAGAAGTTGATAGTTTTGTGTAATTTTTATGTAACATGCTGAAACTTTTATTTTGTAATTTGTATGCAGACTCATTTGTAATTACTTGAGTATGGTATAAAGGAAGGAATGTTGTCCTTGTTTTAAAGTGTAAGTGTGAATGTAGAAGTTGTGAATTGTATTTGAAAGTGAATTGCGGAATTGTGCAATACTTGTTGGAAGAGGATATGCGAAGTTTAGAGATCTGGTATTGAGATCTGAAGAAGCAGTTGGTGTGGTTTGACACAGTCAGAGAAGGAGTATTGAATTATTGAGATCAGTAATTTTTTGGTATTATTCTATTGAGTAATACAAAGATCAGTTGGACAATGTGTTCAGTGATCTTACCTTGAATTTGTTTTGGCAGTGGGTCCTTTTGTCTTCCATAACTCCTAATAGAGTTAGAATCTTTTAGCAGGGATTCAAAGTATCCTAACAGGGACTCATAGGTACTAAAAGTATTTCATAAGACTCCTAACAGAGTCCATCCTCTCATAAGGAAATTTCATATTAGTGCATCTTTTGTGGGCATCATTCCCACTGGGGTTTACTCTTTGATCAAGAGGTTCCCTAGTCAACATATCTTGTGTCATTGTGTTATTGTGCATGTATATCTTTCTATGGTTGTTGATTACATTGCTTACATGGTTAAAATCTATTAAGGTTGATAAAAGTTGTATTTATCTAATAACTGATTCACCCCCCCCTCTCAGTTATCTTGGTGGACTTTAGTTTCTAACAAGATCATCTCTCAAATTTTTCTGTTGCATGATTTTTGGGTGAGTTTACAGCTTGGCGGTTCTATGAGCTAGGTTTTAATAAAATTAATTTCTTATAAATATAGGTTCATAGGTTCAAAAAGGAATCAAAGAGCTCCGCTGAGGAGAAGACAGAGGGAAGATTATTGTCTACTGATGGAGATATTTGATGCAGGAGCATCCTAGGTGTAAGAGCAATCTTACATCACCCAAAAATATTTTTGATTTATTTTCAATAAGGGTTATCTTGTGTAGAGCTGCTATTTTTGGAAAGTTACTATTTTTAGTAAGTTTTTTGTTCAAGCTTAGAATGGTCTATTTTCTTCCCTGGAGGTTCATTTTGGTCATATTAGCCTACCAGTAAAGTTTCATTGATAGATCAGGTCTAGCTTTGTAGATATTGAAGATTTTCAGTATTGGCAGCAGGGTACAAAAACTTTGAACTCAGTTTTGAAGGCTTTAGAGGCCCTGGATGAGGTCAAAACTTCGGGTGGCTAGATCTTGTGTGAGACAGGTGTTGTAGAGCACTTCGTGCCCTTTCTGAAATGGGGTCATAATAGTCAATTGGGTCAACTAGTGATGACTTATGGTCTCCGAAAGTTGGGTCTCCTGAAATGGCAGAAAATGATTTTTCTTCAAAATTTCTGTTTGGGTTTCAAAAGTTGTTTTGATCTGACTTTGATGTAATAAATTGTAAAATAAAATAATTCTAAGTTTGGTTGGCCTTATTGGCTAAAATTCTGGAACCTTCCTAGGCAGTGGAAAATTGTCTATATAAGGAAGGTTGTAGTGTTGTCTTAGGTAGTTCGGAGCAGTTCTGGGTAGATCTAGGTAATAATTCAAGGCTTTTTCATACAAGATATTGTAAGGGGAAAATGTCCATGTGGCTTTGCATATTATAATTTTGAAATTTGTAATTCCACATTTGTGGAGATAATAAGAAGCCCATTTTCTATTCTTGCATACTGTTGTTGTTTCTTTGTTTCTGTTATGTGTTTTTGGTATTAAGGGGAGCACCCTTCATCAAGTGATATTAGAGAAGGAGTTCTTGAGTGTGTAAATAGATTGTCAACTGTGAGGCAATTTTCACTAGGACCGTGGTTAGGGTTTCAATGATAAGAGTGAAAATACCTCCACGAAGGAAACGTGGCAGAAGAGCTGGTGTTGTGACACCTGAGGTTAGAGCCCTCTAGAGACAAGTGCAAGCATTGCAAGGAGAAATTCACAGAGGAATGAATCTTAATGTCGGAGACAAAAGTGAGGATGAAGCCGCAGGAGAAGGAAATTCAAATTAGGAAGGAGAAGTTGAAGTTTTGAATCAAGAAGAAGAAAGGTTCCTAGATATTCAAGGAATCTTAACCTAGAGGAATTGATCGACTGGATCAATGAATGTGAAGAATATTTTGAGTATGAAGATATTAAAGATCTTGATAGGGTCAAGTTTGCAAAGGCGAGACTGAAGGGTCATGTGAAGATCTGGTGGTAGGAGATTCAGTTGGAGCGAAATAGAAGAGGAAAGGATAAAATCACAAGATGGGATCGGATGGTGGATAAATTAAAGTGACAGTTCATTCCTATTGATTATGAGCTTGACCTACTGAAGAAAATGCAAGGTTTGAAGCAAGTAGGAAGATTTGTTCAGGAGTATACAAAGGAGTTTTATTGAATCCTCATTAGAACAAGCCATGTGAAAGTTGATAAGGAGAAAGTTGTCTGTTATCTTAATGGGTTGAGGCCAAGCATTCAAGAAGAGTTGAATCTAGTTCGAATGAATAGTATTAAAGAGGCATACTAGTTTGCCCTAAAAGTAGAGGAAAAGTTGAATAAAAAATTTGAAAGTAGACAAAGCGGAAGAGATCATGGTGGAAGATCTAGTGGACAACCTATGGAGGCCGAAATGAAGATTTGAAAAAGAATGATGAGGCTAGTAGTAGTCAGAATCAGTGAGGAAACAATTCCAATCATTTCCAAGATCAGAATAATAGAGATCAGAGAGGAAGAGGAAGAGGAAGAGGACAAGGATTTGGAAGAGGAGGCTTCCGTGGAACATGTTTTCACTATGGAGAAGAAGGTCATAGGGTCTTTGAATGTTCTCAATGCCAAGCAAGGACAGACAGGAGAAATGAAGGTCAGGCTAGAGTTGCACACATGGATGAAGATGCTATATCATCACATTCTGAAGATGTTGAAAAAGGAGAAATGTTGATTAATAGACCTATTGAGTGGTGAAAATGAACCTAAGCAAAGGAGGAGCCTGTTTCACACTAGGTGCAAGTGTGAGGATAAATGTTGTGATGTGATTATCGATAGCGGAAGCACTAAAAATTTGGTGTCAGAAGAGATGGTGACAAAGTTGAAGCTCAAGAGACAGAAATACCCACATCCATATTGGATTGCCTGGGTATAGGATGACCACAAGGTCATGGTTAATGAACAGTGCCTGGTGAAGTTCAAGATTTGTGGGTTCCATGATGAGGTACTATGTGATATCATACCTATGGATGCATGTCATATGTTGTTGGGAAGACCGTGGTAGTTTAATAGACATGTGTACATGATGGTTGTGCGAATACCTATTCCCTGAAAAAGGATGGAGTGTGACATAAGCTAAAGCCATTGAAGGACACAAAAGAAAAGGTATGTGGTACTACAAAAATAAGTTTTGTTGATGGAAGAAAATTCCTAGAGGGTATGAAGTATGAGCATGTATGTTTTGCTTTAATTCAAAAAGTTAGTAAAGAGGAAGTAGAATATGTACCTGTAGAAGTTGCAGACCTATTGAATGAGTTTCAGGATATTGTATCTAATAATGTACCTGATGGATTACCACCAGTGAGGAAGATCAGTCATCAGATAGATCTAATTCTAGGAGCCAGTTTGCCAAATAAGGCAGCACATAGAATGACACCAGCAAAAAGTGAGGAGTTGAAGAGACAAGTGCATGAGTTGTTACAGAAAGGTCTGATTTGGGAGAGCTTGAGTCCATGTGTTGTACCAATGGTATTAGCACCAAAGAAGAATGGAGAATGGAGGATGTGTATAGATTTTAGAGTTATCAACAAAATCACAATCAAGTACAGATTTCCATTACCGCAGATGGATGATATTATGGATTGTTTGAGTGGAGCTGTGTATTTCTCAAAGATAAATCTGAAGAGTGGATATCATCAGATTTAGATCAGAGAAGGGGATGAATGGAAGACTACCTTCAAGACAAAGGAAAGACTGTATGTGTGGTTAGTCATGCCTTTTGGGCTAACCAATGCACTGAGCACTTTCATGCCGCTCATGAATGAGGTTCTGAAAGAATTTCTGGGTAAGTTTGTCATTGTTTACTTAGATGATATTTTGATCTTTAGTAAGACATTGGAGGAGCGTATAATGCACATTCGTAGGGTTTTTGAGAAGCTAAGAGAAGAGAAATTGCTGATTAATTTGAAGAAGTGTAGTTTTGTGAAGAAGGAATTAGTATATTTGGGATTTGTAGTTTCAGTAGAAGGTCTAAAAATGGACCCAGAGAAAGTGCAGGCTATCCTTGAATGGCCTACTCCAAGGAGTGCTACCGAGGTAAGATCTTTTCATGGTCTGGCTAGCTTTTACAGAATTTTATCAAGAGTTTTAGCAGTATTTGTGGACCCTTGACTTAAACAATAAAAGGGGATAGGAAAGAATTTAAGTGGATTACAGGGACAGAAAAGAGTTTTCAATTGTTAAAATAAAAAGTTACAGAACAACCTATTTTAGCACTTCCATATTTTAATAAGGTGTTTCAAGTAGACTGTGATGCTAGTGGTACTGCAATAGGAGCTGTTTTGAGCCAAAAAGGTAAACCTGTTACTTATTTCAGTGAGAAGTTAAATGATTCCAAGAGGAAATATTATGTTTATGATCAAGAATTTTATGCTATAGTTTAGGAATTGAATAAGTGGAGACACTATCTGCTTCCTAAGGAGTTTTTTTTGTATATTGATTGTCAAGATTTGCAATATTTGAATAGTCAAGGAAAGTTGAATCAAAGGCATTTGAAGTGGGTTGAGTTTTTGCAGAGTTACACATTTTTTTTGAAACACGGGAGTGGAAAGTCTATCAAGGTTGCAGATGCGCTTACCAGAAGGCAAATTTTGGTGACAAAAATACAGATTGAGGTGGTTGGGTTCAAGGAACTCAAGAGTTTGTATCCAGAGGATCCTGATTTTGGTGAAGCTTGGAAAGCTTGTACAGAACCTGTTACTCTAGACAGAACAAAGTGGCTGGATTTTATCATCTAGGATGGTATGTTATTCAGAGGGAGTCAATTTGCATTCCATGAAGTTTCATGAGGGGGAAACTCATCAAAGAGAAGCATAGCGAAGGATTGGCTGGACATTTTGGTCGAGATAAAACCATTGCTATTGTTAGTGAGAACTATTATTAGCCACAGTTGCAACAAGATGTCAAGAAGTTTGTATAGATTTGTAGAGTATGTTAGATGGTGAAAAGAGTGAAACATAATACAGGATTGTATCAGCCATTACCTGTACCAGAGAAACCTTGGGAGAATATTAGTATGGATTTTGTTCTTGGTTTGCCGAGGACGCAGCGGAGACATGATTCAATTTTTGTGGTGGTTGACAGATTTTCAAAGATGACACATTTCATTCCCTGCAAGAAGACTAATGATGTTGTTCATATAGCAAAATTTTTTTCCAAAGAAGTGGTTAGACTACATGGTTTGCCAAAGAGCATAGTTTCAGATCGGGACACTAAGTTTGTTGAATATTTTTGGCGCACATTGTGGAAGAAGTTGAAGACATATTTGAAGTTCAGTTCATCACATCATCCACAGACTAATGGATAGACAGAGGTGGTGAATAGGAGTTTGAGAAATTTGCTGAGATGTTTGGTTGGGGATAAGCCAATAGGATGGGATTTGATTTTACCACAGGAAGAATTTGCATACAATAATTCTATCAATAGGAGCACTCGTAAATCACCATTCCAGATTGTATATGAAAGTAGTACCAGAAATGCATGAGTTGAGGAAGATAGATAAAGGAGAGATAAGTAGTGCTAAAGCTAAGGATTTTGTAGAACACTTGAAGGACATCCATGAGGAGGTAGGAAGCATATTACCAAGATGAATGTGCAGTATAAGGCTAAGGCATATGAGAAAATAAGACATAAAATTTTTTAGGTTGGAGATGAAGTCATGGTTCATTTGCGGAAGGAGCAATTTCTAATTGGTACATACAACAAGCTGAGAATGAAGAAGTTTGGACCATGCAAGATACTGAAGAAGCATGATTTAGGAAATGCAAGGTAGAATTGCCTACTGAGCTAAATATTTCACCAGTATTTAACATTTCAGATCTGATAGAGTATCATGAGGGAGGTGTTGAAGATGAGATCACAAAAACACAGTGGAGTATTCCAACAACTAGTTTAGATACCAAGGAGATTGAAGACATATTGGATAGTCGTGTTGGTAGAAGCACAAGGAACATGACATATGAAGAATATCTGGTCAAATGGAAAGGACAACCTGTTGAGGATTCATCATGGTTGACAAAGGAGGAGGCTAACCGTCTTGCTTTCCTCCTTCACACCTAAGTCGTGACAGGGTCACTTCTCAAATTACCCTAGTTGTCTGATGCAGGAGCATCCTGGGTGTAAGAGCAATCTTGCATCACCCAGAAATATTTCTGATTTATTTTCAATAAGGGCTATCTTGTGTAGAGCTTCTATTTTTGGAAAGTTACTATTTTTAGTAAGTTTTCTGTTTGAGCTCAAAATGGTCTATTTTCTTCCCTGGAGGTTCATTTTGGTCATATCAGCCTACCAGTAAACTTTCATTGGCAGATCAGGTCTAGCTTTGTAGATAGTGAAGATTTTCGGTATTGGTAACAAGGTACAAAAACTTTGAACTCAATTTTGAAGGCTTTAGACACTAGTACATTTGACATCATTTTTTGACCATTATTTTCGACCATTAATGAAAATGGTTTAGGTTGGTCGGGGTATAGAAGGAAAAAAATTGTTTTTTTTTAAATCTATCCCCATGTTCGTCAAAATTTTGATGAATATATGCCTGTCGAAAGTTTGACGAACATGGGCATATTAGTTAAAAAGAACATTTCAATCATTTTCATTTTTACGGCAGTGAGTGAGCGCGTGAATTAGGATTTTCACTGAGCTAAGGAGCTGAGCGGACTAGCGGAGCTTATTTCGCAACAACGTTCAATTCTCCCAAGGTTAATAGCACATTTCTTATCTTCCAGAGTTTGAGGTATGTTAATCCGTGATCGTGTCTGCTATATTTCGCATTACCACGTACTACATTGTCATTTTTGATTCTTGTACTCATCTCTGGTATTGAATCAATGTGATATATGAATCAATGTGTATGTTTACTGGTGTTTGAGTATGGTTTGTAAATTCTATGACTGAGAATTATGAAAGCTGCAACTAGGGTTTAGGATGCAATGCCATATAACCAATGCATAATCAATGGTTTTGGAATGTAGTTTTGAAAAAAAATAATCACTGAGATTTTAATGGCACAGTTTTACCTTTGTATTTGTCCTGCATAGAAATGCCACTATAAACATGGTACTCATGGTTTATTTGAAATACTCGGCAAGGTCTGAACGTCTTTTATAATTGCAAGGCCAAGTTCAACCTATAATAACCTTTGCTTCAAATCCTCCCGCTTACTCTTTGCTGTAGACACAGGGCTCACAGTCTTATGATTGTTAGAAACTGGCATATGAGAATGGGCAAATTTGATTCGCTTGAATTTTGAAATCTTCATGTAGTTTGATCTGAAAATAGATTTAATTTACTAAACTATTCAAAACTTTCATCAAATTCAAAATTTTCTATGTTGTGAAATGTGCTAACTTTTTAGTTTGAATTTTTTCCCTTCATTTTAATTAATCAATTTAACTTAATTATTCTTTAAGCAATGATAGAGGTAAAAATGGTGTGATTTCTAATAAAAGTTAGTCATAATTTAGATAATGTGTGGTTCTATTTATACACATTTATACATTGGGTTTGTAAGTTTTTTAATAAACTGTAAACCCTTGTTTGCATAGTCATGGCCAATATAGAAAATTTAGTTTTGACCAAAACCCAAAAACTGATAGGATCTTCCTTCTCAAATGAGGAAAGCCTCAATTCATTGATTCCCTCAACTAATATAACTGTCTCTTTATCCGCTCCCTATAGTCCTAAAGAAATGAAAGCTATGAATTAAGCTTCTCAATTTAAGCTCTAGTTTCTGCATCCTTATCCTTTGAAATATTATATATATTATTGCCAATTGTGTGATCTATGACTCAATGGAGTCAATCTCATCCTTTATGCTTTTTTGAAAAACTAAGTCATTTCAAGAAAAATTGATAGAACACATACTTAACTTCATTAGCACATTCCTTAAATAATTTCAAGTGATGCTAAAATATATCAATTGTGTGCATTTTCATAATGATTAAAGGCTTCTACCTTTCTCTTATCTTTTATCTTACTTAAGGCATCCCACTCTTCTTTATTCTGAATGAGAGAGGAATGATCCTTGAAGGAACCTATTGAAAGCTTCAATTTTTGTTTTAGAAGCAATGAGGAATCAATGTTTACCACTTAAATTCATCACTTGTCTTAGTAGTGTCTTGAACCTTCTTAGTATTTTCCTCTTCCTCTTTCTCATTAAGCACTATAGTTTTCTCTAAAGGAACAATGTCCTATTCTTTGTTTCTAGTTGTGTTCCTTGAAGGAGGGACACCTATTTCACTTTGATCTTCTGTACCACTACTCTTTGGATGAGCAGTTTTCTTATCCTTCTTATCACTCTTCTTTGTTGTATCCCTCTCAATCATAGGAGCATCAAAGGAAAATATATATATGTCTTGTGTGGATGCATAAGCTATATCCTAAAAATTAATATCATCTATAAGTGCTTATTACATAGGAACAACTTCAACCTTCTTCATCTCCTCTACTATTTTAGTAGTCATCTTTTTAGTTTGTTTCTTTTTCCTCTCTCTCTCTTCTTTGTCCATTCCCATGATGGTATTCACCCATTTTTTGGGGCTGGAACTCTTATGCCTACATTTGAGACAATTGGACTCTTTCCTCATTTGAGTAAGGCGTCCCAAAACATGTAATCTGCATGGTGGAAACACAACCTTGAAATGGGAGTACAGGGAAACTCTGCTCTCAGACGCCCTATCCCGCAGCAACTCTCATTTGCATAGTTGAATCCTGCACCCATCAAAGTTTCCTAAATTAGAAATATTAGATTACATTAAAATAGGGCTCTTTGAGAATATAATAACAACAACTTACCAAATGCAACTAGATTGTCGATGAATTGAGAAAGAATGGCATAATTGTCGCTCAGCACAAAGTGTGCATCAGATAATTCCATCTGCAGTTCATTTTGAAGCATGTTTTCTAGACCCAAGTTGAATTTTGTGATAATACTATTGATGTAATGTACACAGATTCCATTATTTGGGTTTCTCAAACTTATAAGCAATGGCGTACAACCTAGGGGTACTAGATTGGACACAAGAAATTTTCTAGCTCCCATCTCATATAAAATCTGCACCACAAAATAGATAATAGAATCTGTGATGTGACTTCCCAAACATCAAACCTTGAATAATATGTGATTGTCATATTAGTGGGTAATTAAGTTGTGTTAAGATTATGTGATGGTTTTTTGTGTTCAATTGCATTAAACTATTCCCTCATAGCATTTCAAGCCCGAGTCATGCCTAGTGAGCTCATAAGTGAATCTTAATTAGTATGTCTTCAAATCTATTAATAAGAGTAGGATGGGGTCACCTTGAGCTGTTCTGAAAACTTGCTAAAAAGCAGTTCCTGGTATTGGCTCACATTGTAGAGTTGAGAAACTTTTGACTGCGAGATAAAGTAATTGGAAATATAATCATAGCTTCCAATGTTAATGTAGAAAAGAGCTGTGGAGATGAGATGAGTAGCATTTTCAGCTTGTTCCAACACAGAAACCAAGTCTGCCTTTGTGTTGGAGAAGAACTCAATCTGCCTCTCAAAGGGTATTCTGCCAATCTGCAAACAGGTATGTAAGATAAAATGCTTTTAAGTTGGTTGGTATTTTATGAAATGTGTTGTTTAAAAGCCAATGAGGATTGATTACTCTTACTATACCAAACACCGCATCATATTTAGTTCTGTTGGAATAGGAAAAACTATATCTTTTAAGGCTATTTGGAACTTACATATTTGTAGCCAGTGGAAGGCAGAATTCCAGAGCCTCCAGAGGCAAAGTTGACTCCTAGTAGTATGTTTCTCCCATTTGCTTCTGGATCTAAATATGGGACCGGAAAAGGCACCCCCATGATTTGGCCTACCATAAAAAAAGAAACACTAATTAACTTTGCAAACTTACAACACAAGCTCTGGACTTGGGAGAAGTGGAAAAAATGTAGTTAGGAACTTTTCCCATACAGATGTAATCTGGAATGGTTCTTCCATTGCAAAACCTTCCAGTTGGTAAGCCATTTCCAAAGTCAATGCCATTGAACCAAATATCTCCCTTGGAAAGAGTAGTAATGTAATTATTGTTTCCTATGTCCACCAATGAATCTCTAAAGATAAAAATGGCAGGAGTAGTAGAGGCAGTGGCAAATGTGAATAATCCCATCACTGTAAAAATTGCAGGCCAAACCTTCGCCATTTATAACCTATCAGTGAACTAAGCACACCAAGGTCTCAAAAGATAAAACTCAGATGCTTTACCCTGCTGTCAAGCTACAAGGGTGCCTTTATATTATTCCAGATGTTCTACATTTGATTGAATGTGTAATCTAAAAATTGACAGATCCATGTTAGAAAAGTTTGTGATCTCTATTTTTTTTTTTGAAAGACAATTAAATAATTTGACAAGAAAGAGTCACATGTGACATATTCTGCAACTTAAATTTGTTGCTTAGCGAGTTATTTTTGCTAGTCCATCTGAGTCTTGGGGCCCTCTAGTAACCCAAACAGATGCAGATTCTTTCTGTGATATAAAGTGGTTGCCAGCGCCTACAACTAAAGACTGCAAATAATATAACTTAAGATAAATGAACCAAAAAGATCATAACGTGAACTAAAATGAAAGCCAAATTCCCAACACAACAAAAAGAAATTCCATCATGTTATCATGTGTTCTTTCTCATCCACAAGAACAACAGAAAACCATTCCCCTAAAAAAGACCCTTTCCAAGCATCCCAAAACACATCTCCAAACCACTAAAATAGGAACCCAACCAGATGCATATTCTCCTAACAGGAACTGATATATTCTTTAGTAGGGGCCATTTAATAATGTACTCTAAAAGGGCAATAGCCAGGCAGTAACGTTGTAAGGAAAATAACAAGCATAAATTGAACCATCTTGAGAAGAACTCAAGAACTTGACTGCCAATTGTCTACTCTTCCATTTGTCCTAATTTTTTCCTCTACCTACTTTAGCATTTATCCCAGCTAATTGATTTAATAGGGAGTGAAGCTTACTAATATGTTGAACAATGATATCACTAATTGATATCCTAGCTAAATGATTTAATAGGGAGTGATACTGTCAACACTTGGGTTAACAACTCAACATATTCATACCAAACAAATGAAACTTACTCCCAAATTTAAATGATTTAAATGAAGCTTACTCCCAAATTTATCAAGTTGTGTTAACTTACCGATGACTTGATGCTTGACTCTCAGTAAAATGGTGATATAGGGGTCCTTATATTACACAGAATTTTGATTAAAAGTTAAAATATAGCATTAAAATCTAAATGATAAAGATATTTCATATGATGTTTTCGATATTAAAATGGTTGAGAAAATGGTTGTTCAGTAACGATTTTTATCAGCAGGTTGCAAACAAATCATCCTTCTTCGACCAATGAGTCATTCCATTTAAGAAAGACCATGTCTGACAATATCAACGCACAAAAAAATAGCGAGACAATTGCTAGACTATGGTCTAACTTAAAAAGAAAGGGTGATGGAAAATGTTATTGTCCTTGCAAACTTTGTAAGGGCTTAAAGACTCGAAGATATCTAATAAAAACAGCTGAGGAACATTGTAGGCAACATGGTCACATTGAAGGGGGAAACAAATTTCATCTATTGGTATGTATTTTAATATTTTATAAAATACATAAGACATGATTTGATGATGACAACATGGTCATGGTTAATATAAGGTCATCATTTTCATAGAGGTCAACGTCCCTCAGTTTCATGTTATGGACCATGATAATCTGGAGAATGTGGATTTCCAAATGAGGGAACATGGAGGTGTGAATATAGAAGTAGAAGGTAATGATAACATGGAAGAAGACCATGATGATGAAGAAGATCAAGATGATCACGATGATTAAGATGATGATGATGTTGATGCAGAGCTTGATGTACCTATACTTGAGAAGGCACACGAGCCCCTATATGAAGGCTCCGAAACAACTCTTCTTGCCGCTGTATTGTTGTTGGTGAACTTGAAGGTTATGAATGGTTTATCCAACGTAGCAATGACACGTATGTTAAGGTATGTCATCTTTTTTCATTATTTTAGTCGTAATTCCCTTACAATTAATATTGGGTGAATCATGTAGCAATTAATATTCTTTAAATTAACAAATTATATTTTTGGTCATAGGTTGGTAGGTGAGTGTTTGTTACCACCATCAAACATTCTACCTCGCTCGTACCGAGAATTATCTGCCATTATGAAAGATATTGGAATGGAATATCAAACAATACATGCATGTCTGAACGATCATATTATATATTATAAACAACATGAATTTGCAACAGAATGCCCTATTTGTCATATTAGTAGATATCAATCAGATCGAATATTTAAAAAGGTGCCTCGCAAGGTTCTTCAACATATTCCCATTATTCCACGTCTGCAACGATTATTCAAGTGCAATAGCTTGGCACAATTTATGGATTACCATGCACGCAATAGAAGTCAAGATGACATTATGCGAATGTCTGCAGATGGCTCGGCATTTAAGGAAATAGAAGAAAAATGGCCACACTTTAAAGAAGAACCTCGCAATCTCAAGCTTTCATTGGTAGCGGATGGTGTTAATCCGTTTGGAGAGATGAGATCTACTTACTCGGTGTGGCCTGTTTTTGTTATCAACAATAACATTCCTCCTTGGTTGTCCATAAAGAGGGAGCACATAATGTTGTCACTGATTGTTCCAGGTATTTTTTGATTTAATGGTCATCTAAATTAATTTATTATTAATAATCCATCAAAATGGTCATAATAATTATGTAATGTTTTTGTTCATTCAACTAGGTAAGTACCAAGTTAAAGATATCAATGTATATATTGAGCCCCTTATCGACGAGTTGATGGTGTTATGGAATGGGGTCACTATGTATGACATCTCTAGACCAATAGGAAAAAGATAATTTCAATTCCATGCAATGCTTGTATGGACACTACATGATGCCCCTGGGCTAACACATTTTTGTGGTATGTTCTCTTCTTAACGCCTCTTTTTTGGTATGTTATAGTGCTAACACAAAGTTAACACATTTAATCCAATTATACATGATCTTGTAGGTCTTCAGACAAAGGGAAAATTTGCATGTCCAGTTTGTGGTCCAAAGATAAAATCTCGTCATTCAAAAAGTTTGAGAAAGCAGGTGTTTGATGAGAATAGACACTTTCTCCACAGAAATCATAAGTACCGAATTACTGAAAAATATCTTTTCAATGGGAAAGAAGAGACTACATCAAAGCCACGGAGAATGACACCTCACCTATGGAAGTTGGCATACAATAAAATAAATCATCGAGGTAATGTCATTCCTCTGATGGGTTTTGTTTCAAATTTATATTTTGATATTGTGTTTTGTTTACTGATGATGTAATTGATGCTTGTGAAGGTTGTCAAGGCATCAATGACCAACTTCCAAAAGGACTAAAAAGTTATCCTACACAATTTACTAGGTTGCCATACTATGAGCAACTCCCAATCGTGCATTTGTTTGATCCTATGTATATTGGAAAGAATGTAACAGAGACATTATGAAAAATATTAGATGGAAGGCGTGACAAAGACCAAATTATCAAAATTTGTAGTGACATTGAAGAATCCAACCATGCAATAAAAATTTTTATTCGATCAAATAACAATGGAGACCAGATTGATACAAGTGCCCTTCCATGGTTATTGTCGGAGCAGCAGAGCAATGCTATAAAAGAAATTATAAAGAAAATATGATTTCCCATAGGATTTGCTGCGAACATAAATGATCTCATATCAAAGAAAAGTGAATTTGGGCCAGGGATGAAAACACACGATTGGCATATATTTATTAAGGTAATTCATATTATCTTGTATTCACTATATATTTGTATACTGCATGTGGTTTTCATTGCATTCTTTTATAAAATATTGACAAGATCATTTTACAAATATTGTAGTATGTTCTACCTCTATCTCTCCCACACCACTTTGCCAATGGTGTCAAACAAGTTATATATGATCTTGGAAAATACATGAGGTGGTTGTCATCTAAAAAAATCAATAAAGAAGATATAAAATACTGGAAGAGAAAAATTTCTCTTCTTATGTGTGAAATGCAAAAGTGTCTACCTTCAACTTTTTTCAATGCACAAGAACATTACCTCATACATCAAGTTGAGGAGATTGAATTGTGTGGACCTGTACCAACTAGGTCAATGTGGATGGTTGAGAGGCACTTGAAATTTTTGAAAGGCTTGGTTCGACAGAGAGCACATCATGAGGGTTCTATGGTGGAGGGATATATGGTATACCAGACCATGGTGTACATTAGTGAATATCTTCCTAAGTTTGCAGGAAAGATCCATGTAGATCGTATTTGGGATCCCAACTCCATTAACAAATTTGAAGGGGAGTACTTGATGGGAAAAGGTAGATTGAGGAAAGTGAGAGGTAAATCTAAGATGTTATTGTAGTTAATTAATTCTTATAAATTTGGTAGAGAGTGGGATGCAATAAATCTAAGATGTTTTTGATATAGCTGGTCGAGAGTGGGATGCAATACATTTGTATATTGCAAATAATCTTGATTGGATGATGGTATGGATTGAACGATGTCAATAAAATGGTTTCTCATTAACATGGGAAGGTGTTGCTTCATTGGTTAGAGAAGCTCATCGTAATGGAGATTCCAATGTTACTCCAATGGTAATTGATCTAGCACATGGTTTAAGAGGTGGACAGGTACGTAGAAATTTATTAATGATCATGACTCGTATGTTTCATATCAACTTATGATGCAAATAATTTACACACTTGAAAAATTGCAAGTCAAGCACCACAAAGCTATGTACTATCATGGTCACAAATTTCACATAAAAAAGTTGGATGACACAAAGAAAACTTGTGATTCTGGGATAAGTGCAATTTTCGAGGTCACCAATATATCATCTAGAAATGACATACATCCTCAATAATCTCAAAATCAATACTATGGCATCTTAGATGATATAATTGAGTGCGACTTTAACTCCTTCAAAGTAGTTCTATTTGTCGTCAAATGGTACAGACTACGACTAAATCAAAATGATCCAGATAGAACTGTTATTCAACATGATAATGGATTTACAATGATTAATACAAGGTCGTTTGAGCCAGTTGGAGATGAGCCCTATGTTCTTCCAAGCCAGTGTTTTACTCAGAGGTTCCACATAAACAGGGTTGGTCATTTGTTGTTAGACATGATCCAAGAGAAAGGCCGATAAAGTATAATGTTATGCAAGAAGAAGATACTGAAGATGATGAAGAAGCAGATGATGATGATGATGATGATGATGATGATGATGATGATGGTGATGATGATGATGATGATGATGATGATGATGATGATGATGGTGATGGTGATGATGATGATGATGATGATGATGATGATGATGATGATGATGATGATGGTGATGGTGATGATGATGGTGATGGTGATCATGGCGATGATGATGATGGTGATGCTGTTGATGGAGATGATGATGGTGATGATGGAGATGATGGCGATGATGATGATGATGATGATGATGATGATGATGATGATGATGATGATGATCAATGACATAATTGAAATGGTTACATATTTATTGTGTTCAATTCTAATGATTACATATTTATGTTTTGCTTTAAATTGTAATGGTTACATATTTATTGTGTTCAATTCTAATGATTATGACATATGTGATTTATAATTATCAATTTTTTGTTTACGATGCTCAATTAATTGTTGTTGATATATGTATATTTGTGTTTGATTATCACCCTTTTTGCAAACAGAAAATTGACTACAGACATTGTCACCCCGGCCTTTTGTTGACGATCTTGCATTCCATATATAAGGTAAATTTGTTCATGTTTACGATGTTACATATTGTTCATGTTATTTTCTAAGTTATTTGTAGCATACGTATCATGTAATATTTAGCTAACTTAAGATAAATGATTAACATATGCAGGAAATTTGACCCCTTTGGCGTGGATCATGCACAGTGACATGGATCAGCAGGTATAAGTCAATAAATAGACATAATTTTCTTATATTCTTCTTGTTTATCACTGAGCACGTATGTTATAAATAGACATATTATATAATCATATAATTTATATATAGACAAAGAAAAACCGTATAGAAATATAATATATAATCACTTTCAACCTAGTACATTTTATATGTCTCATGTATAGACAAAGAAGAACCATCCGTATGGGTCACAACTTGATTATTCTATATATATTGACGTGACAATATCTCATTTGATGGATTGTAGCACCCACCAAATAGGTACTTGTCAGATCTATCTACATCGAATGAGGGAAATGAAGGAATGCTAGATGAAAGTTCTACATGTAGTACAGCTAAAATAGGGAGATCAACTAGAGGTCAAAAGATTAGAAAAAAATTTGATAAATGCATACAATATTTCCTTGCTAATGGGGGGTCATGTTCTTATGATGATGAGACCAAAGGTGACATCAAGGTGCCCTTTCGGTATAGACACATTGAGAAACAATGGGTACCCAATGAGCTACCTCCAATTAATACTGATTTTTGTGTTAATGAGAGGATATATCGCATTGCTCCATCCTCATTACATGGTTTGGGCCTATTTTCCATGGATGGGATAAAGGTATATTACAACAAAGTTGTTGAATTGTTCAAGTATGTCGGTCCGTGTTACAATTACAATGATTGGATGCGGATTGTTCAATATAAAAAAAGTATGCGTAGGTATGCACTATCAGCTAATTATATACAAAGGAAAGAAAATGATCAAAGTAAAAGATTTGCAATGTACATTGATGGGAGACCAAAAGCGACAGGTAATATTGCGGGTTTTATAAATAGTATGCGACCTTCGTCAACTAATAAGCAACCCAATTGCATATTTGAAGCGCGTGAGGGGAATCAAATTTTTGTATGTGCAATAAAATCAATAAGTGTAGGGGAAGAACTGCTAATAGATTATCATTTAAATCATATAGATACAAACAAAGTTACTATTATGAGGGTGGTAAGTACTATATACCATTTTATTAATAAGTTTTTTTTTGCTAAGTCTATTGCTTTTAGTTCACTAAAGTTTTTATATTTAATCTTTGTCACAGGATGATATGGATCCCACAGATGATAGAGGCCATGAGGATGCTCCTCCCACCCGTTCTTCAGGGGTAAACCTTAATAAAATTGTACAAATTAGATAGTTGAAAAATGTTATATTATTACGTTATTTTATTTATGGTTTTGGAGTTTTTATGATATTTTTACTGATATTCCTGTCACAATTTGATGTTCAGGATAAGGGAAAAGCACCCTCGATAGTAGAGGTAATAGCTACCCCCGAGGATGATGATCTTTTTGCAGATTCACCTAATGTTATAATCATGTTGAAGAAAAAAATGAAACAAATCAATAAAGAAATAATTAATATTTTGTATGTAACAAATCCAACTGAGGAGATGCTGATGAGGCTAACTGAATTGAAAGCACTCGCACGTCGGTATCAAGTAAGCAGTAATGAATCTTTAGTTATAACAAAATTTCAATAAAGGTTAATATTTTATATTCTTTTATGTTGTGAAATAAAATATATGTAATATGTGTTCTTGTTGCAGGATTTTATGGAATCTCTAGCACCTGGTCAAGGACAATGTGCGGATGAGGCCGGTACTAGTAGGCCTCCTGCCACCTCAAGTAAAATAATCCTTTAGTTGACAAGTTACAAGGAATTTTTTCTTTGGAACATTCAAAAAATTTTCAAATTAACTCTTACTTTTATTATTTCAAAATGTCTTTGCTAGCAATGTACATATTATTTAGGTCATCAATTACAGGAGACTCCTCCTAGCCAGGTTGTCCATAGAAGATTGCCGAGTGCAATGTCGGCCACAAGGGCCATGCAAACATCAACGCCTTCAAGGGCTATGGCAGCTAGTAAATCATTGTTTTACTATATTTGGTTTTGTTCTAATTATGATTTCATAATTTGTACTTTAATCTTGGGTGCATCACATAGTGGATTATTTTTTTGGAGTAGGAGATACCCCGGTGGCACCGCTTGGTACACCAGATACTGATCAGTTTGCATGTATTGGTGATAATTCACCACCATTTCCTGGATCTACCCGTGTTACTAGCACGGGAGCTACGCAGACGTCATTATTGATTGACAATAATGAATCAATGCCTATAAGATGTCCTTAGATTCCAGGTACTTTAAATAATTATTTTTATATTGTAATATGCATTTACCTATTCATAACAAGTTTTGTATTGATTATCCCATGACATTTTTTTGCAGGAAATGATATGTTTTATAAGAAGCTTTATGACCTCACATTGCATATATTCGGGCCCACCATACATACAAGGTGGAACATCATAAGTGAACTAAGTTTATCCCACTATTTTTTTTTCATATCATTAATTGGTACAGTATTTTTCCTTTCATTCCGGTCTTTTCTTTTAGTGGCTATATCTAACAATTTTGTGTTTTTCCTTAAAAGGTGGAATTTGCAAGAAAAAAGTTTAAAAGATCAGCTCATCAAAGATTTACATCATGAGTTTGGTAATAATATTTTTGATGAGAAGAAAATTTTAGAAAGAGCTTGCAAACATCTTAAGACTGTGAGGGACGCATATAGAAAGAGTCTTGTCCAGAACCCAAAGTACGAGCATCCTCCCTTTATTTCAGTGAGAGATTGGAATGAATTTATTTTAGATGCAAAGGAGAAAGAGGATGCTCAAAAAGGAGTTTCACCAACAAATGCGAGAAGGTATGCAATAGTATTAACTACTAGTGATAAGGTGTTTGGCATGGACTTTTGAGATGATAATTAAATTTTGAATGCAATCATCATTTTTCAATATAATATCTTGGTATGATGTTTTAGACATTTTCACCATTGAATGCAATGTGTTCAGCATTTCAAAGTTTCATTTGTTATTCCATATACATGTTTTTATAACCTTTTTTTCAAACTTTTCATAGGTTGCAGGACACTTCAAAGGCAACAAAGGCCAGGCTGCAAAAGATTGGGCAACACAAACTTGACACTGGAGGATATTCAAAAATTAAAGCTCGCATTGTAAGTAGCAGTAAATGAATTGCAGAGAAAAATTATTTATAAAATGCAAATAATTTTGTTTAATCAAAAAATGCAGGGCTCTGATTTTAATTTAGAGGCCACGAAAGAACACAGAAAAATTGCCTTCAAGGAAGGCTATCAAGCTATGGCTGAACGCCTACGGCAAGCTTCCACTGGCCCAACCGAAGAGTCTCCTGCATCATGTGCATAGGTAAATATGCCAAAAAAATATATTAGAAATTGAATACTTGAGCAACAATCAATTTGATAATAATGTCTATTACATTGCAATGCAGTCTCTTAATCGTGACACAGATCATACGGCGCCGCATCATGAAGCCCCCGATGTGCATCATATTGTCCAAGGAGGTGCTCATTTGCTATTTAAAACTAATTATGTAATTATTAATACAATTTAACATCTTAAATTGAACTTGGTGTAACATTTTTGTGTATATTTTAGAGGATATAGAATCAGGTCATGTTGAACGAGTGCCGGAGGATGTTCAGACTGATCGCCATGTAGATCATGTGGCACATTCAAGTAAAGAAAATCTATGTTTTGTTCTTTTAAATTAATTTTTTGATTTATAGTTCTTTTACTTACATAAATACTTGTAATTCAATAATATAAAATAGTGTGAATTTAACTCATGAAGTACTTATTGCAGCAGACCCCCCTTCAGAGCAGCAGCCTCCTATTCCTGAATAGATGAGGAGGAGACACACGTTGGGATTAGAATCAATAGAGGAGGGGAATGATGAGGACATTGATCTTCCTCTTAGAAATTATATGATTAAAAAAAATAGCAAGAAACCCAAAAAGAAATGATTGTAATTAACATTTATTGCTAATGAAAGAACATTGTCTTAATGGATGTAATTTTGTACTAGTAATGTTGATGAATGATGTCTGTTAATATGTGTTAATGAATTATTCATGAATGTTGTGTGTTAATGAATTATGTGTTAATGAATTATTTATGAATGTTGTGTGTTAATGAATTTTATGTGTTAATGAATGTTATCATGTGATTATAATGATTGAATGTTATATTTCAAAAATGGATGAATGAATGAATGAATGTTATTAAATGTTAATGGGGAATTTAGAGTGATGTTAGGGAGGGGGGGGGAGGGGCCAAATGAGCTTCCACCTTCACGTGGTTGGCCTTGTTTAGTAGAGAATATTAAACTATTCTCAAAACCAAGTGAAGCTCAAACTTTAAAGACAAGCTTAGAGTTTTTGATGCAGAGCCTTCTAATATCCCCTTAAGGAACCTTGTTCAACACGAGGATTCAACAACGTCTTGGAATCCACTCAAGGAACTAGAGTTCAACTAGAGGATCAATAAGAAGTCCCTGACTTAAGGATATCAACCAAACACTCCTCTGCAACAGGTTCACTACCTTGATTCATTTTAGACAACTTATCAATTCACTTTGTCCATGTTCCAATTTCCCTCTCCTTGGGAACACTCCTAATTCACCTTTCATGCAATCACCTCTTGATTTCTGTCTTCAAGGATTCCCTTGATCCTTCTAAGGCTTCAAAAATCCTCAAATAGCCTAACTAAGGAGTTCCAACCCCTACCAAGCATTAACTCTATCCCAATCTTCAAAACTGCCTTTTCTAGGACTATCCAATTAGCCCTGTCCTACCAGTAAATTGCACTTTTCTCTAAAATTCCTCAAACACCATGGTGACTTCTTCACCTTTCCAAATACCCTTTATTGAGTTCTTCAAACCCTGCTAATACCAATCCTTCAACTTGTGACTGTTGCACACTTCTATGACTGTCCCTATCAGCAATTAGGCCTAATTAGCCCTCCTCTTCCAAAGAAACTCCTATTTACACTTACTCTCAACCTTCCAACCTTTATACAGTCTCAAGGCATCTAATAAACATTAGAATTCCTCAATTAGTTTGACCCTCCAAGCTTTCCTAGATACTTTTTCATCAAACCCTCCCTTTAAGGGTTTCTAGCCTAGGGCTTCCTAGAAAAGACCCTAAATCAACTCACAAAACCTTTCTAATGGCTCAAACACCTTCAAAAAAACTCTCTCAATCATTTCCAACACTCATTTACCAATTCCACCCTCAACTTGTTCATATTCACCACGTGGTGCTTCCCAAATGCACCCTTCACTGCCTGTTCAATAGTCACCTACTGTTCCTTTCTCCTTTCATTGACACCTGCATCCAGATCATGATAAAAACATAATATTTACAGGCCTTAGTACCTCTCCCATAGGCGATTATTAGAACACAAACAATTATGAGTACTTTCCCCTTTTTAATCACAACAAAAGTTGATAGTTCCGATTTACATGGAGATCCAATTAGAATCAACTCTAACATACTTCACAGATTAAAAGCCCGTTGTTTAAGCTTTACACAGCTTGTTGCCTATATATTGTAATTTGTAGTATGTACTTCATTCTATATATGAATAAGCCAGCTAGTTTGTTAATTAATGGCCCAATTTCTTTGAGAATTTGCCAGCCTTTTCAGAAGTATTTTTGTTTAGGATGTCAAAGAGATATGAAGAAGAAGAAGAGAACTTATGTGAATTGAAGTGTCAAGAGGGTGGTATTTATCTTTTGACATTTGGAGGGCATGACAAGCATGTGTAAGCTGCCTCACTTGCATTTTGAATTTTATAATTCTATCAAATTTATCTTGCTCATTTGGTTTCGCTTGTGCAGGTTTGGGCCTGGGGCAATCGAAAATATCAATGAAGTTTTGAATAAGGTATGAAAAGATACTCATAAATTCACAAGGTATGTGATATTTGTTGGGTTATTGTATTTCATTATATCAATGGTTTTAAGGATAATTTGGCAGGTCGAGGGGGACAGAGATGCAACAGCTCTTGTCATAACAAATGAGGTGATTTCCACCATTTTTACAGGTTGGGTTGGATCATGAGAATAGTTATATAATTTGATAAGTAGGAATAGTTATATAATTTGAGACAGTCAAGATTATTGGCACACTTTCCAAAAAAGTTGATATTGGATTTTGGATATGTTATAGTTCTCCCAAAAGGGTATCTGGAATGCTAATTTTTTTGTAGGTTCATTTGGAAAAAAATTGAGTTATTTGGGTTTGAACGCTGCTAGAGGGCTACTAGCCTATTAACTAGGCCTAATTAGCAGTTTTGGTGAATTTGTGTGTTTGGAGTTGTTTGAATGATAGAATCTGATTGAAACTTATTGAATCACCTTGTTTGACACATTTAACATCAACTTTGAAGATTTGGAGTTAGGTAACTGTGTTTGTGGGTTGAAGTGCTTTGAAGCCAATTGGAATCCTTGTGGGTTATTTATGAATTTGCCTAAGTCATTGTGAATCCATCACCTTTTGCTTGCCACTCTGCATCATCTAAGGTGCATGTAGTATACCCTAAGATAGATAAATGTAAACCTTCTAAGGAAATACCTAAATGATGTTGGGAACTATCTTGAATTCAATTTTGAGGAAAACAAAATTATAATTATGACAAGGTGTTTATGAATAAGACAAATTTAGACAAGAATGACAAGCATCCAAGAAAAGGTGGACATGAAAAGAAGATAACTATATTTAAAGGAAGTCAAGATAATGTGCAAAGCCACAATAGGAATGTCCTCAAAAGATGTACCCTCTAATTTGGAAAATGACTCTAGAAAGTGTAATTCTAGTGGACTAAGAAAGGTTATAAACTCTCAATATAAGAATGCCACTAAAATGCAAGGTATGAATTTATAATTTGCAAGGGTTTCCAATCAAAATATTCTAGATAAAGGAAAAATGATATATTTATGACCCATGCTATTTTGTTTCTCTATGTGGGACATTTTTTAGGACAAGTTTTGATGATTCATAAACACAAAAATCACACAATCACTTATGGCTGTAGGTATGACTGAAATGAAATGTTTTGTGTATATTCAGTAACTTTTTCAAGTTACAAGTTTTCACACTATCTTTCACAACAAAACACATAAACAAGTAGTCTAATATAAGGTCAAAATGGCTTCAATGAAGTATTTTACAACCATTACTTGGTAGTTAATTATCTCACATAGATGTATCAAACTACTAGAACTTAAAAGTCCTCTTGTAGGCACCTATGTTTTTTCCATTTTCTAGGTAATGTTGTCGTGTTAATGTAGATATATTTCAATAACACAACACCCTAGGACACATATTGGTGCAGGGGCACTTAACAAAACAACTAAGGACAATATGGTACTAGGTGAAGACAAGAGGGAAAAGGCATCTAGTCATGCCAATTGGGATATTCTAAGGCCAATAATGGCATACTGTAATGAACAAAGTACTTTGGAAGTCAAGAATTGTAAGGGTCCTGATAAAGCCCTATGGGCAACATAATGTAAAAATGGCCTAATGAGCCATAAGGGTAGCCTAGAGAGTAGTTTTATGTTTTGTCATATTTAATAAGGTCATTGAACCAATTTCAAGTCATTATTATGGGTCTAGGTGTTAAGAAAGTCATACAAAGCAAAGTTCATAATTTGAATTTTAAATTCCAACGTTCATGATGATTTTAGAGGGAAAACCAAAACTAAGCAATTGTTTGATTAATTAGTCATCTCAACCAACTTTGGTCGGTTGGACAGTTGTATAAGGGTCTATATATGACGTCATGTCGAGATGAAACATGTTAAGCATTGTATGAATGACAGAGTACAGAGATTGTATGGATAGTGACAGTTTCAATAAGATTTCTGTGTTTCTTGCATATTTTTGAAGTCTCTTTGATGCAATAACTGTTCATTCATGTCGGTATGAGTCCTTTGTATAGTCTTTGATTAGTTTTAAGGTGCTTATTAATTCATTTGAAAAGATATATCTGTTGTCTCGCAGAAAGTTCTATTTGTTTACATTGATAATATGAATAAATGAAGGTTCCATTCCACTTTGTACATTTACCTGCTTCAAGGAATGGAACCTATGACTCTAACATGCCCTACTAACACCAAATAAGAAAGAATGATGCAGATCTACAAGTTGAAGAGAAAAAAATGCAAAGTTGATTAGTGTTTGGACAAGTTTGGGTACCCAAATACATGCCATGTGTAACACAACCGTACATCTGGCTGAACAAGGTATATATATTATTTGATATTCTTCAATAACATGTTGAACTTATGGTGAATCATGAATTTTATGACCTGGAAGTAAGTGGAAGTGCTAGATTGGTGATACCCTAGGGTGTAGAGGGTTTGAAGGGTGAATTTGGGGTTTTATAGCAAATGAGAACATAAGGTGAAATTGGTTGTTGATTCATCTAATTAGACATAAAATATGAGTGTCCTGTGAATTTGGTGACTTTTGGACACATATTTGGCATAGTTGCTTTGTAAACTCACATGAAATACACTCAAAAAAAATTGAGACAGTCATTTTAAGGGCACAGTTTCCAAAGCAATGCATATTGATTGTTAAGCATGTTTTAGATCACCAAAAAGGGTACTTGGAACAGTTATTTGTTTGCAGGGTTGTTTTGAAAAGTTGTGAGAAAAATTGCAAAAATAGCTACTGGAGGGCTAATTGGGGGCTTAAGGCCTGATTGGCAGTTTCATGAAAGTTGATTACTTGGAGGCATTTAGAAGTTGAAAAGGGTTTGTAACCTATCAAATCAACCTTATTAATATATTTCCAATCAATCTTGAAGATATAGAGCGAGGGTTTGATGTTTTGTGGGTTAAGTGCTTTATAGCCTATTGGAATCCTTGTAGGTTTATTGTGCATTTAAACTAGTTTAAGTGGATCCATCACCTTTAGTTGTTTCACTCTGCATCACATATGATGGGGATTTTGGGGGCATATTTTTCCGTCCACCTTTACTAAAATAAGTTAATGATTTAGAGGTGAACTATGTCAAGATCCTTCTATTATTCTATATCTTATTTTTTTATTTTTCATAGGTGACAAGAGAAACACCATAATTAACACCTAGATCACCGCACTTACTACCCTAAAATGATGCAATCACATATCTAATTCATCGTACTTAACCTCACAAATCAACGCAAGTACCTTATTGAAGTGATACACTTATTTTCTTAAAATGATGCAACTGTAATTGTAAAAAACATGTTTGTCTTTAAAAAATTATATTTAGTATTGTAAAATAATGCATTTGCAAACTAACCAACATTTCTATTCGATATATGATAATTATCTCATCATTTGAATATGGATTGTGATTATAGGCATATATATCATTTATCGTAATTATTTTGTAGAAGTAATTAGCTGTTGTTTATAGATTATTTAGGACTTCAATCTAAGATCTTTTATTTGCTGTTGAAGGCTTTTAATAACACAGTTACTGACTTCTTAATTTGTGGGCCGTTCATCATTGGTTTGGTCATATTGCAAGTGCTTGGGTAACTAGCTTGGTCTTAGGTTTGATACCATGTTCAGTTGCTACATATAGACCAGCTAAGATTTGAACGCAAAACCTTTCATTTGTTGTTGGAGTGTTCTATTATTGAACTATAAAAACTGAAGAATGATATATTATTTAACATAGATCAACACCCTTGTAAATGTTCGAAAAATATTTACTTTTACATATTGACTGTTTTACTTGTATGCATATATAGATATATTTTACTTCACGTGCACATCAAAGTGTAGGTAAAATGTAGTGGTAAAAATTATATGCTCCTGCATTTTTCATGATGTTTTTGGTTCACTTTGTTTAGATACCTGCTAAATGCAATAATTAGCATAAAATGACATTTTCTTGTGTAAATTCAGCTTATATTTCAATCTATTTCTATGACTTATACCTAGAGATTCATTCCTAATCCCCAAACAAATCAGATACCGTTTGGGATCAGATATGTAGATGGGAACCTGACCTAAGTAAATTTTATGGTTATAGATTCCAACCATGACATATAAAATTCAAAACTTATATTTAATAGTTAGTTGATCATTATTCTAGTCATTGCAAGTTGATCAAACACATGTTGTGGTTGATTTACAGAGAACTAATGGTAAGGAAGGCTTGCTGCTCTGATTTGGGTCTGAATAGAGGTCCTTGGACTCCTTAGGAGGATCTTCACTTGAAAAACTATGTTCAAACTCACGGAGAGGGACAATGGAGCCTTCTTCCTCACAGAGCAGGTATGTATGTTCAAGTAGGATAACTATTTATGTTTTGCTTAAAGTTGGTATCAATTGGTTGATCATTACATAGCTAAACATTTATGTAAAGAAAGAAATACGTAGAGAAATTTCTTACACTATTACCCACTACTCTATTGGAAAATTTTGTCATTTATGGGAAACGATGTCATCTATGAAAAAAGTTGTCATCAATGGAAAAAGTTGTCATCTCTGGGAAAAGTTGTCATCTATGAACAAACTGTCATATATATGTGTGAAAAGTCCTCATCTATGAAAAAAGTTGTCATCAATGGAAAAAGTTGTGATCTGTGGAAAAAATTATCATCTATAGAAAAAGTGTCATCTATGTGAAAAGTTGTCGTCAATGGAAAAGTTATCATCTGTGGAAAAAGTTTTCATCTATGTTTATGTTGCCCATTAAGTAGGTTTGGTGAGAAAAGTTGTTATTTGTGAAAAAAAGTCGTCATCTGTGGGAAAAGTTGTCATCTATGTTTATGTTGCCGATTGAGCAGGTCTGGTGAGATGTGGAAGGAGTTACAGGTTATGTTGGATGAATTATCTTTGCCCTGATGTCAAACATGGCAACATTTCACCAGAGGAAGAAGAGCTCATCATCGAACTTCATAAGGTGCTTGGTCATGTGCTCAACTAATCAAGAGTTAGAGCAAGAAGTCACTTGTGGAAAGGCTACAAGGGAAAAGTGTGGCAGGTCTAGTACTCTATAGTATGGACTTGAGGAGACCAAACTAGTTGTTGAATCAGTGTTCTTGAACCATATTAGGACCATCCCCATCATTAAATTGAACTAATAAGTCCACTAGTGAAGAGTTTTGGTAAAGGGCTAGGATTAGGCCGATAAGAGAATTCTTGCAGAGGTTGTTTGGGATAGAAATTTGTTTGTTTCAAATAAAGTTTGGTTTTCTTCTTTGTTTCTCGATACACACATGGATCCATTGAATACAAAGGTGAAAGATCTCTATAAATACGTAGTCTTCATTAAGGTTTGGGGAGAGAATCGTTTTCTTTCTAGACTTCACAAACGGATCCATTGTAAGAGGTTTGGAACTATGTACTGTCAGGTAATGTCTTCCTCTATTCTTATGGTTATTTTTTTAATTCATTTGAATATAGATAATATTGATGTAGAGTGGTTAGCAGAAGTGGTGGAAATTTCAAACTTCTTCTATGACTCGGGAACCCCACTAGCCCTTCAGGCTCACCAAAGGCTACATACCCACAATTGACTCAACTATGCCTCCAAACACCTAAGATGGACCAAAATGGTGTAAACAAGGTGGTTTCAACAAGAATCAATCATTTTTGATAGCCTTTACAACACCTATTGACCACAACCTTCAAATCTGCCTTCTAGCCCTATGAGCCCCAATTAGCCCTGCTGGACCAGTTTTCTCCCTTTTTCTCTGACTTTTTCCAAGCAACTTGAGAAAAAAATTACAATTTCAGACACCCTTTTCATGGTTATTTAACATATGTAAACTTCAATGGTGACTCCTTTAGACCAGTCTTAACTTCCTTCACAAGGTACCCTCCTAATGGCATCAAAATCAAGCAAATAACAAAAAAACTATATCATTATCTTATCCTCATCACTCCAAACTTTCATCACAATTATAATATGGCAAAATATGACTAAATCCAAGATATTTTATACCTATTCCACAAGGAACACCCAAAACACTCATTCAATGCCTTCAAACCCTTGTTGCATAGGGTTTCACCAAACACCTACCTCCACTAACCTTGGAGACCAAATAATGGTTCATACACCTTCTCTTTGATGCCCTAGGACATCTCAAATCATTAGATAACCTTCTTGTACAGCCCAATATGCTGCTGTCATACTATTCCCACCAATCCACTATGGGATATTTCCATTGTTTTCTCGAAACTTGCTGTCTTCACACTAGTGCTGCATCAAAACTTGTTAGATTTCTATTGTACATGTTAGTAACATGCCTCCCATGAATTTTGGGCCCTTGGATTCATGGGAGGTTCATCTATTTAAAGAAAACTTTTGTTTGTCACAGGAAAAACTCAAGAAAACAACCTGAAATGAACCAACAGTCGTATATGCTGCTTCAAAACAAAGTGTTATTCATTCAATAATGAGCGAAATGTGTTTAAATACCCTTCTAATTCATGTATTTGACAGTCCCAAACAAAAAGAAGTTCAATACACTGAATGGAACAACACCAAAATGAAATTTTATTGCTTGCTTTCACAACAGTCCGTACAACAGGCTTTTTTTCTCCCTGTCCCCCTCCGTACAATGGATCCTTTAGATGTTTAATGACCCCTATCTACCTACCTCAACCAACTTTAGACAGTTGGGAGGTTTAATTAATCCTAAAACCTGTTAAAACTAATTTCCCTCCTAAAAGGTAATATGACCGTTTACATTCAAATTTAAATTAATAAACTTTATTTTATGCATTTAATTATGACTATTTTGACTTCCCAACTTACTCCATTGACCTACACATGGTCCAATGTATTTATTGAATGCTTCTAAACATGAAAACTACTCAAATCTAATCCTATTGGACTCTTTCACCTATTACATTGCTTTGATCACTTATTACATTATGTTGAGTCTATTACATTGTATTGGTCCTTAGACCTCTATCATGACTTTTACATAGTTTATTGAATCCAACACTGTCATAAGCCATTCTAGGCTTCAAAACTTGCCAATCAACTTGTCTTGATACCATCTTCTCCTTCTTAGTTACTGGAGTCCTCCTTTGCTCAGATGCTCTTCTAGATGCCCCTACATCAAATATGCTTTAAAAAAGTCTTTCTTCTTGGTTGGGATGAGTCTATTATTGGCCTATCCATGGAAGCCTCATTTTTAACTTGTTCAGGGCATTTTGTCCCTGCAACATATCTAGTTTATACTTCCTGAGTCACCACTAGAGTCTTCAAATCTAGATATTTTGCACAAGGTTAGGGCACCATTGCCAGTCATTTAAAACATGGTTTTTTCTTTAACAGATGATTTTTTCTTTAACAGATGATTTTTATCATTAATATTTGTGTGCTTACAGACCCTAATGTTGTTGCTCCAAGAACCCTAAATTGGAAATTTGTAGATGGGTTTTGGTGTCAAGAAATAATACAAGATTCATGTGATAAGAGAGATATTTTCCATAGCAAGCAAAATTGTGATATTGCTATCAGGATTCAACTGTGTAGTTTTTTGAGTCAAACTCTGCTTGCATCCTCATTTGCAAAACCTTCACCAAGTGTTGTGCCTTATGAACCATTCATTAGAAAGCCCCTTAAGCTCGTCAATTAATAAGTAGGAGATATTTTCCACAGCAAGTCAAATTGTGATATTGCTATCAAGATTCAACTGTGTAGTTTTTCGAGTCAAACTCATTGACCCGTGATTCATGAGTAGTGGTTCACACGAACCCATCTCTCATGAGAATGAATGGAACACTTATCACTCATTGGCTCTAGGTGATGCTCACAGAGGTGAAGCACTGCGACTTCCAGAGAGGTCACCCATCCCAGTACTACTCCAACTCGAGCGCACTTAACTACGGAGTTTCCTCCATGGTTAAACCCACTCTGCTTGCATCCTCATAGGCACAACACTTGGTGAAGGTTTTGCAAACGAGGATGCAAGCAGAGTGGGTTTAACCATGGAGGAAACTCCGTAGTTAAGCGTGCTCGAGCTGGAGTGGTACTGGGATGGATGACCTCCTGGGAAGTCCCGGTGCTTCACCTCCGTAAGCATCACCTAGAGCCAATGTGTGCTAAGTGTTCCATTCATTCTCATGAGAGACAGGTTCATGTAAACCACTACTCATGAATCACAAGTCAATGAAAAGAAGTCTGAATGCACCTTCGGTATGTAACATTTTTTTATAAAAAAAAAATTGCATTGGTCTAAATTTTGACCAACTCTAAACCAAGCCATCCACCAATGCTTGGTCTAAATTTTGACCAATGCACGAGAAAATCGACGACGGTGCCATACATTCGACCAACAGTATGGTTGAATTTATGGCACCGTCGTCGATTTTCTAGTGCATTGGTCAAAATTTAGACCAAGCATTGGTGGATGGCTTGGTCAAAATTTAGGCTACCTCATTTTCCTTTATTGGTCGAAATTTCGACCGTTGCAAAAAAATGACGGCGATTTTTGAACCTGGACTGCAGTCGAAATTTTGACCTGTGTTTTGGTCAAAATTTTGACGAATACTAAATACGTAAAAAATTTGACAAAAAAAGAACGACGAGAGTTTTGGTCTTAAATTCGACCAATTACTGTCTAAATTTTGACCAACGTTCGTCAAAATTTGAGGTCAAATTTACTAGTGAGAGGCCCCGGATGAGGTTGAAACTTTGGCTGATTGGAGCTTGCGAGAGTTAAATGCTATAGAGGGCTTCGTGCCCTTTCCAAAATGGGGTCATAATAGTCAATCGGGTCAACTGGTGATGACTTATGGTCTCTGGAAGTTGGGTCTCCTGAAATGGCATAAAATAATTTTCCTTCAAAATTTCTGTTTGGGTATCAAAAGTTGTTTTGAGTCAACTTTGATGTAATAAATTGTAAAATAAAATAATTCTAAGTTTGGTTGGCCTTATTGGCTAAAATTCTAGAACCTTCCCAGGTGGTGGAAAATTGCCTATATAAGGAAGGCTGTAGTGTTGTCTTAGGTAGTTTAGAGCAGTTCTAGGTAGATCTGAGTAATAATTCGAGGCTTTGTCCTACAGAATATTGTAAGGGGAAAATGCCCATGTGGTTTTTCATATTGTAATTTTGAAATTTGTAACTCCACATTTGTGGAGATAATAAGAAGCCCATTTTCTGTTCTTGCGTATTGTTGTTGTTTCTCTGTTTCTGTTATGTGTTTTTGGTATTAAGGGGAGCACCCTTCATCAATATCTCTTCAGCAAACTGAGCTTAAAAGGCTTAGAGGGAACCGGTAGCCCATCTACTATTCCTGATAGGTTTGGTGAGCAACAAACTCACTAAGTTAGTAAGTAAAATCAAACATGTAAGCATTGATCAACTAGAGTTTGTTCAATAGGATAAAACCTGAATATCGATTGGTGAAGAAGGAAAGAAAATGTAGGTAAGGTAATTAATGCTATAGTCATTAACAAATAGTTACTATTTGGTAACTACCATTATGCTCTAAATCTATATAAAGAAAGGAGGGTTACTCATTTTCTTTTACTTTGCGATTTGTGATTTACAATTTCTTATGCTTGAGTAATATTCTCGTGCTTTGATCATCGATAAGATATTTCTATAAGACTGATCAAGCAACTTTTTGTATAAACCAATTGATAAAAATGGCATCATCATCACGTATCGCCAAGTTGATTCAAGGTAATCAATTTGATCGACCTGTCTACGACATCATGGCAGTTCAAAATAGGGAAAATGACATGTCTGGTGCACTATCATCTATGCCTAATGGAGTTCTCATGATGGAAGATGTCACCTCTTTCATTCATGTGAAACAAGAAGAAATGGGTGAAACTTTCATCCTAAGCGAGTACCTCTCGCAATGCATAGATAGAAAGCTTCAAGATAAATATGTGAAGCTGGTGTCCTCAGGGCTAATTAACAGAGTTTGTTACCTAACCATTTTGTGACTAGACTGGATACAATTGGTTCTCGGTCATCTGCATGAACCTTGTTTCTAGCTTGCAAAAGGAGCATGCATGCAAATCACCGAGGAGGACCTACACATAGTGAGTGGGTATAACAACAAAGGGAAATCCCTCACCCTTAGAACTATCTCCAATGTTGTGGTCGCCAAATTGACAAAATCAAAATCTGATAGTCGGGTAATGACTGTCAATGACATTGAAGATAAAGGAGTTTGGTTCGCATCTACAGTGATAGGTTACAAAATCTATCAATCAAGTAACCTGAATAGCATACCAAAAGGATCCATTCATGCCACTCATCGGATCATGCACAACAATGCCCGATACGATATTTTCACAATGCTTTGAGGATAGATTTTTGAGAATCTGAAGAAGCTCGGTATCGTCAAGAAGAAGTCCCTAAAATATGGAACCCTACTGGTATGCCTTTTCTTTTACTATTCTAACTTCTTTCCGAGAATAGGCAAGGTGACTTGGCGAACTGATCGACCATTCATGATCTAGATCAGTGATATGGCCAACCAATTGGGAAACCAATTTGGTAAAGTCATGACTGACTACTTTGAGGCATTCCAACTAAGAATGCATGCCAGGGAAAGGGTTCCATCAACTATTGTTGACTCCTAAAAAGACAATGTGTGTTTTCTAGTCTTTACCGATCATTGCATCATTCAGGTAGTGGAACCACAAACTGGGTATGCTCCAAAACTAGGGTATGAAATCTCTACAAAGACAACCAAGGCCTATGCAGATGCCTTGCAAGATTATGATATGGAATTTTTGGATTACCATTTTGGGACCTTTGAAGAGATTCAGGAGAATCTGAAGAAAAGGGCACCAATTAAGAATGTTTATGTCAAGAGGACCCCTACAATGAAGAAGAAATTGGTGGCAAATCAACCAAAAGTCCAAAGGAAAAGAGCACAACAAGAGACTAGCGCTCAAGGAGAAGAAACAAAAGGAATAGAAACCAAAGACCCAACTCCTCTGGTTCGCAAGAGAAAATCTGCTAAACTGGTGAAGGAAGATGCACCAAGAGCAAGAAAACCCACCATTGATGAATTTGTAAAAATTCTAAAAGAAACAGGTGGTATGGCATTAGTAGAAAGGAGGTATGATATGCCGAATGAAGAAGACAAGAGAAAAATAGAAGAAGTGGTAATCTATTGCATTCACAAGTTCAATCTTACTCCTACCAAACTTCATAAGGTCATCCTTGACGATCTCCAAGAAATTCTTGAAGCAAGATGGAAAGCTTCAATGGAAAGAGAAAAGGAGCTAAGGATTAGGGGTCTTCTTGAGGTCCAAAATCTTCTCACTCTGGACGAGGCCACTCATCAAGTAAAATTGCACAAGCAAAAATTTTTGTTAAGAAAAAGGGTCACTCAGATGTTTGTTGGAGAAGTGGACAAGGTACATGAAGGTGTTACAACATGGAAAAAGCTTCTTCAAACCCAACAACAGGTAGAAGAAGCATGCCAAAGGACCACTAAGCCACCAGTTAAAGATACCAATAAAGGAAAAGGAATTCTGGGAGCTGAAGCTCAAGTCAAACCCAAGGTATTGACTAAACTGGTCATTATCGATATCACTAATGACAAAGGTGGTGATCCAGCTCCTCCAAACATTCTTGTATCTCTAGAAAGAGGTAAGGCTCGCACCATGACTATAAATGATATAGTAGATGAATAATGGATTTTGGAGAAGTAGCCAATGCAGCTAAATGGTGTAGTGTGCTAGGAGAGGAAGATAAACAAACAATAATAGTGGCACTGTTAGAAATCTTCTTGGATTTCAATAGAAGCACAAGAAACTATAGGTCAAAATTTCCTTCTGAACTGAATACTAGACTCATGACCAAATGGAGAACCGATCTAGCAACAAACAATAGAGTTGTTAAGTAGACACTTTCATAGGTACAACCTGGTCTTAGTGAAAATAGAATTAAACTTCTAATGGAGGAAGTATTAATGAATCTAGATACAAATAATAGGGTTGCCAAGATAGTAAATGTTAGGAATAGTCCCAAGAGATAACTGAGAGGGGGGGGTGAATCAGTTATCTACAAGATTCAATTCTTTGTCCAATTAAGTATACTTAAACATAAAGCATAAACACAATGAAAGAACACAAGAACACAACACCAATATTTTGGTTATGGGGAAACCCAAATAGGTAAAAACCCCAGTGGGAATTGACACCCACTAATATTCTGCACTAGAGTATTATGATCCTTGTTAGAAGATCCTTAACCCTGTTAGGAGTTGTTTTACAATATATTTAGTATAGTAGACCTGGTCAAGGGTCAGACCCTGTTAGGAGTCTTTTATAATTGTCCCTGTTAGGGGAGAGGATGCACTGTCTGAGAGCTCACTGCTCAAAGGGGTGAAGGCTACAACCTTCTAAATAACAGATACACACTATATCTGAATCTTGGTGAACTGCGCTTTGACCTATTGTCTAGATCAGTTCCAATGAATAGCATAAGTACTTTACTTGGTCACATAGACCTTCTTCTAATGGCTCAACACTTCACACACTCTTCTCTGCTATGCTTAATCAACCATGAACCACACTTCAGCAATCACAAATGATTGCCTATAAATATCTTTCTTCTAAATGATATAATCAAATCAACCTATTAGAACCACCTTGAAATCATATTAGAGAAACCACAACAACCTCTAATAAACATTCTGTTAGCTCTACTATGCATGCAACACATTCTAGGACATGTTCAATAAGATAATTGTAGACGCACGCTACACACTATTGGCTCTACCAAAACAACTGGATCTTTCTCTGTAAGCTAAATTACCTCATGCACTGTTAACCAAACATCGATAACTCTTCTCTAAGCTTAAATCCAAGGGCGCATACCCACAAGATAGACACAATTACATAACCAATAAAATCTCTGTCGGCTCTTCTGAATAAACACAGGAAACTGTTTCTAGCGAATAGCAATTGCATAACTTCACTTCTACTCATCAATAGACTATACATCCATAACTAAAAAATCACTAACATGTTTTCAACATATATCCAAGCGTGTGAGGCTCCATGATAATTGTACGAACAACCATACACAGAACACTGCCTATTACTTTGTCAGGAACACTGCTGACACCAGTTGCTATATAACTATCTGTACTAATAGTTAACCTCTGTGCCCATGATATCATGCTAATATCATGTCCGCGCTTCATATACTAAAAGCTTACTTCATAAGACTTCCACGCATGCTACTTTCCATATGTTGTCATCAATGACAAACATATAGTCAGTACTAGCCTACTGGCAAATCTCCAACAATCTCCCCCTTTGGCATTGATGACAGCATGTGGAATGAAAAACCACCACCAACCCAAATGAACATTTATTTTATAACATTCTCCATTTCCTCTTCAAAACTCCCCCAAAGATGAATCCTCCATTTGCTGCAATATTTCCTAATATTCTCCATTTCCTCAACTGTATTGTTGTCAAAACTGAATACTGCTCCCCCTTAGTATATTACTCCTCCTTTTTACTTCTATTTTTCATGACTCCATATATTACTCCCCCTTTGACATCAATGGCAAAGGGCACCATTCATCTTAAGCACTAGTACTACTCCTAAGGTAGAGTAGTCAACCTTCCATCAATCCCTGAGGACTGATGCCTTTCCTCCTTTCTTCTAAGTAGAATCAAGGAAGGGAATGACTCCCAACTTCTCCCTAAGATACTCAAAAGTATCCTTAGGAAAGGGCTTTGTGAATATATCTGCCAATCGATCTTTAGTACTCGCGTAGTCCAACTTGACTTCTTTCTTTGCCACTTTCTCTCTTAGGAAGTGATACTTGATCTCAATGTGCTTTGTCTTTGCATGCATCGCAATATTTTTTGACATATTGATAGTGCTAGTGTTATCACAGTGAATAACAATAGGATAATCAATCTGAATTCCAAAATCCTTTATCATCTGCTTGATCCAAACAATTTTAGAACAATTCAAGGCTGCTGCAACATACTCCACTTCTACTATTGATTGAGAAATACAATTTTCTTTCTTTCTTGTCGAAGTGACAAGTCTATCACCAAGAAACACTTCTCCTCCTGAAGTACTCTTTCTATCATCAACACATCTTGCCCAATCTGCATCAGTGTACACATGAAGCTCAACATTTTCTAAATTAGGATACCATAGACCATAATCTATAGTGCCCTGCAAGTATTTAAATATTCTCTTTATTGCCATGAGGTGACTTGTCTAGGTTCTGCTGCAAATCTTCCAACTATGCCAATTGCATTTGAAATATCAGGTCTAGTCTGAGTAAGATATATAATTTTACCAATCATAGACTTATACAATGTTATATCTATTGCTGGTGAGTCATCTTCTTTTGTAAGCTTGCATCTAGTGATCATAGGGGTTCCTACTAGCTTGCAATCATCCATCTTAAATTTTGTCAGTATCTCTTTCACATATTTTGACTGATTAATAAAAATTCATTTTTCTGTCTACTGCACATTTAGTCCCAAAAAGTATTTGATAGGACCAATCATACTCATCTCAAATTCATTCTTCATTTCTTTGGCTAATTCTGCACTTAGTTTGTCATTACCTCCAAAGATAATGTCATCAACAGATATAGCTACAAGTAGTAAACCTTCAGATGTCTCTCTAATGAATAGATTACAATCTGCTGCTCCTTTCTTGAATCCAATCTTTGCTAGATATCCATCTAGTCTCTCATACCATGCTCTAGGGGCTTACTTAAGTCCATAGAGGGCCTTCTTCAATCTGCATACCATATCAGGTCTTTCTGATAAGGTGAATCCTTCTGGCTACTCAATGTAAACTTCTTCTTTCAAAGCTCCATTTAAGAATGCTGAACTTGACATCCATCTAATAAAATTTGAAGTTTTTACTATAGCATAAGCTAGAAATAACTTAATAGCTTGTAATCTACTCATAGGTGCAAATGTGTATGAATAATCAATGCCTTCTCTTTGTGCATACCCTTTACATACTAATCTTGCTTTATTTCTTACTACTGTACCATCTTCATTCATCTTGTTTCTGAATATCCACTTTGTTACAATCACATTCTTATCACTAGGTCTTGGGACCAATTTCCAAGTGTCGTTCTTAATAATCTAATCAAGTTCTTCTTTCATAGCATCATGCCAATCTGAATCATTACATGCATCTTCAACACTTAAAGGTTCAATCTAAGATAATAAACATACTGCTTCACTACTAGCTGAGTTCTTTGCTTGTGACCTTGTTAAGACTTTGCCGCTCTGATCTCTAATGATGTCTGTCTTGGAATGATTTGATGTAAACTTTGGAACTTTAGGTGATGCTGACTTATTAGCCTTAGGATTTTCTTCTTCACTTGTCTCAAGGTCATTGAATAACACATCAATACTATCAAACATTTCTTTAATAACTATCTCACTAGTGGAGGGTTTGGGTTCTTCTTCAATCATGGGTGAGTAATCATGATATCTTTCTTGAATCATAAACTTTTCATCAATCTTAACATGAGCACTTTCTATGATCTTTTTCAATCTTAAATTGAAACATCTATAAGCTTTACTTTTAGTAGAGTAACCAAGAAAAATACCTTCATCACTTCTTGCATCAAACTTGCCTACTGCTTCATCCCTCTTAATGTAGAACTTGCTTCCAAAGATTCTAAAGTATTTTACTGTGGGAACATTACCAAACCATAGCTCATATGGTGTTTTGTCAGAGCATGGCCTTAATTGAATTCTATTGATGGTATAGATTGTTGTATTGATGACATCTCTCCAATAGGTCTGTGCAACTTTTTCTTTTATCATAATGGTACGTGTTGTATCAAGGATGATCCTATTCCTTCTCTCTGCAATTCCATTTTTCTAAGAGGTTCTAGGTGCACTTAACTGTCTCTTTATGCCATGTTCTTCGCAGTACTCATAGAATCTGTTAGAAGTGAATTCTCCTCCTCTATTCGATCTCAAACATTTTATCTTTAGTCCAGATTCATTCTCAACCTTAGCTTTGAATATTTTGAACTTCTCAAATACCTCTGACTTATCTTTCAAGAACACAACCCACATCATTCTAATATAATCATCAACAAACAAAATGAAATACCTTTCACCATAGTATGCTCTTGTTTGAGTTGGACCACATAGGTCTGTATGAATCAGATCCAATTTGTTCTCTGCTTAATTCTGCTTGCTCCTGAATGAATTTCTCACATGCTTTCCCATTACACATTCCCTACATATAGTATCAACTGGATTTTCTAGGTAGATCTCTTACTACCTTTACATTGCTTATCTTTACTATGTTATCAAAATTGATATGACATAGTCTTTTATGCCACAACCAATTGTCATCAACTTTAGCAACAAAACAACTTGCTTCTAAATTGAGTTGAAAAACATTACCTCTTGTCTTTGATCTTGATGCAGTCATGACACACCTGTCATGTGATGTGAACAACCACTGTCTATGATCTAGTCTATCCTTATGTCAGCTTGTGAAATCAATGCTAGCTCTTCTTCCTTTTTATCATCTTTATGACTTGTCTTATTATTCATTTTGTCTATAATAGAAATGAATCCAATTTCTTCTTCACCAGATTCTTCATCTGAAACTCCATCTCCAGCATAATAGCATTTCTTATAATACTTAGGCTTGTAATCCTTTTTGAACTTTCTAGCTCTAGTAGGACACTTAGATGCAAAGTGACCGATCTTATTACAGGAAAAGCACTTAAATGGTAATTGACCTTCATATTTTCCTTTTCCTTTCTTTTCTCTTTTGGCAATCATAGAAATGAAATCATCTAGTGTTTTCTCTTCTTCATCATCATCAAAATTACCAGAAGTGTTTGTAGATTTCTTACCATGAACTGTTGCTTTGAAGGCTGTTTCACTCTTTGGTTCTGTCTTCAATCTTGAAATCTCAAAAGCTGAGATTTTGCTGATCAAAGTCTATCTCTTGAAATTAGATGTAAGTTGCATGGTCTCATCAAGGATGTTGATCTTTCTTTCATATTCTAGAGTAAGAGTAGTCATCAACTTGTCCATAATGTCCTCAGGTCTGAAATCTCTCCACCATTGTTTCTGATTCTAGCAACTTCTTCATTTATCCTTTGATTATAAGCTCTGATGTTTTCTTTAGGCAGCATCTCTAATGCATTTTATCTTTTCTTCCATGTCTTTCTGCGTGCATCCTTTGCTTGTTTGTCTCCTTCAAATATGTCTTCTAGGCACTTCCATATTTTGTGGGCTGTATCTACCTTTTTTATTTCTAAAAATTCACCATCAGATAGGGTGCTAATAAGGGCTTCTTTAGCAATTGCATTTTGATGAAACAATTCGTTTTGCCTATCAGTAGCATCTTCTTGTGCAAGGTCTTTTAGGGTAGGTATCTTGGCTGCTTTGATAGTTACATCAAAAACTTCAAAACCAATGCACTACAAATGGGTCACCATCTTGTTCTTCCAATCACGATAATTCTCTCCATCAAACTTAGGACTTTCTTTCTTGAAGTATGACATCTGATGAACCTCAAGCTATTAAAATTTCTCTCCAAGGCACTTAGCTCTGATACCAATTGTTAGGAATAGTCCCAAGAGATAACTGAGAGGGGGGGGGGGGTGAATCAGTTATCTACAAGATTCAACTCTATTTCCAATTAAGTATACTTAAACATAAAGCATAAACACAATGAAAGAACACAAGAACACAACACCAATATTTTGGTTACAAGGAAACCCAAATAGGTAGAAACCCTGGTGGGAATTGACACCCATTAATATTTGCACTAGAGTTTATGATCCTTGTTAGAAGATCCTTAACCCTGTTAGGAGTTGCTTTACAATATATTTAGTATAGTAGACCTGGTCAAGGGCCAAACCCTGTTAGGATTCTTTTATAATTATCCCTGTTAGGGGAGAGGACGCACTGTTCGAGAGCTCACTGCTCAAATGGGCGAAGGTGTAACCTTCTAAATAATAGATACACACTATATCTGGATCTTGGTGAACTGTGCTTTGACCTGCTATCTAGATCAGTTCCAATGAATAGAACAAGTACTTTACTTGGTCACATAGACCTTCTTCTGATGGCTCAACACTTCGCACACTCTGCTCTACCCTGCTTAATCAACCATGAACCACACTTCAACAATCACAAATGACTGCCTATAAATATCTTTCCTCTAAATGATATAATCAAGTCAACCTATTAGAACCACCTTGAAATCATTTTAGAGAAACCACAACAAACTCTAATAAACATTCTATTGGCTCTACTATGCACACAACACATTCTGGGACCTGTTCAATAAGATAATTGTAGATGCATGCTACACACAGTCGGCTCTACCAAAACAACTGGATCTTTCTCTGTAAGCTGAATTATCTCATGCGCTCTTAACCGAACATCAATAACTCTCCTCTAAGCTTAAATCCAAGGGTGCATACCCACAAGATAGGTGCAACTACATAACCAATAAAATCTATGTTGGCTCTTCTAAATAAACATAGGAAATTGCTACTGGCAAAAAGTGACTGCATAACTTCACTTCTACTCATCAAAAGAATATGCGTCCATAACTAAAACATCACTGACATGTCTTCAACATATATCCAAGTGCACAAGGCTCTATGATAACTATACAGACAACCATACACAGAACACTGCCTGTTACTCTATCAGGAACACTACTGACACCGGCTGCTATATAGCTATCTGTACTAACAGTTAACCTCTGTGCCCATGATATCATGTTGATATCATGACCATGCTTCATATACTAAAATATTACTTCATAAGACTTCCATGCATGCTACTTTCCATATGTTACCATCAATGAAAAACATACAGTCAGTACTGGCCTGCTGGCAAATCTCCAATAGTAAATGGTTATGAGAATGAAGTCTTTAAAGAGACACTAGATTTCTAGCAACAATATGATTTCAGTTCTCTCATGGCAACAGGTCCACAGGATCAATCAAAACCAGTACTGGAACCATCGGTTCAATTCACTACTCGTGAAGAACCAACAATCGGTGATCAGGAAATCCCTAAGGAACAATTCACATCTGGTGAATCTGGGAGGACTTCTACCAAAAGAATAATCACTGGGAGAGTCATTGGTTAAGATGACCCCTGAAAAAACATCTAGTGTAGAAGAAATTACTATGGGTGATCTTCATACATCTGAAGAGTGGCACAAAGAGGAAGCCCCACTAGAAGAGAAAGTGCAACAGGAAGAAGATACACAACCAAAAGTAGAGGTACTACCAGAAGGGGAAGTACAACAAGAGGTAGAAAGACCAGTATAAGAGGTGGCACAACCAGAATAGGTGGTAATACCGAAAGAGAAAGTACAATCAGGAAATGAAGGAAATCAAGAACAACTGGATAAATAGGAACAAGTGTTACCTATACAAATTGAACAAGAACAACCAGTACTGGAGCCAAGGAAAATGGAACAAGTAGATGTTCCAAACTCATCCTCATCTAAGAGGAAGTTTAACCTTTGCAACAAACACTGAAGCCAAAAGGAGAAAGGTTAACGAGAATGTGGCTGACATAAGTAAACTGTCAACTAGGCAACTAAAGGAGCTGACAAAGAGGAAATAGGATATAGTTCTCACAAGTGTAAATAACATCATGTGCAACTTTGTACTAGATGTAAACATTAATGAAGATGACCCAGTAATTGACCAATTGGAGACTTTGGCACAAGCAATCGGAGAAGATGTCACCAATCCAGAGATAATTGTCATTGATCGCTATGAGAAGAAGAGAATAGAAATTCTCATTAAATAGGTTGAAGAGATAAAGGTAATAGTATCAATCAACATAAGGGTACTTTAACAATAGTTACAAGTTGCAGGAAGTCTGATGACAAGGACTTCAAATTTTGATAATTTTGTGCAAGATATCACAAAGAAGTCATCTAAGACTTCTGAAGACATAAGTGGTGCAGTGCACCCACCACTGTCCATCAATAAAGATGTGATTCTAAAATAAAAAGATTGATCTTAGAAGATCATCTTAATTTTGGTTTTGAATCCATATGTTTGGTCAAGGATCCTTTAGGCAATCTTATAAGCCAAGGATACCTTAGGCCATTTGGATCACCTAGTTAGAATCTAGGTGCTATAAGTTGATTTTTTTTGTTGTGTTTTAGGACTTCTAAGGTTAAAATCCTAGGACCCTTGTTTCTTTTATCATTCCTAGAGGTTTAGACAAAGAGGAACTATTTCAAGAGTCACCAAGTGCAAGAAATGACAAGTTCTGCAAAATGTTGCAAAATTGGAAAAAGTTGCTCATACAACTTTCAAAAGTTGCTCAAAAATTGAAAGATGAAGCCCAACAGTCTTAGGGCATTATTATACTGACTCACCTTCACATTTGAAGGATTTTTAAGTCTCTACTTTGAACCATCTTGCTTAGAAGTCATCTTTTATAATTCTGATGCATGAAACAGGGAATATGAAGCATTTTCAAGAGTTTTTCTTAGTGGTACAACTGTGTACAGTACGAATTTGTGAGATTAACCTGATATCTTGAATGTATTGCATGTTATTGTTTCTTTGCAATTGATTAAGAGTGAGTTTGTTTTAGTTTGAAAGGAGTTCTTTGGAGGTCCCTGTAACCAGTCCAAGAAGAGGCCAATTTGAAGCACCGTCTAAAGATGGAAGCCTAACTTGCATTCCAATTGGTGGATTTTTCCAAGATCTTGGAAAATGAAAGTTAGGTTAGTGTTCTCAATGATTCCAAGAGCTCAAGAAATTATTCAAAGAGAAAGGCCCTAGGCTGAATATCTCAATGTATTCAGCCTAGAAATCAGGGGAAAAGAGTCTAGGGTTGTAAGAAGAGGGAAGTTGAATGAATTAGGAGTGGATTTGAGTTGGAGAAGGTTATTAGAAGACACTTGAAACACTTTTCCAAGCCCATGCACCCTGTGCCTAGGACTTACTTTGGAATCCAAGCCTAATTAGGCCAATTAGGTCTTCGAACTAGGTGAGTATTAGGTACTACTGGAGTGGAATTGGGAACCAAGACTTTGGGGTCTAAAATAACTCCCAAAAGGGTATTAGAATATGTCCTTAGTTTTTTGAAAGAAATCCAAGAGAGAAAGTTAGACTATAAAAGCCATTTGGGAAGGGCTATTAGGAATTGTAGGACAATCCTAGTAAGGTACTGTATGGTACTTGGAAGGCTGAATCAAAGGTTGAACATTGGCTCTTAGGACATATGAGGAATGTCCAAATATTAAGATTGGATCTGCGAGGTCACTGGTGAAGACTTCTAGGATTGGGCCTAAAATAGGACTAGTGTCCCTAAAGCTCAAAATTGCTAGTAAGTAGAGTTGGGTTATATCAACTTGAAGGTGGTTGAAAGATTGGTCTAACATTTGGGTAAGATTGCAGACCTAGCTAACAAATGGTGTAAGATCATAAGAATTAGCATTTTGATTTAGTTGGCTGTTTGGGATTGAAGAAGGGTCCACTGTGCAACTTGCTAACACCTCTGCATTAGGTGGTATCAGAGCCTATAAAGCTCTTGGGAATAAGCATGATAGAGAATGTTGATTCTACCGATGGGGAGATTCCTTTGAGGATCACCAATATGGAGCTGGCCAAGATTGTGAGAGAGTGGGCAGCTAAGAACAGGAAGATGCAAGCAGAAATTAAGAAATTGAAGAGTTCTCAGGTTAGTAGGACTCATGAAGATTATTCAAATTCAGAACAAGAAGAGGAAGAAGATGATAGTAATGGAGGGAAATCAAAGGTATCAGAAGAACAAAAAATATTATAAGCTTTGGAGAGAGTGGGTAGGATAGACAACAAACCAGACCTACCAATGTTTATGGGCAAAATGAATCTTGAGGAATGCATGGATTGGGTAGAGGCCCTAGAAAATTATTTTGAATGTGAGGATATTCCTATCTCACAAAGGACAAAGATTGCAAAATCCAAAATGAAAGGACCTGCACTAAGCTGGTGGAACTTCCTACAAAGGGAGAGGATAGAGAAGGAGAAAGATCCTATAACCACATGGAAAAATATGTTGAGAGCGGTGAAGAAACAATTTGTCCCAGAGGACTATGAAGTAACTCTACACAAGAAATTACAAAATTTGAAGCAAAAAGACCTTGATGTGGGATCTTACACTAATGAATTTCTCAAACTCTCCATGAAGGCTAGGGTCCCTGAAAGTGAGACATAAAAACTTGCTAGGTATATGAATGGTCTCAAGTACAACATTCAAGATGAGTTGAGTTTATTATGTCCCCAAAGTGTACATCAATGCTATCAAATGGCTGCAAAGATTGAAGAGAAACATAAAAGGAGAGGAGAGTAGAATAATAGAGGAAGGGGAAATGGTTTCAGAGGTAGAGGGAGGTTTCAAGGGAGAGGATCATCTCCAAGACCACAGGGAGACTCCAATCACCAAGAATATGACAGAGAATAGAATAACAGGGGCAACTTCAGGGGGAATAGGGGCAATAATAGAGGAAGGACAAGAGGTAGAAGAAACTCCACATTCACTAGGAAGTGTTTTTCCTACAATCAGGTTGGACACCAGTCATTTAGGTGCCCAAAAAAAGCTGATACATCAGGAGGAGATAGAAGAGTCCAACTTACCCAAGATGAAGACTGTTAGAGCATGACCTCCTACCACACCACCACTTCTAGACCTGTAGATCCTGAACAAGGAGTGAGTCTAATGTTCAATAGAACTCTCCTGTAGCTGCTAGCCCCCAAGGAGCCACCACAAAGGAAGAGCCTATTTAGAACTCACTGCAAGGTACTTGGTAAAATTTGAAAAGTTATTGTTGACTCTGGTTCCATAGAGAATTAGTTTCAAAAACAATGATAGATAAACATGGTTTAAAGAAAATTCCCCACCCAAACCCTTATAAAGTTTCTTGGCTCAATAAAGACCAACAAACCTTGGTAGATGAACAATGTTGGGTAGGATTTCAAATAGGGGAGTACAAAGATAGAGTCTTATGTGAAGTTGTGAATATGGATGCATGCCATCTTCTCCTTGGGAGACCTTGGAAATATGATGTTGATGCCCAACATGGGGGTAAGAAGAATGTATATACCCTGACTAAGAATGGGATTAGTTACAACATGACACCCCTCCCTGATTCTGAGAAAGATCAAGCCTCTACAAATAGTGTGATCTTAATAGGAGAAAAAGAGTTTCTAAAAGTCCTTAAGGAAAAGGACACACCTTGTTTTTCCATCATAGAAAAGCCCAAAATAGAGCCTAAGAAGACACCAAAAGGCCAAGAATCTTAGAGAAGTGTTGGTCCCAAATAAGTAGCAGAATTATTGAATAAATACAAAGGGTTAGTGCAGACAAGAACACTGATATCCTGCCACCACAAAGGAGCATTAGCCATTACATAGACCTCATACCTGGTTCCACTTGACCAAATAAGGCTACTTACAAGTTGACCCCTGCCCAAAATGCAGAAGTTGCTAGACAAATTCAAGAATTGATGGAAAAAGGATTCATTGGAAAGAGCATAAGCCCTTGTGTTGTCCCTGCAATACTAGCACCTAAGAAGGAGGGTACATGGAGGCTATGTACTGACTCTAGAGCCATCAATAGGATAACCATCAGATATAGGTTTCCTATGCCAAGAATAGAAGATCTCATGGACTGCCTAGGAGGAGCAAAATGTTATTCAAAGATTGATCTTAAGAGTGGGTACCATCAGATTAGGATCAGAGAAGGGGATGAGTGGAAAATAGCTTTCAAAACCAATGAGGGGTTGTTTGAATGGGTAGTGATGCCCTTTGGTTTATCCAATGCCCCTAGTACCTTCATGAGATTGATGAATGAGGTACTTAAGCCTTTCATAAATCATTTTGTTGTTGTTTATTTAGATGACATATTGATCTTCAGCAAGGATAAGGAAGAGCATCTAGCACACCTAGACATGGTGATGAAGAAACTACATGAAGAAAAGCTAAGGATAAACTTAGAGAAATGTGTGTTTATACAAGAAGAACTGATATTCCTTGGTTTTGTGATCTTCGAAGGGAATTTTAAAATGGATCCTTCCAAAGTTGATGCCATACTAAATTGGTCCACTCTAAAATATTTTAGTGAGGTCAAGAGTTTCCATGGGTTGGCTAGTTTTTATAGGAAATTTGTGAAGAATTTCAGTGGGGTGAGTGCACCAATGATAGATACTATCCAAGGGGGAAGGAAATGTAAGTTTGTATGGACTGATGCTCCAGACAAATCCTTTAAATATCTGAAAACCAGGATCTCTCAACAACCTATCTTAACACTCCCTAAGTTTCACAAGGTCTTCACTATTGAATGTGATGCTAGCAAGAGAGCTATTGGAGGTGTTCTTAGTCAAGAAGGGAGGCCTATGGCATTCTTCAGTGAAAAACTTAATGAGGCTAAGCAGCAGTACTCTACATATGATTTGGAGATGTATGCTATGGTGCAGTCACTAAGGAAGAGGAGGCATTACTTATTGCCAAAAGAGTTTATTGTATATACTGATAATCATGCTTTGAGTTTTCTTAACAAGTAGGAGAAACTGAATCATAGACACCTCAAGTGGATGGAATACTTACAAGCATTCACCTTCACCATAAAACACAAGAAAGGGGTAGCCAATAAGGTAGCTGATGCTTTGAGTAGAAGAAACTTAGCCATACAAGAAGTGACTTTGGAAAGTGAAGGTATCTCTGTCCTCAAGGATATGTACCCAAATGATGCAAATTTCAAGGAAATTTACCAAGTTTGTTTAGAACTAGGAGATAGATACCATACTAAATTTGCAGAATACATGATTCAAGAAGGATTGTTGTTTAAAGGGAGTAAATTGTGCATCCCTGATTGCTCTATGATAGAAAACATTATAAAGGAGAAGCATTATGGATGTCTATCAGGCCATTTTGGTCTTGACAAGACACTTGAACTAGTAAGAAGGTTCTACTTCTGGCTTAAGATGTAGACTGAGATAAGGACATTTGTGGAGTGTTGCCTAGTGTGTCAAAAAGCCAAAGGCACCAGTTCAAATGCAAGGTTATATACACCATTACCCATCCCAAACAAGCCTTGGGACTCCATTAGCATGGACTTTGTATTGGGACTTCCAAGAACAAAAGCAGGCTATGACAGTGTTTATGTAGTTGTGGATAGGTTCTCTAAAATGACACACTTTCTACCTTGCAAAACCACACATGATGCCTCAAGTATTGCAGGACCGTTCTTCAATGAGATTGTGAGACTCCATGGTCTACCATTGACAATTGTTTCAGACAAAGACCCCAAATTTGTGGGACATTTTTGGCATACCCTATGGAAGAAATTAGGAACAAACTTAGCTATGTCATCTACCTATCATCCATAATCAAATGGACAAACTAAAGTCATCAACAGATCTCTAAGGAACCTACTAAGATGCTTGACAAAGGAGTATAGAGTGGCATGGGATTCAATTCTTCCACAAGCAGAGTTCTCCTACAATGACTCTATGAATAGAAGTTCAGGACTCAATCCTTTCCAAATTGTGTATGGATCACACCCAAGAGGGATCTTGGAACTAAGAAACATTCCAGATTCTGGCCAGAGGAGTGCACAAGCTGAAGATTTTATAGAGGTAATAAAGAACATCCATCAACAAGTAAAGGATAGATTACAACAAAGTTTTGAGAAATATAAATAGGCAACAGATACCAAAAGGAGAGATGTCAAGTTCAAAGTTGGAGATATGGTGATGGCTCACTTAAAAAAGGAAAGATTACCAAAGGAAAAATACACAAAGCTAATGATGAAAAAGATAGGCCCTTTCAGAATTTTGAAGAAATGTGGAAATAATGCATATAGACTTGATCTACCCCTACCATTGGCTTATCTCCAATTTTCAATGTAGCTGACCTATATCCATACAAAAGTCCTATCATTGATAGCACCAATATAGGTACTCAAGATCCACCACAGGTTCAAGAACTACAAGGTCTGCCAAGCACACCAAAACCAGAGATTGAATGCATACTGGATAAAAGGATAGCCAAACAGACTAGGAGATCTACATTCTATGAATATTTAGTTAAATGGAAACACCATCCAATGGAGGATGCAACTTGGTTAACACCTAGAGACATCAAGAAGACTGGCTTCAACCTCCAAGACCTCCCTACTCAAGGGACTTGAGTTAACTTTGTCATAGGGAGTATGGTGCAGTGCACCCACCATTGTCCATCAATAAAGATGTGAATCTACAATAAAAGGATTGATCTTAGAAGATCATCCTAATTTTGGTTTTGAATCCATATGTTTGGTCCAGGATCCTTTAGGCAATCTTATAAGCCAAGGATACCTTAGGCCATTTGGATCACCTAGTTAGAATCTAGTTGCTATAACTTGATTTTTTTTGTTGTGTTTTAGGACTCCTAAGGTTAAAATCCTAGGACCCTTTTTTCTTTTATCATTCCTAGAGGTTTAGACAAAGAGGAACCATTTCAAGAGTCACCAAGTGCAAGAAATGACAAGTTCTGCAAAATGTTGCAAAATTGGAAAAAGTTGCTCATACAACTTTCAAAAGTTGCTTGAAAGTTGAAAGATGAAGCCCAATAGTCTCAGGACATTATTATACTAACTCACCTTCACATTTGAAGGCTTTTTAAGTCTCTACTTCGAACCATCTTGGTTAGAAGTCATCTTTTGTAATTTTGATGCATGAAACAAGGAATATGAAGCATTTTCAAGAGTTTTTCTGAGTGGTACAGCTGTGTACAGTATGAATTTGTGAGATCAACCTGATATCTTGAATGTATTGCATGTCATTGTTTCTTTGCAATTGATTAAGAGTGAGTTTTTTTTAGTTTGAAAGGAGTTCTTTGGAGGTCCTTGTAACCAGTCCAGGAAGAGGCCAATTTGAAGCACCGTCTAAAGATGGAAGCCTAACTTGCATTCCAATTAGTGGATTCCTCCAAGATCCTAGAAAATGCAAGTTAGGTTAGTGTGTTCAATGATTCCAAGAGCTTAGTAAATGATTCAAAGAGAAAGGCCCTCATGCATCAGGCCCTAGGCTGAAGATCTCAATGTATTCAGCCTAGAAATCAGGGGAATAGAAAAAAATGGGCGATAAATTGGATCTATAGAAATCTGGACCTGCCCATGTTGATACCACCCATCCAGTCCAATCCATCGAGAATAAGAAGCATGTCAGCCACCGCCCCCTACTATTTAAGGCACTTGCTTACCCAATCACCAGGATTCACCCATTACACCGCTGGTTCACTCGCATGCTACTAACCACTGAGTCATTTATTACTCATCAGAGGAGAGCCCATAGAATTTTAGGGTCTAGGGTTGTAAGAAGAGGGAAGTTGAATGAATTAGGAGTGGATTCAAGTTGGAGAAGGTTAGTATAAGACACTTGAAACATTGTTCCAAGCCCATGCACCCTATGCCTAGGACTTACTTTGGAATCCAAGCCTAATTAGGCCAATTAGGTCTGCGAACCAGGTGAGTATTAGGTACTGCTGGAGTGGAATTGGGACCCAAGACTTTGGGGTCTAAAATAACTCCCAAAAGGGTATTATAATATGCCCTTATTTTTTTGAAAGAGATCTAGGAGAAAAAGTTAAACTATAAAAGCCATTTGGGAAGGGCTACTAGGAATTGTAGGACAGTCGTAGTAAGGTACTGTACAGTACTTGGAAGGCTGAATCAAAGGTTGAATACTGGCTCTTAGGACATATGAGGAATGTCCAAATATTAAGATTGGATCTGTGAGGTCACTGGTGAAGACTTCTAGGATTGGGCCTAAAATAGGACTAGTGTCCCTAAATCTCAAAATTGCTAGTAAGTAGAGTTGGGTTATATCAACTTGAAGGTGGTTGAAAGATTGGTCTAACATTTGGATAAGATTGTAGACCTGGCTTTTAAAGGGTGTAAGATCATAAGAATTAGCATTTTGATTTAGTTGATTGTTTGGGATTGAAGAAGGGTCCACTGTGCAACTTGCTAACACCTCTGCATTAATAAGAGCCCTGTCTTCCCAGTTTAACATAAATAATACATCTGCAACTAATTTCAGTAGAGAAATCACAAGCCTAGCTCTCATTCTGAGAAAGGTATCTGAAGAGAAAATAAGAGAATCCAAGATCTTATTGGATTTCAATTATTTCTGGCCCCAACATTTGATTTAATGCAACAGACTACAGTAGAAGATGAGAATCTGACCAGTGAACCAGCCTACAAGACTATAGAGAACATGGAGAACATAACTATCTCTCTAAAAGCAGTACAAAAAAATCTAGAACATGTCACCGGTCAATGGAATCCTTTTCTTCATATGGCGAAGAAAATTTACAAGGACATCTTCACAAAGTTACATATGTAAATCAGTCAGTAATGCATAACCCTTTGTCCTATGGAAAAAAAAAGGGGAAGAAGACTTCAGGGAAAGGGGAGAAGATTAGAAAGGAGGAAGGTCAAAAAGGATACAGAGTTTATTCAGCTACAGAGCAGAAGGTAGCACAAGAAAAGGGGAATTCTACAAACAGAAGAGCCGAAGCACACACACAGGAAAATTCTACAGGATAGGGAATTAACTCTGAGGAGTGAGTGATATTTTGCCACCAATGTCAAAGGGGAAGATTGTTTGCAAATTTAAGTTGTCATTGGTGAAGTTAGTTGCAAACATCATTTCCACCAGTATAGGTACATCAGTAGACCACTCATACTCCTTAATAGGCATTGATAGACTAAACATAGTATATGCACCAGTAAACTAAACTGAGGAGATGTATCGGTAGATCAAACAAACCGGGTACAAGATTGATACCGGTCGACTGCATAATAATCCACACTGGATTATACGGAGCTGTCTAATTTAAAACTGGATTATATAGAGCATTCACCATTTAGAACTAGAGTTATCTTTTTAACAAGAGTTATTCTTACTTCTATGTGGATGTTTCAAGGTAAACTCAAGATCATCTCGCAAATCTTTTTGTTGTATGATTTTTGGGTGAGTTTACAACGTTGCAGTTCTATGAGTTAGGTTTTAATAAGTTTAATTTCTTATAAATATAGGTCATAGGACACAAAAGAAGTGTTGTTGAAAATACAGAGCAGGAGAGAGATATATTCTGAGAGAGGCTACGGTCACAAGAAGTGAAAGGCAGAGAGGTTCAATAGCCAGGCTAAGCATAAAGGATAACATGTATGATTTAGATAGACAAAGAGTGTCAATTAAGATCATTGCTTTTATATTGTTAAAGCATATCCAAATCCCTCTATTAGGGTGAACCCTAATAGGTTCTTTGTATAAATCTTTTAATCGGGTAGCATCTTGATTGATGTTGAAAGTCCTTTAACAAGGTGGCTCCTAACTGAGTCAAGATCTTAACTGATCTTCTACCAAATCCCTTTACCAAGTAGCACTCATACAAGTGCTTTGTAAGCTCTTAACCAGGCATCTTTATTAGTATAGTAGTGAAGTTGTGAACTCTGTCTCACCGTGGTTTTTTCCTTCTAAACCAAGGGTTTCCACGGATATATGCTATGTTGATCTGAGTATTTCTATCTTTGTTTATGAATGCTTAATTACATATTGATTATTCTGCAAGAATCAACATACAAGGTTTAATTAAGGTAGAAATAGTATTTACTGATTTAACTGGTTAGGAAAAACATGCTAATTAATATTAGACCTATATAATTTCCCTTGTAGTTGTCTCGGTCCTTAGTGCTCAAGCAATTCACAAATCCACCTGATTGTATCTTTCAACAGTGAACAGAATGTCAGTGAAGAGGGATTTTGTCCTCGAAGCCCAAGAATATAAATTCTCTAGACAATTTTATAAATTTAATATATTTTAAAGCATTCTGAAAGAGAGCTCTTCAATCTCTTTTATAATACTTTCTAAGAGCTCATCCACTCAACTTGTCAATGTGGGATAAAAAAAATCACTTTTTTACCCCTTCTTATTTTTTCAGTATTTTTGTTTTTTCGCACATATTTTATCGCAATTGCTTTTGCCGCCCCTATTTTATCATGATATTTTTTTCCTTAATATTTCATATACCATTTAACATGATTTTATTTCAACTTAAGTCCCCAAACACTTTTTGATGTCTCCAATTTATTATAAAATACAGGGTTCCATTTAATTTAAATATTTCCCACAAACTATAGACAATGCATTATAAAGTAAAATAATTAAATTTAACTTTATAAAATAATTTTATTAGCCCATAGGGGTGGGGTGGGGCCCCTGACTACTATTGTTGTAGTTGAGTGCCTCGGGATCTAAACTCAATTATAGTGTTTCCTTGGTAGGGCATGGTACAACCATTTCGGTTCATGCTTATTATAACATGATGTGGTTCATGGATGAGCACTCCCTCTTCTTCACTTCCATCAGTGGTACACCCATCCATTGTGGCTATAGTTGATGCACAATAAATTATATGAATAATAAATAAATGTTTTGTTGATATTAAAAATTTACCATCAACATGTCATTGCCATTGGAGGTTCCAATCATGCCTAGAATGACTTACTATAAATAGTAAGTATGCCCAACACTGCCTTTAAAAACCTTAGAATGATCTGTAACTGAAACTTCTTAGGTCAAATGACATCTAAATCTCTTAAATGACTTAGTTAGCCTATGGGACCAAGGGGAAATAGGATAGCAACATCAGCATGCTATAAGTGCTAGAAAGGAAACATTACACCCTTTGACATCAATGACTTATACCAACCCGCATAATGGAAATGGGGCTGAAAGAATATGATAAAGAGAACTCCCCTTGAGTCAAAACAACAATTCAAGGATGAAGTGAAATCGCTCCCAACTTCCACCTTGAGAATTCAAACATTTCCTTTGGTAGAGGCTTAGTAAACAAATCTACATTCTACTCTTTAGTAGAAACATATTCCAACTTAACTTGTTGATCACTAACTTGTTTTCTCATAAAATGATACTTAATAGGAATATGTTTAGTCTTAGAGTACACAACTAGAATATACTTTAAGGTAGAGTATGACATTCTTTTTCATTTCATTTCAGATATCACAAGTTATCAAAAAAAGATATCACAAGTTGGAGTATATACTTTAAGGTAGAGTATGACCATCCTATATGTTTAGTCTTAGAGTAATATCTTGTGATAAATACATATACTTTGTTTAAGAAATAAAAATGTCTTTATCTGACTGATGAATTTGCAAACCAAGAAAAAATGACAACTCACCCAACATAGACATTTCAAGCTCCTTCATATTAGTAGCAAAAAGTTGACAACTCTTCACAATCACTACCAAAAATCAGATCATCAACATAAATAACAATCAGCATATGATTACCTTTATCTGACATACAAATTGTTGTCTACTATCCCTCTTTCGAATCCCCACTTCTGCAAATAATTGTCTAGTCTATCATACCAAGCACGTGGGGCTTGTTTAAAACAATAGTGTTCTTTTCAACCTGCATACATGGTTCTAATTTTCTGATATAACAAACCCATTAGGTTGTTCTATATAAACTTCCTCATTTACTATTACAATTTAGAAAAGTAGATTCGACATCCATTTGGAAAAAATGAAAAAAATTGAAAGAAGAAAAGGCTAAGAACATTCTAATAGCTTCTAAATGTGCAAAAGGAGAAAAAGTTTCTTCCAAGCCAATACCTTCAACTTGTGCATAACTTTTGCACATAACTCTTGCCATGTTTCTCACCACTTGACCATCTTCATTCAACTTATTTATAGATATATACCCACTTTGTACAAATCACATTCTTATTTTTGGGCCACACAATGTTTATCTCCTGCTGCCCCCTCAAAGCTTTTAGGTTCAATCATGAATAGCAAGGATGTAGTCAGCGTACAATGCCTATAATTATGTTTGATAATATTTTTTATTGGTCAATGTATTAATTATCATCAATGGATGAATTGTCTATTGGTTGTCCCTCTTAGGTAATTGTAAGTGTCGGTTGATTGACTGTTGTGTCTTTCTTGGCAACCATCAAGTCCTTTAAATGTGTTGTGTACCGCCAAGGAAAGGAGCATGGTATCATTAGATGAATTTTATTCTTGACCAACTATCTCTGGTCTTCTTCTCTGTAATGAATTCATGAACTAATAAGGATAATTTACTCCTATATCTGGTACATACTACCATTTGTATTATTATGTCATGTATGTCATTTACTAGGTATGGCAGTAAACAAAGGAGATATCTTCATCTTCAGAATAGTTAACACCATAGTTACAAGACTCTGCAAGTCCAAGGTCGAGTCCAACTAAACGGGTCAAACTGACCTTGGCCTCAAACTCGACTTAGTTAGACCAAGTCTGGGCCAACTCGCTGAGTCTTGAGCTCTAAATCAACCATGACAGTTAGCAACATAAAGTATAAAAAAACATTTTAATAGATTTTCTTTGACTTTTTTATGTTTATTGCTTTCTCTCAAACCTAAAAAGAGCATTCATTCATTTGCAAACACAAGAGTGAAAAAAGGGATGAGAGAATAATATTGGGGTTTTAGAGAATAGACCAGTAGATTGATTGACTCTCAGATATTGATTACTAATTCAAGTTTGTAGCTTGCATTCATGCATTGAGAGGAGTGAAAAGAAGCATTTGGAGGCCTCCACAAATTTGAAGTGCATTTCTTCATTTTTGGAGCAAATTTGAAGAGGTGAGTTATATTTTTTTGTGTTTTCTATATTTTTTATATTCATATTTTCATTTTGTTTATATTTGTTTCATTTTATGTTGATGGAAAAGTGAGAAACCCTAGTTTTGTTTTTTGTTTTTTTCATTTATTTTAATTTAATAATAATGTGAAGAATTTATAGATGCTTATTTTTTCATTTATTATATATTGTAACAACAACATAATGCCTGAGCTTGGGAGTGGTGCATCTAAGCCTAAGTGTAAACTAGATGCAGACCCTACTAAATGTGCAAGGAATAAGGCTTGGAAACATGCCATCCCTGGATCAAAAACATAAGTTATATGTTGGTATTGCAATGTTAAATATAGTGGGTGCGGTATTAACCGATTGAAATATCACCTTGCACATATATTAGGACAAGATGTCAAAGCATGGAAAGCAGAACCCAGGATGTTATATGTGAAATGCAAGCTCATTTAGAGGAATTTGAAGAGAAAAATTAATTAAAACAGAAGCATATGGAAGAAATGACAAACTTAGTGGAGAGGCCTCTTCAAATATTCATTCTCCATTACCTCCATCTACAAGTAGTGGTACTGCGAGTGTGAGCATTGGGCCTCAAATTTTTGTAATATACCGTACGGATGCATGGCCAAAAATTTCACCCCTACAATATTTCATTTTACCAAGTCACCCTACACCTCACCTCCAGACAATAATATCTACATACATTACTCAGTCACTCTCGCACAAAATGTCTCCATATAGTACGTCACTTCTATGCATGTATGGAAAGACCTCCACACCGTACCACACTACCAGTTTACGATGAGTTTCCAGTAAAACACTCACATGCACATGCCAATGTTTTTCTTCAAACTGCACAACCATGACACTCCACTCACTGCATGTCGCACACCACCCGCATGCACTCCGCACACCACATGCAGTCCACATGCTACTCACACACCACACATACTCCACACGCCACCTACAAGCATTTCACACACCTCATGCACTCTACACATCGCACACACTTCGCATGCCACATGTCACACTCTACATGCACACTACACACCACATGTCATACACCAAATGCATTTTGCATGCTACCTGCATGCCACCTGTACACACTTTGCACTCCACATGCCATCCACACACACTTTGCACACTACACTCTCTACCTCCACTATATCGAATAGTCACTGTACAACCAAGTGAGCACACAAATCAACTCTCTGAGTACACACTGAGGAAACGAAGGGATCTTTCTCTAATTCTAGAATTATGCATTGATAAATTTTCTATACCAAATAATATTATTGATACAAGAATGAATGGATGCAAATCAGATATTGTATTTCCAGATCCAAGGTACATTTCTGATGAAGTTTAACAATAAAAATTTGTCTCCAAGGGAGACTTCACAAATTTGGAATTCATGTACAAGGTGAAATGTCTGAGATAATATTTCCAACAATAGACTAGGGTGGTTGCTAACCACCAAAACTGCAATTACAAACTAGGGAGGATCTTCCACCTCTAAAACTACATACAATCAAAAACCCAATAAACTTAAAATCATGTTAAATGGAAAGTACTAGTATAAATGGTATGATTGTTCTTTAAAGGGTACTAGCTCAATGGAAGAGCACCTACTTTACAAGTAGAAGGATGGTGGCTCGATTCCACCATGCCCTAATATGACTAAACTAATGACTAAATAAATGACTAAATCAATGACCAAATCAGTGACCAAATCAATGACCAAATAAATGACCAAATAAATGACTAAATCAATGACTAAATCAATGACCAAATAAATGACTAAATAAACAATTAAATAAACAACCAAATCAATGACTAAAATAGTTTAGTCATAAATTTAGTCACGAGATAAATGACCAGCAATAAACTACTAATGGTCATGTGATCAAAATTAGTCATTTATCTACAATTTTTAGTAGTTTATTTAGTCATATATTGTTGTTTTTGTACTAGTGTATTAAATACTTGAAGAAAGTTGTATAACACTACATTTTGAGTTGTGGACCCAATATTTTCTTGTGCTCCTCTGAGTCAATTTCTTATTTCTAGTCTTCCTCTAGTTCTTCTCCATTTGCCACTTATTTCTATTTTCCTTCTTAGTCAATGTCATAGGCCAAAACCTTGTTGTACTCCCTTGTATGATGGTTTCCATCTCTTGTATCTAGTCGTTCATACCCAAAGTGCAAGTTTGTCAAATAAGCATTTTTAAGATGCTTGTGGATATATGGGACTACAATGCCCTCTGCATGATTCCTTTCCAATTTTTCCTCAAGCCAATGTATGAGAGCAACCTAGTCTTCATCTGGCACTTCATTGCACCTAATGGTCCAATCTCAAGGAGTAGTGTACTCCAACATTTTTATTGCTATAGTGGGTCCTTTCCCCTCATGTGATAAATCTTTAGTTTGGGTTGTTCACAAGTTCTTGAATGAACCTATCATCAAGTGTTGTAAGTTTTATTGCTCCATTTCAGCATCACCAAGTCACTTCTCAACAACAATGCACAAAGTTGGGATCATGTACTTGGTGGGTAGTTTTCTTGCTAATACTCTCTCCTACCAATCTTCCTCTTTGATTGTACTAGATTTATATTTCTAACAAAGAGTAATAGTTTGTTGATTCTACTTGACTATTGGCTTGTGGGTAGTATACACTTGAAAGGGTGTGGAAATTTTTGAATTCAACTGTCATAAATTTGTTGACATGATTCATAAAATGTATCCCTTTATCAGTTGTGATTTGAATCAAGATTCTATACCTTGTAGCAATCTACTTATAGATGAATCTTGCAATATTGTTGGGAAATGCCCTTTCTTTTTCCCACTTGGAGAGGTACTTGGTCACTACCATAATATATTTGCATCTTTGTGTTTGGCTAACCTTCAATGAATCACCAAAGTCCAACCCCAACCTTTCAAATAGTTCCTGGGATTGCAAATGGAAGTTGGATGCAATTATAGTCCAATGCTTTTAGAGCTCTTTGGCATCCACTACATCCTCCTAACCACTCTCAAGTGTTAGTGTGCAATGTCAGCTACTACAACCTTGCTAGGAACACCTTGCATGCGGTGGCATCATGTCTAATGTGGCTTCTAGCCAGGCCTTTGTATGCTTCCTTTAGTACTCGTGGGATCTCTTCCTATATGACACATCACCTTAATATGTTGTCGGAGCCTATTTTGAAGAGCAACCCCTTAATGAGCTAATAGCCAAATTCCTCTTTTCATTTGGCGGCATCTCCCCATAGAAGGTCAAGTTGGATAGGTACTCCCTAATGCTTTTGTACCATAGTGGTAGTGTTGCGATTCAAAAGTGGTGAGCATTTGGAAAGTCTTTGTTTACCCCTTTAGGTGGCTCCCCAGACTTCATTTGGGATAATTGATCGACAATGACATGGCTTCTACCTTTATCATGATGAGTGTGAATGTGAGATTTAGTAGGAATAACCATATTCTCACCTAGCCTTGAATGGATGGGTTTGTTTACAAGGTACATTAAGGCTTGGTGGTCGACATATAATATGAAGGGTGTGTCCAGGAGGTAGTGGTGTAATTTCTATGGTATGAGAGGATAGGTGCACTAACTAATCTTGTTTTTTAGTTCATCAAATGCATTGTTTTTCTCATCCCCCATGTGACTTGGTTGTTAGGGTCTTTCTTCAACCCTTCCTTACATACTGTGGTCGAGCAATTTTTCTTGTGGTACCATGAATCTGCATCTTTTGGGGTTTAGTGGAAACCTTTCCCTTCGATACCTCTCCATGCATTTACTAAGTGCGGTGAGGTGAGTTTCCATCCCATTGTATATCAAAAAATCATCTAGGAATGTCTTAAATTCCTCCCAACATCTTATCAAAAAAATGTAGTATTATGCATTAGAAGATACTCAGGGAATTGCACAGATCAAACAACATCCTATTGTAGGTGTACACTCCATCTTCTACTACAAAGTTCATGTCTAGTTTGTCTTCTTATGCAATACTTATTTTATTATACCCCAAGAATTTAGCTATGATAGAGTATATTTCATTGCCAACAACTTCCGGCAACATCATGTTAGTCAATCAGATTTGGAAGAGATCTTTGATTGTCATTGCATTGAGGCATGTAATGTACAATCAAATTCTTATCTAGTTTGACTCCTCAAGTGAGATGATGTTTGGTGAGACCCACTCACTTGTTTCCACCTTGAATATTAATCCACCATTTAACATTTTCTCGATTTCTTCATGCATCTTGGCAGTATAGTTCTTGTTCATTTGGTAAGGCCTCTTCTGTAGGAGTTGTGCAACCGGTACGAGGGGGACTATATATATGAATAGTTCTAGTGGTATCCCCTTCATGTCCTTGTATGTCCATGTGAAGGTGTCCTTGCATTCCATGAAGGACTTAAATTTTGTTTCCTTAATATCATGTTCCAATCATCACTGACCAAGATCATCTTCAGGTTGTCTTCATCACATAGATTTACCTTCTTCACACTTGGCTCCTCATATTTTATGATTTTATCTATTTTGAAGTGGTTGGAAGGATTTTCATTCACCCATGCCACTCCCTCTTTATACTCTTCATATTCTTGAGGAAAACACCCTTTGCCAAATTCCTTTATCTTTGTGATCTTCAACATGTTGCATTCATGTTGCAAAACCTCATAATCCTCTATTTGGTAGTGGAATAACCCTTTGAGAGAGCTTGTTTCATCTTTAGTGCAATCTTCCAATTCAATCACCCATTTGTCATTGGGTTCCATCACCTTCCCCCATTCATCCATCTCAAATTCTCATCTTTGGATTTTGAGTCTAATGATTCCAATTTCTCACTCATCATCTAATTTTTTAGGTCGATGATATAGTTTTGTACTTCACTTTTGATGGATAAGGTGTTTCTATTCCAATTATGGTTTTCTTTGGTCGTGATCAACCAACCCTTACTGAGTACGTCATATTCTTAATTCTTTTCCAATGGGATGACTACGAAATGTAGGAAGGAGTGTGTCAATTATCACTTTTTGTGCCATCAATGTCCCTAGTGGCTTGATGCCATGCTGATTGGCACCCACCAAGTGGAAGGTTGGTGCCTAGAGTGTTGGCTTCCCAAGACATTTTCATATTCCTTCCAGTAACATGTTGACTCCTAAGCCTATGTCGACAATGGTGTTTGTCAATTTCCTTCCCATAATTTTCATCTCAATGATGATTGGGTTCCTCTTGGTTCTTGTTGTCACCAATATTGGGGCACTGGCCATGTCCTCTTCATGTCGTGGTTCCTCTACCCACTTCTTTAGTGGCTAACATTGCTACTGGATCATTATATTGTCACTGACTATATTTGTGATTGCCATTTTTAGTTGTGGCATGGTTTGTAGAATGTATGTTACCTTGATAGGAATTGTTGTTTGCAACACTAGTCTTACTATATTCTTTTTAGACTCCGGTTGTAGCAAAGAATATATTGGCTTCATTTAAGGCTCTTCTTTCATTTTCCATCACTTGTTTCACCTCAACCTTGGCATCCCTAAGCCTCTCCTTTGTATGGGGGTTTTGGTGTAGTTTTGTCCTTTTTTGCAGCCTGGTTCGTGCCACTTTATCGTTTGGATCTTCCTTTGCCAATATGTTTACCTCTTTTTTCTTCAGGCAGTCTCCACCTTTATGGTTTGTGGGCCTACACCACTAGCATAGTAAGCCAGAGTTGTTTTGGCTCCTTTTGCACTCATGCATGAACTGATACCATTTGTTGCACTTTTAGCACTGGATCATTGGCCTCCCTTCACATTGTACTGGATTGTAATGTCTCGTGTGTAGGTGGTGTGCCTTGCAGCCACATATCTGGGGTCTGTGTAATTGGAGGTGGTCCCCGACCTCGGATGCTCTGGTGCTGGGAGATGTTCCTCACACCCTTAACACCCTGGGTAGCCACCCTTACCACCAAACCAGTGTTTTGGTGTAGTGGTTGGGCCTACAATGGTATTAGAGCCTTCGTTCTTGCCAGTCTAGTGGGCTACTTTTCAACTTGTAGCAATGTCGTGTAGGCATGCATAGCAGGCACAAACAATATAGTTTTAGACACAACCAAATTGAATAGGGACAACTAGAGTCTTCAGTATAGGTTGATATAGAGGATAGTCATACCGAGGTAGATGAGGAGATTGTGTTTGAATAGGGCACTCAGGGTATAGGCATGACTAAGGAAGCAGATAGAGAGGCCAGGGAGACATTGAGGGCCATTTGTGAAGGATAGGATCACATTGTTGATGTGTTACATCAGATTATAGGGGTTATCCAATAGTTGACGGTGGCACCCAAGAGACCATAGAGCCATCACAATGGTGGAGGCAGTATAGCAGGAATAATAGTTGTGGAATTCCCTTAAAGGAATGGGGAACCTATTTCTAGATCGAATGCCACAATAATAGAATAATAGGGGTGGGTGGCCACCCCTACGGGTCTAAAGAAACTCATTTTATGCTCAACCCAATCAATGGCCACTCTCCCTACATCGCCCTCCCCCTGATTCTTGGTTTTCGTACTTTAGGTAGGCCCCTTTTTTCTACCTTCATAGAAAATAATATAGAGGAAGAAATAGCACAACCTGAGGTAGCAACCAAACTTCATGATAAATGTGTTGGCCATGCATGATGAATGGGATATGCTACCTAACCAAGTCAAAGATGATTTGACCTTTGTTTAGTATATGGCTCAAAAGAGAGAGTTTGGTAGGGTTCAATAGGATAGGAGACCTAGGGGTCAGAATAGGGAATTAAAATATGAAATGAATAAATTAGCCCTTCCTACATTTGATGGCAGTGATAAGACATTCGCGAGAGCTTGGATTCACAAGCTAGACACCTTCCTGACCCTTAAACTCATGTCAAAGATGGAAGCTATTAAGTTTGCGACCATGCATTTAGAGGGAGCAACATATGACTAGTGGCATCATGACCTTGTCATCTAGGATCATGGGTTGATTATATTTTATGATATTTTTAGCACAAAGTTGATTACACATTTTGATAGGAAAGACATTAAGGTTTACTACAAGGAGTTAGCCCAACTGAGGCAAAGTGGGTCTTTGGACCACTACATTGATGAGTTTTAGAGGATTTCCATTATGGTCCCCAATATATCTAAGAGGAGGAAGGTAATGTTATTCATTCAGGGCCTACAAGATAGGTTCAGAGGATTGGTTAGAGTCCTCAATCTGAGCACATTGGATGACTCTATTAAGTTAGCACATGATTTGGATTCACCATCTTCCATTCTACACCCACAAAAGAAAACTTTCAAGGGATCCTCTTCGTTCCAAAAGAATAAAAATTAGAATAAGAGTACACCCCCTAGAATGGATTTTGAGACAAGAAATGAGATGAGAAGAAAGAAATTATGCTTCACATGTAGAGAGCCTTGGACTCCAGACCACAGGTGCCTTGGAAAAGGTAAGATACATTACATTGAGGTGGTTTTCAATGGTGAATGCGAGCATTAGGAGGGTAGTGATGTTGAGGAAAATGATGAGGAGGCTCAGGATGAGCATTCAGCATAGGGGAAGAAGAGGGAAGTTTCCCATGAGTAGCCTCCTATTACTTGAGCATCTCTCTCGGGTATCCCCACATGTCACCCTTTCCATCTTAAGGGAGTGGTTAGAGGACAGCGGATCATTTGCCTCCTAGACATAGTTACTACTCATAATTTTATTAGCATGGGTATGGTTTCCAAGAGAGGACTCTAGATAGACAACATTTCTAAGTTTGAGGTAAAGGTTTCCAAGGGAGATTTGTTGAGCTGCACGGGAAGATTTCAGGACTCCCAATTCACTTTGCGGATTATCTCCTAGAGGTTAATTTCTACGTCATTGACTTGGATAGTCTTGACACTATTTTGGGCATGTTGTGGTTATAGATCCTAGGGAGATACAATATTAATCATCAGCTGAAACAATTAGAGTTTATGTAGGGTGATCAGCTAATTGTGCTTAAGGCCATGCTAGATGGTGGGTCACGATTGGTTTTAGCTCACATGATGGAGGCAATCATGAGACAAAATGATATGGAGTGGGCATCCCAGTGTTTCATATCTTCTAGACCCACACCAGATTCAGGCCACCAGGTTCACACAAATATTCAGGATGTTCTTGATAAGCACAAGCGGGTTTTTGAGGACATCCCTATAGGTATACCTCCAGACAGGGGCTTTGAGCATATCATTGAGTTGGAGGAGGGTGCCACACCCATGATCACTATCCCTTATCATCATCCCAAACACTATAAGGAAGAAATTGACGCAAACCAAAGATGGAGAATCCAATTAAGGACTATCCGACTTTGCAGCCAAACTAATACACAATGGAATTAAACAAATTATTCACAAAATCTGATATGAAACTAAAATCTTTATTCATCAAATCAATGATTCCATGCAATGTGCTGGGCTGTAAGGCCTTCCCAGTTACGACCAATTACAAAGCAAGTAACAGTCTACAAGATCTCACAGGATCCAAATATTTTCCACAACATGAGTACTCAACTAGCCAAAATTTGCAACAAGACAGGACACTGGTAGGACCCCAGGAAATATCTGAACTTGTACTCACAACTTCCAAGAAATCTTCCTATTCCTAAGCTCATAGGATGCTAACTCTACTTTCCCCCAATTTTTGCCCTAAACAACTAAACAAATATCTTATAAATACTAGTTCCCAGCCACAAGTCGGCTTGATGGAACAATTAACTCCTACGAACAATTATTAAATGCTAAAACATCAATCGGATCTCAAATAGCCTAATAACAAATTACATTCTCCAAGATGGCCCCCAAACGGTCATCATATCCGCATAAAAGAATGCAACACGCTAGATCTAGGTTCCCACACACCCAATGGTCAATCCATAACTCTAGGAGCGTGACCCAAATTAAATGCACCAGTCGGCCAAGCTGATTCCTCCAAACAACCAAATCGGTAAACAAGAACACCGAGAAATAGAGAAATAATCAAGCGCCAGTGAACCGACCATGCCAAGCATGACCGAGCAACGCAATTATTACCAAGGGCCAGTGAACTGACGCCTTTAGTTACCGAGTGTTCTTCAGAGACCGAGCATCCTGTTAACCACAGAAATCAAGCAACCAGTCTCCCAAACTAAGCAAGTACTCCACCAAACCAAGATCAAAACTATCAATCTACCTTCAAAGACAAATATATTTTTGGTTGATATAGGATTGTGAAGAATCCTAAGATGCTCCTACATTAGACACCCTAGGTAAGAAAGATTTTCTCATAAGGAAATCAGGAACATCTCAAGGGAATCAGAACAGGTATGCCAAATCTATTCTTAACCCATATCTCTTCCTATCCTTCATTCCAAGTAGTATTTACATCAATCATTTATCCCTACAGTAAGTTCTCCCACTTTCCACTTTTCTCACCTTTCATGTCTGCAACTGATAACAATCGACTCTGACCATTCTTCTCACTACCGATCACATTAGTACCTCGATAAATCTCATTCTCTTTAGAATCCATAGTCAACTCAGTATCATCTGCATCTCTCTATGTCATAAATGTCATCATCTATTGTACTATTTCTATCAGAAAGACCATCTATCTCTTAATATCAACAAACTCATCAGATATATCATTCTTTTTTTCTTTCAAACTAGACTTTTCAGGAATAGGTTCATCAACCTTGTGCTCCTAAGGTTTTTCACTGCCATATGGACAACACCTGACAACTCCACATTCCTTAGTCCATGTCTCTTGTAAAGGTGTCAGCTATGTTGAGCTCCTTCATGCCTAACCATATAGGTGTTAGCACGACCATCAAATGAAAAATTTCTATCATACTACCGAGGTCTACCAAGCAACAGATGACAAACATCCATAGGCAATACATCACACAATAACTCATCTTGGTAAGATCCAATCTAAAAATTAACCAAGCATTGTTCTTCAACTCTAACCTTAGACACATCTTGTATCCAACTAACCTAATAAAGGTTAGGGTGTTTCCTCCTTTCCAAATTCAATTTACTAACCATCTCATCTGAAACAAAGTTCTCAGAAATGCCACCATCAACTATGACATTACATACCTTATTCTTGCACATACATCTGGTTCTGAACAAATTCCTTCTTTGCACCAGTTCATGGACACGTGTAGCTAACCTCCTAGTGATAAGAGTCTCACCTTTTTCTACAACATTCACAATATCTTCTTCAGCAGCTAGTGCAACTCTTTTCTTAGGATAATGAAAAATTTTGTGACCAGCTTCACCATAGTTATAGCAAGTACCAGTGAACTCATTTTTGTACCTTCCTCTCTATCCAGTATTCTTAGTAACTTGACTACTGCTAGATGCCACATCAGTCTTCGTAGGATTTTCTTCAACAATCGTCTCACCAGTCTTACCACCTTTGTTCCTATTGTTTTGTCTACCTTCAAACTTCTTATTCAGCTTCTCTTCAATCTTTAGTGCCATCTAATAAGAATCTCCTATTGTTGTCATCCGAACAGTAAGTAACTGCTCTTGAATACTAGGTCTCAATCCATAAACATACCTAGCAACCTTTTCTTTATTAGCTTCAGAATGACCAGTCCTAATCAGGATTCTATAAAACTCCTCAATATACTCCTATACTGATTTGTTAGTCTGCTTCAAGACTTGCATTTTCTTAAACATATCCAATTCATAATCCACTAGAATGAATTTCTTCTTCAACTTGTCAACCATTCGGTTCCACTTAGTGATCTTTTCCTTTCATCTTCTACCTCTTTCCAACTAAATTTCTCTCCACCAAATATTTGCATGACCCTTTAGTTTAGTCTTTGCAAATCTAACTGTATCAAGATCTTTTATTTCTTCATATGCAAAGTATTCATCAATCTCATTGATCCAATCAATCAATTCTTCTCACCTAAGGCTTCCAGAATATGCAGAAAATTCAATCTTAGGTCTCTTTCCAATCTTAGACATAGCTTTCAAGATTCTACTTTCCTCTGGATCTCAAGCTTCTTCTACAACTTCTTCAAAATGATCTTCTTCGGATTCATCATCACTATCCTCTTTCAAGGTAGTCTTCTTTCTCAATTCCTCTTGTAGGCCTTCTACTTGTTTCTACAAAGCCCTAAAATCATCAAGACTGAATTATCTAGTAGCTTCTTCCTCTAAGATCTCACAATTTCTCCTTGAAGGCATCTTGACATCAAGATCTAGGTGCAAACACACAAGATCCACTTGGCTCCAACAAGAAAAAACTTCGCTCCACAAGATCAACTCTACTCTGATACCACCTGACGTAGACCAAAGATGGAGAATCCAATTAAGGACTATCTGACCTTGCAGCCAAACTAATACACAATGGAATTACACAACTTAATCACAAAATCTGATATGAAACTAAAATCTTTATTCATCAAATCACTGATTACATGCAATGTGTTAGGCTGTAAGGCCTTCTCAGTTACGGCCAATTATAAAGCAAGTAACAGTCTACAAGATATCACAGGATCCAAATCTTTTCCAAAACATGAGTACTTAGCTAGCCCAAATTTGCAACAAGACAAGACACTGGTAGGACCCCAGGAAAGATCTAAACTTGTACTCACAACTTCCAAGAAATATTCCTGTTCCTAAGCTCACAGGCTGCTAACTCTACTTTCCCCCGATTTCTGCCCTAAACAACTACACAAACATCCTATAAATACTAGTTCCCAGCCACAAGTTGGCTTGATTGAACAATTAACTCCTACGAACAATTATTAAATGCTAAAACATTAGTCGTCTCTCAAATAGCCTTATAAAAAATTACATTCTCCATGATGGCCCCCAAATGGTCATCAGATCCACATAGAAGAATGCAACACACCAGATCTAGGTCTCCACATGCCCAATGGTCAATCCATAACTCAAGGAGAACGACCCAAATTAAATGCACCAGTCAGTCAAGCCGATTCCACCAAACAACCAAATCGGTAAACAAGAACACCGAGCAATAGAGAAATAACCGAGTGCCAGTGAACCAACCATGCCAAGCATGACTAAGAAACGCAGTTATTACTAAGTGCCAGTGAACCAACGCCTTCAGTTACCGAGCATTCTTCAGAGACTGAGCATCCCGGTAACCACAAAAATTGAGCAACCAGTCTCCCAAACTAAGCAAGTACTCCACCAAACCAAGATCAAAACTATCAATCTACCTTCAAAGACAAACATATTTTTGGTTGATACAGGATTGCCAAGAATCCTAGGATGCTCCTGCATCAGAAATTGACAAGACAAATAAGGATCTTTTAGATATGGGGCACATTAGACCCAGTTCCAACCCCTTTGCTTCTTCAGTGGTTTTGGTGAAGAAGAAGTATGGCACTCTTCACATATGTATTGATTATCATGCACTGAGTAAGAGGACCATCAAGAACATGTATCCAATTCCTCAGATTGATGAGTTGTTAGATGAGTTGCATGGGGAAGTCTATTTTTCAAAGATAAATCTTCGATCGAGGTACCATGCAGATACATGTTCGAGAGGAGGATGTTCATAAGACATCTTTCAGATGTCACTACGGGCACTATGAGTTTCTAGTGATGCCATTTGGGCTCACTAATGCACCTGCTACATTTCAGTCTTGCATGAATCACATATTCAAAATAAAATTGTGCAAGAGCATCTTGGTATTGTTTGATGACATTTTGGTCTTCAGCAAGATATGGGAAGAACACTTACGACACTTGGATGAGATTCTTAGCATCATGGAGTTAGTCTTTGTTTGCAAAAGAATCCAAGTGTGAGTTTAAATTACTAAGATTGTCTACCTAGGGCATGTGATCTAGGTCGATGGAGTTAAGGTACACCATAAGAAAATCTAGGCAATTCTGGATTGGCCACCACTGAGGAATGTGTTAGATTTAAGGGGGTTCCTTGGATTGTGTTCATATTACAAGAGGTTCGTTAAGGGATTCTCTTAGACAGAAGCTCTCATCACCGATCTTACTCAAAAAGGGGCTTTCAAGTGGGTAGATGAGGCAAATGTGGTCTTTGATAGACTCAAGAGAGTCACGAGTACTTGTCTGGCTCTAGCTCTTCCATACTTCTCTCACTATTTTCTTTTAGAGTGTGATGCTTCAACAAATGGGATTGGTGCAGTTTTGATGGAGGATAGACATCCCATAGAATTCGAGAGAAGGAAACTTAAGGATAGTGAGATTGTATTCCACTTATGAAAAGGAGATGCTTGCCATTATGCATGCTTTGGCTAAATTCAAATAGTATCTAGTGGGTGGTAAGTTTACAGTCAAGATAGATCACGATAGCCTATGCTACTTCTTGGAACATTAAAGAGTTGAATGAAAGGAAGAAAAAGTGGGTCAGTAAAATTTAGGTGTACTATTTTGACATCAAGTGTGTCAAGGGGAAAAATAATATTGTGGCTGACATACTTTCCAGGAGGCCCCCAATAGCATCTTGTTGTGTTTTATCAGAGATCTTTGCTTATTGAAAATCTTATTTATTGGTTGAGTATTCTAAGAATACTCAAGCTTGTCATATTTTGGATAGTTAGCTTCTAGATAGTAGGTACAAGGTAGTCGATGACATTATTTTCTATAAGGATAGGAGCTACCTAGTCCCAGGCTCTAAGCTTAAGGCTAAGATAATGAGGGTTGTTCTTGATGCACCCACAACAGGAAATTCACAGTTTTTCAAAACATTCAGGCAGGTTAGAGAGAGGTTCTCATGGAAGGGCCTCAAGGATGATGTCCTTTAGAATGTTAGAGTGCCATACTTGTAAGAAGAACAAGTCTGAGCATGAGCATCCGATCAGGTTATTGCAGCCTCGTCCCATTCTAGCTCAAAAGTGGGAGGGTATTTTGATGGACTTCATTACTGGTTTACCAAGAGTGCAGGGTGGGGATAGTATATTTGTGGTGCTCGACAGACTTACCAAGTTCACTCATTTCTTTGCTATCGTAGCAGATTGGTCATCTTTGTAGGTAGTTGAGTTATTCTTTTGAGAGATTTTTAGGCTACATGGTCTCCCCAAGAACATTGTGAGCGACAAAGATAGTAAGTCTTTCAATACCTTCTCATAGGAGTTGTTCAGATTGGCAGACACTGACTTGACTCCTAGTACCAGTTACCACCCTCAGACAGATGGCCAGACAGAGATTGTGAACAAATGGGTAGAAGGCTATCTTCAGAATTATGTAGTAGGACAACATAGAGCATAGGTTTGATCAGGGATTTTTTTTAGTGGTGATTATTTACCAATTGGTGAATATGTCCCATTTGGCGTATAGAAATTGGAAAAAAAAAGCTCAATATACTAGTTGACTGGTTCGTCCAGATTTTATAAAAGACACGTTTAGTAGTCGGATTGTTTGCCACTATTTTTACATAGTTTCACTATGGTACTCAATTTTTTCGTGCATTTTTCTATTGTATATTTTACTCTTATTCGCCACAGACTAAGGAAGGGTGTATTTATCAAAGATCAACATTCGCCAAAGGCCCATTGTCCCAAGTGAAAGTTTTATTTGCGCTAGGACCCAATTCACCATGCATCATACATAATCATGTCCCAAATTCCCTCCCTATTCACCTAGTCAATTACTTGAAATTATGCGAGGTTCGCCAAATATTAGTTTTTATTATATGCAATTGTCAACCCCTTCGCCAAAATGGACGATGGAGATTATGAGCCAAAATATGATGACTGATATGAAAATGGTTTACTTGTCTATTTAAGAGATATTTGTTTCATTATTGAAACATGTCGAAAAGGAGACTACACAGATTTCAAGAGATCTAGTAGCACAAAAATTTAGTTGATTTTGAACTCACAATTGCGATTAGTAGCAAACAAGAATGACTACGAGTCTGTAGTATCTTATTCAAGTAAAATTTTATTGCAGCCTTAATTTGTTGGAGATGGCACAGTCAAAGTTAAATAGGAAGAGGACTATTGAAGGTGGAGATGTCCAAGAGAGGACAACAAAATGCAGAAATATATCTTCATACTTTGGCGGGGGCAGACACAATGGTGTTGGTCAAAGTGAGGAAGGTACATCATCAAAGGAACTTGTACAACTTCAAGGTTCTCAACCTACACAGGAGTCTATTCAACAAATTGGGGAGCCTAATAAATCTGGCAATGAAGTTGCGGAACCTGGTATCTTGTAACAAGTCGTTCTAAGGTTGTACATTGCTGAATCGGTCAACCGTTCGATGTGAATCAAATTTTATCACATAAAAGATAGTTCCAAGGTTGTAGATCACTAAATCAATCAACCATTTAATGATAATCAGCTACAATCACGTAACAACTTGTTTTTAAGTTGTAGATCACTGAATCAGTCAACCGTTTGATGAGAATTAGCTACAATCACGTAACAATTTGTTCTAAGTTTGCATATCACTGAATTGGTGAACCATTTGATGAGAATTGGCTACAATAACATAACAAGCCATTATGAGCTTACAGTTCACCAAATCAGTGAACCGTTCAATGAGAATCAACTAAAATCATGTAATAAGCCATTCTGAGCATACAGATCACCGAATCGGTCAATCGTTTGATGAGAATCAACTATAATCACATAAAAGATCATTCTGAGGTTGTAGATCATAGAATTGGCCAACCGTTTGGTGAGAATTAGCTACAATCACGTAACAAGCTATTCTGAACTTACAAATCACCAAATCGGTCAACCATTTGATGAGAATCAACTATAATCGTATAAAAAATCATTCGGAGGTTGTAGATCACAAAGCGGTCAACCGTTTAATTAGAATCAACTATAATCATGTAAAAAGTCATTCTTAGGTTGCAGATTGCTAAATCATTCAACTATTTGATGAGAATTAGCTACAATAATGTAACATGCCATTCTGAGGTTGTAGATCCCCAAATCGGTGAATCATTTGATGAGAATTAGCCACAATCATGTAATAAGCTATTCTGAGCTTATAGATCACCAAATTGCTCAACCGTTCGATGGGAATAAACTACAATCGCATAAAAGATTGTTTTGAGCTATTAGATCACTAAATCAATCAACCATTTGATGAGAATTAGCTACAATCGCATAATAAGTCATTCTGATGTTGTAGATTGCCGAATTGGTCAACTATTAGATGAGAATCATCTACAATCACGTAACAAGTTATTCTGAGGTTGCAAATCACCAAATCAGTGAACCGTTCGATGAGAATCAGCTACAATCATGTAACAAGCCATTCTGAGCTTACAGATCACCGAATTGGTGAACCGTTTGATGAGAATCAACTACAATCATGTAATGAGCCATTCTGAGCTTATAAATAACTGAATCTATCAACCATTCGATGAGAATCAACTACAATCGCATAAAAGATTAGTCTGAGGTTGTGATCACTGAATCGATCAACTGTTTGATGAGAATTAGCTACAATCATGTAACAAGTCATTCTGAGGTTGCAAATAGCCAAATTTTATAATCGTTCGATGTGAATCAGCTACAATCACATAACACGCTATTATGAGGTTACAAATTGCCAAATCAGTGAATCATTTGATGAGAATTAGCTACAATCACGTAACAAGCCATGTTGAGCTTACAAATCACCACATTGATCAGCCATTCGATGAGAATCAACTACAATCGCATAAAAGATCATTCTGAGTTAGTAGATCACCGAATCGATTAACTGTTCGATGACAATCGGCTACAATCATGTAATAAGTCATTCTGAGGTTGCAGATCGCCGAATCAATCAATGTTCGATGAGAATCAACTACAATCGTAACAAGTTGTTCTGAGGTTGGAGATCGTCGAATCGGTGAATTGTTTGATAAGAATCAACTATAATTATGTAATAAGCCATTTCGAGCTTACAGATCACCGAATCGATGAACCGTTTGGTGAGAATCAGCTATAATCACATAACAAGCCATTCTAAGCTTATAGATCACTAAATTGGTCAACCATTTGATGAGAATCAACTACACTTGCATAAAAGATCATTCTTAGGTTGTAGATCACCGAATTGGTTAACTGTTTGATGAGAATTACCTAAATCATGTATAAGTCATTTTGAGGTTGCAAATCGCTAAATCAGTCAATTGTTTGATGAGAATCAGCTACAATCATGTAATATGCCATTCTAAGGTTGTAGATTGCTGAATCGGTGAACCATTCGATGAGAATAATCTATAATCACGTAACAAGCCATTATGAGCGTAGAAATCACCGAATCAGTGAATTATTTGATGAGAATCAACTACAATTACATAAATGATCATTTTAAAGTTGTAGATCACCGAATCGGTGAATCATTCGATGAGAATCAGCTACAATCGTGTAACAAATCTATTCTGAGGTTGCAGATTGCCGAATCGGTCAACCGTTCGATGAGAGTTAGCAACAATCACATAAAATGTCATTCCGAGGTTGCATATCGGTGAATCATTCGATGAGAATTAGCTACAATCATGTAACAAGTCATTCTAAGCTTACAGATCACAGAATCGATCAATCGTTTGATGAGAATAAACTACAATCATATAAAAGATCATTTTGAGGTTGTAAATCATTGAATCGGTCAATCGTTTGATGAGAATCAACTACAATCATGTAACAAGTCATTCTAAGGTTGCAGATCACTAAATCGGTCAACTGTTCGATGAGGATCAACTATAATAATATAAAAAGTTGTTATGAGGTTTCAGATCACTGAATTAGTGAACCGTTTGATGAGAATCAACTACAATAATGTAACAACCCATTTCTGAGCTTACAGATCATCGAATCGGTGAACCGTTATATAAGAATTAGCTACAGTCATGTAACAAGCTATTTTGAGCTTACAGATTGTCAAATCAGTTAACCGTTTGATGAGAATTAGTTACAATCACGTAACAAGTTGTTTTGAGGCTGCAGATCACCGAATCGGTGAACCATTTGATGAGAATCAGCTACAATCATGTAACAAGCCATTCTGAGCTTATAGATCACCAAATCAGTGAACCGTTTGATGAGAATCAGCTACAATCATGTAACAAGCCATTATGAACTTACAAATCACTGAATCTATCAACTGTTCGATGAGAATCAACTACAATCGCATAAAAGATCATTCTGAGGTTGTAAATCATTGAATCGGTCAACCGTTCGATTAGAATCAACTATAATCACATAACAAGTCATTCTGAGGTTGCAAATAGCCGAATCGATCAACTATTTGATATCAGCTACAATCGCATAACACATTATTCTGAGGTTGCAGATTGCCAAATTGTGAACCATTAGATGAGAATCAGCTACAATCACGTAACAAGCCATTCTATGCTTACATATCACCGAATCAGTCAAATATTTGATGAGAATGAACTACAATCGCATAAAAGATTGTTCTGAAGTTGTAGATCACCGAATTGGTTATCCGTTCAATGAGAATCAGCTACAATCACGTAACAAGTCATTCCAGGGTTGTAGATTGCCGAATCGGTCAACCGTTCGATGAGAATTATCTACAATCATGTAACAAGTCATTCTGAGGTTGCAAATCACTAAAGCGGTCAACTGTTTGATGAGAATTAGCTATAATCACATAACACGCCATTCTTCGATTGTAGATCACCGAATCGGTGAACCATTCAATGAGAATCAACAATAATCACGTTACAAGCCATTTTGAGCTTACAGATCACCAAATCAATCAACCGTTTAATGAGAATTAGCTACAATTACGTAACAAGTCATTCTGAGGCTGCAGATTGATGAATTGGTCAATCGTTCGATGAAAATCAACTACAATCATATAACAAGTTATTTTAAGGTTGCACATCGCCGAATCGGTGAATCATTCGTTGAGAATCAGCTACAATCATGTAACAAGCCATTCTGAGTATACACATCATGGAATCGGTGAACCGTTCGATGAGAATCAACTATAATCACGTAACAAGTCATTCTAAGCTTACAGATCACCGAATTGGTGAACCGTTTGATGAGAATCAGATATAATTACGTAACAAGCCATTCTGAGCTTACAAATCACAGAATCGGTCAACCGTTTGATGAGAATCAACTACAATTGCATAAAAGATCATCTTGAGTTTGTAGATCATTTAATCAGTCAACTATTTGATGAGAATAAGCTACAATCATGTAACAAGCCATTTTTAGCTTACAGATCATCGTATCGGTCAACCATTCGATGAGATTCAACTACAATCGTATAAAAGATAGGTCTGAGGTTGTACATCACCGAATCGGTTAACCGTTCAATGAGAATCAGCTATAATCATAGTAACAAGTCATTCTGAGGTTGCAGATCATTGAATCGGTCAACCATTCGATAAGAATAAGTTATAATTGCATAAAAAATTGTTCTAAAGTTGTAGATCACCGAATCGATGAACCTTTCGATGAGAAACAACTATAATCTGGTAAAAAGCCATTCTGAGCTTACAAATCACCGAATTGTTGAACCATTCAATGAGATTCAACTACAACCACATAACAAGCCATTCTGAGCTTATAGATCACTTTATCAGTCAACTATTCAATGAGAATGAACTACAATCACATAAAAGATCATTCTTAAGTTTTAGATCACCGAATCGGTCAACCTTTCACTGAGAATCAACTACAATCATGTAACAAGTCATTTTGAGGTTGCAAATTGCTGAATCACTCAATAGTTTGATGAGAATCAACTACAATCCTATCACACATCATTCTGAGGTTGCAGATCACCGAATTGTTGAACCGTTCGATGAGAATTAGCTACACTCACGTAACAAGCTATTTTGAGCTTACAGATCAATGATTTGGTCAACCATTCGATGAGAATCAACTATAATCGCATAAAAAATTATTCTAAGGTTGTAGATGACTGAATTGGTGAACTGTTCGATGAGAATAAGCTATAATTGTGTAACAAGTCATTCTAAGGTTGCAATTCACCGAATCGGTCAACCGTTCGATGAGAATCAGCTAAAATTGTGTAACACACCATTTTTAGGTTGCAAATCGTCGGTGAACCATTAGATGAGAATAAGCTACAATCATGTAACAAGCTATTCTGAGCTTAGAGATCGCCGCATCGGTCAACCATTTGATGAGAATAAACTACAATTGCATTCAAGATTGTTTTGAGTTTGTAGATCACCGAATCGGTCAACTATTCGATGAGAATCAACTACAATCATGTAACAAGTCATTTTGAAGTTTCATATCATTGAATTGGTCAATTGTTGGATGAGAATCAGCTACAATCGCATAACAAGTTGTTCTGAGGGTGGAGATCGCCGAAGTGGTGAACCATTCGATGAGAATCAGCTACAATCACGTAACAAGCCATTTTGAGCTTATAGATCAGCAAATCAGTGAATTGTTAGATGAGACTCGACTACAATCACGTAACAAGCTATTCTGAGCTTACAGATCACCGAATTGGTCAACCGTTTGATGATAATAAACTACAATCCCATAAAAGATCATTTTAATGTTGTAGATCACCGAATCGGTCAACTATTCAATGAGAATCAACTACAATGATGCAGGAGCATCCTGGGTGTAAGAGCAATCTTGCATCACCCAAAAATATTTCTAGTTTCTTTTCAATAAGGGTTATCTTATGCAGAGCTGCTATTTTTGGAAAGTTACTATTTTTAGTAAGTTTTCCATTCAAGCTCGGAATGGTCTATTTTCTTCCCTGGAGATTTATTTTGGTCATATCAGCCTGCCAGTAAAGTTTCATTGTCAAATCAAGTCTAGTTTTGAAGATATTGAAAATTTTCAATATTGGCAGTAGGGTACTAAAACTTTGAACTCAGTTTTGAAGGCTTTAGAGGCCCCAAATGAGGTCAAAACTTCAGTTGAATGAAGCTTGCTTAATTTAGTTGTTGTAGAGCACTTTCCACCCTTTCCGAAATGGTATCGTCAATCGGGTCAACAGGGGATGACTTATGGTCTCCGGAAGTTGGGCCATTTGAAATGGCAGAAAATAAATTTCCTTCAAAATTTCTGTTTGGGTTTCAAAAGTTGTTTTGAGATGATTATGATTTAATAAAATGAAAAATAAAATAATTCTAAGTTTGGTCGGCCTTAGAGGCTAAATTTCAAGAACCTTCCCAAGCAGTGGAAAATTGCCTATACAAGGAAGGCTCGTAGTGTTGTCTAGGGCAGTTCGGAGTAGTTTTGGATAGATCTGGGTAATGATTAAAGGCTTTGTCCTATAGAATATTGTAAGGGAAAATGCCCATGTGGCTTTGCATATTGTAATTTTAAAATTTGTAATTCCACATTTGTGGAGATAATAAGAAGCCCATTTTCTATTCTTGCAAATTGTTGTTGTTCTCTATTTCTGTTATGAGTTTTTGGTATTAAGGGAAGCACCCTTCATCAAGTGGTATCAGAGTGGGAGTTCCTAAGTGTGTAGATAGATCGTCGACTATGAAGCAATTTTCTCCAAGACCGTTGTTTAGGGTTTCAGCGAGCAGCGCAAAAATGCCTCCACGAAGAGAATGTGGCAGAAGAGCTGGTGGTGTGACACTTGAGGTTAGAGCACTCCAGAGACAAGTGCAAGCATTGCAAGAAGACATTCATAGAGGAATGAATCTTAATGTCAGAGATGAAAGCGAGGATGAAGCTGGAGAAGGAAATTCTGATCAAGAAGGCGAAGGCGAAATTATGAACCAAGACGAAGAAAAGCTTTTTCGGGCCATTTCCAAGATCGAGAAAACACCTAAGATCAAGGTTCATGTATTTTCAAGAAATCTTAACCCAGATGAATTGATCAACTAGATCAATGAATTAGAAGAATATTTTGAGTATGAAGATATCAAAGATCTTGATCAAGTCAAGTTTACAAAGGCTAGACTGAAGGGTCATGTGAAGATCTAGTGGCACGAGATTCAATTGGAGTGAAATAGTCTTAAGAGGAAAAGAAAAAAACACAAGATGGGATCGAATGGTGGTAAATTAAAATGATAGTTCATTCCTATTGATTATGAGCTTGACATACTGAAGAAAATACAAAGTTTGAAGCAAGCAGGAAGATCTGTTCAGGAGTATATGGAGGAGTTCTATCGAATCCTCATCAGAACAAGCCATGCGGAAGCTGATAAGGAGAAGGTTACCCGTTACCTTAATAGGTTGAGGCCGAGCATTCAAGAGGAGTTTAATTTGGTTTGAATGAACAATATTGAAGAGGCATACCAATTTTCCCTAAAAGTAGAGGAAAAACTGAACAAAAAATTTGAGAGCTGAAAAAATTGAAGAGGTTGTGGTGGAAGATCTGGTGGACGGTCATATGATGGCCAAAATGAAGATCTGAAAAAGAAGGATGAGGCCAATAGCAATCAAAATTAGAGAGGAAACAATTCCAATCGTTTCCATTATTAAAATAATAGAGATCAGAGAGGAAGAGGAAGAGGAAAAGGTTCAGGAAGAGGAGGCTTTCTCATTATTAAAATAATAGAGATCAGAGAGGAAGAGGAAGAGGAAAAGGTTCAGGAAGAGGAGGCTTTCTTAGAACATGTTTTCATTATGTAGAAGAAACCTCTCCTACTCTTGTCATAGGGCATATGAATGTCCTCAACACCAAGGAAGGATGGATAGGGGAATTAAAGGTCAGGCTAGAGTTACACATGTAGATGAAGATGCCAAATCATCACATTCTGAAGATACTGCAAGAGGAGAAATGCTAATTAACAAAAGAGTCCTGCTGAGTGGTGAGAATGAACTAAGCAAAGGGGGAGCCTGTTTCGCACCAGGTGCAAGTGTGAAGATAAGTGTTGTGACGTGATTATTGATAGTGGAAGCATTGACAATTTGGTGTCAGAAAAGATGGTTAAAAAGTTAAAGCTCAAGAGACACAAACACCCACATCCATATCGGATTGCTTGGGTACAGGATGACAACAAGGTCATGGTCAGTGAACAATGCCTAGTGAAGTTCAAGATTGGCGAATACCATGATGAGGTACTATGTGATATCATACCTATAGATGCATGTCATATGTTGTTAGGTAGACCATGGCAGTTTGATAGGTGTGTTTTACATGATGGTCATGCGAATACCTATTCCTTGACAAAGGATGGAGTGTGACATAAGCTAAAGCCATTGAAGGACATAGAAGAAAAGGTATGTGGTAATGCAAGAATAAGTTTTGTTGATGGAAGAAAATTTCTAGAGGGTATGAGACATGAGCATGTATATTTTTCTTTAATTCCAAAAGTTGGTAAAGAGGAAGTAGAAGATGTACTTGTTGAAGTTGCAAATTTGTTGAATGAGTTTCAAGATATTGTATCTGATAATATACCTGATGGATTAGTACCGGTAAGAAAGATCATTCATCAGATGGACTTGATTCTAGGAGCCAATTTTTCAAATAAGGCAGCACATAGAATGACGCCAGCAGAAAGTGAAGAGTTGAATAAAAAAATACATAAGTTGTTACATAAGAGGTTGATTTGGGAGAGCCTAAGTCCATGTGTGGTACCAGCAATATTAGCACCAAAGAAGAATGGAGAATAGAGGATGTGTACAGACTCTAAAGAAATAAACAAGATCACAACCAAGTATAGGTTTCCATTGCCATGAATGGATGATATTATGGACTGTTTGAGTGGAGCTGTGTATTTTTCAAAGATAGATCTGAAGAGTGGATATCATCAGATTCAGATCAGAGAAGGAGATGAATGGAAGATTGCCTTCAAGACAAAAGAAGGATGGTATGAGTGGTTAGTCATACCTTTTGGGCTAACCAATGCACTGAGTACTTTCGTGTGGTTGATGAATGAGGTTCTGAAAGAATTTCTGGGTAAGTTTGTCATTGTTTACCTAGATGATATTTTGATCTTTAGTAAGACATTGGAGGAGCATATGATGCATATTTGTATGGTGTTTGAGAAGCTGAGAGAAGAGAAATTGCTAATTAATCTGAAGAAGTGTAGTTTTGTGAAAAAGGAGTTAGTCTACAAATGGACCTAGAGAAAGTGTAGGCTATCCTTGAATGACCTACTCCAAGGAGTTCTACTGAGGTAAGATCTTTTCATGGTTTGGCTAGCTTTTACAGAAAGTTTATTAGAAATTTTAGCAGTATTTGTGGACCCTTGACTGAAACAATGAGAGGGGATAGAAAAGAGTTCAAGTGGACTAATGGGGCAAATAAGAGTTTTAAGCTGTTGAAACAGAAAGTTATAGAAAATGTTTTAGCACTTCCAGATTTTAATAAAGTGTTTCAAGAAGAATGTGATGCTAGTGGTACTGCAATAAGAGATGTTATGAGTCAAGAAGGTAAACCTATTTCTTATTTCAGTGAGAATTTAAATGATGCCAAGAGAAAATATTTTGTTTATGATCAAGAATTTTATGCTATAGTTCAAACATTAAAGAAGTGGAGACACTATCTTCTTCCTAAAGAGTTTGTTTTGTATACTGATCATCAAGCTTTGTAATATTTGAATAGTCAAGGAAAGTTGAATCAAAGGCATTTGAAATGGGTTGAGTTTTTACAGAGTTATACATTTGTTTTGAAACACAGGAGTGGAAAATCTAACAGGGTTGCATATGCGCTTAGCAGAAGATAACTATTGCTGACAGAGATGCAGATTGAGGTGGTTGGGTTCAAGGAACTCAAGAATTTGTATCCAGAGGATCCTGATTTTGGAGAAGCTTGGAAAGCTTGTAAAGAACCTATTACTCTAAATAAAATGAAGTGGTTGGATTTTATCATTCAGGATGATATGCTATTCAGAGGGAGTAAGTTGTGCATTCCATGAAGTTCTATGAAGGAGAATCTCATCAAGGAGAAGCATAGCAGAGGATTGGCTGAACATTTTGGTCATGATAAAACCCTTGCTTTGGTTAGTGAGAATTATTATTGGCCACAGTTGCAACAAGATGTCAAAAAGTTTGTACAGAGTTGCCGAGTATGTCAGATGGAAAAGGGAGTAAAGTAGAATACAGGGTTGTATCAGTCATTACCTGTACCAAAGAAGCCTTTGGAGGATATCAGTATGGACTTTGTTCTTGGTTTACCAAGGACTCAGCGGGGACATGATTCAATTTTTGTGGTAGTTGACAGAGTTTTGAAGATGACGCATTTCATTCCTTGCAAGAAGACTAATGATGTTGTTCATGTAGAAGAATTATTTTTCAGAGAAGTGAGACTACATGGTTTTCCAAAGAGCATAGTTTCAGATCGAGACACTAAGTTTGTTGGATATTTCTAGTGCACATTGTGGAAGAAGTTAAAGACAAATTTGAAATTTAGTTCATCACACCATCCATAGACTAATGGACAGACAAAGGTGGTGAATAGGAGTTTGGGGAATTTGCTGAGATATTTGGTTGGAGATAAGCCAAAAGGATGGGATTTAATTTTACCACAGATAAAATTTGCATACAATAATTCTATCAATAGGAGCATTGGTAAATCACCATTCTAGATTGTATATGGAAGTAGTTCCAGAAATGCATCTAAGTTGAGAAAGATAGATAAAAGAGAAATAAGTAGTGCTAAAGCTGAGGATTTTGCTGAACTTTTGAAGAACATCTATGAGGAGGTGAGAAAACACATTACCAAGATGAATGCATAGTATAAAGCTAAGGCAAATGAGAAAAGAAGGCATAAGAAATTTTAGGTTGGAGATGAAGTCATGGTTCATTTGCGGAAGGAGCGATTTCCAGTTGGTACATATAACAAATTGAAAATGAAGAAATTTGGGCCATGTAAGATATTGAAGAAGCATGATTCTAGAAATGCATATGAGGTAGAATTGCCTATTGAGCTGAATATTTCACCAGTATTTAACATTTTAAATTTGACAGAGTATCATGAAGGAGGTGTTGAAGATGAGATCACAGAAGCACAATAGAGTATTCCAGCAACTAGTTCAGATACCAAGGAGATTGATGATATACTGGATAGTCATGTTGGTAGAAGCACAAGGAATAGGACATATGAAAAATATCTGATCAAATGGAAAGGATGACCTATTAAAGATTAATCATGGCTAACAAAGGAGGAGGTTAACCATCTTGGTTTTCCTCTTCACACTTGAGTTGTGACAGGGTCACTTCTCAAATTACCCCGGGTGTCTGATGCAAGAGCATCTTGGGTGTAAGAGCAATCTTGCATCACCCAAAAATATTTCTGGTTTCTTTTCAATAAGGGCTATCTTGTGTAGAGCTTCTATTTTTGGAAAGTTACTATTTTTAGTAAGTTTTCCGTTAGAGCTCAGAATGGTCTATTTTCTTCCATGGAGGTTCATTTTGGTCATATCAGCCTACGAGTAAAGTTTCATTGGCAGATCAAGTCTAGTTTTGAAGATATTGAAAATTTTCAGTATTTGTAGAACGGTACAAAAACTTTGAACTCAATTTTGAAAGCTTTAGAGGCCTCGGATGAGGTCGAAACTTTGGCCAAATGAAGCTTGCTTGATTCAAGTGTTGTAGAGCATTTTTCACCCTTATCAAAATGGGGTCATAATAGTCAATCGGGTCAACGGGTGATGACTTATGGTCTTTGGAAGTTGGGCCACCTGAAATGGCAGAAAATAAATTTTTTTCAAAATTTTTGTTTGGGTTTCAAAAGTTGTTTTGAGCTGACTATGAGTAATTAAATGAAAAATAAAACAATTATAAATTTGGTTGGCCTTAGAGGTTAAATTTCTGAAACCTTCCTAAGCGGTGGAAAATTGCTTATACAAGGAAGGCCCATAGTGTCGTCTATGGTAGTTCAGAGGAGTTTTGGGTAGATCTGGATAATGATTTGAGGCTTTGTCCTATAGAATATTGTAAGGGAAAATGCCCATATGGCTTTTCATATTATAATTTTGAAATTTGTAATTCCACATTTGTGGAGATAATAAGAAGCCCATTTTCTGTTCTTGTAAATTGTTGTTGTTCTATGTTTCTATTATGAGTTTGTGGTATTAAGGGGAGCACCCTTCATCATACAATCACGTAATAACCATTATGAGTGTACAGATAACCAAATTGGTCAACCATTCGATGAGAATCAACTACAATCGCATCAAAGATTATTCTATGGTTGTAGATCACTGAATCGATCAACCATTCGATAAGAATCGGCTACAATCACCTAACAAGTTGTTTTGAGGTTCTTGATCACCAAATCGGTCAACCGTTCAATGAGAATCAACTATAATCATGTAAAATGTCATTCTAAGGTTGCAAATCATCAAATCGATGAATTGTTCAATGAGAATCAGCTACAATCACATAACAAGCCATTCTGAGCTTACAAATAACCGAATCGGTGAACGGTTTGGTGAGAATCAGCTACAAACAAATAACAAGCCATTCTTAGCTTACAGATTATCAAATCAGTCAACCATTCGATGAGAATCAACTATAATTGCATAAAAGATTGTTTTGAGGTTGTATATCACCGAATCGGTCAACCATTTGATGAGAATCAGCTACAATTGCATAACAAGTCATTCTGAGGTTGCAAATAGCTGAATCTGTCAATCGTTTGATGAGATTGAGCTACAATCACATAACACATTATTCTGAGGTTGCAAATTATCAAATCGGTGAACCATTTGATGAGAATCAGCTACAATCATGTAACAAGCCATTCTGAGCTTACAGTTCACTAAATCGGTGAACCATTCAATGAGAATCAATACAATCATGTAACAAGCCATTCTAAGCTTATAGATCACCGAAACAATCAATTGTTTGATGAAAATTAACTACAATCACATAAAATATCGTTCTGAGGTTGTAGATCACTGAATCAATCAACCATTTGATGAGAATCAGCTACAATCATGTAAAAAGTCATTCTAAGGTTGCAAATCACTGAATTAGTACATGTGATGAGAATTAGATACAATCACGTAACAAGCCAGTCTGAGGTTGCAGATCGTCGAATCATTGAACCATTCAATGAGAATCAGCTATAATCACGTAACAAGCCATTATGAGCTTACAAATCACCGAATCGGTCAACCGTTCGATGAGACTCAACTACAATCACATAAAATATTGTTCTAAGTTTGTAGATTACAGAATCTATCAACCATTCGATTAGAATTAGCTACAATCGCATAAAAGATCATTTTGAGGTTGTAGATGACCAAATCGGTCAAGTGTTTAATGAGAATTAGCTATAATCACGTAATAAGTCATTTTGAGGTTACAGATTGCTGAATCAGTCAACCGTTCAACGAGAATCAGATACAATTGTGTAGCAAGTTGTTCCAAGGTTAAAGATCACTGAATCATTGAACCGTTCGATGTGAATCAACTACAATCTTGTAACAAGCCATTTTGAGCTTAAAGATCACTGAATCGATGAACCATTTGATGAGAATCACCTACAATCACATAACAAGTCATTCTGAGCTTACAGATCACCGAATCGGTCAACTATTTGATGAGAATCATCTACCATCACATAAAAGTTTGTTCTGAGGTTGTAGATCATCGAATCGGTGAATCATTTGATGAAATCACCTACAATCATGTAACAAGTCATTTTGAGGTTGTAGATCACCAAATCGGTTAACTGTTTGATGAGAATCAACTACAATTGTGTAACATGTCATTCTAAGGTTGCAAATCATTAAATCAATCAACCGTTCAATGAGAATCAACTACAATCACGTAAAAGTCATTGAAAGCTTACAAATCACCGAATTGATCAACCGTTTGATGAGAATCAAATACAATTGCATTAAAGATTGATCTGAGGTTGTAGATCACCAAATCAGTTAGCCGTTTGATGAGAATGAGTTGCAATCATGTAACAAGACATTCTGAGGTTGGAGATCACTAAATTAGTCAACCATTCAATTAGAATCAACTACAATCATGTAACAATTTTTTCTAAGGTTGCAGATCACCGAATCAGTGAACCGTTTGATGAGAATTAGCTCCAATCATGTAACAAGCCATTCTGAGCTTACAGATCACCAAATCGCTCAACCGTTCAATGAGAATCAGCTATAATCACGTAACAAACCATTTTGAGCTTACAAATCACTTAATCGGTTAACCGTTCAATGAGAATCAACTACAATTGCATAAAAGATCATTATGAGGTTGTAGATCACCGAATCGGTCAAGCATTAAATGAGAATCAACTATTATCATGTAACAAGTCATTCTGAGGATGCAAATAATTGAATCAATACAATGTTCGATGAGAATTGTATAAAAGATTGTTTTGAGTTTGTAGATCACTGAATCGATCAACTATTCAATGAGAATCAACAACAATTGCGTAACAAGTCATTTTGAGGTTGCAAATAATCGTATCGGTCAATCGTTCGATGAAAATCAACTACAATCACGTAACAAGCCATTCTCAGCTGACAAATCACTGAATCGGTCAACTGTTCGATGAGAATCAACTACAATCACATAAAAGATCATTCTAAGGTTGTAGATCACCAAATTGGTCAATTATTAGATGAAAATCAGCTACAACCATGTAATAAGTTGTTCTGAGATTATAAATTGCTGAATGAGTCAACCATTTGATGAGAATCAGCAACAATCGTGTAACAAAGTCATTCTGAGGTTACAAATCACTAAATCGGTCAACCATTTGATGAAAATTAGCTACAATCATGTAAAATACCATTTTGAGGTTACAGATCACTGAATCGGTAAACCGTTCGATGAGAATCAGCTACAATCATGTAACAAGCCATTATAAGCTTACAGATCACCGAATCGGTCAACCGTTCGATGAAAATCAACTATTATCACATAAAAGATAGTTCTAAAGTTATCGAGCACCAAATCGGTCAATCGTTGGATGAGAATAAGCTATAAGAACGTAACAAGTAGTTTTGAGGTTGTAGATCACCAAATAGGTCAACCGTTTGATCAAAATCAACTACAATCGTGTAACAAGTTATTCTGAGGTTGCAGATCATCGAATCGGTGAGTCATTCAATGAGAATCAGCTATAATCACGTAACAAGTTATTCTGAGCATACAGATCACCAAATTGGTCAATCATTCGATGAAAATCAACTACAATCACATAAAAGATCATTCTAAGGTTGTAGATCACCGAAGTAGTCAACCATACGATGAGAATCAACTATAATTACGTAACAAGTCCTTCTAAGGTTGCAAATCACCGAATCGGTGAACCATTTCATGAGGATCAACTATGATCGCATAACATTGCATTTTTAGGTTGCAGATCGCCAAATCGGCAAACCGTTTAATGAGAATCAGCTACAATCCCATAACAAGCCATTCTAAACTTACAGATAACCGAATCGGTCAACTGTTCGATGGGAATCAACTACAGTCACATAAAATATTGTTCTGAGCTTGTAGATCACCGAATCAATCAACCGTTCGATGAGAATCAACTACAATTGCGTAACAAATTATTCAGAGGTTAGAGATCACTGAATCACTGAACCGTTCAATGAGAATCAGCTACAATCACGTAATAAACTATTTTGAGCTTACATGTCATCAAATCGATGAACCATTTGATGAGAATCAACTAAAATCATGTAACAAGTCATTTTGAGCTTACAGATCACCGAATCGATCAACCATTCGATAAGAATCAACTATAATCGCATAAAAGATCGGTTGCAAATCGCCAAATCAATCAACCGTTCCAAGAGAATCAACTACAATCATGTAATACGTCATTTCAAGGCTACAGATCACCGAATCAGTGAACCATTCAATGAGAATTAGCTACAATCACGTAACTAGCCATTATGAGCTTAGAGATCATTGAATCGGTCAACCATTTGATGAGAATCAACTAAAATCGCATAAAAGATCATTTTAAGGTTGTAGACCACCGAATCGGTCAACTATTCGATGAAAATTAGCTACAATCATGTAACAAGTTGTTCTGAGGTTGTAGATCGCTGAATCGGTCAACTGTTTGATGAGAATCAGCTACAATCACGTATAATGCCATTTTGAGGTTCTAGATTGCTGAATTGGTGAATCATTCGATGAGAAACATCTACAATCATGTAACAAGCCATTCTGAGCTTACAGATCAGCAACTCGGTCAAGCATTTGATGAGAATCAACTACAATCACATAAAATATCATTTTGAGGTTGTAGATCACCGAATCGGTCAACCGTTCGATGAGAATAAGCTACAATCGCGTAAAAAGTCAGTCTAAGATTGCAGATCACCAAATTGGTCGATGAGAATCATCTACAATCATGTATCAAGTTGTTTTGAGGTTGCAGATCTCTGAATTGGTGAACCGTTCGATGAGAATTAGCTACAGTCATGTAACAACCCATTTCTGAGCTTACAGATCATCAAATCGGTGAACCGTTCGATGAGAATAAGCTACAATCACATAATAAGCCATTCTGAGCTTACAGATTATCGAATCAATCAACCGTTCGATGAGAATCAACTACAATCACGTAACAAGTTGTTCTGAGGTTGTAGATCATGGAATTGGTGAACTATTTAATGAGAATCAGCTACAATCATGTAGCAACACATTCTGAGCTTATAGATCACCAAATCGGTGAACCGTTCGATGAGAATCAGCTACAATGACGTAATAGGCCATTCTAAGCTTACAGATCACTGAATCAGTCAACTGTCTGACGAGAATCAACTACAATCGCATAAAAGATCATTCTGAGGATGTAGATCACTGAATTGGTCAACCGTTTGATAAATCAGCTACAATCACATAACAAGTCATTCTGAGGTTGGAAATAGCCAAATTGGTCAACTATTTGATGAGAATCAGCTACAATTGCATAACACACTATTCTGAGGTTGTAGATTGCTGAATTGGTGAACTGTTTGATGAGAATCAGCTACAATCACGTAACAAGACATTCTATGCTTACATATCACCGAATCAATCAACTGTTTGATGAGAATCAACTACAATTGCATAAAATATTATTCTGAAGTTGTAGATCACAGAATTGGTCAACTGTTCAATGAGAATCAACTACAATCATGTAACAAGTTGTTCGGAGGTTGTAGATCAGCGAATCAGTCAACCGTTTGATGAGAATCAACTACACTCACATAACAAGTCATTTTGAGATTGCAAATCACCAAATCGGTCAACCATTCGATGAGAATTAGCTATAATCACGTAACACGCCATTCTAAGATTACAGATCGCCGAATTAGTGAACCATTCAATGAGAATCAACAACAATCACGTAGCAAGCCATTTTGAGCTAATAGATCACTGAATCGGTCAACCATTCGATGAGAATCAACTACAATTGCATAAAAGATCATTTTGAGGTTGTAGATTACCGATTCAGTTAATAGTTCAATGAGAATCAGCTACATTTATGTCACAAGTCATTTTGAGGTTGCAGATTAACGAATCGCTCAATCGTTTGATGAGAATCAACTACAATCACATAAGAAGTTATTTTGAGGTTGCAGATCGCCAAATCGGTGAATCGTTCTATGAGAATTAGCTACAATCATGTAACAAGCCATTCTGAGTTTACACATTATGGAATCGGTGAAGCATTCGATGAGAGTCAGCTACAATCATGTAACAAGCCATTCTGAGCTTATAGATCACCGAATCGGTGAACCATTTGATGAGAATCAACTACAATCACGTAACAAGCCATTCTGAGCTTACATATCAATGAATTGCTCAACCGTTCAACAAGAATCAACTACAATTGCATAAAAGATCGACTTGAGGTTGTAGATCATCGAATTGGTCAACCGTTTGATGAGAATAAGCTACAATCACGTAACAAGCCATTCTGAGCTTACAAATCACTGAATCAATCAATTGTTCGATGAGAATCAGCTACAATCGCATAAAAATCAGTCTGAGGTTGTAGATCACCGAATTGGTCAACCGTTCAATGAGAATCAACTAGAATCATAGTAACAAGTCCTTTTGAGATTGCAGATCACCGAATCGGTCAACCGTTTGATAAGAATAAATTACAATTGTGTAACAAATTGTTCTAAGGTTGCGGATCACTGAATCAATGAACTATTTGATGAGAAACAACTATAATCTCGTAAAAAGCCATTCTGAGCTTTGAGATCACTGAATTGGTGAACCATTCGATGAGAATTAGCTACAATCACATACAAGCCATTCTGAGCTTACAGATCAATTATTAGTCAACCATTCGATGAGAATGAACTACAATCACATAAAAGATTGTTCTTAGGTTTTAGATCACCAAATTGGTCAACCGTTCAATGAGAATCAGCTACAATTGTGTAACAAGTCATTTTGAGGTTGCAAATCACCGAATTGGTCAATAGTTCAATGAGAATCAGTTACAATTGTGTAACACATCATTCTAAGGTTGCAGATCACCGAATTGGTCAACCATTCAATGAGAATGAGCTACAATCGCATAACAAGTTGCTCTGAGGGTGGAGATCACCGAAGTGGTGAGCCGTTCAATGAGAATCAACTACAATCACGTAACAAGCCATTCTAAGCTTACAGATCACCAAATCAGTGAACCGTTAGATGAGACTCAGCTACAATCACATAACAAATCATTCTAAGCTTACAGATCATCGAATCAGTCAGCCGTTCGATGAGAATCAACTACAATCCCATAAAAGATCATTATGAGGTTGTAGATCACCGAATTGGTTAACCGTTCAATGAAAATAAGCTACAATCACGTAACAAGTTGTCCTGAGGTTGCAAATCGCACAATCAGTCAACCATTCTATGAGAATCAGCTACAATCGAGTAACACACAATTCTAAGGTTGCAGATCATTGAATCAGTGAACCATTCGATGAGAATCAACTACAATCACGTAACAACCATTATGAGCTTACAGATCACCAAATCAGTCAACCATTCAATGAGAATCAACTACAATCGCATCAAAGATCATTCTAAGGTTGTAGATCACTGAATCGATCAACTGTTCAATGAGAATCAACTACAATCAAGTAAAATGCCATTCTGAGGTTGCAGGTCACTAAATCGGTGAATCATTTGATGAGAATTAGCTACAATCATGTAACAAGCATTTCTGAGCTTACAGATCACCAAATCGGTCAACCGTTCGATGAGAATCAACTACAATCGCATAAAAGATCATTCTGAGGTTGTAGATCACCGAATAGGTCAACTGTTCGATGAGAATCAGTTGCAATCATGTAACAAGTCATTCTGAGGTTGTAGATCACCGAATCAGTCAATCATGTAACAAGTTGTTCTGAGGTTGTAGATCATTGAATTGGTGAACCATTTGATGAGAATAACTATAATCACATAACAAGCCATTCTAAGCTTACAGTTCACCGAATCAGTGAATGGTTGAGTGAGAATTATCTACAATCATGTAACAAGTCATGGGCTTACAGATTATCGAATTAGTCAACCGTTCGATGGGAACCAACTACAATCGCATAAAAGATCATTCAGTGGTTGTAGATCACCAAATGAGTTAACTATTTAATGAGAATCAACTACAATTGCGTAACAAGTCATTCTAAGGTTACAAATAGCCGAATCGATCAACCATTCCATGAGAAATAGCTACAATCATGTAACATGTCATTCTGAGGTTGTAGATCGCCAAATCGGGGAACCATTCAATGAGAATCAGCTAGAATCACGTAACAAGCTATTCTGAGCTTACAAATCATTGAATAAGTCAACCGTTCGATAAGAATCAACTACAATCACATAAAAGATTGTTTTGAGGTTGTAGATCATTGAATCGGTCAACCGTTTGATGAGAATCAACTACAATCGCGTAACAAGTCATTCTGAAGTTGCAAATAGCTGAATTGGTCAACCGTTCGATGAGAATGAGCTACAATCACATAACATGCTATTCTAAGGTTGTAGATTGCCAAATCGGTGAACCGTTCGATGAGAATTAGCTACAATCATGTAACAAGCTATTATGAGCTTACAGATCACCGAATCGGTGAACCATTTGATGAGAATTAGCTACAATTACGTAACAAGCCTTTTTGAGCTTACATATCACCGAATCAATGAACTATTCGATGAGAATCAACTACAATCGCATAAAATATCATTTTGAGGTTGTACATCACCGAATCAATCAACTATTCGATGAGAATCAACTACAATCATGTTAAAAGTCATTCTGAGGTTGCAAATCATTGAATCAATACAACATGCATTGAGAATTAGCTACAATCACATAACACGCTATTCTGAGGTTGCAGATCACCAAATCAGTGAACCATTTAATGAGAATCAACTATAATAATGTAACAAGCCATTGTGAGCTTACAGATCACCGAATCGGTCAACCATTCGATGAGAATCAACTACAATCACATAAAAGATTGTTCTAATGTTGTAGATCACCGAATCAGTCAATTGTTCGATCAGAATCAACTACAATTGCATAACACACCATTCTGAGGTTGCAAATCACCGAATCGGTAAACGATTTGATGAGAATTAGCTACAATCATGTAACAAGCTATTTTGAGCTTAAAGATCACCGAATCAGTCAACCGTTCGATGATAATCAACTATAATCGCATAAAAGTTCATTCTGATGTTGTAGATGACCAAATCGATCAATTGTTCGATGAGAATTAGCTATAATCACATAACAAGTCATTCTGAGGTTGTAGATCATCGAATCGGTCAACCATTCGATGAGAATCAACTACAATCATGTAACACGCCATTCTTAGGTTGCAGATCACCGAATCGGTGAACTGTTTGATGAGACTCAGCTACAATCACGTAACAAGCCATTCTGAGCCTATAGATCACCGAATCTGTCAATCGTTTGATGAGAATCAACTACAATCGCATAAAAGATCATTCTGAATTTGTAGATCACCGAATCAACCAACTGTTCTATGAGAATCAACTACAATCGCGTAACAAGTCATTTTGAGGTTATAAATCACCAAATCGGTCAACCCTTTGATGAGAATCAACTACAATTATGTAACAAGTTGTTCTAAGGTTATAGATAGCCGAATCATTGAACTGTTCGATGAGAATCAACTACAATCACGTAACAAGCCATTTTGAGCTTAGAGATCAACAAATCGGTCAACTGTTCTGAGGTTGTAGATCACTGAATCGGTCAATTGTTCAATGAGAATCAGCTACAATCGTGTAACATGCCATTCTGAGGTTGCAAATCACCGAATCGGTGAACTATTCAATAAGAATTAGGTAAAATGATGTAACAAGCTATTATGAGCTTATAGATCACCGAATCAGTCAACCATTCGATGAGAATCAAATACAATCACATAAAAGATCATCAACAAGTTGTAGATCACCAAATCGGTCAACCATTCGATGAGAATCAGCTACAATCACGTAACAAGCCATTCTGAGCTTACAAGTCATCGAATCGGTGAACCGTCGTTTGATGAGAATTAGCTACAATCATGTAAACAACCATTTTGAGCTTGCAAATAACTAAATCTATCAACCATTTGAAGAGAATCAACTACAATCGCATAAAATATCATTCTGAGGTGTTAGAACACCGAATCGGTCAACTGTTCAATGAGAATCAACTACAATCACGTAACAAGTCATTTTGAGGTTGCAAATAGCTGAATCAGTTAACTGTTCGATGAGAATCAACTACAATCATGTAACACAAAATTTTGAGGTTGCAGATCGACAAATTGGTCAACTTTTTGATGAGAATCAGCTACAATCACATAACAAGCCATTTTGAGCTTAGAGATCACCGCATCAGTCAATCGTTTGATGGGAATCAACTACAATTACATAAAAGATCATTCTAAGTTTGTAGATCACCGAATCGGTCAACCGTTCGATGAGAATCAACTACAATCATATAGCAAATCATTCTGAGGTTGCAGGTCACTGAATCAGTCAACTGTTCAATAAGAATCAGCTACAATCACGTAAGAAGTTGTTCTGAAGTTGGAGATTACCGAATCTATGAACCGTTCGATGAGAATCAGCTAAAATCACATAACAAGCCATTCTGAGCATACAAATCACCAAATTAGTGAACTGTTTGATGAGACTCAGCTATAATCACGTAACAAGCCATTCTGAGCCTACAGATTACCGAATCAATCAACAGTTCAATGAGAATCAACTACAATCCCATAAAGGATTATTCTGACATTATAGCTCACAAATCGGTCAACTATTTGATAAGAGTCAGCTACAATCACATAACAAGTGATTTTGAGGTTACAAATCGCCAAATCAGTCAACCATTCTATGAGAATCAGCTACAATCGCATAACACAACATTCTAACATTGCAGATCCCCAAATCGGTGAACTATTCGATGAGAATCAACTACTATCATGTAATAAGCTATTATGATCTTACTGATCACTTAATCGGTCAATCGTTCGATGAGAATCAACTACAATTGCTTAAAAGATCATTCTAAGGTTTTAGATCACTGAATCGGTCAACCATTCGATGAGAATCAGCTATAATCATGTAACAAGTCATTTTGAGATTGCTGATCTTCCAATCAGTCAACCATTTAATGAGAATCAGCTACAATCATGTAAAATATCATTTTGAGGTCGCAGATCACCGAATCAGTGAATCGTTCGATGAGAATTAGCTACAATCATGTAACAAGCAATTTTGTACGTATAGATCACTGAATCAGTCAACCATTCGATGAGAATCAACTACAATCGCATAAAAGATCATTCTAAGGTTGTAGATCACGAAATGGGTGAACTGTTCGATGAGAATCAACTACAATCGTGTAACAAGTCATTCTGAGGTTGTAGATCATTGAATCTTTCAATTGTGTAACAAGTTGTTCTAAGGTTTTAGATTGCTGAATTGGTAAACCGTTCAATGAGGATCAACTACAATCACATAACAAGCCATTCTGAGCTTACAGATCACCGAATCGGTGAACGATTCGGTGATAATTAGCTACAATCACATAACAAGCCATTCTGAGTTTATAGATCACCAAATCAGTCAACCGTTAGATGAGAATCAACTACAATCGCATAAAAGACCGTTCTATGATTGTAGATCACCGAATCAGTTAACCGTTCGATCAAAATAAACTATAATTGTATAACAAGTCATTCTAAGGTTGCAAATTATTGAATTGGTCAACCGTTCAATGAGAATCAGCTACAATCGCATAACATGCCATTTTGAGGTTGCAGATCACCAAATCGGTCAACCATTCAATGAGAATTAGCTACAATCATGTAACAAGTTGTTATAAGATTGCAAATTGCTGAATCAGTCAACAATTCGATGAGGATGAGCTACAATCGCGTAACATGCTATTATGAGGTTACAAATTGCCAAATTGGTGAACCATTCGATAAGAATCAACTACAGTCGCATAAAAGATCATTCTGAGTTTGTAGATCACCGAATCGGTCAATCGTTCGATGAGAATCAACAACAATCATGTAACAATTCATTCTGAGGTTGTAGATCACCGAATCGGTCAACCGTTCGATGAGAATTAGCTACAATTGTGTAACAAGTTGTTATGAGGTTGGAGAACACCGAATTGATGAACCATTTGATGAGAATCAACTACAATCACGTAACAAGTCATTCTGAGCTTACAGATCACTGAATCAGTGAACCGTTCGATGAGAATCAGCTACAATCACGTAACAAGCCATTCTAAGCTTATAGATCATCGAATCAGTTAGTTGTTCGATTAGAATAAACTACAATCGCATAAAAGATCATTATGAGGATGTAGATCACTAAATCGATCAACCATTTGATGAGAATCAATTACAATCATGTAATAAGTCGTTCTGACATTGTAAATCGCCGAATCAGTACACCATGCGATGAGAATCAGCTACAATCATGTAACACACCATTTTGAAGTTGCAGATCACCGAATCAAATGAACCATTCAATGAGAATCAGCTACAATCATGTAACAAGCCATTATGAGCTTACAAATTACCGAATCAGTCAACCGTTCGATGAGAATAAACTACAATCACATAAAAGATCATTCGAAGGTTGTAGATCACTGAATCGGTCAACCGTTCCATGAGAATCAACTACAATCACATAATACACCATTCTTAGGTTGCAGATCACCGAATCAGTGAGCCGTTTGATGAGAATCAACTACAATCATGTAACAAGCTATTCTTAGCTTACAGATCACTGAATCGGTCAACCGTTCTATGAGAATCAACTACAATCACATAAAAGATCATTCTGAGGTTGTAGATGACTAAATCGGTCAACCATTCGATGAGAATCAGCTAAAATTACGTAACAAGTCATTATGAGGTTGTAGATCGCTGAATCGATCAACCATTCAATGAGAATTAGCTACAATCATGTAACAAGTCATTTTGAGGTTGTTGATCGTCAAATCGGTGAACCGTTTGATGAGAATTAGCTACAATCACGTAACAAGTCATTCTAAGCTTATAGATCACCGAATCGGTCAATCATTAGATGAGAATAAACTACAATCGCATAAAAGATCATTCTGAGTTTGTAGATCACTAAATTGGTCAACCGTTCCATGAGAATCAACTAAAATCATGTAACAAGTCATTCTGAGGTTGTAGATTGTTGAATCGGTGAACCGTTCGATGAGAATCAACTACAATCATGTAACAATTTGTTCTAAAGTTACAGATCACCGAATCAATGAACCATTTGATGAGAATCAACTACAATCTCGTAACAAGTCATTTTGAGCTTACAGATCACCAAATCGGTCAACTGTTCGATGAGAATCAACTACAATCACATAAAATTTGTTCTGAGGTTAGAGATTTGCAAATTGGTTAACCGTTCAATGAGAATCAACTACAATCACATAACACACCATTCTGAGGTTGCAGATCACCGAATCGGTTAATCATTTGATGAGAATCAGCTACAATCATGTAACAAGCCATTTTGAGCTTACAGATCACCGAATCGGTCAACCGTTTGATGAGAATTAACTACAATCACATAAAAGATCATTCTAAGGTTGTAGATCACTGAATCGATCAACGTTTGATGAGAATCAAGTACAATCACGTAACAAGTCATTTTGAGGTTGGAGATCGCTGAATTAGTCAACCGTTCGATTAAAATCAACTATAATCACGTAAGAATTTGTTTTGAGGTTGCAGATCACTAAATCAATGAATCATTTGATGAGAATCAGCTACAATCACGTAACAAGCCATTCTAAGCTTACAAATCACCAAATCCATGAACCGTTCGAGGAGAATCAACTACAATCATGTAACAAGCCATTTTGAGCTTATACATCACTAAATCGATTAAACGTTAGATGAGAATCAACTACAATCCCATAAAAGATCATTTTGTGGTTGTAGATCACCAAATTGGTCAACTGTTTGATGAGAATCAGATATAATTGCATAACAAGTCATTCAGAGGTTGCAAATAACCGAATCGATCAACTATTCGATGAGAATGAGCTACAATAGCGTAAAATGCTATTCTAAGGTTGCAGAACACCGAATCGGTGAACATTCGATGAGAATCATCTACAATCACATAACAAGTCATTCTGAGCTTACAGATCACTGAATCGTCTAACCATTCAATGAGAATCAACTACAGTGGCATAAAAGATCATTCTGAGTTTTTAGATCACCGAATAGGTCAACCGTTCGATAAGAATATGAAACAATTGCATAACAAGTCCTTATGAGGTTGCAAATCACCGAATCGGTCAACCATTCAATGAGAATCAACTACAATTGCGTAACAAGTTGTTTTGAGGTTGGAGATCACCAAATCGGTGAACCGTTTGATGAGAATTAGCTATAATCACGTAACAAGCCATTCTGAGCTTACAGATCACCAAATCGGTGAACCGTTCGATGAGAATTAGCTACAATCATGTAACAAGCCATTTTGAGCTTACAGATCACCGAATCAGTCGACTGTTCGATGAGAATCAACTACAATCACATAAAAGATCATTCTAAGGTTGTAGATCACCGAATCAGTCAACCGTTCGATGAGAATCAACTACAATCATGTAACAAGTCCTTTTGAAGTTGCAAATCATTGAATTAGTCAACCATTAAATGAGAATCATCTACAATCATGTAACACACCATTCTGAGGTTGCAGATCACCGAATCGGTGAACTATTTGATGACAATCGGCAACAATCATGTAACAAGCCATTATGAGCTTACAGATCAACAAATCGGTCAACTGTTTGATGAGAATCAAATACAATGACATCAAATATCATTCTAAGGTTGGAGATCACTAAATTGGTCAACAGTTTGATGAGAATCAACTATAATCATGTAACAAGTCATTCTGAGGTTACAGATCACTGAATCGGTCAACCGTTCGATGAGAATCAGCTTAAATCACATAAAATGTCATTCTAAGGTTACAGATCACCAAATCGGTGAACCGTTTGATGAGAATCAACTACAATCATGTAATAAGCCATTTTGAGCTTACAGATCATTGAATCTATCAACCGTTCAATGAGAATCAACTATTATAGCAAAACAAATAGTTTGAAGGTTGTAGATCACCAAATCAGCAACCGTTCGATAAGAATCAACTACAATAGCGTAACAAGTTGTTCTGAGGTTGCAGATCACCGAATCAGTCAACCGTTCAATGAGAATCAACTACAATTACATAACAAGTTGTTCTGAGTTTGCAGATCATTGAATCGGTAAACCATTCAATGAGAGTTAGCTACAATCACATAACAAGCCATTCTAAGCTTACAGATCACTGAATCGGTCAATCATTTGATGAGAATCAACTACAATCACATAAAAGATCCTTTTGAGGTTGTAGATCAAAGAATTGGTCAACCATTCGATGAGAATCAGCTACAATCACGTAACAAGTTGTTATGTGCTTACAGATCACCGAATCGGTCAACCGTTCAATGAGAATCAACTATAATCACATAAAATATCATTTTGAGGTTGTAAATCACCGAAGCGGTCAACCATTCGATAAGAATCAATTATAATCATGTAACAAGTTGTTCTAAGGTTGAAAATTGCCAAATCGATCAACCGTTTGATGAGAATCAGCTACAATCACATAACATGCCGTTCTGAGGTTGCAGATCGGTGAATCGGTGAACCATTTAATGAGAATCAATTACAATCATGCAACAAGTCATTCTGACCTTATAGATCACTGAATCATTCAACCGTTCGATGAGAATCAACTACAATTGCATAAAAGATTTTTCTGAGGTTGTAGATCACTGAATTGGTCAACCGTTTGATGAGAATCAGCAACAATCATGTAACAAGTTGCTGTGAGGTTGCAGATCGCCTAATCAGTCAACCATTCAATGAGAATCAGCTACAATCGCGTTACAAGTTGTTCTAAGGTTGCAGATCACCAAATCAATGAACCATTCGATGAGAATCAACTACAATTACCTAACAAGCCATTCTATGCTTACAGAAAACTGAATCGGTGAACTATTCGATGAGAATCAACTACAATCACGTAACAAGCCATTCTAAGCTTACAGATAACTAAATCGGTCAACCATTTGATGAGAATCAACTACAATCATATAAAAGATCAATATGAGGTTGTAGATCACCGAATCGGTCAACTGTTTGATGAGAATCAACTACAATTTCATAACAAGTCATTTTGAGGTTGCAAATAGTCGAATCGGTCAACTATTCGATGAGAATCAACTACAATCATGTAATATGCTATTCTAAGGTTGCAGATCACCGAATCGGCGAATCGTTCAATGAGAATCAGCTAAAATCATGTAACAAGCCATTCTAAGCTTACAGATCACCACATTGGTCAACCATTCGATGAGAATCAACTACAATTGGATAAAAGATCTTTTTGAGTTTGTCGATTACCGAATCGGTCAAATGTTCAAAGAGAATCAACTACAATTGCATAACAAGTCATTATGAGGTTGCAGGTTGTTGAATCGGTTAACCGTTATAGAAGAATCAACTACAATCGTGTAACGAGTTGTTCTAAGGTTGGAGATCTCCAAATCGGTGAATCATTCGATGAGAATCAACTATAATCATGTAATAAACCATTCTGAGCTTATAGATCACCGAATCGATGAACTGTTTGATGAGAATCAGCTACAATCACGAAACAAGCCATTCTGAGCTTACAGATCATTGAATCGGTCAACTGTTCGATGAGAATCAACTACAATCACATAAAAGATCATTCTGAGGTTGTAGATCAGGGAATCAGTTAACCGTTTGATAAGAATCAGGTACAATTGCATAACAAGTTGTTCTAAGGTTGTAAATCACCGAATTAGTCAACCATTCGATGAGAATCAACTATAATCGCATAATACACCATTATGAGGTTGCAGATCGCCAAGTCGGTGAATCATTCGATGAGAATCAGCTATAATCACGTAACAAGCCATTATGAGCTTAGAGATCACCGAATCAGTCAACCATTCGATGAGAATCAGCTACAATCACGTAACAAGCCATTATGAGCCTAGAGATCACTGAATCGGTGAATTGTTCGATGAGAATCAACTACAATCGCATAAAAGATCATTTTGTGGTTGTAGATCACTAAATCAGTTAGCCGTTTGATGAGAATCAACTACAATTGTGTAACAAGTCATTCTAAAGTTGCAAATCACTGAATCGGTCAACCGTTCGATGAGAATCAGCTACAATCGCGTAACATGCCATTATGAGGTTGCAGATCACCAAATAAGTCAACCATTCAATGAGAATCAATGAAAATCACGTAACAAGCTATTCTGAGCTTATAGATCACCGAATCAGTCAATCGTTCGATGAGAATCAACTACAATTGTGTAACAAGTCATTCTAAGGTTACAAATCGCCGAATCGGTCAACCATTCGATGAGAATCAGCTACAATCGTGTAACATGCTATTCTGAGGTTCCAGATCACCAAATCGGTGAACCATTCAATGAGAATCATCTAAAATCACGTAACAATCTATTGTGAGCTTATAGATCACTGAATCAGTCAACCATTCGATGAGAGTCAACTACAATCGCATAAAAGGTCATTCAAAGGTTGTAGATCACCGAATCGGTCAATCGTTCAATTAGAATTAGCTACAATCATGAAACAAGTCATTCTGAGGTTGCAAATAGCTGAATCGGTCAACTGTTCGATGAGAATGAGCTACAATCGCGTAACATGCTATTCTGAGGTTGCAGATTGCCGAATTGGTGAACTGTTCAATGAGAATCAATTACAGTCATATAAAAGATTGTTTTGAATTTTTAGATCACTGAATTGGTCAACCGTTCAATGAGAATTAGCAACAATAGCATAATAAGCCATTCTAAGGTTGCAGATCGCCGAATCGGTCAACCGTTTGATAAGAATCATCTACAAGTGCGTAACAAGTTGTTCTAAGGTTGGAGAATGTCGAATCGGTGAACTGTTCGATGAGAATCAACTATAATCACATAAAAAGTCATTCAGAGCTTATAGATCACCGAATCAGTGAACAGTTAGATGAGAATCAGCTACAATCACGTAACAATCCATTCTGAGCTTACAGATCACCAAATCAGTTAGCTATTTGATGAGAGTCAACTAAAATTGCATAAAAGATCGTTTTGAGGTTGTAGATCACCGAATAAATCAACTGTTCAATGAGAATCAGCTACAATCACGTAACAAGTCATTCTGAGATTACAAATCGCTGAATCAGTACACCATGAAATAAGAATCAACTTCAATCGCGTTACATGCCATTATGAGGTTGCGGATTGCCGAATCGGTGAACCGTTTGATAAGAATCAGCTAAAATCACATAGCAAGCATTAATGAGCTTACAAATCACCGAATCAGTCAACCGTTCAATGAGAATAAACTAAAATAGCATAAAAAATCATTCTAAGGTTGTAGATCACTGAATCGGTCAACCATTTGATGAGAATCAACTACAATCGCACAACACACCATTCTAAGGTTGCAGATCACCGAATCGGTGAACCGTTCGTTGAGAATCAACTACAATCACAAAACAAGTTATTCTTAGCTTATAGATCACCGAATCAGTCAACCGTTCGATGAGAATCAACTATAATTGCATAAAAGATCATTCTGAGGTTGTAGATGACCAAATCGGTCAACTGTTCGATGAGAATCAACTATAATCACATAACAAGTTATTTTGAGGTTGTCGATTGCCGAATCAGCAAACCGTTCAATGAGAATCAACTACAATTACATAAAAGATTGTTTTGAGGTTGTAGATCACCGATATGGTCAACTGTTCGATAAGAATCATCTATAATCCTATAACAAGTCATTCTGAGGTTGCAGATTGCCGATTCGGTTAACCGTTCAATGAGAATTAGCTACAATCACGTAACAAGTTGTGAGGTTACAGATCACCGAATCAGTGAACCGTTTGATGACAATCAACTACAATCACGTAACAAGCCATTTTGAGCTCACAAATAACCAAATCAGTCAACCGTTCATTGAGAATCAACTACAATCGCATAAAAGATCGTTCTGAGTTTGTAGATCATTGAATCGGTCAACTGTTCGATGAGAATCATCTATAATTGCATAACAAGTTATTCTGAGGTTGCAGATCACTGAATCGGTCAACCATTCGATGAGAATGAGCTACAATCATGTAACACGCCATTCTATGGTTGCAGATCGCCAAATCAGTTAACCGTTTCATGAGAATCAGCTACAATCACATAACAAGCCATTCTGAGCTTATAGATCACCAAATCAGTCAACCATTTGATGAGAATCAACTACAATTGCATAAAAGATCATTATGAGGTTGTAGATCACCGAATTGGTCAACCGTTTGATGAAAATCACCTACAATTGCGTAACAAGTCATTCTGAGGTTGCAAATCCTCGAATCAGTCAACCATTTCATGATAATCAACTACAATCGCGTAACATGTCATTCTGAGGTTGCAGATCGCCGAATCGGTGAACCGTTCGATGAGAATCAACTACAATCATGTAACAAGTCGTTATGAGGTTGCAGATCGCCAAATCAGTCAACCATTAGATGAGAATCAACTACAATCACGTAACAAGTTGTTCTGAGGTTGCAGATCACCGAATCAGTGAATCGTTCAATGAGAATCAGCTACAATCACGTAACAAGCCATTTTAAGCTTACAGATCACCGAATCAATGAACTATTCAATGAGAATCAACTACAATTCCGTAACACGCTATTCTGAGGTTGTAGATCGCTGAATCAATGAACCGTTCGATGAGAATTAGATACAATCACGTAATAAGTCATTCTGAGCTTATAAATCACCACATCAGTCAACCGTTCGATGAGAATAAACTACAATTGCATAAAAGATCATACTGAGTTTGTAGATCACCGAATCAATCAACCGTTCAATGAGAATCAGCTACAGTCATGTAACAAGTCATTCTGAGGTTACAGATCACCGAATCAGTCAACTGTTCGATGAAAATCAACTACAATTGCGTAACAAGTTGTTCTGAGGTTGGAGATCACCGAATCGATGAACCGTTCGATGAGAATTAGCTACAATCACGTAACAAGCCATTCTGAGCTTACAGATCACCGAATCAGTGAATCGTTCGATGATAATCAGCTACAATCATGTAACACGCCATTCTGAGCTTACAGTTCACTGAATCGGGCAACCATTCGATGAGAATCAACTACAATCGCATAACAGATCATTTTGATGTTGTAGATCACTAAATTGGTCAACTGTTTGATGAGAATCAACTACAGAATTCAAGGTAATTAGACCTAGGCTTGAGTCAAAATCATTGACCCATGTTTCATGAGTAGTTGTTCACAAGAACCCATCTCTCATGAGAATGAATGGAACACTTAACACTCATTGCACCTAGTTGGTGCTCATAGAGGTGAAATATCGAGACTTCCCAGGAGGTCACCCATCCCATTACTACTCTAGATTGGGCATGCTTAACTACGGAGTTTCCTCTGTGGTTAAGAAAGAAAAATTATAAAGTCTATTTTTTTAATATTTAAATTTTAAAAAGGTGTCAAGGTGATATTTATTTTGAAAAGGTGCCACGATAATTTATTTAGTCATTTTCATTTGTATGATTAATTGTTATGTTGCAGAAATTTATTAGAATTTAGTCATTTTTAGTTGTCGTGACGTCTAAAGGTTTTTTATTCATGTAGTTATTTATTTGTCAAATTCTACTAGTATGTTTTAAGGAATAGAAGTTGTTTTTAGATCACAAGACCTTTATGTTGGATATAAGACTCAGATGTGGGAACTATTTTAACTTGATAGGGAAAAATAGGTAATAGTACATTGATTTGGATTCCTTGTGTACTAGCGATTAATCACACTAAATTGTGATCCTCTTATGAAAAATGATGTGAAGCCCTGAATACTGCACCAAGAGGCAATGCCTTTCATGCAATAGGTATTTTTAGTGCACCAAGAAACCTAGTAGCCAAATGGGCCGCTTAGGTAAGGGTCCCATGAGAGGCGCTTAAGCTCTATTGATTATGATCAAATTCAAAAGAAAAGGAATAGAAGACTAATAGTCTTTTATTTCACCATTTATTTACTCACTTATTTAGTCATTTAGTTAGTCATTTATTTAGTCATCTAACCAATTATTCAGTTGTAATTTTACCTAATGACCAAATTAGTCATTTATTTATTCATTTATACTTGTGAATTGCAACAAAATAGTAAAATTTGATCAGTTTTAGTCACATGACCAGAAGTGTTAGTCACTTAGTCATTTATTTGTCAAATTCTACTAGTGATAGGAGATAAGCTGGTTCACAATTGTATGGTGGATAGTGGAGCCACGAGTTCAATCATGCCCAAAAAGATAGCTGATCAGTTGGGTTTAAAATACTAGTTATTAGAAAAATGAGTGGTTCAGCTTGATGGATCTACTGTTAATACTATGGGTCTCATCAAGGATGCCAGTTTGACTCTTCATGCTTGTCCTAGCTTCTCCATACCTCGGGATATTTATGTGATTGATCTTCCACCTTATTTTTCTATATGCTTGTCTAGAGATTTCACAACAAAAATTGGGGGTTATTTTTCTTCTGATTGGTCCCACGTGCTTTTTAGGACAAGATACGGCACTAAGGTGACAATAAAATCCAAGGTACTTTTTAAGGATCATATTGAACCCTATATCCCTACTGCCATAAATGCCAATATGATGTCTTTTGATGAAAATGAGATATCTGTTGTCTATGATCCAAGTACATATACTGATGAGATTCCTGATATTTTTTTAGATCAATGGGCAAGTGAAAATATTTGTAATAATCAAAATTATGTTATACATCAGACTGGTATGGGTATTGTACATGATCCATGAGCCTAATGCATTCGTGCCTAACTTGGTTAAAGCTGCAGATCATGCTTCAGAACAGGAAAATGAGGTATGGGAGATATTTTTTGATGGCTCTAGAGGTAGGAATGGTGCTAGTGGGGGGCCATGTTGTTATCCCCACAAGGAGATAAGTTTTATTCAGCTTTCAAATTCTCTTTTTCTTGCACTAACAGTGTGGCTGAGTATGAAAGTTTAATTTAGGGCTTAGAATGGGCAAAGAAAAGAGGCATTGATTGCATTAAGGTTCATGGTGAAAGTGAACTCATTGCTAATCAGGTAATAGATTTACATGTTACCAAAAATGATACTTTGAAACTGTATAAGCATCGTGTATGGGAAATGATTGAGGATTTTGCTGCATTCAATATTATTTCTATTCCTAAGAGTAAAAATCAGCATGCAGATAGATTAGTAGCTGTGGGTGCTCAATTTGATATCCCTAATGAGATTGGGAAAGAAAAGGTTCAACATCATGTCAAGATTGTGGTAAGGCCCTTCATTCTTGATAATCATATCAATTGGCAGGTATTTGATAGTGATGAAAAAAATTTAAGTTTCCTTTTGGAAGAAGATATGTTCTTAGTTTTTAATCAAGATGAGCTGAAACAATATTATGAATATGATCATATTATTCAGCTAAAATCTATCAATTTGCCTAAAGGATTAGTTACTTTGGAATCTATTTTTAATATAGACAATGAGTTTAAAAGAGGTAAGAAGGGTTTGCAGGTAAAGGAGGATCATTATGAGGATTATGAGGTGGCTAATGGTAAGTTCCTTAAGCTTGGTAAGGTTTGTACAAAGCAACAGAAATCTGAATTCATTGAACTATATAAGGATTTTCCTGATATTTTTGCTTGGGAGTATTCAGATTTGAAGGGTTTTGATCCAAATATAGCCCACCATACAATTCAATTGCTTCCTAATGCCAAGCTTGTAAAGCAAAAGTAGAGACCTCTTAATCCTAAGTTAGAACCTTGGATGCTTAAAGAATTAACTAAGCTCATTGAGGGGGGTATTATTTATGAAATCAAACACACTAGTTGGGTTTCTAATCTTGTTCTTGTTAGGAAAAAGAATGGGGAGATTAGGATTTGTGTTGATTTTTGAGATCTTAATAGAGCCTCTTTAAAGGATCATTACCCACTTCCTTCCATGGAACATATTATACAATTAGTTGCTGGTTCTGAGAGATTTTTGCTTTAAGATGGTTTTTCAGGATATAACCAAGTGTTGGTTAAGGATGAAGATTAGCATAAGACAATTTTTACTACAAAATGGGGCACAATGGCTTACAAAAGGATGCCTTTTGGCTTATCTCATGTTGGTGCCACATTTCAAAGGGCAATGGATATGTCTTTTAAGGGGTTGTTGTATAAAATGGTCCTTGTGTATTTGGATGACATTACTATTTTTTCTAAAACTATTGATTTACATTTCTCTCATTTAAGATAGGTTTTTGAGAGATGCAGACAATTTGGAATTTCTTTTTAATCCCAAAAAGTGTATTTTTTTCAGTCCATGAGGGCAAGGTTTTGGGCCATATTGTTTCGAAGGATGGCATCAGAATTGATGCAGAAAGGATTAAAGCAATTCTAGATTTACCCTTACCCAGTCATAAGAAAGGTTTGCAAAGTTTCATTAGCAAAATCAACTTTGTAAGAAGATTCATGCCTGACATTGTTGCTTTACTTAAGCCTCTAATAGTGATGCTTAAAAAGAATGCAGTCTTCACTTGGACCAAGGAAGGTAAAGAAAGTTTTCAGCTGTTAAAAGAGGCTCTATCATCAACCCCAACCTTAGTTAATCTTGATTTTTCTAAGGATTTCATTTTATATGCATATGGGAGTATTGACGCTATTCCATCTGTTCTAGTACAAAAAAATGATGAAGGATATGAGCAGCCTATTGTTTTTTACAACAGGGGTCTTGAAAGCTATGAGCAACATTATAGTTTTGTGGAGAAATATGCATTTGCTGTCATTAAAAGTCTCAAAAAGTTCAAACATTTGTTGTCTAACAATAGAGTTTGCCTTATGGTCTCTCACCCAAGTGTCAAGGATTTCTTTCTTAGTAGAGATTTTAATGAAAAGCGTGCAGGTTGGATTACTAAAGTGATGGAGTACAATGTTGACATCAAGGTCACCAAATTAGTAAGGGGTAAAGGGCTATGTGAACAAATAGTTGATCAGTCTTCACAAGATGTAGGATATGATGATGAGACAACAGTATTTAATGGTGATGCAGGTGCTGTTGATGAACAACCAGCTAGCTAGTTGAAGGAAATGGTCCATTTCTTACAAACCGGAGAGTGTTCTCCACTACTTGATAGAGCCAAGTGAAGATACTTTAGGTTACAGTCTATACCTTATGTTTTAATTGATGGTGTATTGTTTAGAAAATATATGAATGGTGTTCTCCTCAGATGTATTGATAATACTCAGACCAACAAGCTTTTAGAGCAGTTTCATGAAGCAGGGGGTCACTTTTCCCCAAAGACAACAACTTACAAAATTATGAGGGTCGGTTACTATTGGCCCAATCTGTTCAAAGATGCCCATGCCTGGGAAAGAAAATGCAAACAATGTGCGTTGTTCACTGGAAAGGAGAGGTTAGCCGCTCTACCCTTGCAGCCTATTCTAGTTGATCAACCATTTCTGAAGTGGGGTATAGACTTTGTGGGTCCTATAAACCCAAATTTCAGCTCTGGTCACAAATAGATCCTAACTGCCATGGATTACTTCACTCACTGGACAGAGGCTATAGCACTAAGGGAGGCAAATGAAAGTTATGTTTCGAACTTTCATGATAAATTGGTCACCCGATTTGGGGTTCCTGAGTCAATAATCTCTGATAATACTTTAACATTTGTGGGGACTAGAATAGCTGAATGGGCTCTGAAAAATGGTGTCTAATTGAACACTTCATCAAATTATTACCTTCAGGGTAATGGTTTGGCTGAAAGCACCAATAAGAATCTGCTGAGAATAATCAAAATGACCTTAGAGGAGAACAACCGTGATTGGCATTCTAAGTTGAAATCGGCCTTATGGCTTGATGAAATTACTCCTAAACAGATTCTTGGTAATTCACCTTACGTCCTAATATATAGGAAACAAGAAAAGCTACCCATTTCTATAGAATTTCCTTCATTAGAATTAGCTGATAATCTAATGTTTTTTTAAGAGGATGATCCACTAAAGCTGTGGTATGCTAAGTTACTAGAGCTAGATGACGAAAGGAGTAAGTCATTACAAAAGATGGAATACCAGGAGATTCAAACTAAGAAAGTTTTTGATAAGAAATCCACATTCAGAAATTTCAAAGAAGGAGATCTAGTTCTAAAATGGGATGTCTTGAAGAGCAGACCAGGTCACCATAACAAGTTTGATCATATGTGGGATAGTCCATTTTTGATAGCTGAATGCGAAGAGCACAATGCATTTCAGCTTGCTACCATGGGGGGGGATGTTCTACCTATCCCTGTAAATGGGATACACCTCAAGCCATGCTTTGAGGTATGATCTATCTGTCCTATCTTGTATATATTAGGTTAGGTTTCATGCTTTCAAATAAATGCATCTGCATAATAGTTTAGGTTTTCCCTAAGTGTTGTCGAAGCACATCTCTGTGTGTTTCCTTTCCTAGTTTAGTTCTCCTATTTTCTTTAGGTCTCTAGTCGTTGTTTTTGTTGCTGGTCAATTTCAAGTCAGGTCTCATTTTCAGGGTTACCTATAATTCATGCATGTATAATGCATTTGCTGCTAAAATGCATGCACTTAGCACATGCAAGCCTACACATATGACTAGAGTGTGTAGCCAGAGTCAATTTTCAAAAGATCCATATTTATAAGCTTGCTGCATATAGATGAGTCTACCAACCACATGCCTTTACCCAACAAATGCATTCATACATATATGACTGATGCACACGACTATGAAAAGGTTGCAACTCCTAAAGTTGTTTCTTAGGTCTGGTCATGCATATCATCAGTCCAACAAGCGTCTTAGGTCTCATTACGCTCATTCATATGCATTCAACCAAAACTAACCAGCAACTTTAGGAGTTGCGTTGTGTTACGACTAAGTCCTAGGATGCAAAGTTTTCAAACTCTGATGCCCATTGAATAACAAAGGCAAACTGGTCTCAAATGTCTAGTAGACAGACAATTAGAAGAAGTCACCAAAAATGTTATTAATTTTTACTACTGATTGCAATCATAGTGAAAATTAAGTATATTGAGTGAAAAGGTACACCTTTACCATATGCAGTGCATTGAAAGATACAAGTTTAAATGTCCAATTCAGATTTTTCAGTTGTATTCAAATATAAAAGATTTCATCTTCTGATGCAATTGAAATAATATGTAATATGAATATAAACCTCTCACACAAAGACCATGAGAGTGATCTTGCCTATTCCTATATAGATAGAAATATGAAAGGCAATAGAATGCATAGAGGAAAGTAAAGGAACCAGCCATTGCCTGGGGGTATATGGCTGGTGTATGTCTGCTTCGTCCGTCTTGCTATATGTATGACTGTTGTCCTTTTGTCTCCATAGGCTCCAAAGCCTGAAAAGATGAAAAGAGGTGGGTTAGATCTTCAAAGATCTAAGCAATGTATGGTTCCTAATGCTTACGCAATGCACTAATACTATCTACCATACCCCTACTTAGATAGGAACAGTCAAGTGAATCTCCAAATCAAAACAAAGGATATTTTAAAACTAATGTGTTTGCTTCATGTGTAGGTCTGAATTCATTTGTCACTGATATGTGGATGTAAATGAGGCTCCCACAAGGGTTTGAGCCTAGCATATCAGCAATAGATGGATTCAGTTACAAAGAAGGATGCATAAGAAAGATAAGTCAGATATATAGTATGATCAGAAGCTGCAAATATATTTCATATGAAGCATTAAAGGGGCATTCACCTTTTTTGAAACCTTTTGTTTCAGCTTGCAGGATTCATGTTTGAATAAGTTTCAGAATAGTAATTACTTTGCAAAGTATCTCAAATTCATGCTAAAGTAAATACAGGTGACCTCATTCTTTGGGTCACTTGTACTTACCCTAGCATGAATAAATTTACCAAATTTTCAATGAAGATGATGTATCAGTTTGGTTGCATAAGGAGCAAACAGAATAAATAGAACTAGCATCTTAAGGTAGTAGGAGTTATAAGGTATAGTCCCATTGGATTGAGCAAGACAGTTCTTAAAAGAAGAGCTAGGCTGGTAGTATCATCAGCAAAGACAACTACTAAAGTGGAATTCATGGCATGCATCCATAGTCAAAACTCAAACGCAAACAGAAAACTGCAAATGTATGTAAACATTCATAATATACACTTTGTTAAGAAGCTAAACTTGAGGAGAGTTTTGCAAGGTTTCAGAAGTCTCATATTGCAGTTTTCATAGTGTTGTAGGAGGTTTTGTCTTTTATTTCAAGATTTTCAGAATTGCATGCTCAGGAGGACAGAATCGATAAATTTTTCTATAGAAAACAACAACAGGAAGTTTTGCAATGGAGTCCACGAGTTCAAGTCAAAGATACAGATTTTCCACATAAAACACAGGGAATAATCAAACAAATTTCTTTCAAAAACCAATATGTTGCAAAAGGAAAAACAATAAATATTCTTCTTTCAATATGGTGTTTCATTACAACATGGGTTGTTTTCTCCAAGCAAAAGGAAAACGTGTAACTTAAAAAGATGAAGTATTCTTGCATTTTTCTCAAAGTTTTCTTGTAGTCAAAACCAGAGGTCTCTTCATGACAACCATGAAGAACAGAAACATTTCACAGTATAAGCAACCACAATCACATTAGCAAATGGCGGCAGGATACATTTGCAAAGATGAGAAAAGGAAAAACACATATGCAAAGACAACTGAAAAAAGGAAAAGAACATATGTTGTTTTCCTTAGAAGGAAGACGTTATATAAAAGAAGCCAAAGTATTTCATACCCGCAATATTCAAGCATCTTTCTTGCAGTTCATGGCAGCCGCGTGTGGTAGAAGGGGTCAATCGAAGTTGAAGTCTTCCATAAAAACTATGAGTTGAACCCCAGAATGGCGTCCAAAACAACAGAGCTGCCATTTTTCTTTCTTCATCTTAGGGTTGCAAAACCCTCTTCAAAAGTGACTGTCGTGTTTTCCTAAAAGCATCAATGAAAAAAATGACAAGCAAATATCTTTGTTTTGCTTTTAGGGTGAATTCTTTGTAACATTTTTAAGTTCGTTTTGAAATCCAATTACTAGCATTTTTGTATCGGGTTTTAATAAAGCTTTTAAATATTACTCATATAACTCAATAACTTCATTTAATTAACATTTAAGTAATATAATAATATCTTAAGTAATATTATTATATTACTTAAATGTTTATTAAATGAGTTATTTTTATTTAAAATTTGCAATGTTGTAATTGATAAATAATCAATTGATGTTCTTATAAATCAATTAATTATTATTAAAATGCAAATTTGGTTTTAAGTCTCTAAGTCCATTTTCGGATTTGAAGAGATAGGGAGTTGAAAAGTCAATTTGAAACTCTTATTAAGGGGTAGAGGTGGCATTTTGACATGTTAATGTTTGTTCTAAATCTGGACTCTTTTATGAGTCATTTGAGTATTTTTAGAGGTTGTTATGGCCAAATTGGAGTGATCATCATTAGTACTTGGATAGATAAGTCATTTAGACTTTTTGGACTTCTTAGGTGGAAGTTTTTGATCCATTTTTTGAGGGATTTTTCTCACATCCGACCCCTGCATTTTCAAATGTAGTTTCCACATTTCAAGGGTTTTGGGTGGGACTTTTCCTTTATATTCTATCTCCTTATTCATTTTTGAGTTAGTTGGAGTTTTGGAGAAAGAAGGTTCTTTAGTGATAAGGTTGGATATCCTTGGCATATTTCTGCAGTCTACTTCTCATGTGAGTTATTTTATCATTGGCCTTTGAGCATAAAACAAAGATTTTTTAGATCTATCTTGGAGTTTCATTGTTGTGTACTTGTGATTGATGTTGTTTTTGTGTTTCTTTTCTTTAGAAGCATTTAACTAATGTCTCATTTTAGTACCATTAGAAGCTAGTGAAAGTTATTCATAGGCCATGACTTGTATTTCTAGTTGGTAGTTATTGAATGTGATCATTTTTCCCTTCATACTATCCAGTTTAGAATGTTTTCATGAAATACTTATATGTGTGATTTTTCCACTAAGGTTGTATCCTTATCATTTCTAGTTATATGCTCATTGTGTTGTGAGATAAAGTTTTTCCTCGTTATCATTTTGGTGCATCACCTTTTCCTTTTGCATTATTTAAGTTCTGCAAATTTTAAGTCTCTTTTATCCCTTTTCCATCAAGTTTCCAGTTTTGTTAAGTTAGGTGAGGTATCAAGATTAATTCAATAGGAGCCGGCCTAGAATCCGGAGGTTTAGTCATCTTTGTAGTTTACCCACAAACTAGTGATTGTTCCCATGTTTCTCCAAAATCGCTAAAGTTTCAAGACTTAGTATTTGGGTGCAAAATTTTGGAGATAACAATTACTTAATTCAATAAGTACATCGAGACGATGCAAAAATAAAGGGGGGAGGATGTCAAAACCTCCTTACGTGAACATGCATTTATATTTTATTTGTTTGTTACTTTAAACTCTATTAATTTGGCATTTTTTTTATAATTATTATGTTAATAGCAGCTTTAGTTTGATACTTATGTCTCTTTTTTTCTTAGGTGTTTTGACATCTTCCCTAAAAGATTTTTTCTTATCAGATAACTCTAATGATACCTCTTCTAACTCTTCTCGAGGAACCTGAATATACATATTATATATTCTAAGAAAGTAGCAGATTAATTGAGAAAACCGAAACATGGAAACATGATTGAAATAAATCAAACCTCAAGCTAGGCAATAAAACCTATTAGATATTTCTATAATCTCCTCCAAGTATTTATGTCTCAACTCCGCTTCAACTTATTTCCTTTCCTACTCTCTTGAACACTTGGAGACCGAAAGAGAAGAAGACTTAGTCACACAAATAAATTTCTCATGCCACTCTCGCTCCCCTAAGCACGTGGCCAACATAGATAATGAAAAAATAGCTGAAGAAGGTGTCTTTGTACCTGAAGTTGAAACATAATCTTTTTCTATAATAGTAGTCCTTGATGTCTAATTAGAAGCTACATCACCCACTTTTCCATTTGTAGAATTACACAAATCAACCTTTGGAGTAGATATTAGCTTTATAGATAATTTTACTTCTGATGTTCATTGATTAATAAAGAGCTACAGTCTTCCGAGCTTACATTTGATTGGATTAAGTACTTTTTAGCATCAAAATTTTCATGGACTGGATAGGAGTTGAACCTAGGACCTCTCATCGGCTACTGCAGTGCTCTACCATCAAGCTCCTAGCCTTTGTCATGACCAATTCATCTTTGATTCAAGCGTGGCTCATTTTCTGGTATCCCCTTAAACTACACAACAAGTGCTCAAGGATCTGGATTGGCCTAGCTCTACCAACCAAGCCCTCTTGTTGATTGGTCCATCTTTGGTCAGGAACTTCTACCAATTGAAATATTGGTGTCTCGTTAGTTTATAATTAGATTTAGGGAAGATTCTAATTTTTTAGCAAATTAAAATGGACACAAAGAAGTAGAAATATTTAGTGCTCACTTTGGTATTGCAATCACAGAGCTATCTATCGGTAGATACACCTCGAATCCTCATTCAATTGAGAAATGAAGAGCTTCAAAACCTAAGAGGAAATGGAACAGAAAAGTGGGAATACTGGGACAAAATTTATGATTATGACATCTATAATGATATGGGAGATCTAGAAAAAGGCAACAACTATAAATGCCAGGTATTGGGAGGATCATTGCATTTCATGAGATGACATCGCTTTGAGGAATTTGAATATCTATACATGAAATGCCTTGTCCACAATCCACACTTTCCATACATGTCTCTACCAAAGTGTTTTCAACTACAATATCTAAGGAAAAACCCCCTGTATTATGCTTTCAAGAATGTTTCCAACTACAATATCTATTGTAGCCACACAGTATAGCTGTTACAAATAGCCTAGTAAGTAAGTGAGTTTTGTTGCTTTTTTGTTCAGAATTTTGTTTATGGTGGATAAACAGTGTTCTTGATTTCAGATCAAGCCAAAGTCATTTGTTTGATTCCGAAAATTATCATGACATTTCGTTGATGTCAATTTGCCATTTTGGACCAATTGTTGTAAGAATTTGATTCCAACTACAATATCTATTGTAGCCAAACAGTATAGCTGCTGCAGAGAGTCCAGTAAGAAACTGAGTTTTGTTGCTGGTTTTTTCAGAATTTTGTTTATGGTAGATAAACAGTGTTCTTGATTTCAGATCAAGCCAAAGTCATTTGTTTGATTCTAAAAATTTTCATGACATTTCATTGATGTCAATTTGCCATTTTGGACCAATTGTTGTAAGAATTTGATATGTGACATATTTGGCATTTTTAAAGAGGAAATCACTAAATTGGATGACTTTATAGCTTTTTTCTTTTAAATTTGAAAAAATAAATAAAAATTAAACAATAAAAATAATTTGTCTGTACCAAACCAGACTTGTTTGGCTAGAGCAAAAAGTTTGTAATAGACCTTGAAACTATGAGAATGTTTTTGGATCCTGCAAACAACAACTATGAGTATAAATGTTTTTTACAAAACTATTTTATAAAAACTTGGGAAACAATAAGGAAAATGTGGCAACTTGTGATTACATGGGATTAAGTGCAAGTCTAATTCATGTTCTATACATCTTTCTTGTCCTTGATCCCTTTCTCCTCCCCTCCCCCCTGATTTACTAAAAGAGAAAAAAAAATCCTTAGATGTCTTGGAAAAAAGGGAAAAATCCTTTTCTTGCATGATCTTTGTGGGTCATGAGATGTTAAATTGTAATAAAAACGTAGATTTTTAATCTTGTGAATGGTAAGTTGAATTGAATAAACACTTATACGATAAGAAATTGCTAGTTTACATAGGTGGTGAAATCATAAGAATTTCTTGGTCAAAAGTGCAAGGCAGGGAGTGGGCATTAGGCATTGAGAGGGGGCTAACATGTATGCCCAACCAACAACATAGTGTATACCTTGGATGGTTCTTGGCTTGGGCACAAAATGATTATTAAATGATATTTCTTCCACGCAACCATTAGTTTAAGAGCCTTTTGTCAAGTCACATTTTTGTAATAATCTTGTTATGGATCAAAATGCATATTTCCAAATTCGCACATCTTCCTTGGTCAAATTTTGTGTATATTGCCTTCCTTTCCTTGCCCCTTGTGTCTTGCTAAGGTCCTCAGAGCCTTTGAGTGTTGGGGCATGTCCAATCTTATAAGTGTTTGTCAATCGTTGGAGTTTCAAAGCTCCTTGTTCGCATGCCTTCCTATCTAAGTCCAATTTCCCCTAAGTCCCTTCATTGTTGGACTTTCAAACTTGTCCATTATGTTGTGCTTTTCTTTCATTCCTTGTTGGAGTGTAAAAGTATCCCTTCCTTGGGTACCCTTCTCATGTCATCCTCGACTTTCAACTCCCAATTTGATGTTTTTATATCATTACCTTTTTCAAAGGCAAAATTGTTGTCTACCTAGCCTTGGGTACTTGTTTCTTGTCACAACTGACTCTCAAACTCCATCCGTAAGTTCTTACATCTCATAGGATTCAGAATTTTGCTCATCTATTTACTTTGTTTTTATTGAATTACCATGTCAAGGTCAAAATTGTTGTCTACCTTGCCTTGGTTCTTGTTTCTTGTCATGATCGGCTCATGAACTCCATTGATAAGTTCATACATCTCATAGGAGTCATAATTTTTCTCATCCCTTTACTTGAGTACTCTTTGTGCACCCTCAATCTTTGATTCCCAATGACTTCCTAAAATATATACTATCGGGGCTAGTGTTGTAAGCTTACCTAAAATATTTTACTAAGTACGAGTCTTCCCCAATTCTTGACATCTCCCACTATTCATCTCTTTGAGACTTCTTGTATGGATTTCCCATCACTTGTAGTCTACCTCTCCTTTCTTACCTATTTATCATCACGTCTGACCCTTGAACTACATTGATAAGTTTATACATCTCATAAGAGCCTAATTTTTTCTCATCTCTTTACTTGAATACTCTGTGCACCCTCGATCTTTAACACCTAATGACTTATTGCAATTTATTCTGTTGGAGCTAGTGTTGTAAGCTTACCTAAAATGTCTTACTAAGTATGAGTCTTTGCTAATTCTCAACATCTTGCACAATTTGTCTCTTCGAGACATTTCATTTGGACTTCCCCTCACTTGATTGCCTTATAGTATGAGTTCTTCGACATCCTAGCCTCTGAAATCCAAAACTCCCAAAATTTATCATTGCTCGTCTCACCTACCTCCAAGCATGTCATAGAGCGCCATTAATGCTCAATTTTGATGTCGTAACTTCTAGTAAGGGGATCCTTTTGTCTATAAACATTATTTAATATTGAGTGTTGATATACATGTGGGCATATTTGGCAGCATCCAGTGTCATTCTTCCGAGTGTTGGTTCTTGAGAGTGAGCATAAACTTTGGGCTCTTTGTGAGGATGTGAGAAGAATGATGGTGCTAGGACATGAAGGGTGGTATTACTTTGCTAGCATCTTGGTTTCTTTAAATCATGATGAGTATTCAGGTAGTGTGGGGACTATATAGTGGCATCTATTCTTCGTGGCCAATTTATTCTTATGCAAGTCAAGGGTTCTTTGAAGTTACAATGAATTTGTTTATGTCCTTGCCATGAGAAGCTTGGACATTTGAACATTTCACTCTACTATTTTTAACTTACCATGGAGACTTTCTGTGATAGGCACAAATATCTTATCTTAGTGTGGATCCATTTTGCATTAAGTAAGCACTTTTCCTGAGGAGAGCAAGATGTTGCTTATTGTGTGAAGATTTATATTGGAATGAAAATTTTGTAAGGCACAACATTTGTTGAGACCTATTCTAGAAATTGATATTGATCCTCCTAGGTTATTTGATAGTTGTGCATAGGCTTGCAAAATATAGTTTGTGTCTGCAGATCTCTATTTGTCGTTTGGTTAATTTCAGACTTGTGCTTGAAGGAAAGGGGATGTGAAGCTTTCAGATATTGTCTCCTACTATGCAACTATCTTATCTAGGTATGGTTAATGTTCAGATTGAGCTTGAATCACTTCCATCATTCTTTTACAGAGACGTGAGCTTATACAACATTTGAGTGTGTGGTTGTTGGGTGCTTAGGAAGTGTTTGGGAACCTGAAATATTATGTCCAAGTAAAGGCTTTGATGTTATTGGATAGTTCTTTGCATACGCTTCAGATAACTGGAATGGGCTTTCAGACTAGGTAATTATATATTACCTATCAACTTTAATTCCTATAGAGAATTATATGTTTATTATTCATGTTCGAGGTTAAAGTTCACTGTTAACTATTCATTTGTAAGTCTGAGTTGCACAAGTTAGAACTGAAGCTAAAATCTTACTTGAAAGCTCTGTAATGTATTGTTTCAGTGAATACACTTGTTCAGTTTCAGTTGGTCTTTTTGAATCTGTTTTTCTCTTGCACGATTGTGAATATATTTGCATATATCTACTATTGAAACTCTTACCAACAATATACCAATGGAAATATAAAACTCATAACCTGCTTTCATGCATACTATTGACAAAATAATTCAGGGGAAAAGAGGGTAAAACTTTGGGCATATTCCTTCAGGAATCTTACATGCTTGTGGTATACTTGGGATTAGGCCTACTAAGACTGGGTCTTGTATACACAATAAATTCTTCTGTATTAACATAATCCCACAATAGGAATATTTGATTGCCAGTCAGTATTATAATTACTCAAGTATTATGATGAAATTATTGAAATAATGGCAATTTACCTTTTATCCCTTTGTTATAACACATAATTTACTGGGATAGTATATTTACATATCTTTTATAATAGTAGTACAAGAATGTTGCTTCTTTCATGCCATTTCAGGACAACAAAAAACTACTATTGATTAGTTGTTCAATGGGGTTAGAGGCTAGGCATCATGTGTATCCAGATAAACTAATATATTGATCTCAGTTGTGTACATAATTCTAAAACTTCTAGATTATCAGTTTAGGGATAGAATGCTGCAAAACATTCTTGTTTGTAAAGAATTGTGCATTCAGACATGTGATAAAAGATATGATGGTGCAGGAGCACCTAGTGCATAGGGGTCACCATGAGAACCTAATGAAGATCACAAAGGAGATGAGGCCGAATAGGATTTCCAAGGTCTTTTCTATAAGATCATAATGATGTTGTAAGTGGGCTAATAAAGCCATTTTGTTGATTTTGTTCCAAAGTTCCAAGATTGACAAATATAGCCTATAAGGACTAATGTAAAGGTTTAAAAGGGTAGATGTAGGGTGTGTTAAATGTTAAAGGTCGTAAAAAATCCATATTTAAATGTAATGGGGGTCATGTGACTCCTAGTTGTTGAGTTGACAACTTAGTTGTCAACTTGACAACATTTCTGCATCTTTTATGGTTGCAAAGTTATGGGACAGTCACTTTGTGTCAAAATGTCCATTGTGATGTATAAAATATGTTAAACATACATCCAAAATCAATCTATGATACGCAAGAACTACATGACTGAGTAATAAAGTTAAAAAATTTCTCTATCGAAACAAGTTTTATGATAGGAAACAACAAATTGCATATGAAGGATGCCATTTCAAGAGGAAGAACATTGAGTTTTCAACATTTAACAAGAAGATTTGTATTTAAGACATCAGATCTTCAAGGAGATCATGGCGGCCAATATGGAGAGCAATATATGATTAAATAAACTACTAAAAATTGTAGATAAATGACTAATTTTGATCACATGACCATTAGTAGTTTATTGCCGATCATTTATCTCACGACCAAATTTATGACTAAAGTACTTTAGTCATTTATTTGGTCATTTATTTAGTCATTTATTTAGTCATTTATTTGGTCATTTATTTAGTCGTTTATTTGATCATTGATTTAGTCATTTATTTAGTCATTGATTTAGTCATTTATTTAATCATTTATTTAGTTGTTTGTTTAATCATTTATTTAGTCAATTATTTAGTTTTTTATTTAGTCATTTATTTAGTCATATATTTGGTCTTTAATTTAGTCATTAGTTTAGTCATATATTTAGTCATATTAGGGCACGATGGAATCGAACCACCATCCTCCTTGTAAAGTAGGTGCTCTTCCACTGAACTAGTGCCCTTTAAAGAAAAATTATACCATGTATACTAGTACTTTCCATCAAACGTGATTTCAAATTTTTCCATCTATAGTTCAAGGGTAGCAAATCCTAAGGGGGGTGACTAGTGTAGAGAGCTATTCATTGTCAAGCGTCAATCCTTTTTTTAAGCACTCATTCACATAAGTACAACTCATTGTAACAAAGTTTCCACTACTAAGAGTATGAAAGATGTACTTATTATCAAGAAAGAACCACATCAATAAAGAGTGGTAATAAACAAGTTATAACTGCTATATAAATGAGGATAGTTTCTAATGTTGAAAATCAACAATAAATGGTACCAAAGAACAGTTGTTTCTAAGACAACAACTAGACATTGAAACAATGATACTTAAGAGTGTCAAATAATGATATTCATTAAATATAGTGATGTGTGAATCATGTGTCAAAATAGAGATGAAATAAGTGTTGTCCTAAGTGCAAATACAGAGATTTTCATTGCTTGAAAGTTGATGATATCGCCTTAATAACAGTGAATAATACCATTTTCGAAAAGCCATTTCAATATGTGTCTTGTACTCACATTTTTTGTTCTTTTTTTTGGCTCAAAAACGAAAGAATACTACAGGTTATTCACTTCACATCAATAGTTTATTATTAAATCTCTTATATTGCACATAAATATTAGTATCATTTTGCTAAATCCTAGAGGTTTCTCAAATGAATGGAAATAGAAAACAACACTTGCTGAGAATATTCAAAAAAGGGCTATATAATTTTTTCTGTGTAGGAAAATCAAATACAAACAAAATCAAATCAAGCGAATTGATTACATGGAAAACTCACACAAATAATTATTGTTTTATTATTAAGTTCGGTGAGCATGTTTCCTATTCATAATCATCAATGTCCATACATATGATTCAAATTTCATCCTTGAAAAAAAAAAGATAAAATAAATACCTTTGTACCACCAATTGAGCTTGGAATAATATTTTGTCCAGCACCACGACCTCCATGCCAATCCTTCATTGAGGGTCCATCCACTATCTTTTGTGTAGCTCTAGTACTGTCATGAGCAGAGGAAAAAAGAGTCATCCATGATTTCACAACTATCTTGTAGCAGAGATCAACACTGTTATGAAAGAGAGAGCATTGCCATGATAAGCCATGGATATAGACATTCAGTGAAGAGATGAGTAAGATCAGTGATACAGTTGAAAACAAATAATAGAGAGGTACTGATAAAGGAAAAGAGTAGAACACAAAGTTCATGATGACAGAGAATGTTGTCAAAGTTCCATAAAGGAAAAGATGCTATCGTAGTAACAACAATATAAAGGAAGGGTTTTCAGTGCATTGCAAAATAGAGACCATTCATCCATAAGAGAGCGGTGATATGCCAAGAAAGGGGGGTTCTCTATACTGAATAGAACAACAAATGAATAAATGAACTGTATTTCATTTGAATAATAGTAGACTTGAGCATGGAGCAGTATATTGATTCAGTCAATGTAGGCATGATGACAATGATCATAAGTGCAGTCCAGAGACATTCGACATATAGTGGTAGCAATCATTAAATATATAGGAAGATATCCAAAGGAAGACAAACTCCCAATCAAAGGTAAGGAACTCAAGATGATAGCAAACACCAAAGGGATGACAGTCTGATTGATGAGACAAGTAGATACCAAATGCAAACATTGAAGAGTCATCATAGGCAAAGAGTTCCATGGAGGTTTAAAAAAGTGACAAAGATGAATATAAAAAATAACAGTGATTTACGACAATAAGTATGTTGAAAACAATCATTTCCAAAGTAAAAGTTATTTGATGATGGGTTGACTGTCTCACAAGATTGATATGCATGGTGAATAAGACAACGAGATAGGTATTAGAGAAAAAGAAAAAATCATAATGATAGTGAGGTCATCATGATTAAGCAAGGAAACAAGTAATGTCACTATTGTGAAGAGACTTCAACGACCTTTTCAAATCCTCCACCTTGATGAGGTATATTTACAGTTTTCAGATCTATATACACTGTTCTTGGGGGTATTTTATCAAAGACTCAAAAGGAAGCATTTGTTTCTTTTAGAGAAGAGTAGGGGCTTATGAAGGATATACAAACATATAGAAGAAAAATAACTAATTATAAATCAATCATGATAGTGAACACAATTAGGGACAGTCAATATAAAAAGCAATGAATAGTATTTTAAAAATTTCATTGACTACTCCAAATTTTTTCATTAACTACTCCAAAATTTTAAAAATCAAACACTAACAAGGATTATTCAAATTTCAGACGAAGGAAAATTTTAAAATTATTTAAATCCAAAAAAATTGATATTTGTTTAGCCAAACTGTCCAAGGTCCACAACAACATTCAAGCTTCTTCCGCAGTCATAAATGATATCGTCTTGAATTATCGTAGTTGCTCCCAAAAGGATATCAATCTCAACCTGACAAATGATTTTGATATTAGTACTTCTTTAATATTATTATAATGATAAAAAAAAGAAGATAATTTGCATTCTCACCTTGCTTTCTACAACACCATAATTGCGATATTGTAAAGAACTTTGAATCAAGAACCCAATTAACATGTGCAGAAAGATCAATTCATTGAAGTTGAGCCTATAAATAAGAAAAAGCTTGAGAATTTCAGTTCCACCATTATTTGAGAAGTTCCAAATTATTCATCAAGCTAATAGATTTGTGGTGATATACATACTACTAATATCTTTAACCTTTAGTTACAATGACTATTATGTGAGCTTCCTTTAAGACAAGTCTATTGATATATTGAAGCATCTGATCTTTACTTGTAAAATATAATAATGCAATAGTTGTGTACTATTTCATTTATAATTCAAGTCAGATAAGAATAGTGTCATGAACAAGTTGGTCATATTTGTGTCTACATCCACCTTACAAAAACTCTAAAGAATTCTACGAGTTTTTCCATCTTCTTGTGATGCTTTTAGGAAGTAAAGGGATTATTCCCCATTAAAATAAATATATAAAAACTACTAGAAATTTTTTTAGCCTCACCAACTATAAGAGTGCCTATTTATTAAAATTCAGAAGCTAGGTGTTGGGATGAATCTTTTGAACCAATTGATAACATCATTTTTTAATCTAACAATCTTTACAATTTAGTATTTAAAGTTTAGATCCTAATTTGAAAAGGCTTATTCTTAGTTTTAAAGGCCTTTGAGGTAATATAATTTTATCACAAGATTAAAAAATTGTAAAAATTGGTCAATAGAGTTCTTGGAGTGCTATGATATTGCTTGACATTTGTCTCCATGGGAGAAAAGTTGATTTCTTTTTAGAAATCATATTTGGTAACAGAGATAAACTTTCAGGTATTTAATTAAGATCATTTGAGTTGACATGATCTGGAAATGCTCTTATTGGACGTCTAATAGATGGCTGCGAAATCTTTGTTGATGAATTTAATTAACTGGTGATTAATTAAATCACTCCTCTGTCTCTTGAAGCTTTTCCATGCCTTTTGAAATGTGCCAAAATTGTAAAAACCCCAACCTAAAATGTGGTATAATTATAGTAGCTAGGTGTATCCTAAAATCTGCTATGGAAGGAGTCATGGAATACTCTTTTCACACCACTTGTCCTGCTGCAAAGTGCTATATTTTCCTCCTTACAACCTAAAATGTGGTATAATTATAGTAGCTAGGTGTATCCTAAAATCTTCTATGGAAGGAGTCATGGAATACTCTTTTCACACCACTTGTCCTGCTGCAAAGTGCTATATTTTCCTCCTTACAATGTGAACCATCATTGGAATAACCAACTACTAATCTCATACCATGGTTGGAGCTCTTTTGGACTTCTTAAGAACCAAATAGCAGAAAACCCTTTGTTTCTCTCATGGTTTGTGTCCTAAACTTGTGAAAAGTGAACTCAACGTAGAGACTCAACAGCAAAATCTTCCGCAAAGTAAAACAAAATTTCTTTATTTATTTTAAATTTTGGTGCATAAGATATGTTGATATCTAACTTTATAAAAAAAAAGTTCTTAGACTCAAAAAGATCCATTAGTTAAAGGGAACATTCATGTCTTTGTGTGAAATGTTTTAAAATTTCCTAAATGGCCATTATTTTAATAGACAAAGGTGCATTAGAATACATCAACCATACCATAAGTCCTGCTTCTGGAAAAGTATTAGACAAGAAAAAATCTTGCAGTAAAAGAGTGACTAAGGACTCTGAGATCAGTATCTTCTAGGTAGAAAAATATTCAACAGCTTTGTACTTGCCATCTCGAGTAAGGAAATGTTCCAGTGAATGAAGCCTCAATAATAATATTTCTTTTCCAAGAACACATAATGTGGCAACCATGGCCAATGGATTCTGAAGATACTGACTAGGAGCCACCGCATGCCTCAGAAACCCTACAAAAACACATGGGCTCATAAAATATGATAAAATCTGGCATTTAATTTTAACAATAAAATTATTTGAACCATTAGTTATAAGGTAATATCAATGATTCAAATTTAGTTTCTATGTTTGACTGTAAAGCCCCTTACTAATGTTTCACCCAGTTTTCCCACATTTTCCCAACAAAGATTTTGTCACATAGTTTGAATTAGTGTGATTCTATTAGGTTTCTATTCCCAAAGTTTATGTTGTTGGGTTTCATATTATTTTCAAATAACTTATTCAATGTTTGGCACACTCAAACACTTAAAAAGATTGCTGCACTATCAGAAAAATAACAGAGTACTGCCCTTGAAATGTATGAAAGTTTATTTAATAGATTATCATTGAATAATAGTTTACACAAGCAATAAATTGAGTATTCTGACCTCTAAACAACAGTATACATAATTGGAAAGAGGCTGATTGCAAACACTATCAATGCTCCATTCCTCTAGGTAATAATAGTAGATTGAAATAAGACCAAGTTTTGGTAGAATAATCACATTTAACTAGCATCTATCCAAGGTTCCACGCAAATCTCAACAGGGTCTACAACAGAACAAATTGTCCCTGATGGCCAAACACAACTGAGTTTGTAGTCTTATTCCAACAAAATGGGGTTGACTCAGATTTCTGTCAACTTGTAGCCAATATATGAGGTTCCAATGTCACTTCCCAGCATACTGTAAGTAAAGTCAACAAGGGATATGTAACATACACCTCCATATTTTTTTTCAAAATGGTTTGCCAAACAATGTACGCTCACCAAAAAATGAGTATTCTTGCTAATAAATACTGATTATATGTTTTAACTTTTATTCATTCAAGAAGCATGTTACATGGTCTTGGAAATAGCATTAAAATATCCTAAACTTTCTACAACCAAATACAGTGATATTACAAAATGCATGAGTCATAAAGCACATAAATTACCTCATATTAGAAACAAAAGACAACGTTACAGATTCTCTACCTATGTACATACTACAGACATCATCAACAACTTTAAATGGCTTCCTGTGATAGAAATCAGATATCTAGGATTCACAAACTCCAACTTCAATAACTTGTTCTAAACTTGCATCGTGTAAACTTTCCTCATGCATACCTTAGGCTGATCACAAAGGATAACACTTCCCAATACTTGGAACATTACAACCAAACCATAATGTCTTCAACATACATTCAAGGATATCATTCTTTTGAAATACAAAAATAGACATAACTTTGTCAATCAGCAATAAGACTTCTTAGTGGCTTCATGACCTCTTTTGTTACTTTGAATGATCAATCACAAGATTGATCAAAGAAATGGTAAGCATGTTAATGAGACACTAAATTCAATGGAATCCTCAAAACATCAATCAATAACTTATCCACGATGAAACATTACTGATAAGCAATCTAATGTGGGACTGTCACACTTGATTGTGACATAACAGTGATATGTAAATGATTCAAATATCATTGGCACACTCTTAAAAACCATGTAAATAACATCCACAACCTCAGGGTCAATCACAATGCTTTGGTTCCCAATCAAAATGGACTGAACTTTTAATGAATCAACATATTACTTATGGTTGTAACCTTCACTATCATAAACAATTTAATAGAGATCTAAAAAATAGGGACTTCATCCTCACTTACAACACTTGTTAATGTAATCAAAAGACTTATTTAGACTTATCATAATACTGTTCAATGCCCTGAATAGTTGAAAATTCCAAACATATCCATAATTAATCAAATCAGCAAAGTAAACTGTCAAAAACATGGAAGACTACCACACAGTCCGCCTAGGGCCTCTTCAAAACATGGTCAAACCTTCACCAAGTGACCTGAAACCTTGGGGGATTCAATGATACATAGTAAACTAATATCTCACCAAGTATTAGGCCGTTACACTGAGTATATTTGGAGATATAGAGTTCTTTAAGTCCATTGCTTATCTTAAGAGGGTTTTAGACAGCTTAAAAAAAATGCTTCAATCTTTCACCATGAGTCACAAAAAAACCACAAACAAGACTTAAAACAAAGGAAACCGAATATATCTTAGACTCCAATTGATTTTAGACCGAATTCAATCCATGAAAGAGAGAGATGAACTTCTGATCAGTGAAAATGCCAAAAGAACAAACCCAGAAATTTTGACCTACAGTTCCTTCAATTCTTTATGAAAATCCATCAAACCAAAAGAATTTGAAAGCTAACTCCACCCTCTATCCATCCATGTATGATAGAGACTACTTACAATCTATACAGGTCCATTAAAAGAAAAAAATCAGAGGAAAAGCATAAAAAACAGACTTTTATTAGTTTTTCCTCCTTCCCATTACATTCTCTCTCTATGCTTCTTCATCCATGACCCAAAGAGGGGTATTTAGACTCATAAAATAATTTTTCAACTATTTCAACCGACATTCAAGGTGGTTGAGTGATCTAACCTCCCTTTGACAACTTTTGGCAAATGTTGCAAAAGCAACTTTTGCAATTTTGTATTCAAATGACTCCCTATGGACCTAGAATTTTGCAAACATGTCACATATGATAAAAAATATGAATTACATCATTTTTCCCCCATTGGAAAAGTCAACACCCTTTGACCCTATTTGACCAACTTAGGTGTAATGTCCCCGTTTTTAGACTCATGGGATTAGCTTGGTTTGGCAACCCACACAAGCTAATCAGGCGATCAGAGGGGGTCAGATGGTGGAGCCAGCATTGAGATTCCATTCTGAAGGTTCAGATTATCAAGTCTGCTCTTCGTTCGGATCATTTTGGTTGACTTACTATTTTTAGTAAGTGGTATTTTGGGCATGGCCAAGATTAGCAGGGTGTCTGCACGGAGCGTCAAATATCTCAAGATCAAGTTTCAGTGAATCTCCAGTTTGAGAGACTTACTATTTATAGTAAGTCTATTTTTAGTAGTGGCTATTGGTAGGGCAGTGCCTATTCTTAGCTGGGCAGTTGGACTTGGTGCTCTGTCAGAAGTTTGTTGATTGCAGTCAGACATTCAGTGGCTTATATTTTAAATGTGTTATTAAATTAAATTATTTTGATTTAATTTAATAACTTATCACTTTATAACTTAATGTTATAAACTGAGATTATTTTTAAAGCCAATTAAGTGGAAATATTAAAAAGTGCTTTTTCGAAAAAGCTATATATTCTACTTGAAAAATCACTTTCATTCATCTTTTATGCAATCATTATTATTTTATTGGAATTCGTGAGAAGGACAAAACTTGGCTAGGGTTTCGAGGACTGATTCCTCATTTCGTGATTTGAGCCATTGTCTAATAATGGTGAATTTCACAGCTGTGTATTTTTGAGATCACGATTCGTTGCTGAGGTATATCGGATTGTGGAAGTTAATTCTGTAAGCTTGTTGTTGCTGATGAAATTGTATTCTTGATACAATACGATTTGAATTTCTGAATTCTACTGGAACTGCAAATTCATATTTTTGATTATCAAAGTTCGAGTGTGAGAAAGCTTATTGATTTTTGAGTAAATCTGGAAAGTGTATTTCAGTATACAGCTGCAGATATAATTTTGGACCATGTGTTGATAATTCTGGGCTGTGCGTGAGCCAACAGGGCTGTACAGCTATGTTCATTGTCTGAGATCATGCGAGATGTGTGCCGGCTTGGTAATACCATCAAATTCAGGGCCTACGCATTCAGTATTTGACGCCAAGCATTGTCTGCTACAACAGCCGCATCTAGGAAGGAGTCACGTGTGCATAACAGTCAGGAACTACGCATTTGCAGCCTGGTCTTATACGTTTGCAGACTAGAGTTTTGTTGCAGCTTGGAGATGTACGTTTGCAGATTGGGGACTTGTTGCAGCTAGTGTAATCATCAGGTGCATTATTAATTCCAATCAGTTTATAGAGGTTAATAAATTGGAAGTGTGCATGTTAGATTATAATAGAAGTTGATTCAAATAAATGTTTAATAATTCAGGATATGTTCGAAGGACATAATAAATTGAAATCTGATATTTCAAGTTTGAGCATAAATAATTATTATAATTATTGTTCGGAGCAATATTATGATGTAATTGCAAAAAAAATTCATAGTTAATATTGAATATTCAGAGAGAGCTAATTTAGGTTCTTCACAGTGGTATCAGAGCTCTTTTCCTGCCATCCTGTGGGGTCTGGACTAATTTTTATTCATAAGTTTTTAAAGTGATCAGCACTTCTATTTTTTCTAGCCATGGATAAATACAGGAGATCCAGTTCTGGAAGTCCTCATAGCAGTAAGGGAAATAAAGCAGAATTAAATGCTTTAGTAAAAAACGTTGACAGACTGAGACTGCATCAGCAGAGATTACCAGCGAGTTTGTCGGATCCAGCTATAGTAGATAGGGCAGCGAGATATATGGTCTCTACCTTTAGAAGGCCGACATCTAGTTTGCAGGGGAGAAGACTGGAGTATTCTCCGACAGTAATCCATGATGATGGATTTATTGCCCAGGAGCTAGTGGAAATTTCAGTGCCATTCGTTGACAGCAGAGCTGAGCATCACCAGGTTGAGGCTCCCAAAGCAGTCACTACAGATTGTATAGAGTCAGCTGATGTTGCAGTTATCACTAAGTGTTCAGATTCTTCCATGGAGGGAGTTATTATTGGAGATGTTTATGTCAGTTGTAGTAGTGTTGTTTCAGTTCAGGAGGCAGTTGCTTCCTTAGTTGAGACTGAGGCATGTACGGAGTCTCCCAGTGGTGAGGTGGGAGATTTGGGCATTATAGCGGGGTCAGTTGATGATAGTTCGTGCTCCAGCATTATTGGTGCACAACCTGATGTGGAGTCATGTGTGCAGGGTCACGTGTCAGCAGTTGAGATTTCAGCAGGAGATGTAGGAGCTGACACATCTGATCATACCTTTGAGGATGCTATGAGTTGCATGGGAGATGACACCCCCTGTGAGTTGTTGGGTGATGATTGCGAGGTGCGTATGAGCTCTGATAGCTTAGCTATTTATGATAGCAGTCGCAGTGTGGGATCAGTACAGGAGACAGTGGTTTTCTCCTATGTTGAGGATGTTAGCATGGAGCTTTCTGGTGATGACACTCAGGATGGGAGTGTTGCAGCTAATTTGGGCGACATAGTTTCATGCCACAGTTTGGTTGACTCATATGATGACATTGATCCGGGTATGCAGCCAAAGTTAGTAGAGGAGATGCAGATAAATGATGTGTACACTAGCATTGCAGATATCTCCGATGTTGAGAGTGAGGATGATGAGTGTTGTAGTATTTCCGGCTTTCTATATCTAACTTTGGGTGTAGATTCAGTGTTATCATATGGTGATAGTGAGTTCCAGGATTATGTGTTACAGGGACTCACAGATGAGGACAGGGAAGCTTATGAGTGGCAGGAGTTTGTTACAGCCAGGGCTTCCACTTTTCGAGATGGGGTTACCTCTTCAGTAACTCATGACGATGTGTCTCAGGATCTGGACTGTCAGATGGTTGCAGAGGACAAGGTAGCTGGAGATTGTGTTGAGTTAGTTTCAGCAGCAGCTTCCTCGGGGTTAGATGAGGACATGTCTGATGCCTGTACTCAGTTTGTAGATGAGTACTCAGGTGAAAGTACATAGAGAGACGGTGATCTTGAGGGGAGTTCGTTGTATACAGCTTCCTCTCATAGTGTGGACAGTGCATTTGAGGTTGTACATAGGAGGCCTGTTGTGCAGAGTCATCATGTGACCAGCCAGTTGCGAGTTGATGAGAGGGATATTTCTTTTACTCTCGAGCATTTTGATGCCGCTCGTTAGTTGCTAGCTGTTTATAGTTGGAGTACTCCTATGACGGATGAGTCCAGCAGTGGTTACCTTTCATTGACAGAGATTCACTCTTTGCGTGAGGCTGTCAAGATTTTGAGAAAGAACTATTTACAAATGGTAGCTGACCGAGATCACCTACTGGAGTGGGGGAGTACAGCTTATGAGGCACTGATGGACAGAGAGGAGGTGAGTGAGCTCACCTAGGAGTTCATAGGGACTATGGAGGTTTTAGATGATACTTAGCGGGCTCTTCAAGAGTCGCAAATCCGATTAGAGGAGGTGACCGTGGAGTTGGAGCATTTACAGTCTACACCAGCCCCAGACCCAGTTCGATTGCACATTGAGGTGGTTGGTGGTGAGTTTGCTCCTACGGTTGGTGATGAGGGACATGATGATGTAGCTGACACCCATGTTCAAGAGATGGGAGCACTTGGTACGGATGAGGTAGGAGTACCAGAGGAGACAGGATCTCAAGTTGATTTGCTTCCTTTAGCTGAGAGTGAGTCTACTTCATCATCTCACATAGCTGATAGCACGGGACAGTTGGCTATGCCACATTTGCAGGGGGATCAGCTGTGGATTGCGGGGGAGTGAGTTGATGCTTCCACTTATAATTTCTACTGCACTGAGTCATTTATGGAGTATCTACTTGAGAGTGCATACGTCCATCAGGATTCTTATAGAGGGTCTAAGGGTATTCTCATCCGTGGCTCTTGTGCTATTCGGATGTTGGTCGAGAAGATTGTGGAGACTCTTACTACTATGCTTCCCCACAGGGATTTTGAGGTTGGGTTCATTGAGAGGGTTGCTCAGGACCCTCCCCAACCTACAATTATACGGAGTCAGAGATTGGAGCCATCTCCTGATTCCTGGTTTGGCCATGATGAGCGGTTGACAGAGATTGGGGTTTCTAACCAGCATTTCACGGTGGGGTATGCTCATCATTTTTCTTTTGACCCTCAGGTGGAAAATTTGATCTCCCGCAGGGGTAAACCGTCTCCAGTATCATACCATCCATTATGGGATAGACTAGCACCATCGTTTGCAGATGGATTTGGCAGTTGCGAGTTAGATTACTTGCAATGTCCACACACTCAAGATCGTTTATTAGAGGGAAGAGTTGATAACAGTGATTCAAGCACATTTGGTCACTATTGTTTTCCCAATGCAATTGGGTGTGAGTGCTAGATAGACAGGGACTCAGGTTTTGACAGAGTTGTTATTTCAAATGGGTTGAGTTCCGTTGGGTTGTGTTCAGCATCGACATCTACAGTTGGTTTACAGATGTTTTTAGTGGTGTCTGTTCTGTTGATGTTGGTTCTTTCTTCAGAGGAGTTTTGTGGGGATCAAGACATTACTTATGACCATCCTTGAGATCCGGGTGGTTTATGATGTTGATTGTTTTTCTTGATTGCTTGAGGACAAGCAATCTTGGGAAGGGAGGACTGTAATGTTCCCGTTTTTAGACTCATGGGATTAGCTTGGTTTGGTGACCCACACAGGCTAATCAGGTGATCAAAGGGGGTCAGATGGTGGAGCCAGCATTCGGATTCTATTCTGGAGGTTCAGATTATCAGGTCTACTCTTCGTTCCAATCATTTTGGTCGACTTACTATTTTTAGTAAGTGGTATTTTGGGCATGGCCAGGATTAGCAAGGTGTCTGCACGGAGCATCAAATATCTCAGGATCAAGTTTCAATGAATCTCTAGTTTGAGAGACTTACTATTTATAGTAAGTCTATTTTTAGCAGTGGCTATTTCTGGCAGGGCAGTGCCTATTCTTAGCTGGGCAGTTGGACTTGGTGCTCTGTCAGAAGTTTGTTGATTGCAGTCAGACATTCAGTGGCTTATATTTTAAATGTGTTATTAAATTAAATTATTTTGATTTAATTTAATAAATTATGACTTTATAACTTAATGTTATAAAGTGAGATTATTTTTAAAGCCAATTAAGTGAAAATATTAAAAAGTGCTTTTTCGAAAAAGCTATATATTCTACTCGAAAAATCACTTTCATTCATCTTTTATGCAATCATTATTATTTTATTGGAATTCATGAGAAGGACAAAACTTGGCTAGGGTTTCGAGGACTGATTCCTCATTTCATGATTTGAGCAATTGTTTGATAATGGTGAATTTCAAAGCTGTATTTCTGAGATCACGATTCGTTGTTGAGGTATATCGGATTGTCGAAGTTAATTCTGTAAGCTTGATGTTGCTGATGAAATTGTATTCTTGATACAATACAATTTGAATTTCTGAATTCTACTGGAGACTGCAAATTCATATTTCTGATTATCAAAGTTGGAGTGTGAGAAAGCTTATTGATTTTTCAGTAAATTTGGAAAGTGTATTTCAGTATAAAGCTGCGGATATAATTTTGGACCATGTGTTGATAATTCTGGGCTGTGCGTGAGCCAGCAGGGCTGTACAGCTATGTTCATTGTCTGAGATCATAGGAGATGTGTCTCGGCTTGGTAATACCATCAAATGCAGGGCCTACGCATTCAGTATTTGACACCAAGCATTTTCTGCTACAACAGCCGCATCTAGGAAGGAGTCAAGTGTGCATAACAGTCAGGAACTACACATTTGCAGCCTGGTCTTATACGTTTGCAGACTGGAGTTTTGTTGCAGCTTGGAGATGTACGTTTGCAGATTGGGGACTTGTTACAGCTAGTAATCATCAGGTGCATTAATTGCGATCAGTTTATAGAGGTTAATAAATTGGACGTGTGCATGTTAGATTATAATAGAAGTTGATTCAAATAAATGTTTAATAGTTCAGGATATGTTCGGAGGACATAATAACTTGAAATCTGATATTTCAAGTTTGAGCATAAATAATTATTATAATTATTGTTCGGAGCAATATTATGATGTAATTGCAAAAAAAATTCAAAGTTAATATTGAATATTCAGAGAGAGCCAATTTAGGTTCTTCACAGTGGTATCAGACCTCTTTTCCTGCCATCCTGTGGGGTCTGGACTCATTTTTATTCATAAGTTTTTAAAGTGATTAGCAATTCTATTTTTTCTAGCCATGGATAAATACAGGAGATCCAGTTCCGGAAGTCGTCATAGCAGTAAGGGAAATACAGCAGAATTAAATGCTTTAGTAGAAAGCATTGAGAGACTGAGACTGCATCAACAGAGATTAATAGCGAGTTTGTCGGATCCAGCTATAGTAGATAGGGCAGCGAGATATGTGGTCTCCGCCTTCAGAAGGCCGACATCTAGTTTGCAGGGGAGAAGACTGGAGTTTTCTCCGACAGTAATCCATGATGCTAATGTCTCTACATCTAGTTCAGCACTTGCTATTCCTATCCGCAATGTTGATGATGGATTTATTTCCCAGGAGCCAGTGGATATTTCAGTGCCATTCGTTGACAGCAGAGCTGAGCATCACCAGGTTGAGGCTCCCAGGGCAGTCACTACAGATTGTATAGAGTCAGCGGATGTTGCAGTTATCACTAAGTGTTCAGATTCTTTCGTGGGGGGAGTTGTTATTGGAGATGTTTATGTCAGCTGTAGTAGTGTTGTTTCAGTTCAGGAGGCAGTTGCTTCCTCAGTTGAGACTGAGGCATGTACGGAGTCTCCCAGTGGTGAGGTTGGAGATTTGGACATTACAGCGGGGTCAGTTGATGATAGTTCCTGCTCCAGCATTATTGGTGCACAGCCTGATGTGGAGTCATGTGTGCAGAGTCACATGTCGATAGTTGAGATTTCAGCAGGAGATGTAGGAGCTGACACATCTGATCATACTTTTGAGGATACTGTGAGTTGCATGGGAGATGACACCCCCTGTGAGTTGTTGGGTGATGACTGCGAGGTGCATATGAGCTCTGATAGCTCAGATATTTATGATAGCAGTCGCAGTCTAGGATCAGTACAGGAGACAGTGGTTTTCTCCTATGTTGAGGATGTAAGCATGGAGCTTTCTGGTGATGATACTCAGGATGGGAGTGTTGTAGCTGATTTGGGCGACATAGTTTCATGCCACAGTTTGGTTGACTCATATGATGACATTGATCCGGGTATGCAGCCAAAGTTAGTAGAGGAGATGCAGATAGATGATGTGTACACTAGCATTGCAGATATCTCTGATGTTGAGAGCGAGGATGATGAGTGTTGTAGTATTTCCGACTTTCTATATCTAACTTTGGGTGTAGATTCAGCGTTATCATATGGTGATAGTGAGTTCCAGGATTATGTGTTACAGGGACTCAGATGAGGACAAGGAAGCTTATGAGTGGCAGGAGTTTGTTACAGCCAGGGCTTCCACTTTTAGAGATGGGGTTACCTCTTCGGTAACTTATGAGGATGTGTCTCAGGATCTAGACTGTCAGATGGTTGCAGAGGACAAGGTAGCTGGAGATTGTGTTGAGTTAGTTTCAGTAGCAGCTTCCTCGGGGTTAGATGAGGAGATGTCCGATGCCTGTACTTAGTTTGTAGATGAGTACTCAGGTGAAAGTACACAGAGAGACGGTGATCTTGAGGGGAGTTCGTTGTATACAGCTTCCTCTCATAGTGTGGACAATGCATTTGAGGTTGTACATAGGAGGCCTGTTGTGTAGAGTCATCGTGTGACCAGCCAGTTGCGAGTTGATGAGAGGGATATTTCTTCTACTCTCAAGCATTTTGATGCCGCTCGTCAGTTGCTGGCTGTTTATGGTTGGAGTACTCCTATGATGGATGAGTCCAGCAGTGGTTACCTTTCATTGACAGAGATTCACTCTTTGCATGAGGCTGTCAAGATTTTGAGACAGAACTATTTACAGATGGTAGCTGACCAAGATCACCTAGTGGAGTGGAGTACAACTTATGAGGCACTCATGGACAGAGAGGAGGAGGTGAGTGAGCTTACCCAGGAGCTCATAGGGACTATGGAGGTTTTAGAGGATACTCAGCAGGCTCTTCAAGAGTCGCAGATCTGATTAGAGGTGATAGTGGAGTTGGAGCATTTACGGTCTACACCAGCCCCAGACCCAGTTCAATTGCACATTGAGGTGGTTGGTGGTGAGTTTGCTCCTACGGTTGGTGATGAGGGACATGATGATGTAGCTGACACGCATGTTCAAGAGATGGGAGCACTTGGTACGAATGAGGTAGGAGTACCAGAGGAGACAGGATCTCAAGTTGATTTGCTTCCTTTAGCTGAGAGTGAGTCTACTTCATCATCTCACATAGCTGATAGCACGGGACAGTTGGCTATGCCACATTTGCAGGGGGATCAGCTGTGGATTGCGGGGGGAGCGAGTTGATGCTTCCACTTATAATTTCTACTGCACCGAGTCATTTATCGAGTATCTACTTGAGAGTGCAGACGTGCGTCAGGATTCTTATAGAGTGTCTGAGGGTATTCTCATCCGTGGCTCTTGTGCTATTCGGAGGTTGGTCGGGAAGATTGTGGAGACTCTTACTACTATGCTTCCCCACAGGGATTTTGAGGTTGGGTTCGTTGAGAGGGTTGCTCAGGACCCTACCCAGCTTGCAATTATACGGAGTCAGAGATTGGAGCCATCTCCTGATTCCCGGTTTGGCCATGATGAGTGGTTGGCAGAGATTGGGGTTTCTTACCAGCATTTCACATTGGGGTATGCTCATCATTTTTCTTTTGACCATCAGGTGGAAGATTTGATCTCCCGCAGGGGTAAACCGGCTCCAGTATCATACCATCCATTATGGGATGGATTAGCACCATCGTTTGCAGGTGGATTTGGTAGTTGCGAGTTAGATTACTTGCAGTGTCCACACACTCAAGACTGTTTATTAGAGGGCAGAGTTGATAACTGTGATTCAGGCACATTCGGTCACTGTTGTTTTCCCAATGCAATTGGGTGTGAGTGTTGGATAGACAAGGACTCAGGTTTTGACAGAGTTGTTATTTCAAATGGGTTGTGTTCAGCATCGACATCTACAGTTGGTTTACAGATGTTTTTAGTGGTGTCTGTTCTGTTGATGTTGGTTCTTTCTTCAGAGGAGTTTTGTGGGGATCAGGACATTACTTATGACCATCCTTGGGATCTGGGTGGTTTATGATGTTGATTGTTTTTCCTGATTGCTTGAGGACAAGCAATCTTGGGAAGGGAGGACTGTAATGTCCCCGTTTTTAGACTCATGGGATTAGCTTGGTTTGGTGACCCACATAGGCTAATCAGGCAATCAAAGGGGGTCAGATGGTGGAGCCAGCATTGGGATTCCATTCTGAAGGTTCAGATTATCAGATCTGCTCTTCGTCGGATCATTTTGGTCGACCTACTATTTTTAGTAAGTGGTATTTTGGGCATGGCCAGGATTAGCAGGATCTCTGCACGGAGCGTCAAATATCTCAGGATCAAGTTTCAGTGAATCTCCAGTTTGAGAGACTCACTATTTATAATAAGTCTATTTTTAGCAGTGGCTATTTCTGGCAGGGCAGTGCCTATTCTTAGCTGGGTAGTTGGACTTGGTGCTCTGTCAGAAGTTTGTTGATTGCAGTCAGACATTCAGTGGCTTATATTTTAAATGTGTTATTAAATTAAATTATTTTGATTTAATTTAATAAATTATGACTTTATAACTTAATGTTATAAAGTGAGATTATTTTTAAAGCCAATTAAGTGAAAATATTAAAAACTGCTTTTTCGAAAAAGCTATATATTCTACTCGAAAAAGCACTTTCAGTCATCTTTTATGCAATCATTATTATTTTATTGGAATGCATAAGAAGGACAAAACCTGGCTAGGGTCTCAAGGATTGATTCCTCATTTCGTGATTTGAGCAATTGTCTGATAACGGTGAATTTCACAGCTGTGTATTTTTGAGATCACGATTCGTTGCTGAGGTATATCGGATTGTGGAAGTTAATCCTGTAAGCTTGATGTTGCTGATGAAATTGTATTCTTGATACAATACGATTTGAATTTCTGAATTCTACTGGAGACTGCAAATTCATATTTCTGATTATCAAAGTTGGAGTGTGAGAAAGCTTATCGATTTTTGAGTAAATCTGGAAAGTGTATTTCAGTATACAGCTGCGGATATAATTTTGGACCGTGTGTTGATAATTCTGGGCTGTGCGTGAGCCTGCAGGGCTGTAAAGCTTTGTTCATTGTCTGAGATCATGCGAGATGTGTGCCGGCTTGGTAATACCATCAAATGCAGGGCCTGCGCATTCAGTATTTGACGCCAAGCATTGTCTGCTACAACAGCCGCATCTAGGAAGGAGTCACGTGTGCATAACAGTCAGGAACTACGCATTTGCAGCCTGGTCTTATACGTTTGCAGACTGGAGTTTTGTTGCAGCTTGGAGATTGACGTTTGCAGATTGGGGACTTGTTGCAGCTAGTGCAATCATCAGGTGCATTATTAATTGCGATCAGTTTATAGAGGTTAATAAATTGGAAGTGTGCATGTTAGATATTAGTAGAAGTTGATTCAAATAAATGTTTAATAGTTCAAGATATGTTCGGAGGACATAATAAATTGAAATCTGATATTTCAAGTTTGAGCATAAATAATTATTATAATTATTGTTCTGAGCAATATTATGATGTAATTGCAAAAAAAATTCAAAGTTAATATTGAATATTCAGAGAGAGCCGATTTAGGTTCTTCACATTAGGGCTTCAAGGGTCACTATGCACCTAATGTCTCTCAAAGCCTTACAAATGAATTCAAATGAATACAATAGACTCATTTAAGCTTAAGAACAATAGAAATGGCCTTTCCTTGGCCTTATTACATGATTTGACCAAAATTTGGTGATGGAATTTCATTGTGTTCCTAGTGCTCCTACACCACATCCATTCAGACTTAGTTAAATGTCCAATATATCTTGTTGTCCAATACATCCATTGAATCAAAATTGTAAGGCAAATTGTGCCATTGAGGTCATGTAGGCCTATAAGGCCATTATGGGTCAAAGTTGGTCAACTCCTCAATAGGTGTCCTTGTGGAGTGAAAATGTTGTAACTCATGTTTTTAAGCTATTTTTGGCATGTATGCAATGTCCTAGGTGAATTAGAGTTGTTTTGTAGGAGAAAGCGAAAAATTGCAAAAGTTGCACTAGCAACTTTTGCAACTTTTAATGCCGATTGTGCAAGTTTGTAAAAACAACAGCTAACTGATTGAAATTATGGTTCGAACCATTGGAGATTATCTAAAAGGTTTAAATATGCCTCTATGGGGTCGAGTCATGGTTGGTTGAAGATTTTGGTAATACATTTGAAGTAATACAATTCTGATTTCCTAAAAAATAACTAATTTTTGGTCTGATTTCTTGATTGGTACTGCTCTATACGGATAGTTAATGGTCTCTATTGCACGTGGATGGATAGAGGAATGAGTTAGCTTCCATTTTCTTTTGGTTTCACATATTTTTATTAATATTTGAGGGTTATATGCTGTTTTTGGTGACTACAGGTCCAAATTTCTGGGTTTGATTTTCCTGCAAACTTGCTAGTTTTTTGCTTGGTACGTACATAATAATGAGTGTACGGATGAACCAGTGGTATTTATGGAAAGGTTGAAGAGTAACCTTTCATTTGAGACCGGTTTGAGGCAAAACCATTGACTCTAGAGGACGTTATTCATGTTTTTGTGCAGACAGGTCTGAAACCCTCACTAGGGTATCCAGTGGATTGTATAAATTGCTTATTTTCCAATCTAGTCGGAAAAAGGCTACAAATTGGTTTATTGCTTCTTTATTATGTGTGTTTTAATATGGAAAGGTTTTAGGTTGTGGTGAAATTTTTTCCATTGCATATGGTGATGCCCTGGCACTGTCAACACAATGAAATCAATGTTTCCTTATGACTGTGAATACCAATGTGTGGCGTTGTGTCTTTTTGAGGGGTTTAGGCACTGTCAAAGGGTGGATTCATGAGTTTAGAGGCCAATTACATATTTTCCATGCATTGGGCTGGTTTTGGGGCTTGTTTTTTAAGTACTTCCTTTATAAATTTGTCCTAATTGAGGGCTAGAAAGTGAGGACAGTCACCTTTTCTACCTTTTGTTCCAAAACAAGGATGATTATTTTTTTGATATGTTGTTTGGATGTATGAAAGGAGATCAAAAGTACCTTTGATCAGTTCCCAAGGTCTGTGTTGAAAGGGTTGTCTCCTAGAAACACTCGGGTTAGGCTACTAGGCCTTGTTGGCAATATTATAGCAGATGACATGAAATGTTGTATTGGGTTGGTGTAAGTGGTTATTTTGTGTTGCGTGAAGCCTCTCCATGCTGCATCAGTCCTTTTGAATGTCTTCAAATAGTTCTTGGTTCTGGTGCCAAGTTTCTCTCTATTGGTTCCCAGGGCAAGTGTCCCTTCCATCAACTTGTGAAGGGTCTTGTGGATCCACAAATGTGTCACTTGATTGAACTGTTTCTAATGATTGTCTGATGAGTTCCAACTGTCCTTGTACCTCTGCATCAACAAAGAAGCCATTCACCAAAAAAAATAAAGAATGATAGAAAAACAATAGGGCTAAGAGGTCTTCAAAGTCAAGGAAAACAACTATAAGAGGATTTGAAAACAAGACAATAAAATCAAAGAAGCAAAAAGCCTTTGGATTCAAGGAAAGTAGAAAAGAGCCAAGGACTGCTGAGTAGAAAGTTGAACTAGGTAGGGACCTTCTAGTGTCTTTTGCCTCTCCAAACCCTGTAATGTTAACAAAAACTTTAACCATCTCAAATCCCACATGATCTATCTTATGTAATACTCAAGATAAACATGTGTTCAAAAATATTTATAGAACATCATGTATTTAAATTTTATATGGGTTTGGGCTAGAAAAGCTAACTCTAGCCACAAATTGGCATCGTATTAAATTAGTTAGAACTTTGACCTAGTCCACCTCCGACATTGCCTCACAATAATAGCTTGTCCTCTTATATTTAAATTATTAAATAGAATAATAATAGTCTAATAGATTGTTTACTAAGGGTAATTTGGAACATTCAAAATTGCAAAACTCGCCCACATCCCCTTACCACTATAAAGTGGCTCCATAAATCTAGTACACACATGAGAAGGTTCATATGTAAGGATTATGGTGTACAATTGAGATTATCTTTGTTCACAGTCTCAAAAATGTGGTCTCCCAAAATTTACCAAGCACAAAAAAATTCCATCAAAACAATCTTGTATTCACATAAGGAATATGTACTATTTTTATTGCTGTGATTTTGTTTACTGTTTATTCAAGATTAAGGACAAAGTGCTAGTTTGGAGTACTATGATAATTGATTTAGTATTTTGGGTTAAAACAATATTTTTATTCAACTTAGTATTTTGGGTTAAAAGAATGTTTTAATTCAACTTTCTTCACTCTTACTACTTCAAAGTTCAAAGAAGGTTATTCACATTATCTTTAAAATTTTGGTGTAATTGGTGTTCTTTGTACCAGAACATTAATAGATTTAACTAGTTTGAATGCATCAATGGCTTAGCACAGTTGTTGTGCTTAAGTGAGTTATGGACTCCCATGTTTGCAATAAATGGAGAAATTTTATTCCTTGAAATTCTGCGTAGGCTAGATGGAATGTAATTTTATTATGTAATATGATGGTACGTACCTGACCTACTTTTTATAGTCTATGTTAATAGAATCATTGTGGACTGTACCCTTTTGTTTTCTTCTCTTGTTTATAACTTCTGTTATATCTCTAAGAGCAGCCTAACATAAGTTCAACCTGTAATTTTCTGTCATTTTTGGTATTATTTCTTCATACACCTCTTTAGTTATGTATTTGCAGTTAATTTGATCTTATTCCTATTTTCATGCTCTATCTCTGCTTGCTGCATTGCATCTGTCTTTTTAAACAGCAGGACTGTGTAAGCATGCAATTTTAAGATTTAATGTTCTTGACTTTTTTGAAAAAGAATTGTTTCTCATAAGATTTTATTATGGAACATGTTGTTTATTAATATCTCTTTAAGTTCATTGTAAACTCTTATAGTGTTGCAAAACAAAAAAATTATAAAGTTATAAAGTACTAAAGTGGGTAGTCCAGGCTTTTGGGATTAGTTTTGTTTGATGACCCTCGCAAATTAATCAGGTGATCAGAGGGGGTCAGATTGTGGAGCCAGTATTGGGATTCCATTCTGCAGATTCAGTTTACCAGGTCTACTCTTCGTTCAGGTCAATTTGGTCGACTTACTATTTTTAGTAAGTGGTATTTTGGGTATGGCCAGGATTAGCAGGGTGTCTGCACGGAGTGTTAGAGGTTTCAGGATCGAGCTTCAGGGAATCTCCAGTTTGAGAGACTTACTATTTATAGTAAGTCTATTTTTAGCAGCTGGCTATTTTTGGCAGTGGGTTATTTTTGGCAAGGCAGTTGGCGTTTGGGCTCTGGTGTCGGAAATGAGTCTATTTCAGTTAGCAGAATTCAGTGGCTTTGTTTTTAAAGTTATCGTTATTAAATTAAAGTATTTTAATTTAATAACGTAAGTACTTTATAACTTTATTGTTATAAAATGAAATTATCATTTTAAAGCCTTTTATATTAAAAAAGTGAAATTGTGCTTTTTCCGAAAAAAGCTATAAGTACAACTCGAAAAAGCACTTTCATTTACCCATTGTTGATTTGATAAATTGTTTATGTGAGAATTCTGCTTGGCTTGGAAAAGCTAGGGTTTTGAGGACTAATTCCTCTTCTAGCAATTTGAGCCATTATAGATTGATGGTGAATTTTGCAGTTGTATCTGTGATCATAGTCCAGTGCTGAGGTATACTGGATTTTGGTGAAGTTTTAGTATTTAATTCTGCAGGCAAAATCAAATTGCTCACAGAGAATTCGAATTGTTCATGGCTGAGGTTTAATAATTGATCAAGAGATTGGTGGAGTTTTTCATGCTGATGCTGAATTGGTTATATTGAAAATCGAATTTGCAATTATCTGGAGACCCACATTAATTCTTGGCTGCGTATTTGATTGGGAAAGGCATGGCATTTAATGTGGGATAGCTGCGTTTCATAAAGAGGAACCGTTTGGGTGTTTTGAAGGCTGGCTTGAATTCTGAGAAGTGTTTCGGTCCCATTTTCCCACCCACGTGATTGCTGCAGGAGGCGTCATACAGCTGCAAGGCTCCTGCGTAAGCTTTCAGGCAGTCACGCCTTGCTCTACATGCCCATGTGACTGCAATCTGGGCTGTCTCTCAACTTGCTGGGGCTCCTATTTGCTACAAATCAGTCACGCATTCATTGGATGCTGCCACATGATTGTACAGGCTTAGTATTTATTGTGTTGGGCTGTGATACGGTTCAAGGAGTATTTTGCATACACAAACAATCCACAATCTGCCAGGTGCTTAATTTCCTATTTTAATTAAATGTTTATATATATTGTTTGTGATGAAAATAAAAGAATAAATGTTATCAAGGAGTGCAATTTGTTTTAGTTGGTTCATTTGAAATTGGTGGAAAATTTGTGACATTGTTCTATGAGGCCATATTTGGCGTAAGAAATTGCAAACATATCAAATTAAAAATTAAGCAATCAGGAAGAGTCCGATAGGCTCTTTACAGTGTTGCAAAACAAAAAAAAATTCCGTCGTGGCAGGCTAAGGAAAACTATGATAATTACATCCCACTTATGCCTGTATCAATCTTTGTTCACTCTCTTAAATTTCCTAGATAAGTAGTAGCAAACAAACTAGTAATCTAATGTTTGTATCTGTAAAGGCATTTTTGTAATGGTTTCCGACATCAACCAACATCAATTAGCTTAGATATTGATCACCTATTGGGTATTGCTGCATGTATACACAATATTATGTTCCCTGAAATGACTTTTTTATTTAGACTTTTCTCCTTGCAAAATTATTATTGTTCTGTCTGTTTGCATCTCATGACTTGTTTTTTTGAAACTTACTGAATTTGTCCTCTTGCCTTTTATCGAGCTCGAGGGGCTTAGGCGACTTTGCCATTTTTGTCAAAATGTTCTACTTTTTTCCATTCCTGTTAATTATCAGTTCTCTTCACATCTACATATATATTGCTAGAGGGGCTCAAGAGACTTTGCCAATTTTTGTGAAAATGTTATAATTCTTTCCATTCATGTTAATTATTAGTTCTCTTCACATCTACATATATATTATCCCCTCTTTATTTTAATGTTTATCAGCATTTAAAGTATTTGGCTGAGGGCAGAACCTCATCCTTTATGGCTAGGAACTTTAAATGTACTGTAGTTAGTAGCCTTTTCCTTTATAACTTGAAGCTTCACATTTACAGAAGTCAATTTTATTTATCTTTTTTGCAATTTTGAAAGTGGTATAAGATCTCCTTCAAGACAAGCTATTGTGATGCACAATTTGTAACCTTCATGAGAGGAATTTCATTTCTTTCTATTCTAATTCCTTCCTTAAAAGTTAAAATGTATAAAATGAAATCAAAAGGATGTGCTTTAGGGTTGTATACCCTAGCCTTTTGAAGCTTTCCTTTTTTTGTTTTATTTTAATAACATATCTTAGTAATGGAGCCACGTAGCCTTAAGGTTTTGTGCCTTAGGTTATATTGTAAACAAAACTTTCATAATAGATAGTGTATGACATTAATAAGAAAGACATAATTTAAGTCTTTTAAAATTTATCTTTTATTTTTTATATTTTAAATATTGATAATAATAACTTACTTGATAAACATAAATTCTTTTTATGTTTATTAAATAAGTTTTATTGTTATTATTTAGAATATATAAATATAAAAGATAAATTTTAAATGAAGACTTAAATTATGTTTTATATTATTTTTTGATGCTTTGCTACTTAGTAAATGGTGTTTTTATAAACCTTTTACTAAAGTTTTGATGCTCAAGGAGTTGTGTCTCGATAACTGAAGATTATTTTGGAGATGTGGCAGTCCTTTTGTGCCAAATGGAGAGACTTTCTGTTACAATTGATGAGTTGTTTGTTGGGTGGAGAGAGTATAGGAGTCTTCTTGGAGTCCTTTTGGAGTTCCTTGAGAGATTTTTTGAGTTATCTCCATGTGCACACATCAGAGGCTGAGTTTGAGGGACATTTGGCATCTTTTGGGACTTTTTAGAGTCCCCTTTGAAATGTTTTCTTCCAGATCTGAGTTTATCATTCCTATTTTATAGGATTTGGATGGGAGATGGTGATTTTTAGATACTCCTCTTTTGGAAGGAGATGGGTTCAATTTTGGAGGGAGTCAAGGCTATTGTGACATTTCCTTGTCCTTTGCTTGCTCATTTTCTGGATTGTATCATTGGAGTTGATGTTCTTTGGCCTTTGAAGGCATAATACAGCTAATTTTGATCTACTTTGGGACTCATTTTTGTGTGCAAAATTGATGATTGATGTTTATTTTCTCTGTTTTTCCCAAGAACCTTTAGATTTATGTCTCATTTCTGCACCTATTTGAGTTAGTGAAATTGTTGTGCATAGGTCATAAGTTGTGCAGCTTAATGGAAATGTATTGATTGTGATTTATATCCTTTTGATATCATTAATTAAAGCCTTCTTCTGAAACATTTTTATGCAGAGATTTTTGTCAAAGTTGTGTCATACAGTTGGTTATATTCCCATCATTGTGTTACTGACATATCAAATCCTTCATCTTGTTTTGGTGCATCACCTTTTATGTTCAAGTAATCTTCATTTTTAGTACTTCCTATCCCTTTCCCTCATAAGCTTAGAGTTTTCAGTAGTTTAGGTGGAGCATCATATAGCATCAAATAGGAACCGGCCTAGAACCCGAAGGTTCAGTCACCCTTGTAGTTTACCCACAAACTAGTGATTGTTCCCATGTTACTCCAAAATTACTAGGGTTTAAAGACTTAGTATTGGGTGCAAAATTTTGGAGTTAACAATAATATCACTTTATAAAATTAAGTGATTTAACTTTTGAAAAGGAGCCCAAATAATAAATATTTGCCCACTGAAGCCTGTGACTAGCTGGCATCCTCTAAAAGAAGCTATTAGCCTATCTGGATGGGGAGATAGACTAATTAGGCGCCATAATGGCCTACTATGGAGAAGGGGACATTATAGTCCTCCCTTCCCAGGATTGCTTGCCCTCAAGCAATCTTATCGCAGGGTGCTGCAGAATAGACTTACCCTCTCTTGTGGCATCCTCGATCGCTAAGTCCTTCCATCAAATCAAATACTCTCGGATAGCCGTGTTCTGCAGTTTCCTTTCTTTGACCTCAATCACCTCAGGTGGAACCAAAACCAATTTACCTTCCTTATCAAGTGGGGGTAATCCATCTGAAGGGACTATCTGCTATCCAATCACCTTCTTGAGGCAAGACACGTGAAAAATATTATGAATCCATTGTCTGACGGAAGGTCGAGCTTGTAAGCTACCTTGCCAACCCTCTTGGAAATGCGATATAGAACATAAAATTGGGGCTTGAGCTTCTCTGAACCACTCTTCTTCAGCGAACTTTGTTTGTATGGCTGAAGACAAAGGTAAACCTTATCTTTGCCTCAAAGCTCCGCTTTGTCCTGTGTCAATCAGCATACATCTTTTTCTGATTCTATGCCCTCTGAATGTTTTTCCTGAGAGACCTAGGAATATCCTGATGATCCTATAACCATTCTCTCGCAATCGGAGCCATGTTGTCCTGTAGAGCCAAGTCTACAAAAGAAAGTGACTGGCTGCCATAGAGAGCCCGAATGGTGACATGCCAATAGTCATGTGATAGGTGAAGTTGTAGCAAAACTCCCCCAAATACAACCATCGAACCCATGCTCTCTATTGTCCTGCTACATAATTTCGGAGATAGCCTTCTACCCATTTGTTCACAATCTCCGTCTGGCCATCTGTCTGAGGGTGGTAACTAGTACTAGGAGTCAACTCGGTGTCTACTAATCTGAACAACTCCTGCGAGAAGGTGTTGACGGACTTATTGTCTTTGTCGATCACAATGTTCTTGGGGAGACCATGTAGCCTAAAAATCTCTCAGAAGAATAACTCAACTACCTGCGAAGCTGACCAATCTACTGTGATAGCAAAGAAATGAGTGAACTTGGTAAGTCTGTCGACCAACACAAATATACTGTCCCCGCCCTGCACTCTCGGTAAACCAATAATGAAGTCCATTGAAATACCCTCCCACTTCTGAGCTGGAATGGGAAGGGGCTGCAATAACCTGACCGGATGCTCGTGCTCGGACTTGTTCTACTGACAAGTCTGGCACTCTCTAACATGCTGAAGGACATCGTCCTTGAGGCCCTTCCATGAGAACCTCTCTCTGACCTACCTGTATGTTTTGAAAAATGTCGAATGTCCTGTTGTGGGCACATCATGAACAACCCTCATTATCTTAGCCTTAAGCTTAGAGCCTGGCACTAGGTAGATCCTATCCTTATAGAAAATAATTTCATCAACTACCTTGTACCTACCATCCGGAGGCTGACCATCCAAAATCTGAAAAGTTGGAGTATTCTTAGAATACTCAACTAGCAAATGAGATTTTCAATTAGCGGAGATCTCTAATAAAACACAAGACGCTATTGGGGGCCTCTTGGAAAGTGCATTAGCCACAATATTATTTTTCCCCTTGACACACTCGATGTCAAAATTGTACGCTTGAATTTTACTGACCCACTTTTGTTGCCTTTCACTCAACTCTTTCTCTTCCAAGAAGTAGCGTAGGCTATTGCAATCTGTCTTGACTGTAAACTTGCCACCCACTAGATACTGTTTGAATTTAGCCAGAGCGTGCATAATGGCAGGCATCTCCTTGTCATAACTGGAATACAATCTCTCACTGTCCTTAAGTTTCCTGCTCTCAAATTGTATGGGATGTCTGTCCTGCACCAATCCCATTCTTTGAAGCATCTCACTCTAGAACAAAAGTGCGAGAGAAGTCTGGAAGAGCTAGAACCCGACAAGTACTCATGACTGTCTTGAGTCTATCAAAGACCACCTCTGCCTCATCTGTCCACCTGAAAGCCCCTTTCCGAGTAAGATCGGTGAGGGGAGCTGCTGTCTAAGAGAATCCCTTAACGAACCTCCTGTAATAAGAACACAATCCAAGGAACCTCCTCAAATTTGACACATTCCTCGGTGGTGGCCAATCCCGAATTGCCTGGATTTTGTCCTAGTGTACCTTAACTCCATCGGCCCCTATCAAATGCCCCAGGTAGAGAATCTCAATCAATCCAAACTCGCACTTGGATTCTTTTGCAAACAAAGACTGACTCTCCATGATGCTAAGAATCTCATCCAAGTGCTGTAAGTGTTCTTCCTACGTCTTGCTGAAGACCAAAATGTCATCAAAGAATACCAAGACGCTCTTGCGCAACTGCATTTTGAATATGTGATTCATGCAAGACTGAAATGTAGCAGGTGTGTTAGTGAGCCCAAATGGCATCACTAGAAACTCATAGTGCCCATAGTGACATTTGAAAGTTGTCTTATGAACAACCTCCTCTCGGACTAGTATCTGATGGTACCCCGATCGAAGATCTATCTTTGAAAAATAAACTTCCCCATGCAACTCATCTAACAGCTCATCAATCCGAGGAATGGGATACATGTTCTGTACGGTCCTCTTATTCAGTGCACGGTAATCAATACACATGCAAAGAGTGTCATCCTTCTTCACCAAAACCATTGAAGAAGCAAAGGGGTTGGAACTGGGTCTGATGTGCCCCATATCTAAAAGCTCCTTAATCGTCTCCTCAATTTCGTCCTTATAGTGCTTGGGATGACGATAAGGGGTAGTGATCACGGGCATGGCACCCTCCTCCAACTCAATGATATGCTCAAAGCCTTTGTCTGGAGGTATACCTAGAGGGATGTCCTAAAAAACCCGCCTATGCTTATCAAGCACATCTTGAATATGTGTGAACCTGTTGGCTTGAATCTGGTGTGGGTTTAGAGGATATGAAACAATGGGCTGCCCACTCCATATCGTTGTGTCTCATGATGGCCTCCATCCTGTGAGCTGAAACCAATCGTAACCCACCATCTGGCATGGCCTTAAGCACAATCAGTTGATCACCCTGCATAAACTCTAACTATTTTAGCTGATGATCAATAGTGTATCTCCCTAGGATCTATAACCACAACATGCCCAAAATGGCATCAAGACTATCCAAGTCAATGATGTAGAAATCAACCTCTAGGAGATAATCCCCAAAGTGAATTGGGAGTCCTGAAATCTTCCCTGTGCAGCTCAACAAATCTCCCTCGACAACCTTTATTCCTTATTTAGGAAAGATAATGGCTTGGCCAGATACTGGCCGGGCTAGAGAAAGTGAAAAATTGTTCGGAACGGAATAAAGAAATAGAATCGGATTCTCACAACTATTGGTCTTTATTTAGTGAAATGCTATATTCATTTTAGATCTGCCATCTAGGAGACATGGCTGAGCGGACTAAAGTGGTGGATTGCTAATCCGTTGTACAAACTATTTGTACCGAGGGTTCAAATCCCTCTCTCTTCATTCAGTCACTTGAGATGACTCCTCAAAACCTATAGAAATAGACCCTTTTACAAAATCTACTTTCTAGTCTTTTTTCACCTCAAACTCATAAATGCTCTCTATTTGGAGTCCTCTCCTAGAAACCATATGTGAAGAGCCTGACTAGCTCTTTCTGGATTTTTCTTAATTTGAAATATTTGCAAATCTTCTTTTAAATAAATTTTGTAAAAAAATGCAATTATGATGAAATTTCCACCAATTCCAAAATCAAACCAAGACAAATGGAATTTCCTTAAACATTTATTATTTCAATTCTTGCCTCAAACAAAGACACAAACAATTAATTATTATGAGAGTTAATGGCACCTGACAATATTTTGAATTCCTTTGAAATCGAAGATCCTCCTTAAAGCCTAGACACAGCCCAAAAGATAAATAGCCGCCACCCTTAAGGAAGTCATGTGGCGGCCTGAATAGTCACATGACTGTCCTGTAGCTCACGCAGGACCCTTGCTGTGTTAAAACGACCCTCAAAAAGAAACGTGTGAGCTGGAGTTGAGGTGTCACAGCCTCCCAAGACCCCACGCACACAGCTTGATGGATGACACAACCTATGGATGAGTTGCCAATGCCTGTATAACACCTGCCTTTCCTTAATTTAACCCGCAGCCTGTATTATTTCGATGAGTCTTGAAAGAAAATAAGTTCACCAGCCAAATGCTCTCAACCGGAATCAATGGAGATACAACAGCCTCCAAATATTGTTATTCCAATCTCCTCAGAATGAATAAATAATCGAACCCTATGAAAAACAAATCGTTGTATCTATAGATTTAAAAACTTCTCACAATTCTAGTATACCTCAGCACTGAATTATGATTTTAGAATAATCAACTACAAAATTCACCATTAACTTGTAATGGCTCAAATTACAAGAGGAATCAGTCCTCGAAACCCTAGCCAGGTTGTCTCTCTCACAAACTTCAATAAAAATAATAATTCAATAATGGATGAGTAAAGTGCTTTTTCGAGTAGAATATATAGGTTTTTTTTTTAAAAAGCACTTTACTTATTTTTTCACTTAAATGGCTTTTTAATACAACCCCACTTTATAACATAAAGTTATAAAGTCATAAGTTATTAAATTAAATTAAAATAATTTAATTTAATAATAACAATTAAAATATAAAGCCACTGAATTGTCTGACTGAGATCAACTAACTTTTGACAAAGCCCAGGTTCAAACTGCCCAACCAAGAATAGCCACTGCCCTGCCAGAAATAGCCACTGCTAAAAATAGACTTACTAAAAATAGGAAATCCGTCACAGAGACCCTCAAAACCCACTGTCAGTTCACGAGGGTCGCATTGATGAACTGACTATGCTCAGCTGCAGAAACCTGCTAAAATGGGGACATTACAGTCCTCCCTCCCCAAGATTGCTTGTCCCTAAGCAATCGCAATCCGGGGTGTTGAAGAATATCCTCAGACTCCCAAGTGGCATCCTCATCAGGAAGTCCGTGCCACTTCCCCAGAAACTCTCTAACAGTTCGACGCCGCAGATGCCTCTCCCTAGTCTCCAAAATAGCCTTAGGGACCAACTCCAATTTGCCCTCATCATCCAAAGGAGGTAATGTAGAAGATGGTACAACATGCTAACCCAATGCCTTCTTGAGGCGCGAAACGTGGAAGACATTATGAACCCTGCTATCCTGAGGTAAATCCAGCTCATACGCAACCTCCCCCACACGACGAACTACACATAAGGGTCCATAATAACGGGGCTTGAGCTTCTCAGCTCCACTTTTCTTGATAGAAGACTGCCTGTAGGGTTGTAACATCAAATAAACCATATCATCCACCTGAAAAGAACGAGCAGTCCTCCTCTAATCAGCATACTGCTTCTGCTGATTCTAAGCCCTTTGAATATTATCTTTGAATGTCCGCATGATATCCTGACCATCCTGAAACATATCCCCAGCACTTGGCACTCGATTGTCACCACATAATAAATCCATAAAACTAGGAGAATCATACCCATATAAAGCCCGAAATGGTGACATCTGAATAGTCATGTGGTGAGTGGAGTTATAACAAAACTCACACAAATGTATCCACTTCACCCAAGCCCGTTGCTGAGAGGAAACATAATTCCACAGATAGCCTTCCACCCATTTATTCACTATCTCAATCTGGCCATCAGTCTGAGGGTGGTAACTAGTGCTGGGAATCAATTCCGTCCCACATAACCGGAAAAGCTCCTGCCAGAAATGACTCATAAAACGGCTATCACGATCGCTCACAATAGTCCGGGGCAAACCATGTATTCTGAACACCTCTCAGAAAAATAGCTCAACTAATTGAACAGCTGAAAAAGTGGTGGTAATCGGGAAGAAATGAGCGTACTTAGTAAGACGATCCACCACCACAAAAATACAATCTCTACCTTGAGCTTTCGACAAGCCCACAATAAAATCCATAGATAAACAGGCCCACTTCCGTTCAGGAATGGGAAGCGGCTGTAACAATCCGGCCGGATAGGTATGCTCCTGTTTGTTCTGCTGGCAAATAGAGCACTCCCGAACATATTGCTGAACATCAGTCTTTAGACCCTTCCAAGTGAACCTCTCACGAATCTGCCGATAAGTCTTAAAGAACCCAAGATGTCTAGCCAATAGGGAATCATGAAAAGCCCGAAAAATAATCTGTTTGACACCCAACCTAGGGACTAAATATATCCTTCCCTTGTAAATGATCAACTCATTCACAAGCGTATAACTGTTGTCCTGTATACTGCCATCAACAATACTGGCGTCCCACTGATCACGAGCATACTCTGCAATAATCAGGTGTCTCCAAATCCTCTGCTATCTCTGTAATCACACACAAGTGGGGTCTCCGAGAAAGGGCATCAGCTACCACATTCTGAGTACCTTTGATATAGGAAATATCAAAGTCATAAGACTGCAACTTACTAACCCACTTCTGCTGCCTCTCATTAAGACCCCGCTGTCCAAGGAAATGCTTTAGGTTGTTATGATCAGTTTTAATACAAAATTTACTACCCACCAGGTACTGCCTAAATTTGGCCAAGGCATGCATAATGGCCAACATTTCCTTGTCATAGATGCTAAACAGTCTCTTGGGACCCCTGAGTTTCCGACTCTTGAAAACAATAGGATGGCAATCCTAAGAAAGCACTGCTCCAATATCTTCCCCTGAAGCATCACAATGCAACTCGAAGGGTCTTGTGAAATCCGGCAATGCCAAAACCGAGCATGAAGTCATGATCACCTTGAACTTCTCAAAACACTCCTGAGCTTGAGTCGTCCATACAAAAGCACCCTTACGGGTTAAATCAATAAGCAGAGCTGAATGTCTAGAAAACCCTGACACAAATCTACAGTAGAAAGCACATAATCCAATGAATCTCCTCAGCTGTGTCAAGTTCCCTGGTGTAGGCCAATCCAGAATAGCACGAACCTTATTCGGGCGTTGATAATGTGTCCCAAATACAATAACTCTGTCATGCCTAAAGCACACTTGGACTCCTTGGCATACAAAGAAGCCTCATCAAGAATGCCCAATACTATATCTAGATGTGCTACATGCTCATCCCAAGTCTTACTATAAACCAATATGTCGTCAAAGAACACAAGAACAAATCTCCGCAACTGGCCATGGAAAACTCTATTTATAGTAGATTGAAATGTAGCAAGGGCATTAGTCAAACCAAAGGGCATGACTAGAAACTCAAAGTGGCCACAGTGACACCTGAATGTTGTCTTCTTCACATCTTGCTCTCTAACTTTGATTTGATGGTATCCAAACCTCAAATCAATCTTGGAGAAGTATTTGGCCCCATGTAACTCATCAATAAGCTCATCAATACGAGGAATTGGATACCGGTTTTTAATAGCCTTTTTGTTCAGCATCCAGTAATCTATACACATCCTGAGCGTCCCATCCTTTTTCTTCACCAAAACAACAGATGAAGCAAATAGAGACTTACTCGGCCTAATATGTCCCATGACGAGCAACTCGTGAATGGTCTTCTCGATCTCATCTTTCAATCGCTTAGGGTGTCGGTAAGGAGTAATCATGATGGGCTTGGTGCCCTCCTCTAACTCAATAATGTGTTCAATTCCTCTGTCGGGTGGCCTGCCATATGGTAAATCGTTAAACACCTTAGAGTGTTTAATTCTAAGCTGCTGAATATCAGGATGATAAGCTGGCCCATCTGTGTTATCCAGTGTAGACAACACCCTACACTCTGTTACCCAATCTATAACATCATCATGCTGTACCAAACGCTGCATGCAGTTGAAGGAAATTGTCTTCAAATCACCACTCTGGATAGCCTTAAGAATGTGAGTCGTACCATCCTTGATGAGCCTCAATTCCATCCTTTTCGTGTTCATGTAGATATCTTTAAGTGAATGCAACCAGCTCATGCCAAGAACTATATCAATGCTGCCTATGTCAACCACATAAAAATCTGCCTTGAAGGAATAATTATTTAGTTTTACAGGAAGCTCAGGAATCTTTTTATCACACTTGAGAGAGTAACCATCAACTACCTGTACTCTAAGTCCTTCAAAATCTTCAGTTTCAAAGCCTCTCTTGGCCACCAAATGAGAGTCAATAAAATTGTGAATAGCTCTTGTGTCAAAGAGAGCAATGACTTGCTGCCCCGCCAAGAGACCATGCATTCTAAAGGAATCTTCCTTTCTCATGCTAGTAAGGTAAACAACCTTAAAATCGGAATTAACCACCTGCTCATCATCATTACCTGGAACCTCGTGTGAATCATGCTCATAATCAGCTCGCTGTCCCGAAAAATCAGAATCCTCTTCATCATCATAAAACCACTCCATCATCTTGTTCTTCCCCCTTTGGTTTCAAGGGACAATCATGATTCAAATCATAGGGTCCTCTACAATGAAAACATAATTTCCTTCTCCTTAAATCATTTAAAGTTTCTTGATCCAAAGGACCTGTTGTAGGATGACTGGAATCAGTTCTATCATCCCTTTTAGGTGTTGTCCTATCATAAGATGTATTAGAAGGTCTCGCGGCAAATTTATTCCGTGGAGTAGATGCTTCCAAATTCCTTGCTTTTTTCATAGCTTCTTTCAAGGTAGGTGGATCCAAAGACTTAACCCATCCTCTGATTGGCTCAACCAGCCCTTCCACAGAGAGCATAACTCTCCTCTCTGATATATCATAAATCATAACAAACAACCGCTGAAACTCACTGATAAAAGTCTCCAGGCCACTTGTCTGTCGCAATTGAGCCAACTCTCTAAAGTAGGTTTCAGAGTCCTTCCTATCAAACCTCTCTATCAGTCTATCCACGAAATCCTGATAATAAATAATCTGATCGTGTCGAAGTGACACCAACCCATGGTACCACCAATCATGAGCTATACCATCCAGATGCAGAACAGCAAAACGAATGGCATCCTCATCAGACATAGGATGCAAGGATAAATAAGTGTTGAGCTTGTGAACCCAAGCTCATGCTATAACCTTGCCACTGCCATCATAATGATCCAAAATCATCTTGTTGGTCGCTTGTTGCAAATCTGTATCCCTAGGCCTCTGTTTGTCAGGAATAGGCCTACCCCTAGAATGCTCACGCTTCTATGAAAGAAATCTGTCAAAATTCAAAGTTTGCTTAATTGCATGTGGTAGAGCATCCCACTCAGCATAGTGAGCAACAATGTCATCTGCAAACGGAGCGGTCTCAGACTCAGTGCTAACCACATCCACCTCAGGTCTCAAAAATACAGGACGCTATGGCCTATCATAAATACTAGTATACCTTGCTCTGTCGCGTCTGTCCTCCTGTCTAGTACGGTCCTCAGCCCTCATCCTGTCACCCACATGTGACCTGTCATCTGCTCTAGATCTATGTGAACTGGCTAACACACTCCGAGCACCTCTATCTCTGCCACGATCACTAGGTATTGTCATCCGCTGTAATGTGTTAGATAACTGCTATAATATAGTAGCCACATGATGTTGGCCGTTTGCAATATTCCGGAATGCATCCCGAGCTTCTCTGTCAATTTTCAAAGTAGTGCCAACATCCCTATAATCAGTACCATCCAAATTACCTGGACCACTTGCACCCTCGTCACCCATACTGCCAAACTGAATCTTAGGTTCTCCCTCACCAGGTGGAGAATTAGGACCTCTGCGGGAGTAGTGCATGCCAGGTCTAATTCTCTGTGCCATGCTGAACCCAAATTAGCTTGCAGGATGGCAAGAAAATGGCTCTGATACCACTGTGAAGAGCCTAACTGGCTCTTTCTGGATTTTTCTTAATTTGAAATATTTGCAAATTTTCTTTTAAATAAATTTTGTAAAAAAATGCAATTATGATGAAATTCCCACCAATTCCAAAATCAAACCAAGACAAATGGAATTTCCTTAAACATTTATTATTTCAATTCTTGCCTCAAACAAAGACACATAAACAATTAATTATTATGAGAGTTAATGGGCACCTGTTAATATTCTGAATTCCTTTGAAATCAAAGATCCTCCTTAACGCCTAGACACAGCCCAAAAGATAAATAGCCGCCACCCTTAAGGAAGTCACGTGGCAGCTTGAATAGTCATGTGACTGTCCTGTAGCTCACGTAGGACCCTTGCTATGTTAAAACGGCCCTCAAAAAGAAACGTGTGAGCTGGAGTTGAGGTGTCACAGCCTCCCAAGACCCCACGCACACAACTTGATGGATGACGCAGCCTATGGATGAGTTGCCAATGCCTATATAACACCCGCCTTTCCTTAATTTAACCCGCAGCCTGTATTATTTCGAGGAGTCTTGAAAGAAAATAAGTTCACCAGCCAAATGCTCTCAACCGGAATCAATGGAGATACAATAGCCTCCAAATATCATTATTCCAATCTCCTCAGAATGAATAAATAATCAAACCCTATGAAAAACAAATCGTTGTATCTGCAAATTTAAAAACTTATCACAATTCTAGTATACCTCAGCACTGAATTATGATTTCAGAATAATCAGCTGCAAAATTCACCATTAACTTGCAATGGTTCAAATTACAAGAAGAGGAATTAGTCCTCGAAACCCAAGCCAGGTTGTCTCTCTCACAAACTTCAATAAAAATATTAATTCAATAATGGATGAGTAAAGTGCTTTTTCGAGTCGAATATATAGGCTTTTTTTGAAAAAGCACTTTACTTATTTTTTCAATTAAATGGCTTTTTAATACAACCCCACTTTATAACATAAAGTTATAAAGTCATAAGTTATTAAATTAAATTAAAATAATTTAATTTAATAATAACAATTAAAATATAAAGCCATTGAACTGTTTGACTGAGATCTACTAACTTCTGACAAGGCCCAGGTTCAAACTGCCCAACCAGGAATAGCCACTACCCTGCTAGAAATAGCCACTGCTAAAAGTAGACTTACTAAAAATAGTAAATCCGTCACAAAGACCCTCAAAACCCACTGTCAACTCACGAGGGTTGCATTGATGAACTGACTATGCTCAGCTATAGAAACCTGCTAAAATGGGGACATTACACCATACCCGTGCTGATAAAATTATGAGTAGTACCTGTGTCTAGGAGGCAAATGTTTCGCTGTCCTCTAACCACTCCCTTAAGACAGAAAGGGTGACATGTGGGGATACCTGAGAGAGATACTCAAGTAATAGGAGGTTGCTCATGGGAAAACTTCCCCTTTCTTCCCTTGTGATGAATGCTCGTCCTGAGCCTCCTCATCGTTGTCCTCAACATCGCTGCCCTCCTGCTGCTTGGAAACCACCTCAATGTAATGTATCTTGCCTTTTCCAAGGCACGTGTAGTCTGGAGTCCAAGGCTCTCTACATGTGAAGCACAATTTCTTTCTTCTCAACTCATTTCTTGTCTCAAAGTCTAGTCTAGGGGGTGTACTCTTATTTTGATTTTTATTCTTTTAGAACGAAGAGGATCCCTTGAAAGTTTTCTTTGGTGGCTGCAAAATGGAAGATGATGAATCCAAATCATGTGCTAACTTAATAGCATCATCCAATTTGCTCGGCTTGAGGACTCTAACCAATCCTCTGAATCTATCTTATAGGCCCTCAATGAACAACATTACCTTCCTCCTCTCAGACATATCGGGGACCATAATGGAAATCCTTTGAAACTCATCAATGTAGTGGTCCAAAAACCCACCCTGTCTCAGCTGGGCTAACTCCCTGTAGTAAACCTCAATGTCTTTCCTGTCAAAGCGTGTAATCAACTTCATGCTAAAAAATCTCATAAGATGTAATTAGCCCATGATCCTCGATGACAAGGCCATGATGCCACCAGTCATATGTTGCTCCCTCTAAGTGCATGGTCGCAAACTTAATAGCTTCCGTCTCTGACATGGATTTAAGGGTCAGGAAGGTGTCTATCTTGAGAATCAAAGCTCTTGCGGATGTCTTACCATTGCCATCAAATGTAGGAAGGGCTAATTTATTCATTGCATGTTTTAATTCCCTGTTCTGACCCCTGGGTCTCCTATCTTGTTGAGCCCTGCCAAACTCTGTCTTCTGAGCCATATATTGAACAAATGTCAAATCAGCCTTGACCCGGTTAGGTAGCATATCCCATTCATCGTGCATGACCAACACATTATCAGGAAGTGTGGCTATTGCCTCAAGTTGTGCTATCTCTTCCTCTACATTATTTTCTGTGAAGGTAGGCATAAGAGGCCTATCCAAAGTACGAGTGGGTGCTCTAGATGCTCTAGGTGACCCTATTATACTGCCTCCACCACTGTGATGGCTCTGTGGTTTCCTAGGTGCCATTGTCAACGGCTAGATAACCCCTGTAAGTTGATGTAACACATCAACAATGTGATCCTGTCCCTCATGAATGGCCCTCAATGTCGCTCTGGCCTCTTTATCTGCTTCCTCAACCATGTCTGTACCCCGAGTGCCCTGTTCAAACACAATCTCCTCGTCTGCCTCGGTATGACTATCCTCTATATCAACCTACACTAAAGACTCTGACTATCCCTGTTCAACTCTATTGTGTCTAAAACTGTACTGTTTGTGCCTGCTATGCATGCCTACACGACATTGCTACAAGTTGAAAACTAGCCCACTAGGCTGGCAAGACCAAAGGCTCTGATACCATTGTAGGCCCAACCACTACACCAAAAGACCGGCCTGGTGGTAAGGGTGGCTACCCAGGGTGCTAAGGGTGTGGGGAACATCTCCCATCACTGGAGCATCTGAGGGCGGGGACCACCCCCAATTACGCAAACCCCAAACATGTGGCTACGGGGCACACCACCCGTACACGAGACATTACAATCCAGTACGATGCGAAGGGAGACTAATGATCCAGTGCCAAAAGTTCAACAAATGGGATCAATTCATGCATGAGTGCAAAAGCAGCCAAAACAACTCCGGCTTACTATGCCAGTGGTGTAGGCCCATGAACCATGAAGGTGGAGTCTGCCCGAAGAAAAAAGAGGTAAACATGTTGACGAAGGAAGAACCAAACGAGGAAGTGGCAATCACTAGGCTGCAAAAAAAGACAAAAGTACACCAAAACCCCCATACAGAGAAGAGGCTTCGGGATGCCAAGGTTGAGGTGGAACAAGTGTTGACAAATGAAAGAAGAGCCTTAAATGAAGCGAATACTCTGCTACTACAAGAGGAGTCTAAAAAGAATATAGTAAGACTAGTGTTGCAAACAACAATTCCTATCAAGGAAACAAACATTCTACAAACCATGCCACAACTAAAAATGGCAATCACAAATATAGTTAGTGACAACACAACCATCCAATAGCAATATTAGCCACCAAAGAAGCGGGCAGAGGAACCACGACATGAAGGGGACATGGCCAATGACCCAATATTGGTGACAACATGTACCAAGAGGAACCCAATCATCATCGAGATAAAAATTGTGGGAAGGAAATTGACAAACACCATTGTCGACACAGGCTCAGGAGTCAACGTGTTACTGGAAGGAATATGGAAATGTCTTGGGAAGCCAACACTCTAGCCACCAACCTTCCACTTGGTGGGTGCCAATCAGCATGGCATCAAGCCACTGGGGACATTGATGGCACAAAAAGTGATAATTGATACACTCCTTCCTACATTTCGTAGTCATCCCATTGGAAAAGAAAGCGTATGACATCCTCAGTAAGGGTTGGTTGATCATGACCAAAGAAAACCATAATTGGAAGAGAAACACCTTATCCATGAAAAGAGAAGTACAAAAGTACATCATCGACCTAAAAAATTAGACGATGAGTGAAAAATTGGCATCATCAGACTCAGAATCCAAAGATAAGAATTCGAGATGGATGAACGAAGGAAGGCAATGGAACCTAATGACAAAAGGGTGCTCGAATTAGAAGATTGCACTAAAGATGAAACGAGCTCTCTCAATGGGTTATTCCACTACCAAATAGAGGATTATGAGGTTTTGCAACATGAATGCAACATGTTGCAGATCACAAAGATAAAGGAAGTTGGCAAAGGGTGTTTTCCTCAAGAATATGAAGAGTATAAAGAGGGAGTGGCATGGGTGGATGAAAAGCCCGCCAACCACTTCGAAACAGATAAAATCATAAAATATGAGGAGCCAAGTGTGAAGAAGGTAAATCTATGTGATGAAGACAACCTGAAGATGATCTTGGTCAGTGATGATTGGAACATGATATTAAGGCAACAACATTTAAGGCCTTCATGGAATGCAAGGACACCTTCGCATGGACATACAAGGACATGAAGGGGATACCACTAGAACTATGCATATATAGAGTCCCCCTCGTACCCTTTGCACAACTCCTACAGAAGAGGCCTTACCAAATGAACAAGAACTACACTACTAAGATGCATGAAGAAATCGAGAAAATGTTGAATGGTGGCTTAATATTCAAGGTGGAAACAAGTGAGTGAGTCTCACCAAACGCCATCTCACTTGAGGAGTCAAACCAAATAAGAATTTGATTGTACATTACATGCCTCAACGCAGTGACAATCAAAGATCTCTTCCAAATCCGATTGACTAACATGATGTTGCAGGAAGTTGTCGGCAATGAAATATACTCTTTCAAACATGGATTCTTGGGGTATAATCAAATAAGTATTGCATAAGAAGACAAACTAAACATGACCTTTGAAGTGGAAGATGGGGTGTACACCTACAATAGGATGTTGTTTGGCCTATGCAATGCCCTGAGTATCTTCCAACGCATAATACTACATTGTTTAGATAAGATGTTGGGGGGAATTTAAGGCATTCCTAGATGATTTTTCGATATACACTGGGCAGGAAACTCACCTCACCACACTTCATAAATGCATGGAGAGGTGTCGGAGGTTAAGGTTGCCACTAAACCCCAAAAGATGCAGATTCATGGTACCACAAGGCAAATTGCTCGACCACAGTATGTAAGGAAGGGTTGAAGAAAGACCCTAACAACCAGTCACATGGGGGGATGAGGAAAACAATGCATTTGACGAATTAAAAAACAATATTAGTTAGTGCATCTATCCTCCCATACCATAGGAATCTTGCCACTACCTCCGGGACACACCCTTCATATTATATGTCGATCACCAAGCCTTAATGTACCTTGTAAACAAACCCATCCATTCAAGGGTAGGTGAGAATATGGTTATTCCTACTACAAGAGTTCACATTCACACTCATCATGAGACCAGGTAGAAGCCATGTCATTGTCGATCAATTATCCCAAATGAAGTCTGGGGAGCCGCCTAAAGGGGTGAGCAAAGACTTTCCAAATGCTCACCGCTTCCAAATCGCAACACTACCACTATGGTACGAAAGCATCAAGGAGTACCTATCCACCTTGACCTTCTAGGGGGAGATGCCACCAAATGAAAAGAGGAAGTTGGCTATTAGCTCATTAAGGGGTTGCTCTTCAAAATGGGCTCTGACAACATATTAAGGTGATGTGTCATATAGGAAGAGATCCCGCGAGTACTAAAGGAAGCATACAAAGGCTTGGCTAGCAGCCACATTAGACTCGACGCCACCACATGCAAGGTGTTCCTAGCAAGGTTGTAGTAGCTGACATTGCACACTAACACTCGAGAGTGGTTAGGAGGATGTAGCGCATGTCAAAGAGCTCTAAAAGCATTGGACTATAACTGCATGCACTTCCATTTGCAATCCCAAGAACTATTTGAAACGTTGGGGTTGGACTTTGTCGAGTCATTGAAGGTTAGCCAAACACAAAGATGCAAATATATTGTGGTAGTGACCAAAAACCTCTCCAAGCGAGCAAAAGCAAGGGCATTGCCTAACAATATTGCGAGATTCGTCTATAAGCAGATTGCCACAAGGTACAAATTCCCGATTCAAATCATAACTGATAAAGGGATACATTTTATGAATCATGTCAACCAATTGATGACAACCGAATTCAAAACTTTCCACACCATTTCTAGTGCATACTACCCACAAGCCAATAGTCAAGTAGAATCAACAAACTATTACTCTTTGTCAGATATATAAATCTAGTACGGTCAAAGAGGAAGATTGGTAGGAGAGAGTATCTGCAGGAAAACTACCCACCGAGTACATGATCCCAACTTTGTGCATTGTTGTTGAGAAGCGACTTGGTGATGCTGAAATGGAGCAATAAAACTTGCAACACTTGATGATAGGTTCATTCAAGAACTTGTGAACAACTCCAAACTAAAGATTTATCACATGAGGGGAAAGGACCCACTACAGCAATAAAAATGTTGGAGTACACTACTCCTTGAGATTGGACCATTAGGTGAAATGAAGTGCCAGACGAAGGCTAGGTTGTTGTCATACATTGGCTTGAGGAAAGATTGGCAATGGATCATGCAGAGGGCATTGTAGTCCCATGCATCCACAAGCATCTTAAAAATGCTTATTTGACAAACTTGCACTTTGGGTATGAATGACTAGATACGAGAGATGGAGACCATCATACAAGGGAGTACAACAAGGTTTTGGCCTATGACATTGACAAAGAAGGAAAATAGAAATAAGTGGCAAATGGTGATGAAATAGAGGAAGACTAGAAAGAAGAAATTGACTTGGAGGAGCACAAGAAAATTTTGGGTCCACAACTCAAAATGTACTGTTGTACAACTTTCTTCAAGCATTTTATACACTAGTACAAAAACAACAATATATGACTAAATAAACTACTAAAAATTGTAGATAAATGACTCAGTTTGATCATGTGACCATTAGTAGTTTATTGTCGGTCATTTATCTCATGACTAAATTTATGACTAAACTATTTTAGTCATTGATTTAATTGTTTATTTAATCATTTATTTGGTCATTTATTTGGTCATTGATTTAGTCATTGATTTAGTAATTTATTTGGTCGTTTATTTGGTCACTAATTTGGTCATTGATTTAGTCATTTATTTAGTCGTTTATTTAGTCATTAGTTTAGTCATATTAGGGCACAATGAAATCAAACCACCATCCTCCTACTTGTAAAGTAGGTGCTCTTCCATTGAGCTAGTACCCTTGAAAGAATAATCATACCATGTATACTAGTACTTTCCATTTAACACGATTTAAAGTTTTTCATCTATAGTTCAAGGGTAGCAAAGCCTAAGGGGAGGATGACGAGTGATACTTTATACTCAATGGTGAAGTTATTCAATGTGCAATATAAGGATGAAGTCAATGATGCTATTGGAAAATCCATTACATGTGGCTCATTCCCCTTATTATAATGACAAGCATCTATCTTTAGGGGAAACCAGCCACATTAAATAGATATCAAGAATGTACCAATGATCATACCTTCTACATTTTCACTCTTGATTAACCCATCAAAAGTTTTACTTCTTCAAAAGTCCACACTCCTGATAACCTACCAATCTATTGCACTTCTATCCAATACATCAATCATAAAATGCTAAATTTGGCTCACATGTCTTTTCCGTCGACTACTGGGTTAGGTTTAATCATGTTTTACATATTAAAGAGATAAAATACTAAGCAGCTATCTCGTTAACAATTTGCATGGGTTTCATTATAATTATTTATAGACATTTCAATGGAATGAAAAGCTGATTTGAAGTAGTATTTATTTGTGTATTTGTTTTTTAATGCTTTTGTGGTTTGAAGTTTGAACTACCATCCTGAAAGGGCCTATAGGAAATCATCATAGGGAAAGCTTCCCCTTAGATACTTCCTTGCATCCCTCACTTATGGAAAGACCTTGTCTTCATATAGAAGTGCCCAACTTAATATCTTAGGATTTTATGCTTTACCATGTGTAGTACCAACCTTTCTACATACACCAAGCATTGTGGTGCAGGAACACCCCATCAAGAAGATAAAGACTCCCTATCCAAGGATTGTCAGGAAGAAGGTGGTAGAGACCATGCAGTCTGTGCATCTGTAATTGCTGCCAAATACATGAGATTATTCTGCAATCTCTCTTGGTACCTGCATTACACATTTCCATGAATTCCCACTCATAGATACCAAAAAAGAGACAAAAAGAAGAAAACCCACATGTAGATATATGACAACCTTACTAGCTGATTTTGTTCTTATGACAATCACATTAATCCTCTTGACCTTGTGTCCCTCAACCCCTAATGTTTTGAGACATCATTGACATTCTTATAGGGCTCTATCCACACTCAAGCCACACTTTAGATTCTACAAATCACAATACCCTTGTATTGACCGAATCAACTTACCCATTTACTGTTCTCTGCAACAGTCATCCACCACTCAGCAACTTTGGGTGGCCTTGCCCAATCCTTAGGCTTTCAAACCCTTCCAAGTCCTTGTACAGGTTGTACACTCCTACTTCGCCCTCCAACAGCCTTCTTTGTCAAAACATACCCTGATCCTGTGGACAAAGCCTTTTAATATCCACTGTTGTTGTCAAACCCTTCTCTATGACTGCACAGTCACCTTCTTCATCATGGAACGTATCAACTCATGCATGGGCTTCCTGCAACTTAACAGACAAGTTATGCACACTTTCAACCATGATCCTGCCCACCACAGTAGGTTATTACATGTGCAACATGAGATTAGACTACATTTTATTAACTGTTCCTACCCTAGATGAGGGTTTCAAATCAGTTAGGGAAATTTGAAGATAACTCGTGTTATACTAAACCAAATTTACTCATTCAAAGACCATCATTAAGATGAATTAATGTATTAACACATCCAATCGAAGTTACCTCAAGGAATTTGTATTTTCCCTATAAGAACTATGTAAAAATGTGACTGTAACAGTAGGAATAATTCAGGATAATGAATGGATTGAAGGAAATAAAGTCATTTGTCATGGCTGCTTCTAATTTTAAGCTCCTCATTCACTGATTATCTCATAATCAACATCATCATCTATCTTCAAATAATCCTTCTCAAAATTCATTACGTATTGTAAATAGTTTTTGGTTTGTTAGAGTTGTTGGAGAGTCCTTTTTATTTTATTTTTGGCTTTCTGGTTGTTGTGCATCATTCCATTGAGGAATTGCCATTTTAAGGTGGGTGTGTGGGCAATTGTCATCTTGTAGTCCTAGTATTTGTGGGTGCTTGGGGAATTGCCACTTTTTCTTAGGTTTTGAGATAATATATTTACATTGATTCTGAGGTGGGTGTTCTGGCAAGAAACTATTTTTTCAGCCATTAATGGTGGTGGTTTATGTCATCCATGCCAAAGTTGGCATGTTTACAAGTATCAGTGTAGTTTATGTTGGACATTGAGAAGCTTAGAATCTCATCCGCTTTATAATATGGCTATGGGAAATTTCAAAAATAGGTTGTTTTTGGGGAGTAGAAGTGGTAGCGAGATGCATGAAGTATTTGGGTTTTTCTATTTATGGTGTGAAATATCTGGGGGCTAATCCATGAGAGGGTATGTATTAATATTCTCTCAACATTCTTAGATAGATGTTTTTGTTCTTAGTTTACATCAAATTAGTTGAATTTTGTAAGATCTGTGAGGGGATAGAGTTCATCGGTTATGAATATCATGCATCAGGGTTCGGAGTTTCATGGTGAGTGGGATAATAAGAAAAGGAAGAATAGTGTGTTAGATAGCATTAGAAATTCTTCTAGTGATAAATGGGATTCAGGTTCTTGTAATGAACTTGTGTTGAAACAGAGGAAATCCCAATTGGGTTATCAAGATGAAGGTGCAATGATGACATTCAGTTTATGGGAAGGGAGATTTTTTATTCAGTAACTTGTATCCTGGTGGAAAATGTTAGGATTAGTGAGGATGGATTGTAGGGTCAGAAGGATTTGATGGTGGATTTAATGGTTTACTCTATGTTTAATAGTTGATGTCTATTAACGATGACATGATGAGGTAAAGTGGAATAAATTTTTCTATAATGATTGGTAGTTTTATGCAATTAAAAGGCATCAAGTCCCATAAAAAAATTACAGTATATTAATAATGGTAATAATATCCATAAAAAACTAGGCACCATTTAAAAAAATAAAATCAAAAGATACAAACATGCTGAGTTAAATGTCATACAACCAAAAACTAGTCTCTCCATAAGGCAATAAATGTATGAAAAGTTTATCAATGCATTAACTGATACATTAAGCACAAGGTGCAACCATGTGAATAGTGGGATGAAGATCAAGAATAGTGTCCTACATATGCGATCCTCCACAGCTCAGCTAGCTCCATAGTCTAAAACACATTCCAATCATCAACAATCTCATTCACATCTTTGTTTTTCTTGTCTTATTGTTGATGGCAAAGGAGATGGCAATATCCTGTGAGCAGGCAAGCGTAATTTGACCTTATTCTATAATGGTAATGGTAAGACTAAGATTGTGTAGATGAATTGTAGAAAGGTCCTGTAGAGGCCTCCGCTTACACCCAACTAACAGTACATGGACCACTATCTTTAGCAATTGATCAGCTACTACAAATGTTCAAGCTACATGGTCAGTTTTTAGTTGTGGGATTAGATTTGTAAAAAAAAGATTCAAGGTTGTCAAGGAAATTTGATCTCTTGTAGTACAGATATTTTGAGTATGGTTGTCTTAGGTGTTTCAATCATTTACCCAAAAGTAAATCTTGATTACAGCAACACTAGGAAAGTTTCATTCGCTCTCTCAACATAGTGGAACAGTTAAATTATAAAGAATCTAATATTAATATACAATATCAGTATAGGCATGCAGAACATCATACCTCAACGGTTTGTATTTGACAAGAGCGTCCCTCAACATTTCAAGGATCTGGTGCCTGGTAGTTGTTGTTGACATTTTCAGTGATTCCTGGAAATCTCGATTAGAAAGATAAGCATTTACATCATCCGGTCGCTGCTTGAAAAGGTTCTCAAATAATTCAACAACCCACTGTAGAGTATGTTCACTTGCATACGGAAAGTTCTTAATTGTACATATAGGGCTCTCCCTGTGTTCCGGAGGATCCCCTGTGGAAGCATACATTTCCGAGCAAAAAGGAACAAATACCTGCAAAAAATAGGGATACATAATAAGTTTGACAATGCATATACAAACTATCTTACTAAACATTCCAATCCACGGATAAGAAGCATCCTTAAAAGCAGCTCAAAAGTATCTTTGTGACAATTTATGGAACAGGCAGGCCAGTCATCGTATATATGTACTCAGTGTCATGAACTTTATCAGAACTATTTAAGTCTATTATAATCATGAATGCTTATGTATACATGCACACAACTTGTACTTTCATGTCCAAAACCTCCTTTTGCATCATGAGTAGAATTTCCATCGAGCTGTCCAAGAGAGTGGCATACCTGCACACTACCTCTGGTACCATGTTTGCCTCCATCAATCATTGGTTTTCGATATGCCACACAGCCTGCATCAAGATATAGTCTTGATGAAGATGTGTCAAGAGCAGAAAGCTCACCTGCGATTTTTACAGCTATGTTCAGAAGCTTTCATGAGCAAGATAAATTTAATACAGTAGTTGTGACAAAAGCCTATCAATCATGTTTATTAGGCTCTAAAAGAAAGTCAACAGTAAATACCCACAAGATGGATAAACAAGAAATGCCGACTATCAACCATAAAAATTTGATGATGTAAATTCAGATTCTAGCTGATTTAACCAAAATTTGGTGGAAGCGGACAACATGAACAAATTCCAACCTTAATGTTAGATCAAAAAACTTTCAAGTATGGTGATTAAAGACTCTAAAGTATACAATGAACTGATGTGGAAGTATAATGGTAGGCAAACTGGCCATTCTATTAACGAAATATGCCTTTGATTCGTGAACAGGCTAAATGGTTATTTCCTACATCAAAGGTTGTATTGCTTGACTGATGGCAGAGAACAATCCAATAAAGATGTCTCTTTATAATTGTAATGCATGGCCTATTAAATAAAGGAATTCACAAGAAAAACCAATCATTTCCTAGAACGACATTCTCCTCCCTGGAATTAAATTAACCAGTAATTTGAAAAGAGGATAGGAATAATATGTATTCAAGTACATGCTGAGCATGATATGCAAGCATTCAGCAGCTTTTCCATGTAAATTAATTGGAACTTTGCACATATTTGTTAGAATTTTCTTGTTATTTGTACTCAATGTCTACAATCCACATGGATTGGGTAGCACAAGTAGGAAGTTTCACTTAATATGTTGACACAAGGTACTCAACCAACTTCCCAACCAATCAACACCACTAGATCACACTTCAACATATATGTAGGCAACCTGTAATTTGAAATTGCAGTTGCTCTACATGAGATCATGTGCAAACTTTTTAACACAAAATTATTGTAGTGCTTGTATCTTTTTCACTCAGTTAAGTACAATAGGTTGGCATCAATAGGGAAAGCGGATCTACTATCTGTGTGTATAATCTCCACCTTGTCCCACAAGAATGATGATAATCAGGTTTTTCTAAAATAAAATTTAATGTACACTAACAAATGAGATGTATATTATTAGGAATGTGTACCAAGGAGAAGGAAGGAAGGGAATCACAAGTTACAATAAAGATGATAGAGTTAACTATATACATAAAATGGTTTACCTAGACACGTGCACAAGATTAAACTTGAAACCATATATAACTAGCACACACCATCTTAACATAGATCTGATATGCTCCAATAGGTAATCAAAAGACTTAAGTGCCAATCACTATGTTCTTACAGATGTTGCAAAGTGATTGCTACCTAATGTTCTTTGGATACATCTCAGCCTATGTCAGGTCTATGTTAAGATGTATTTGTACTAATCAGACTTTATTAGCTCCCTCACTGCTGCATTCAATAGTTATTTCTTATATTGCCAATTTGGGTAAGTACTCAGGTTTCAGGTTCACTGCTTCAGGAAAAAATCCTGGGTTCAATGCAGCTGGTTACAACTCTACTGTGTGTGTGTGTGTGTGTGTGTACAGAATTGAAAACATAAGTGATAGTGGTTAAGCTAGATAGTAATTCAAACCTCCCCCACTGGAAACATTTCAGGAATGTGGGGATGGGTAGGAAATGAACCCTGCCATTCCCTCACTTCAGAAAAAATAGGCAACGTTCCCAGTACAGATGAAAAAAATTGGAAACAAACCATCCCGAACAGCCCAGTACTCTTCTAAACATAAAATTAAAAGTTTTTATACAATTTTAGTACGTTCAGTTTTGATTGATTCATAGATCATGAACCTGAACAAAATATATATATAAAATCACCCATGGATTCTTCAATTGATGCCAGAACACACCAAGAATAAAGAACTTGTGCAATCAGGAGCTACAAGGTTTGTAACTAATTTTCTAATGTTGCAAAGCATTACTACTAGTTTATTGACTCCCTTGAAACAAAGATGTTTGTGAGTCAACCATGGGTAGGTTCAACTTACTGAAAGAAGGTTGATGGAGAAAAGATTATAAAAATGATTTTTGATGGTGAATTTGTAACTAGAGCATTAGAGATTGTCAAGGTAACTTCAACTTAATTTAATTTTTAATTTGAACATTAAAAGTAGTTTGTTTCATCATAAATTGCAATTTAAATTTGTTTCTACTTTGTACTTCGTAGGTGATTGAGCCATTGGGGAGGGTCTTGCACTTGGTGGATGGCGGGAAAAATGTGATGGGATATATTTACTAGGCAATGGATAGAGCCAAAGAGGCCATCCCACACGATTACATGGGAGATGCAAACAAATTTGCCCCTATTTGGGACATCATTGATCAAAGGTGGAACAGTCAACTCCAACAACCCATTCATGCAGCGGGGTACTTTCTCAACCCAAAGCTCTACATCTCTGATAGCTTCACGGACTAATAAAGAGTGTTAGCCACAATTTAGTCATTAGTAATAATACTTTATGTTTGGCAGCATAGTCGTCAGTAATAGTACTTTATGTTTTGGGTTGTTATGCCAATGTAATTACAAGTGGTTTCTCGAGCAATTGTAGGAAGTTGTAGGAACTAACGGTTGGTTTCTCGAGCAACTGTAGGAAGTTGTAGCGATTGGTTTCTCAATCAACCATCAGGTGCTTTATACATTTGACACTGGCCCCGAGAACGGGTTACCTTTTGTAAAGACATTAGATGGAAAGAAAGTTATATCATTCTACCAATGTTATGTGCATTGTGTTAATGCTGGATTATTGTTTATTCATGTTCTAGTTAAATCTCTATTTACTCTAGGCATAAAACTTGAAACCCCATTGGGAGTAAACAGAGACGTTATGGAGGGCCTATTCACATGTATCGAAAGGACCTACAAGTGCAATAAGAGACCTCATCTTTTAGAGATGTAGAATTATAAGGCAGTTAGGAAGTCCTTTTCTTCCAAAGTATGTATATGAGGAAGAGGGATCCAAACACCGAGTTAGAAAAAGTGAAGACTAACATCTTGCAAGTTATGAGTTACAATTATTGATAGAACATTGTTTATTTACAAAAATTTGAATATCTTATTTGCAAGTTCTTGGTGGGAAGATTTTGGTGGAAAATTTTGTCTCAACCTTGCAGTGCTTTTGGCAGTGAGCAGAAGTGGAGTTTGTTTGATGCCATTCACAAAAGGAAGCATAATAAGTGTTGGAATTAAGGAACATTGAGAGGGGGGGGGGGGGTTGAATCAATGTTCTTTTAAATTTATTATCCTGATTCTTTATCCACTTAAGACATATAATGAAAAGTAAAATGCTAAAGAGAAACGCAAACATCCACAACACTATAACACCAAGATTTTTTATCGTGGAAACCTAGTCAAGGAGAAAACCACAGTGGGGATGAACCCACAAGATGAAAATACTCTGCAAAAGTATTACACCCTGTTAAAAGTTTATATAATGGAATGTGCATATATTAAGGCACGCTGCCTAGAGCTCACTGCTCAAATACAAAAAGGCTTACTGCCTATGAGACAAATACAATGTCATGGTAAACATTAAACTGAGAAACAACATCTACAAATGCCAAAGTACAGTTCCAATTAAGTACAATATACTGATTTCATACACTTCATTACTCACTACCCTATAGCTCTGATTTGGACCTCAAATCATTGTCTTGCACATGTGAAACTGTGTGCAATCGCTATAATCACCTTCCACACACACACACATCATACCGAAATAACAAAAATATATCATCCTTATCCATCCGCAACAAGAAATTATATCGCTTATAGGTCAGCCTCAAGAACACTTATCAAAATATTGAAACGTGTACAATGAGTCGGCTAGGTCAGAGTGTAAACACCAATGTGAACCAAAATACTCCAACACACGCTATCCCACATGTCAGCTAATCATCCTTGATCACAAAAATAACCACCAAAATCACCCCATTAGATCCACAAAAGGATCTACTATACCAAATTGGTGTTCTTCATTGATAACCCAAAAACCAATACACAAAAGCTTCTATCTTGCACACCAAATAACATCGAACCACCAAAATTTTGAATAAGGTAGAATAGACATCCATGAATCTTCCTCAAGATCCGCAACCCAAAATATTAATCTAAGAAAGCATACTGAACCAAATACCAAATACTGTTGAATGCTCTATTCTTCACCAGACTTAGCCAAATCTCCAGAAGGACTTATGGTTTGATCAAATTATGTCATGTGGATGGATGCACTGAGATGAGTTGCCATCAATGAAAAGATACAAACACCTATGCAGTGCCTCTTGCCAACAATCTCCCCCTTTGGCATCGATGGCAACACTTAGTGAAAAATGACTAAGTGTCAAAATCAGTACCAAATATATATACACTGCAGAACTCAAAAATTTCATGCTCCCCTTGAGATGGATATAACTTACATACCTTTTTCACTGCCCTACACTCCCCCTTTGATATCAATGGAAAAGGCAGGGATACACATACCAAAATCTATACAACAATCATATATATATGCCGCATGCCGCATATGTACAAAAAGACTTCTACAAACTTACATCAACTTGAAGACATCAGCAAAAATATTCTTCAATGAGCTCAAGTCATTCTCCCAACCTTTCTTGAGACTCTCCAAAATTGAGATGTGTCCACATAAAATTATGCAACCTAAAGATCAAAGGGGTCACTTGTAACCATGGCTGCCTCAACTTCCTTCAAAGCATTTAACATAGTTCCTAACTTAGGAGCAATTAGAGTCCGACGTTCACCAATTCTACCAATGATCTTATCCTTTTCATGCACTAAACTCTTAATCTTGTCAAGCAAAGCTATGACTTGACCTTCTTGATTAGATGTGGACTCAGTTAAAGGATCAAATGATTGCGACATGTCTGCTAATTGCTTTTCATTCTCCTTGATCTTCTTCTCAATGTCATCAACAAACTTAGAAAATGATAGACAAGATTTGTATACATTTCCTCCTTCAAATAAGGCATTTTGAATACCCTTTTCACTATTACCCACTAGTGTCCTATCATTTTTTATCATCCCCTTTAACTGATTGAATCTATTAACATCAAATTCTTTCTTTACCTTTAACTCTGCAGACTTCTCAAATGATTCAAAATGTGTACTTATAGAGTTAATGAGACTCGTCAACTGATTGGATGGAGTATCTAAGGGATCTCTGACATGTATGGCCATGATCTTCTCCAAAATACCTGAAGCAAGACTCAACAATTTATTATCTTCAACATGAGCTCTCAGCATATCTTCACTTGCTTTGGCTTGTGCAAATGAAGCAAGCTTCAACTTCTAGATTGGAGATAAAGTGGCCAAATTGATAGGCCCTTGAGTGATTTCCAGATCATCCAACTCAAGATCATTCGTCTCCAAAAATTCTTTCACTACCTTCGCAGTGTCTCTTGCCTCAATCTTTACCTCAAATAGCTTTATCTCTATCTTTTCTTCACCTTGCATCTCTCCTACAACTTCTCCTACTGGAGCATCCGAAACATTTACCTCAGGAACATTCACTCGAACAGGAATACTAGCTTCAACAAGTTCAACATCAAGGACTGAAGTATCATTTACATCTTGAGTTGAATCTCTGACAACATCAAATTGATTTTCTTCTAGGTTTTTCTTCAAAATCTTCTTTGTTTCCTTTACCACCTCATCTATTTGACCAATCATAAGCCTATTTATCCTTGATTTACTTCTGAAATGACCCTTAGCCTTCTTAAATATCATTTTCATTTCCTCTACAGCTATAACCAAACATAAACTGATCAACACTTGTTCCTTCAACCTATCATCTTCAGCTTTTGCATTGACTCTTCTCATTTCCAACAAATCAAATAGACCTTTAGAAATCTCAAACATGATTTCTACAAGAGCCCTCTTGAATGTGTTCAAATATTTAACAGTGGCTTCTAATGCTCTTTTCCCATTATCATCAAACTTAGCATAAAATTGCAAAAGTGGTTTCAAATTGTCGTGTACTATTATAGCTTCCTCTACTTCACTAACTAACATATCATTCTTATCAGAATCGGTTTTCATCTTCTTACTTACCGTCTCATCCTCTGATGGCTTTGTCTTGGTAACCCTTGATGCCTTAGTGCCCTTGGACTTCAACTCTTTCACTGCTTCATCTGATTTTGTGGCTTCATCATCATCCTTAGCAGCAGTATACTTCCTTGTGCTTTTTACCTTTACTCTCTTTCCTTCTTTGCTAGATGGTTCTACTTGTGGTTTTTGCTTGGTGTTGACGGGCTTAGGAGGACTTGTGGAGGGTGCAAAACTTCTTGTTTGCCTTGGTCTAAAAGAAGAGACATCCGGACTAGCTTCTTCAAATGTCTCCTCTTCGATTCTCTTCTTCCTAGCTTCTCTCACTGTTTGCACTAGAATACCCATGCTCTCTGCCAAGTTCTCCACTTATTTTCTGACTTTCCTTGCTATTTCTAGCCTCTTCAATTCAATGTACAACTTTATGTCTTTTTCTTTGAATGTACCAAATCTCTCCTCTATAGGATCAATAGGTTTACTCAACAGATGTTGAGAATATACATCAAGAATTGTCTCATCTGGGGATGACCCCATAGTGCAGCAGTAACCTACAAAGTCTCCCAAGTGGGAGGTCTTAAGTTCAAATATGCATAAGTCGATATAAAAAAAAGAATTGTCTCATCAACCTCATACCATGATCCATGATGTCCTTGGCTCCACTGCTTCCATTAGGCATTGATCAATTTCAACCATGAAGCAAATTGTGTCCTCATATTTCTCCACAGTAGACTTAGGAATCATTTCCCTAGACTACATCTTTCTCTGAAAATCCTTAAAGAAACCCCAAAGAGTGCTCTTTTCGAGACTTATTGTCAACCATGTAGAGAAAATCTCTAATTTGCATAGCTATAAGTCTAAACTTTGACCATTGAACATAACCAACACTCGTAACCTCATTCATAAAATAGAAGAACATACTTATAATCAGATTGCTATACTTAAAAATCCGCTTCCTATCCTTCTTTATCTTACCCAAATTGTCCATCAATTGACTCCGCAACAACTCACACAAATCATATTCTGCATTCCCCTTCACCATCTAATAAGCTGTATAGAAGGTCCTACTTAAGACTGAATTCTCCCTGCACGAGTTGTAAACCTTATACCCAATGACCATCAAAGAAAATTTAACATCTGGTTTAATGACATAATTAATAGTCATTGACCTATTGTCAAATTTTGCACCGGTAGCATCTATGACAACTTGATTTTTCACAGATTTCAAAATTTGGTAGCTCACAGGATGATCACAAACAACTTACTTCTCTAATTACTTCCTTAGTGATCTTGTACGACTTGTCCAACCACATAAATTCGGCACGAATTTGACTCAAGACATACCGAACCCATGCATTCTCATCAAAAAAGGGGAATTTGATAACCTGTGTGAATTTCTTCTCTTCCACCACGTTGAATTCATCCTTCAACTTAGAATCATGTGATAGCTTGTCCATGTAAAGTTTTATCAACTGGGAACCTCCTAAATCCTCAATATTTGCATGTATATAAGCCCTAATGTCTTCAACATGAAGAACACCATATGGAACTAATGAAAACGCACCTAGTGGATCATCTTCTACTGGTTTGAAAGGATGTTTCATGAACTTAGGTCTAGGTCTTTCTGTAATATCAACAATCTTTGGAGTATCCATAGCCAATAATGCAAGAGCACAAATTTTTCAGAAAAATACCTCTTTCGCTAAACTAGGGTTTGCGCGGGAATCTTCTCCATGCCTTTGATTTCACGGGAAAACGGCTTGTACAACTCTTCTTCTCTTCGTTCTCAAATGCAAAGTGACAAATGATGAGATAAAATGCCTTTTTATCATTCGTATACCTACTTTTCGTAGTAATAAATCCACTTTGCCTTAACTCCACTGAATACCATTTTTTTTGCCTACTTTGCAAAGAAATCTTTTGTGGATCTTCAAAACAGCTTAGTTTCCTTCGGTAATCAATCCAAGACATCTGTAATAGCTTAATACAACTCTAGCAACCTTCTGAATTCAGGTTCTCACAAATATCAAGGGGTTTGTAGGATTTTCTTGGAAACCTCCCCTGGCCAAAGGCCTAAATTTAATTCCTTGAGGAATTTTCCACACGAGATTTAGGTGCGGACCCATTTCCTACATCAGTATCACTTTTCCTTACCCAAGTCTTGCTCATCTACTTCCTTACCTCATCCACATCTACTTTTTCCTTCCATTTATCATTATTTTGCATATTGTTCTTATCCACCGAACCACTCACGTTCACATTCTTGCTTCTACAGAATTTGCAATGTGACCAGGTTTGTTGCAATTGTAGCACACCACATTTGTTTGTCCGTACCTATGAATTTCTTGGTTTCCTCTTGATCTGCATTGATAAGCAATGAGCCCAAATCTATTGCATGCAAATCATCTAACATTCCCTCTATTGAAAGTATTGCTCACCACACTTCTGCACTAACTTGATTTATGACCATACGTATTGCATTTAAAACATTGACCCAAAAAAGATGAACCATTTATTCTGTGTCTGCATTTAATAGTTTTATGACCAAATTTGTTGCACACAAAGCATTTACCACTGAAAGATTGAGCATTAGGTTGTCTTACCAGAGACCTTTTAGGTTTGTCCTTCTGATTGTCTGACTGATGATTGTTTTGACCCTCTTCAAATCCAAGAACTTGTGGGGTACCTTTCATCCTCTGACTTTCAAGTAGTGCATCAAGCTAAGCTGAGTTGATCATGAATTTTGCGTTGTACTCATTTGCAACAGCAAGTTCACTGCTAAGAATGTCATTCACCCTTTCAAGTTCTTCCTCATTATGTTTGGATTCTTGCAGATCAAGTTAAAGTTGGCCAACCTCACAATTTAGTCTATGGCATTCATCAGATTTTTCCTTCAAGGACTAATCAAGGTTTTCTTCATTCTTCTTTCTTTCCTCAATCTCTTTGGTTAGCTTCATTACCACAGATTCCATATCATGTTTTAGGACTTCTTTATCTTTTGAAAGCTGCTCACATTCTTTTGTTTTCTCCTTCAAGGCTTGATCATCATCTATGCTTCCTTTCTGCTTTAGCTACTCACAAAGTTCCTTCCTCGTGTCCATGGTTTGGTTCAAATGCCCTTTCAATGTCTAAATGAAGTTTTCAGCTTCCCTGAAACTCTTCTTCAATTCCATGACTTCAACTTTGGACTGATCAAGATCATCAAGTGCAAGAAGGAGTTGTTGTTGAATACTGTTTGAATCCATTGAATCACCTAGCAAGGTCTTCCCCAAGCTGTTAGGCTTCCTCCGAGGAACTAGGCTCTAATACCAATTGTTGGAATTAAGGAACAATGGGAGGGAGGGGTGAATCAATGTTCTGCACTTTTTAATTTTATTAACTTGATTCTTTATCCACTTAACACATATAATGAACAGTAAAATGCTAAACAGTAATACAAACATCCACAACACCATAACACCAAAAAAAAATTATCGTGCAAACCCGGACAAGGGAAAACCCACAGTGGAGATGAACCCACAAGATGAAAATACTCAGCAGAAGTATTATACCTTGTTAGTAGTTTACAAAATGGAATGCACATGTATTCAGGCACACTACCTAGAGCTCACTACTCAAACACAAAAAAGCTTACTGCCTATGAGACAAATACAATTTCACAATAAAGATGGAACTAAGAAACAACATCTACAAATGCCAAAGTACAGCTCCAATTAAGGTACAGTATATTGATTTCATACACTTCATTACTCACTGAGTTGTACCTCTGATTCAGACCTCAAATCATTGCCTTGCGCACGTGAAACTATGCACAATCACTATAATCGCCTTCCACACCCACATCATACCAAAATAACCAAAATATATCGTCTTTATATATCCACAACAAGAAATTATATCGCTTATAGGTCAGCCTTAAGAACACTTGTCAAAATACTGAAATGTGTACAATCAATCGTCTAGATCTGAGTGTAAACTGTAAACACCACTGCGAACCAAAATAATCCAACACACACTATCCCACATGTCGGTTAATCATTCTCAATCACAAAATAATCACCAAAATTGCTAAATTAGATCCACATAAGGATCTACTATACCAAATTGTTGTTCTTCAATGATAACCCAAAAACTGATACACAGAAGCTTGTATCTTGCACACCAAAAATAACATTGGACAACAAAAATCTGGAATAAGGTAGAATAGACATCCATGAATCTTCCTTGAGATCCATGACCCACAATAGTGATTTGAGAAAACATACCGAAGCAAATAACAAATACTACTGAATGCTCTGTTCTTCACTAGACTTAGCCAAATCTCCAAAAGGACTTCCGGTTTGATCAAATCCTGTCATGCGGATGGATGCACTAAGATGAGTTGCCATCAATGACAACATCCAAGCACCTATGTCGTGTCTCTTGCCAACAATAAGTTGACTCAAAAAAGTCTCAATGATCTTGTTTTTGTGCAATATAACCTTCAGCTTTGCACAATAAAGGTGTATGAATAGCCAAACGAACTCATTGATTTGGATGGCATTGATCTATAGATTCTATACAATGATTGACCATACAAAATGATAATGCCTCCTTGTTTACGTGGGATGAGATTGCTGATTTTGAAAGGAAAGCAATGGAGGATTTGGTTGCAGCAAAAGCAAGAGAGATGGGATTGGATGAAATTGATATGGTGGAGGCGGAGCCACTACCACCTATCAACATGGTGGAGCCAAAGGCAACACCAAGGAGGGAACCAAATTCAAGTGCAAGGACCACACCCTCTACCTTTCATTATTTCACTAGGCCAGGAAAGTGGAAGATGAAAAAGCTTGCAATATCTAAGTTGCCTAGATATGAAACTTATGATGATGATTTTTAAATACAATCATCATAAATTCATAATAATTATTAGTTAGTAGCTAGCTATTGCATCCAGCTTCATATGATGATGCCATTTTGTAATCCATTCATATTCAACAATAAAATTTAATAGAAAACACTTCCTTGTGAATTTTAGACTCATTTGACACATTCTGTAATTGAATTTTGCCAAAAATAAAAACTGTTTTTATAAGAAATTTGAGTACTTTTCAAGTTGTCAGGTTTCGACCAATTTCTCACAGTCAAAAAATTTGGGCTTGTCGAGTACTCTCTGAGTCTGAGCATGTGATCTATGGTGACAATGATTGGTCTACTTCATTTTTGTAATGACCCTAGTTAGAATAGTTCGGCGCCTTTGCTAGTGTCTTCTAATAATAACTAAATAAATATAAATATAAATAAAACATTAAATAAATATGATTATTTAATAATTTCACTGGTTCCTTTTGGGCCGATTTATTGTGATGTCCCCTTTGTTCAGACATTAGAAATTAATTAACTAGTTAAAATTTAAGCTATCAAACAATAATAAATTTAATGACAACTTAATCTAATTATTTAATAAAGTGTCAAAGTGACTTTAATGATGAATTAAGTGGAAATTTAATAAAGTCACTTTATTATTATTTCCTTGAGTTCAAGTTAAATTAAAAGAGGGGGGAAATAAAAAGACAAAAAGAGGAAAATCAAGAGGCAAAGTAGAGGGAAAGCCAAGAGTCTCTACAGTGTGCTATAAAAGAACAAAGAGAGGTTCATTCAACATATTCTTGGTTTTATTATTTTCTCTTGGAGAGCTTGAGAGCTTCTAGCTTTCGGTTCACGAAATCTATGGATGGAAAACCTTGGAATTAATCGGTGGATTGGACGAAAACCTAGTTCATATTTGGTGTGGATTCGTTTAGAATTAACCATTACGCTTCATTTTTAGAACTTTGGCGACTTCAAGTGAAAATCTTTGTGGAAGATTTGAAGACAAATTTTGTGAAGTCTCTTTGGTACAAATTTCAGAGTTTACAATTTTAAAGAATTTAAGACATATTTGAAGCTCCTACATCGATTCCGTACCTTTCTACAGTGACATGAACAGTGCTATGAATCGTGACATGAACAATGACGTGAACAGTGACGCTACAACGACTTGTCACACTCAGAAACGAAGTTGCTGCTCAGAAGATTCTGTCATTTGGGGCAGGTTTTGAAGATTTGTTAGTAATTGTGAATATTGATAGTGTTGTCCCATTCACTGATTGGATATATCCATGACACATGTTATTGTTGAATGATCAGCTGTTTGAGATGGTGCTAAATAAATTCTATCTTTGTCCACCTACAATCTGCTGTACAAAAAAAAAGAGAGATGTTTTCTGAAGATGGAAACACTGCTGTTTGGTGTTGCAGTCCTTTAACTATCGGTAGCAGATTTTGTATGAGCAGTTTAACGGTAGGAGAATGTGTGTATTGGGGACACAAAGGATGATTTGGTTGGATAAGGAGGGGTATGTTTGAGCCAATGTGTGATCGCATCAAAAGATATTGCAAATTTTATTGACTGTCATCTCAATTCTTGGCTTCAAGTCATTGGAACTGTAATATTGTTGGTATAGGATCAAAATATTTAAGGCTTTAGTTTGAATTCGTGCAATCAGAATTTAGACTTCCAAATGTGTTGATGCTTAAAAATTACAATCAAATCTGCATTTCCAGGTCTGCAATTTTGTATTCAGTCAAACTTTTGATGATGTGTAATCTGATTTGAAGGTTTAATAGTGAACTTGATGATTCTATGATCTTGTTCTTTCAATAAGCTAAGTCAAATATATTCCAAACATCACTGCAATGAAATCTTGAATGGAATCTGAAAAAGTATTTGAAACATGTTCATCCAATGCAAGCAAACTATTTGACAAAATTAGACATATTGGAAAAGACAAAAAAATTGGTAGCCAACTAGGGTAGGACACTACAGTATTATCAAAGCTGGAGATCTTGCCAGCCCGTCGGGAAGATTTAGAGTTGAATCGAAGCATGACACCTAGTGATAGACAGTTGTATCATAGCTGGTGATCTTGCCAACCTGTCGGGAAGATTCAGAGTTTGGACTTTGGAACCAAAGCATGGCATGAAATGTTGGATAGTGATTGCTGAAAGCACTGAAGAAACAAGTGGCAAGCTCAGTATTCATTAACAAAGGGATGTTGTTTTCAACATTTTGAATAAATTAAAAGGATGTTTGAGTATAGTGGACCAGACACCTTCAAATTTGTTACAGCTAGCTCTTGTCCCTGTGGTGACTTCTTTTGAGGCAAGACTGGTTGTTGAGGCATTGAGATGATGGGATTGGATCAATGGTCACTTCATACCTAAGAAAGGTTTTGAGAAGTTTGGCACCTGTAATGTCCCCTTCTTGAGCCAGTCATGGAGATTAGTTGTTAGCCCGTACTGTCGGGGGTCCCGAGGGCTAACTAGGACTTCAGAGGGATCTAGAAGGTATTTGGCCTAGGCAAATTTAATTACAGGCCAAACAGAGTTTGACTGCTACATAATTTTACATCCACAAAGTGACTATTTAAATGTAATATTTATGTTTTTTCACAAGGTCACTTTATAACCTATCAAATGTCTTTTCAATTTAGTCATTTTGGGCGGCCATTCACATATGAAGGAAAGAAACATTTAATTATTTCTCCATATACTATATGCTTCATGGGAATAGATGGAATTTAAAAAAAATATCATTCACATTGAGGCATTATAGGAAGAATGTGAAGAGTCGCAGCAAAGGGATTGAGATAGGCGTGTTTGGAAAGGAGAACAAGATGGAGAGAAGATTATCGAATGCGAAGGAGGAAAAAGAAACTATTGCAGAGACTTGTTGGAGGTTATTTTACTGGGCTTGAGGGATGACATCCCCTTCTGGCTAACAATCTTGATGCCATTGGAAAGAACATGATCTTGAGACTTTCTTGAGTTTGGGTATTAAACTGGATGTTGTGTTGCTAGGAACCGATTGAAGGAAAATTGGAGTTAATGTCATTTAGCACTGCTTTGAGGATCGTGGAATTGTGCCAGACACACCTTGGGCTGAGTATTTCATTGTTGACACAAGCTATCATTGTTGGTAAAACTAGAGCTACATTACCATCACTGTAAGTTGCTTTCAATATACCTGGACGATGCTACATTCAGAGTTGTATCCTCAAGTGCATAGGGAAGGTCTGAGGCACGCGGCTAGGAAGGATTAATAGCGACAGGACTGGCTGAGACTGATTTGCATGTCGTCGGTTATGTTAGTACCACAATCAGCATTACCTGGGAGTTGTCGTCATAGCACTGTGAAGGAAAAATTTTTAAGCATATATCCTTCTAATCGTTGGAGTTGTACATGCTGTTTGGACTGGAAGTTAAGCAACATATTGTTAATGTTGAGCCCAGAAATAATGATAAACAGCAATGAACGAAATAGAATAGAACAGGAACAAAAGACACAATCCGATTACCCTGGGAAAAACCCTCTTGGCAGAGGGAAACAACCCAGCCCACAAAGTAGTACTCCTTTATTAATATATGAAATATGGAATGCAATACATGAAGTCCTCTGCAGAGAAGGTAGACGCTAACACAAATAGATCACAAGGATAAACCAAACAAAAGACACAGTTCATAAGATGAACACACAGCAAGAAATATGCCTCACTGAATCTGTTCAAGCCAGAGAGAACACGTTTAGGCTGTGAGATAGATCACGCATTCGAGAGCACACATGCAGTAAGACTATTTTAGTTTCAACCACCGTGTGCACACACAGGATGCATACACGGCAGTTACAATATTGTGTCACGCACAGACCAAGTGAACAAAGACTCACACACGACAAAAATAATCACACCAAGTGCATCTGACTCCACACGGTGATTAGTCTTCTTGTATTTAATGAAATGACACCTCCAAGCAACTAAAGAGCCGCACATGGAAGACCAAAAGCCTGCCGTTACCAACTGCTGATGATAAATGCTGCACCGACAATACAACCCGACGTGACCTCCATAATAAGGAACGGGTGATAGAATGTTGGGAGACTACGATGCCTTATCATCATAGAATCAGCAGTTACAAGATAAACGTCGAGAATAAGTGAGAGAACCGTTGCCAGCCGGACAAACTCCCGATGCCAACATGGACCATTCTCGATGCCCAGATAACACACGATGAAGAGGTGAGTAACAGAAACAGCTCGATACAAAAATTAAATCAGGTAGATAAGATGATTTCTCTCGCAGCTATTAAAACATTAACACATATAACTCAGAATTCACATGTATACAAGTCGGTCTAACTCTGTGACAACCAATTGTAATTTTTCTAAGAAACTTCATGGAGATTGTATGGAAATAATAAATAAAATTATTAGACTATTTTTGTTGTTGTTTGCTTGCAATATCAAATGTATCTTTATCATAACTGCAAACTTTGACATTGAGACATTGAACAAACAACAAACTCTGCATATTGAAACAACAAGAAACTCGCTGAGATCCTTTTCAAGCCAACTGTTGTCCAAATTACCGAATAACAAAGAACTGAAAATTAGCAAAATTAGGGTGCATCATTTCAATGGTATCAGAGCTAAAGTATCCTACCATCCTTGTCAGTAAATCAATGCAATGAACAAGCAGTGATATGACTGATTGGAGTGTTCAGCCTTTAACACATCATTATAATTTGAGAACAACCAGGACATGATTAAACGCAGGTCAAGGAGAACAAGGGAATCAGGAGGCCCAATTTGATACAGGTGAATAGGTTATTGACAATATGGGAGACAGGAATGCTAGGGACCCTGGAGAGGCACAATGATGTCCCCTTCTTTTGAAATAGGATTTAGTAATAAATAATAATATTAAAATATAAATAAATTTAATTAAGTTTAATGAATGTTCAAAAGGCATGAAATGAAAAGAAGCGACTCCCTCAAACACGAGATATTAAAGGGAGAAGAGAATTTCATTTGGAAGGGGACAAGGAGAGAAGAAGAAAGACAAGGCATGGGAACTAAGGAAGGAGTAATGGAAGAAGATTGGAATGTAAAGAATTGATGAAGCTTTGTGACTCTTTCAAAGGTGGTAACTATGAAAGGTTGTGACTCTTTCAAAGGGTAGAAAGGATGAAGGGTTGTGACTCTCTTGAAAGGTTGTAATAATGGAAGGTTGTGAGTCTCCCACCATGCAAATATAAATAGGAGGGAAAGTCATTTGTCGATTATCATAAGGAAGGTAATCATAGTAAGTTTAATTCTGAGGTATAAGACAATTTTGATCTGCATAAAGGGAGCATAGGAATTAAGGAAGGATTAATGGAAGAAGAAGAAGGAAGAAACTGTAGAATAGTTATACAGACAAAGAATATAAAGCAGAACCTATTATCAATGATACCAACAGTGCATTAAACATCAATGTCAAAGAAACACAATGCCGTACCATAATACCAAGATACCAGAATACCAGAATGGCGAGGAAATATTATTTCTTTATTGATACCAAAAACCAACAGTTCAACATAATAACCAAAAGTGTTTATATAATAGTCGGTTGGTTGGGCAAACCAACGGACGCACCTCCTCACTCCTAACTACCCTCCCGACATAACATAACTAAGACTAACACAATATTACTTTATTCGTACTACATATATCCCCCCCTAAAAAAAAGTCATCTTCCAGACGACAGAACTGAACCAAAATTAGAATTCAGAGTTGGGTTGTTAAGACATCCCTAGATTTGGAGCTTGTTCCCGAATGCGTAAGAGTTCTCGTTCCGCAGTCTTCTGTTTGGCTCGAACTCCTTGGAGGACCGATAAAGCATCCATCTTTTTCGCTTTAGCCAGTGATACTTTCTCTTCCAGTCCAGCTCGTTCCATCTGCCATTTAGCTTCCCACATAGCCTTTTCTTCTGCCCATTCCTTTTTCATGCAGTTTGTCAGATCCCTTTCTTGTTGAAGTTCCAAGTAAGTCCTCCTAAAGGCCCCCTCCATCTCTGAGAGGGTGCACATGGGCAGTGGCTGCCCCTGTACCTACGGTATGATGTCTGGGGCTGTCCACATTTCAGCTATTTCTCCCCCCTTGTATCCACTCTGTTGCAATAGCCTCCATTCTGTATGGCATGCTCCTTTCATGAATACTGCCAAGGACTCCACTGCTCTAACTATGGCTTCCACATTTTGGTTCTTGGCCTGCTCTATGATTTCCCTAGTGGCATGCTCCATGGCTGACAACTCCTTGAGGAACCTTATTGCCTTATCTTCTAATGTAATCATTCTGGAACCGCTTCCTGTTTGATATTGGATTCTTGCTATATCCTCTTCTCCTGTTTTGTTGGGACATGGCGAGGGTGGTAGTATCATCCCAACTTGCTCTAGCAATCTATCTGCTTCTTCCAGTACTCTGTCTTCTCCACCATCCTCACCCTGTGTATCTTCCATTCTCTCTGTTGGTTCTCAAAACCACAGATTGGAAATCCAAGAGCCTGCCAATTCTCCAATAGGACCAATAGGATTCCAAATCAATTCTGGCAAACAAACGGGAATAATTCAAATTCCCCTGCACATTAGGCTTCGCTACACCTAAGCGGGTAAACCTTCACCTCGAGCTTGATCACTTTCTTCAAGGTTTTTCTATAGTGAATTTAAGCTTGTGAGTTTTCCGACTGGCAAATTCCTTGAACTTGATCAATATGAAATTGAATTCTAAATGTTTGAATTAAATGTTTTGTGTAATGATTCTTAATAATGGATTTGAGGTTTGTAGGAAGGAATTGATAGATTTTCTAACTTCACATATAAACCCAATACTTCAGAAATAAAAAGACCAGTGCCTCTGCTCATTGGGGCGATAGAGTCAACTTCAATGAAGATTACATACAACTTTATAATGTTCTACGCACTTATACTGCCAATCAATTAAATAATCAAGATGCGACAAATCAAATATTTATGCAATCTTAAATTAGTCGAAATTGAACTTTAACTCCTCGGAGACAAACTGGACACAAATTCAGAAACAATTAGATATTTCACGATATCTGTGATGATCGAGTTTAAGATGCTAAATGACCATGTCCACTTATCTGACATTTAAATTGTATACAAAATTCAAAAAAAAAATTATAAAGGACAGTTCATCTGCAGTTTAATTCTCCACACCTTTAATAATAAACAAAGGACATTTTTATTTTATTATTAAAATAAAATAATTGAATAATAATAAAATAATTGAATTTATATTACAAAGTCATATTATTGCTCCTTATCCCTCCATACAATTAAATATATATGCTTCTCTGAATATCTCTCTTTCCCTTTAATCAAGGGTGCATATATATATATATATTTTCTTATGAAGGAGATACACCTTTTCAAATGAGTTGCAACACTTTAACAATTCTAATCGCACCCTTTTAGCCTCCAAGGTTATGAATATAATAACCATTTTTAATTAACAAATATGTTAATTACTCTCTGTTTATTTTTCAGAATGTGGCATGATAGTATTGCAAATATTTTCTTTGTTCAACGCTGGTCTTACTTCAATGAATGGTCATGTATAATATTTGACAAAGACAATCGAATACATGATTGGTACTCAATCCTCAATACCACTAATTGTGGCTGGCACATATATGTTGCTGGGAACAAATTTAATCATTGATTACATCCCGATAAATATTATAATAAATTTGAAACCCATGATGACCTTCCTATTCTCCTAAGTCGACTGCACCCAATATTTGATAGGCTCTTCATTTGTCTTCAAATTTGAAAGGTTATTATAATTGCTGAAACATATTCTCCAATACATCTAACTTCATATATGTCATCAGATTTCGGGTTTTATCTTGCAAATAATATATATATATCTTTGAGTATTTACGGGATCTTATCACATATGAATCCAAGACATAATTTTAAGGATGAGTTCGATTTCCATGCTGGACCTTCTTATGCTGCGAGTGGTGACTAATTCTGCCTAATTAGACAAACTCCTTCTACGCTGGAGCTTCTTGTCTCTATTTGCATATAGAAACACCCATTTTCTTGTCTTCTTTTGCCATAAAAGACACCCACTGACAGTATCTATTTCTTTAGACGCCAAGGGATATCTGACTGCCACATATGTCTGCCATAGTCTGTTGTTATAGAATATTTATGATGCCTGTGTGGTTTATCTCTGCATAGAATATATAGTCGATATGCTTAGGATATCTATCCATCATTGTTAACGTAATGACAGGAGTTAATGTATTTATCGCTGACCATTTCTGCATACTTGGTGATCATTAGCAATAATCAAGATTTGTCACTGCTGTATCTATAGTATATTATTAACTCACTCAATAATAAGATTTCCATATATATCTGTATATCTCCTCAATTTTATTAGTTGTTGCTCCCTTCTTGGATGTCGGTTACTTACTGCTGCTCATTGTATGCTTTATGAATAGATTACTGTTAGAAGCACATTTCCAGTTCATTGTTTCTCAAATGGAAACCCTGATTTTTTGCAAAAATTAGGCTCCATCAGTGGCTCTTGTTGGGGACATATGCCCCCTGTGGGCATAATGAGTATCCAGCTATCTCTGAAGAAGTAGACCAGTTATCTATGCTTAACCTGATGCAAAGTGAAATTGGGTGGCCAAAGGCCCCCCAAAAGTGAACCTTGATCCTTTCCTCTGTCAAACACCTGATTCTGATCATGCAACACTTTTAATCTCATGAAATTGATATCATATTGTTCCTTTTCCTTATCAACAAGAGCATTTGAAAATAAACAAATTTCATAATCATTTATCCCCAACATTTGATCCCTTGTTGTATTAGATACATCATCCCTATAGACAATACATATGGGTTTTGCTTCATCAATGCACTCTTTAGTTTCCAATATATGTTCAACCCTTGAGAAGTCATCAGATCTACTATAATCCTTGCTGAATAGAGTATTTTGTTTAGTCATACAAACCTCTAGATTAGCCTTCCTTTTTTGAATACTTTCTTTTTCACAATCTGCCCCATCTCTATATTCTGGATATTTCTTCTCACAAAAAGGTTTTGAGAATAACTTATCTTCAAGAAGTACAAACTCTCTTTCACCAAGAACTCAATCAGCTGGGTCATTTCGATATTTTTCAGAACTATGCTTCAACACATTATTTTCATCATGTCTGGCTGATTTCATCTCATCTTCACATATTTGATGTACCTGGTTCTCAAAGGATGAACTGAAAGATATCTCACCCTCCGAATACACTTCACAAGTTTCATCAACCTTAAAATTAGGACCGTTATCTTCATTATGATGCTAATGGATTCTATTGCATAAAGGATCATCTTCAAACAACGGATTCGAGAACATAGAGAACATAGACATATCTTCATCTACTTCCTCTTCAAACAAAAGATTTAGGAACATAGAGAATTTAGGAATACATTCATGAGAATTTTCATTTGGATCATCAAGTGTTTCATCATCAAGACTAATATCTTCATTGACATTATCTCCTGAAACTTCCTCCTATTTATGCAGTTCAATTTCATCTCCACAATTTGATTCCTGGGTATTATCATTTCCTTCCTCTAGTACCTCTTGAATATGCGCTGATCTGTCAACCTCCTTACCATGATGGATTGAGAAAAAATTTGAACCATTCTTCTCAACGTGTCTTTGGTATTCCATGTCTAACAAGGCTGAAATCTATTCCACACCAAGAAAATCCTCTTCCTCATTTTCAAATTCAATGATATTTGATATTATACAAGTATCATCATGGAAAGATCTTTCCTCAAACTGTGCAAAAAAGTCTTCTCCATTCAAATCTGAAACTTCCCTTGACTTGTATGTTATTTTAGTTCTGCATTCATTCTCCTCTGCATCCAATTCATTATTCATAAGTTTGAGAAAGGTAAGGAACTAATGATAATATAAAAGACCTAGTTCTCGCATTCTGTTGAAAAGATCAGAGGCTGGAGGTCTACATTCTAAAGGTATTTCTTGACAGATATTAAAAATCCTCATGAAGAATTGTACTGCAGATTCTTCTTCTTATGTCTCTAAGTTCAAAAATGCGTCCAAAGGGGATATGTAATTTGGACCTTCTTCATCATCACTGCAATTTTCATCAAGCACAAGGCCTTGTTCAATCTGATCATAAGACTCCTCTTCTCTGTCTTCATCATCTTCTTCTAATATCTGAAAAAGAAGCTTTAGATCAGGGTCATCTAACGAGATTCCCAAGTTTTTTACCTTTCTCATTAATTGCTTTCGTGAAGGCATAATTGTTACAGGTATCCTCTGATACATATTCGCCATCCTCAAGAATAAGTGTGCAAAAGACTCCCCTTCAAATCTCTACAAACTGAAAAAGGCATCAAGTGGAGACATGTTAGGATCCTCTTCCATGTTGCAGCTTTGGTCTTCACACCATTCATAACACATGTCATCTTCCTCGCTTGCATCATCAAACTAATATAGGAACCATTTTTAAAACTCTTTCCAAGACGCGATACATTGTGTAGGTAGTGATTCATAAGCTTGTCTCACATTGTCCTTCAATGTTCTGACAAACAACTTCATCACCTGATCTTCTGCATCGACTTCATAGTCTTCTATGAATGTATAAAACACATTCAAATGTTGAAGTGCAGACTCATCCCATTCTCCATGAAACTTTGACACAAGTTCTAAAAGTTTTGGGGATAACTTGCTAGGTTCATAATCAAACTTGCTGAAATCCAATGGCTTGATGCCATCTAGAATAAAAGGCCTTCTTTCAAATGATCAATACATTTGAAAAGCCTATCCACCCTCTCCTTCTGAGTCTTCTCCCTCAGCAGAGCTACCAAATGAAAATTGTATTGAATAGAGTCGCCACCTCTTTCGAGGAATGTCTTGCTTCTGGGTTCTTTCTTCCAGTAGAGTGTGCTGCCAAACAAACTAATATAGCTACTTTCTGATTCTCATCTGAAAAATCTGAAATTCTAGGTAGCTTCACAATATATATTGTGAGCAACTCTCCCCAGTAGAGTCGCCAATCTGTTGGTTCCCAAAACCACAGATTGGAAATCCAATAGCCTACCCATTCTCCAATAGGATTCCAAATCAGTTCTGGCAAACAAACGGGAATAATTCAAATTCCCTTGCACTTTAGGCTTCGCTACACCTAGGCGGGTAAACCTTCACCTCGAGCTTGATCACTTTCTTCAAGGTTTTTCTATAGCGAATTTAAGCTTGTGAGTTTTCCGTTTGGCAAATTCCTTGAACTTGATCAATATGAAATTGAATTCTGAATGTTTGAATTAAATGTTTTGTGTAATGATTCTTAATAATGGATTTGAGGTTTGTAGGAAGGAATTGATAGATTTTCTGACTTCACATATAAACCCAATACTTCAGAAATAAAAAGACCAGTGCCTCTACTCATCGGGGCGAGAGAGTCAACTTCAATGAAGATTACGTACAACTTTATAATGATATTGCTATCAGGATTTAACTGTGGAAAAATATCTCCTACTTATCAACTTTATAATGTTCTACGCACTTACACTGCCAATCAATTAAATATCAAGATGCGACAGAACAAATATTTATGCAATCTTAAATTAATCCAGATTGAATTTTAACTCCTCGGAGACAAACAGGACACAAATTCGGAAACAATTAGATATTTCACGATATCTGTGATGATCAAGTTTAAGATGCTAAATGACCATGTCCACTTATTTGACATTTAAATTGTATACAAAATTCAAAAAAAAAATTTATAACGGACGGTTCATCTGCAATTTAATTCTCCACACCTTTAATAATAAACAAAGGACATTTTTATTTTATTATTAAAATAAAATAATTGAATAATAATAAAATAATTGAATTTATATTAAAAAGTCATATTATTGATCCTTATCCCTCCATACAATTAAATATATATGCTTCTCCGAATATCTCTCTTCCCCTTTAATCAAGGGTGCATATATATATATTTTTATGAAGGAGATACACCTCTTCAAATGAGTTGCAACACTTTAACAATTCTAATCGCACCCTTTTAGCCTCCAAGGTTATGAATATAATAACCATTTTTAATTAACAAATATGTTAATTACTCTATGATTATTTTTCAGAATGAGGCACGATAGTATTGCAAATATTTTCTTTGTTCAACGCTGGTCTTACTTCAATGAATGGTCATGTATAATATTTCACAAAGACAATCGAATACATGATTGATACTCAATCCTCAATACCACTAATTGTCGCTGGCACATATATGTTGCTGGGAAGAAATTTAATCATTGATTACATCCCGATAAATACTATAATAAATTTGAAACCCACGATGACCTTCCTATTCTCCTAAGTCGACTGCACCCAATATTTGATAGGCTCTTCATTTGTCTTCATATTTGAAAGGTTATTATAACTGCTGAAACATATCCTCCAATATATCTAACTTCATATATGTCATCAGATTTTGGGTTTTATCTTGCAAATAATATATATATATATATATATATATATATATATATATATATATATATATCTTTGAGTATTTACAAGGTCTTATCACATATGAATCCAAGACATCATTTTAAGGATGAGTTCGATTTCCATGCTGGACCTTCTTATGCTGCAAGTGGTGACTAATTCTGCCTAATAAGACAAACTTCTTCTACATTGGAACTTCTTGTCTCTATCGGCATATAGAAACGCCCATTTTCTTGTCTTTTTTTGCCGTAAAAGACACCCACTGACAGTATCTATTTCTTTAGACACCAAGGGATATCTGACTGCCACATATGTCTGCCATAGTCTGTTGTTATAGAATGTTTATGATGCCTGTGTGGTTTATCTCTGCATAGAATATATAGTTGATTTGCCTAGGATATCTATCCATCGTTGTTAACGTAATGACAGGAGTTCATGTATTTATCGCTGACCATTTCTGCATACTTGGTGATCATTAGCAATAATCAAGATTTGTCACTGCTGTATCTATAGTATATTATTAACTCACTCAATAATAAGATTTCCATATATATCTGTATATCTCCTCAATTTTATTAGTTGTTGCTCCCTTCTTGGATGTCGGTTACTTACTGCTGCTCATTGTATGCTTTATGAATAGATTACTATTAGAAGCACATTTCCAGTTCATTGTTTCTCAAATGGAAGCCCTGATTTTTTGCAAAAATTAGGCTCCATCACTCTCCATACTCCCAGGGCCATTTTTTCCCTCAGCCTATACCACCAAGGCAACCAGTTGGGTTACTTCAGTACCTTGTGGTGTGTGGAGTCTTATCTTGTGTCCACCCGCTTGCTGTCCTCTAAGGTCTATGACCTTGGTATGAGTTTGTTGATCTCCAGGAACCAGATCGGCTATGCCAGGAAAGGAAAGTCTTGTGGCTCCCCATCTAAGAATCTTCTCCTGTCTACTCCCTTCTTCCTCCGTGTTTGGTTTCCCTTTTTCTGATAGGTTGTTCACCTCCTTGCAGGCATCTCCATTTCCGTCCGTATGGATGTCTTCCATACTAGGAGTGGTATGGATGACCTTCGCACTAAGCCTGGTACTTCCTCCTCCGTGGTGTTGATCATCTTGTGAATCTGTGCATACTCAAGTACTCCTCCTGGCAATGGCCCTTCCGCTCGTGGTAAAAAAGTAATATCTCCTAGTGTACCCTTCAGGTGGCCAAAGCAGATTTCCTCCTCCTGAGCGTCTAAAGATGTGTCGCTACTCGTCCATTCCTCTTCCCCACTATCTTCTCCCACCTCCTCCTAGCTGGAATCTTTTGCAGAGAGATTTTTCTCTACTTCCTACCTTAGTTTCTTTTTCCGTGGTTCACCCCTACCTAGTCCTGCTCCCATGGTGTCCAAGTGAATCCAGTAAGTCATGGCTGGCTTGTAGGGTTCCACTCTGTTTGCTGGAACCAGAGGTCTATGCTCTGCCGCCACCTGAGTGCGAGCTGCTTCCAGGAATAATGCTATGGCATGATGGGGCATATAAAATGTCTTATGTTTTAACTCCATGAATTCACGTAGTCTGTCTGAAAGAAATTGTGCCCAATTGTATATTTGTCCCCTGTTTAACCCATCCACTACTGGTAACATCCAGATAGCTATGTTCAATGTGCGACTTCTAGTAGTAAGTTTGCTTTTCACTAAGTCCACAATGCATCTCCATTTTGCATTAGCTATGAAAATTTTCTTTAGGCCCCTACTGTTCCTTTTGTTGAGAATGTCATTCCATTCCTGATTGGTGAGATTCTTTTTACATACTAACTCTAGCCACTTCTTTTCCTCCATAGCCATTGGGGTTTTTGGAGTTTTCGTAATTTCCTGTCCCCGGTTGGGTATTCCAAATACCTTGTTTATTTCCTTGGCGGAGTAGGAAATAGTTACCATTTGATGGGAGTACTGAATAACCAATTTGTGAGCTTGTCTGTCATAGCCAGCTACCATAGTTCGCAATATAGATTCAAATTCTTTTGAATCAAAAATGGGCATGAAAATGATTTTGTCTACCTTTGCTTTGCATAGTGCTTCTTTTAGAGTGTGCTTGTCCTCTATGTTCTCCCACCAAGCATGGTATTCACTTCCTATTATACTCTCAAATGGAGGTAGCGCCGCTGGCAAGCTTTCATTAGGTTGATCCCCGTCCGTTTGCCAATCTTTCCATTTTATAGGAGTAGTAGTAAAGCAAGAAGTAGTCTAGTGGTTGAAGTTTGAGGAGCAAAGTTGGAAGTGATATAAATTTGAGTATACATTGCAAAGCTAGATCCTATCATCATCACAGTGAGAATTTGACATACTTGAATGAACAACGTAAGCCCGCCTAAGTGATTACCAACAAATCACATTAATATAACTGAGTTAGTATCCACAGGTGTAAGGAATCTTGGAGTTTTTCTCATGTTCTTCTTGAGTATATACTTTTCAAGAGAGGGTTGAGTGTTTGGTATGCTATATCAAGTATTCAATTGCTATATGTTATGTAGTGGTACAAAACTGACATCAACAATAACCTACGCCAATTTTTCACTCTAAATTAGTATAAATAAAATTCATATTTTTACAATACATCTAAACCATTTATAGATTAACGTCAGCTCTTCAACAATACCAAAATCTGACAAACTAGAAATCACACCAAGAAAATCAACTAATATATTGGAAATATCACAAAACCACAACCAAACCTTGAACTCAAACAAGTACCAAATACCAAGAAACTAGATGCATTCAACACTCTCGTGATCTCTAAATGAAATCACTCATATGGCTAGGAGATATTTCATCCACAAAACCATATCGTCAAAATGTTTTTTGTCCTCAAGCAACAGAGGAACTTGTGCTAATTCTGCAAAAAAGAAAATTTATAAAATGAGGAAGCAACCCTTTTCTCAAGACAAAACCTCTTTTTATAACTTTTTGAGGGAATATAATATTATTTTAATTATTTTCTTTAATTTTTCCCTCAAAGTCATTAAATATTAAAATGTTTGTTTTAATATGCACTTTTAGGATTTTGGGTGTAACAACACTTTATTAGTTCACTTATAACCACTTTTTTAAGTAGTTAAATATAAGCCACCGCCTAAAAATATAACATAAAGTTACTTTCCAAAAACTTAAATTTAATTATAGTTTTGAAAAAGGGTACTGGCAATTTCAGCTTTTAATTTAAGCCCTGTTATAACTAGAATTTAAGCCCTATTTAATATACTTGTGGCCTAGACCAAATGGACTAAGTTGCATCGAATCAAATCTATGTTATTCCATTATATAAAGTAAGGAAAGTTATACATTCATCAAACATATCAAGTTATCTTACTATTTATGATCCTTAATGTCCATACTACCTTTATTACCATTTTAGTTCGAGAAGAAGAAGATTAGGAAGTAACCAAGTTGCTTAGATACAAATCACAATAGCTTCCCTCAAAGTTTACAAATTCAAGCCCTAATCCTGTCTTGGGAATATGCCCACAAGGCGCTCAGGGTTGCAGTATGCAAATATACATCCTTTGGCTAATATATTCTACTTCCAAAGGATTTTCCGTAACTGTACTTTGATTGATTCTGGCAAATCTGCATTCAATATTAATGTGGGCTTATCCTATTAATGTGCACTTCGTAATAAGCTGCAGACTATATATTTGTGATTAAAATGCGCTTATCTTCTGTTGGTATTTTTATGATTGCTCTGAGCCATGTATTATTACCACACTTATACTTAATCTTTATCTAACGAAAAACAATCACCAATAGTTGGTAGACTTGGATAGAACCATTGATTATTGTTATTTATTTATTTGTTTGTTTGTTTTATACTTTAATTTTATTATTATTATTTATTAAATTATATTATTTAATTATTTATTTATTATTAAATCTTATCTGGGAAAGGAGACATCACACAGCTTTTATGCTTACTCTTCGCTGTTAAATTTGTTGATTTCGCTTAACCTTATGGAGCTAGTAAACACTTGAGACCATGCCAATCTGTACATTTGTGTGTTTGTGAATGCATGTATACTTGAATGTACTCCAAGCTCTTACCTATTTCAATTACTGAATGCATGTATACTGAATGTACTCCATGTTCTTATCTATTTCAATTACCTCCCAACACATCTTGAAAGCCACAAGGTGGTTCAGATTCATTCATTGAGATGTTGATTCAATTCTGAATGTACTACATAATCTTGCCAGTTTTGATTTCCTTCCAGATAATCTTGAAAGCCACAGTGATTCTTTGATTTGCCTATTCAAATTGGGAAGAATTTCCTCAAGCACATATAAAATGTGGCAATTCAATCCTGTATCATATAAATTAGATTTCAACTTTTAGGCTTACTTTCTACTTTTCAGTGTGTTGCTCATACTCAGCATTATGCAGCTAGCACACATTTTGCATCATTATACATCTGCATGTGTGTGTACATGTAATATACATGTGATATGCATATACATATCACCATTCAAGAGTCTTATATTCATATTTGTTACAAGTACACTAATGATAAGTAAAGGAACAAACCAGCATGTATAACTACTATAAATTGCTATTGTTGATTGTTAATATACGCATTCACGAGTTAAATCCTGTAATTCATTAGATAGAATATAGAAACCACATTTACCTGTCCGTGACCAAGCTTCTTTTGGAGATCCTTCCCAAATATTGCTACATAAGAATCATAACAGGAATCAGAAGCAGACCTTTCTTGAAAACTAGGTGCTACTGATGGAAGGCATTCTATGGCATCTATGTAAAGCCATTGGTGAACTGGAAAAAATACTCCTGTTACAGCCTACAATTTGTACAATATCAAACAAAAGAATCAAAAAATCTAGCTTTCTATGGTTTTTCATATGTTTGCCCAATGCTTTTGATCAAGAAATCATAATTTATTTCTAAAATTTATCTAGCCATACACAAAAAAATGTATTCTTGGTTTAATTTTCTTTTATGGATCATACTAGGACAAGAAAATTGTGGATCATTTTGCATATTTGGCTTGACACAGGAATTCTACATTTACAGCATGAAATCTTAAAAAACAATGGGAAAATAATGCAATTTTCAAACGAGAAGCAGAAAAAAATTCTCATGTAAAATTTTTCATATTGAAGTTCATTTTGAATAATTTATCATTCTCATCAGTTTGACATTTATAGTTGTCAAGTGTCATAGTTACCCATTTGTCACTCTCATGTGTCATAGGTGCAGCCCATCATTCTAGGAATGTATTTGATTGTTTTGTCAAGTCACTAGACTAGTGTAGGACCTAGAAGTCAATATCTAAAGCAGAAAAGCTGTCTAGTGCCTGTTCAAATGACTAAATATCCAAAAATTCATAGTTGGAAAACTCGCCAAGGCCTGAAAAAAAAAATCGGGAAAAACTCAGCCTGTTTCTGGCAAAAACTCAGCAAAAAACTCGGGAACTTAAAAAATTGCTTAAAGTTAATTAGAAATGCATTTTTTGTTGCAAAATTCGGTGAGAAGATGCATCCAATGAGTCAATAAATGAGAACACAAAAGAAACAAGCTTAGTCTAGATATATTTAAACACAAAGTGGGTACAAAATCACATTCTCGTGAGGAATGCTAATGGCTGGAAGCAAAATAGTAAATAATTTATGTAAAACTAAAAAGTAAATACATCATTACAATTACATCTTCCTCTTCCCAGCTCTAGTAAAAACTAAGGGAGAGGTAGAATTAGAGGGTCTAGTCCTAGAAGTTTGCATTGGGCATGACTGTGCCTCCTCACTCAATATGTCTGACTCAGTCTATGGCTCATCCTCCATCCTGGATGTAGCTCTGCCTCTAGCTTCTCTTGGCACTAGCAATGACTACTCATTCAACTCATGTCATCCTGTGTGAAACCAAATACACCCCCCTCCTCCATAGCTTGCCTCTCCAAATCATTGATGTCATCCTCTTCAAAAACCACCTCAAACCCACTTCAAATCCCCCTCAAGTCCGCTTCAAATCGATAGAAATCAGTTTGCAAGTGTTTGGAATACAAGTGTTTGGAAGACTATTCTCCCCCTCTCAGCAAAATACAAGTGAAGAAATGAGAAATGAATTTAATTTGGGCCTTTTTTGCCTTTAAGTGCTGTTATAAAACTACAACTGAGTTTTTAACAAAAACTCGCCGAGTTAAGTTTTTTGCCAAAACTTCAACGAGTTTTTGGTGCTAGTAAAAGTCGTAAAAACTCGCCATGCTAGAACTCGGCCAGTTTTTGCAACTCGGAGAGTACTCTGCCAGTAGTATATCTGTTACCAAAATGCTAAACTGACTAGGTCACACGTTGCCAGAAAAGAAATTCACTATGTGCCAATAGTGATGATTATAACCTAAAAAGCATGCAATTTATGAGAGTTAAAGAAATTTAAGTGCTCCAAGGAGCGTGCTTTAGGTTCTTTGTCCAAAAAGTGAATAATAGACTAAAACATGAAAAGTGGTAGGGACCCTGCATGCACACAATTTTCCATTAGAACCAAAGCGTCAAGTACAAAGGACTCCCAAGCACATGATTTCACTTGGCAAGCCTCCTCAAAATGAGCGCTTTTCACAAAAATTGACTAAGTGGCAATGGATCTCAACGTACACAGTTTTCATATAATGAGCAAACAAAGTGGTCAAATCATTAAATGAACCAAAGAGTGAGCTTTTGATGCAGCGGCATCTTGAGAGTCATTTTGAGTCATATTGCAAAACTCTGATTTGTGTCTTGTTTTGGTTTTTTTGGGGTCAATATGGTCATTTAAGACCATTTAGGGTCATTTAGGACCATTCTTAAAGTGTTTAAGTGACTAGACTCGGAAATTGCAAAAAAATTTGCCAAAGTTGCAAAATTGTCAAAATGCAAACAAGAAGTTGTAAAAGTGTCATTAGTGTTAAAAACATGTTTAGTTGTCAGTTGGAACAGATGATATGGTTGAAAATACATAAATATGTAATGCCAACTCAAATTCAGGGGTTTGGAGAAATTGAAGAAGATTATCATTGTTTGCACATTGTATCTCGATTTTTCTTCACATGTTGCAGTCTGATTTCTTGCTTTTGTACGGACTGTACTTCCATGAAAGGTTTTTTCCACGTGTTTGGAGATGTTAGAACAGTGAATTACCTTTCATTTCGAATTGGTTTCTGTTATCATTTTAGTTCACACTAAATTGATAAACTGACAAGTGTTTTGCATTGAGGTTTGAACTAAAAGTTACTGTTTTAAGTTGTAGAATGGTAAAGAATTCAGAGAAAGAAAGTACATGTTCAACATTACAATTGAAAAACATCAAAACATTGTATTAAGGTACACTTATTTCAGATTTTTGAACAAAGCACTATTCAGATTTTTTGAGTTTAACAGAGATAGCAGATATGTATGAATTTCAAAAAATTAAAGTACAGCTTTAAATTAACCACACAAGCAGTGGTTGTTCTTAAAACATAAATGGAAAGTACTTTTGCAAAGATACATAATTTAAAAATTCATATGAAGCCACACATCCCGTGGCAGTAGGTTAATGCAGGCATGCATTTCAGTTTCTTAAATTGAATACAGAAATCAAATGCTGGAACTAAAGAGCAATTTACATTAATGCAAATGCAAAAAGGAAGAGAAAAGAAGACAGGTTAGGCCCCCCATTGCCTGGTGTTTCGTGGAGGGTTGAACACTGTTGCGTCTTTGGTCCCACATCCCGAGGTATTCCAAGGCATCCTGCAAAAGAAGAGTGATAAATTGGGTCAGTTCATGCGAACTGAGCAATGGAGAAGTATTAAACTATCTTCTAATTATCTACTTGATTGCATTTACAGAAATGTAAAAACAGAAAGCGTTAATGGAGCTGCTGGAAAGAATGATCATATCACAGAAAGACACTTTATTTCCTAACATTGTTTGCTTCATGTGCAGATAGGTACGAAGGCTAAGTAGGTCGTTGAAAGGACGTGCATACATTTCACCCACGAAACTTTTCGACTGAAGCTATGGAGAGGCGAAGACATGAAGACCGGTGGACTTGAGGAGGCTATTGAGGGGGCATGCATAAGTTTCAAACATGGGACCTTCTGGCCAAATCATGGAGCTACAGTAGGCAGGCTGTTGAAGGGACATGACTTTCGTCATGAAACCTTCCAGCCAATAAATTAAGGTTACAAGTGTTACAAGAGTTTGTTCATTTCATTCTGTAATGGAATAGAGCAGAAAAAGTAAAAAGTGAGTTTCATGACTTAAAGTTCACTCATGGGAGTCATGAGCCCATGCTCGAACCCCATGAGGGATAGTTCAGTATGCTGAGAAGAGTGAAGAACAGAGCAGAAGGAACAGAATTACATATCTACAGTGAGATAAGTATGCAAGATATATTTCAAAGAAAAATAGTATTTCTATGCTGTTTCAGTCTGGTATGATTTCACAGAAGTGATACTTACATCATTTCAGGTTAAGATAGTACGTATGTAAGTTCTATTCATTGATTGGTATCAGACAGACATTATATTCTAAATGCTACAGACTGATATTTTTGGAAATAAGAGGAAAATTATTTGTACATTCAGAAATGATGCATAAAGACAGAACATGGTGACAATTAACAGGCTGCAAAACACAAGCATATGCTAGAAATATTAAAAAAATGCAGACAAAATATGCTATGTTATAGTTCAGATTTTATGCATAATGGAATTAATATTTTGAGATGAATAACAGTGGAAAATTCAAGCATATATGATGCATAAAAGGAATGTACAGTTTCATTATAAAGTGTAGTTATTCAGTGAAAGAGTTGAAGCATGATATATAAAGAAAAATCAGTATCAGATTAGCATGTTCCAGCCAAGCAATGAACTATTGAAGTCTATTTAACAACAAGAATCAGTATTGCAAGAATAATAAAGATAGGTTTTCTTTGTATGTTACAGCAACAGCAAATTCATTATGATGTTCATACTATTCTGGTGTCAATGACAGATTTCATGGAGTTAGTTACAGCCTAAGAATAGAAATAGCAGAGACAAAAGAAATGATATAGATAAACAAAGCTATGATGGTTACATATGAAGACCAATTCACAGCTTGAACAACGAACTATTAAACAAACAGTTCTTGTAATGGGCTTTGTTTTGTTTACATCATTTTCATTTAAGTGGAGGTCAAGTTAACAAAGAAAATTTGAGTTCACTTCCCAGCTTCAACAGGCAATGCTGCAAACAAGTCTTCTTTTGGGCTTCTCATTATTATTAAAAAGAAGTGACATATGCAGGTTTTGTAGCAGAGAATGGTTTTAATTGGAGAAACGTTTGTAAACAATGCATCATTATCAGATTTGCAAGAGGTGAATACAAGGTTAATGAGTCAACTGAAAATGAAGAAAGCACTGAGAATAAGTGTAACAGAACAAATGCAATTAAATAAATGATAACCATGAGTCTGGGCCCGAGTTCATTGTTTCCAAACAGTTCTCATTAGTTAAATGCCTGCTCGAGGTCAAGAAGTGCGAGCTTGAGGTTCAAACAGCAGAGATACATTCACAGTAACATACTTTATGCCATAAAAGCCGAGTCCGTACACAGACAACATCATCTTATGGCTTACAAATACCAGTCATAATGTGTGGTAAAAGGTCAAATATTAAGCTATTTATTGCAAAGAAATGTTCTCAGAAATGTCAACAGTATCAAAGAATGCTATCAAAAATCTGTTAATCCGAGTATGAGTTAAAAGAATTCAGCCATGAGTTTCTTTTCAGGAAAAGAGAAGTACCAGCAATTAATAGATGTGGAAGAGTTTTTAGCAGCGAAAGAAAATAAATGCGACAACATCCATTTGTGCAATGAAAAATAGTTTCTTTTTCTTTAACTTTAACTGCCAAAACAAAGCCCTATTGGATGCGTGGAGAAATTTCAAGAGAACATGTTATGGCTGGGGATAGCTCCCTGTATTATTATAAAAATCCAATATGCGACACAAAATATGAATGGCATTGAGAGCTTTGTTTCTGAAGGAGATTAAACAGAAAATAAAGGAAATAAAAAAAGGACAAAGAAATTATGAAAGAACTTGTTGCTTGTCATGAAGACCAAGTTCAAACAAAAGTGCAGGCCGTGGATAGCATACAGATAAGCCGTGTACAAGCAGGTTTGCATATTAAAAAACAAGCCCATTAAGTCATAACGCTCATCAAGCAATCAGGCTCTGCTCAACAAGTAAACAAATGCTATGAAGTTCCAGCTAAGCCGTAATATACAGTCAAGTTCGTCAGCAAATGCCAGAGATTAAGTGCTAAAACAAGATCAATGAACTTCAGGTTAAGTACCCAGAAGAATGCAGAGAGGACTTACAGTTTTACCTTCAGAAGAGCCAATGGTGAACACGCATAGAAGCCAGGAGTTCTCCAGCATAAGGAAAATCAAGTTTCTTTCAGATATGCCGAGTTTCAAACACTTAAAAACGGAGTTCTTTCAAACTATTAGGCCCGTGCTTCATAGCAATACCACCAGTCAAAGCCATGAATTCACAACTGTAGCAGAATCAAAGGAAAAACCAGAAATAAAGTATATGCATGGCGGCGGCAGCATGAAACCCTAGGGTTTGGGTTTCTTCCTCTTCATAAATTGCAAAAAAATGCGTAAGTATGAAAGACTCAAATGACATAAACCAATTCCCTTTGCTATATTGCAATGTATTTGGAGTCCGCAATGCATGACAGGCTTCAGAATACGGGTTCTCCTCAGCATGCCACGATAGCATAGTCACATGGCTTTGTTTTGAAAGCAGAGATATTTGTTCTGAAAAGTCATGTCGACTAGTGGTTTTGATAAATAGCTTAGGTTGTTTATTTTATTTTGTTATATGTTAGGTATTAGATTATATTTATATTTTTCCTTTCAAGTCTTACTTTTAACCATGTATGTTATTGCTTAATGTTATGTTAAACTAAATAGATAATTTTATTATCTATTTAATTTAAATATTTTTATTTTACAATATACATGGTTAAAAGTGAAATTTGATTTTATACATATTATATTTAATATTAAATAAAGAATATACTTATACTTGGCATTATTATATTGAATAGAATTATTTTTAATTCTATTTTTTATGTGTTAAGTATAAGTATATTATTTATTAGATATTAAATATAATAAGTATAGTTTAGAAAAAATATAAATTTAATCTTTTACAGAATATATTAACAAATAATTTATAACCAAAGTTATTTTTGAAATCATCATTTTGAGAAAGGAGGAGCTCTTTCAGTTATCCTCAGTACTGGAGGCAATTTAGGAACAGTTCCAGCTTCCTAGAGTTCATTTTTGAGTTCTCCTTTGATCATTGTCAGTCGAGGGGTGTTTTTGAGCAGTTTACTCCCGGTTTCTAGCAGTTGCACTTCAAATTTGATGGGGTTTTTTGTTCATATCCAACCCACATGGAATGTGCATGATTTTTGGAGTTATGGTGCAGTTTTGAGGGGATTTTGAGTGGCAGTCCAGTTACACATGACTTCAGGGAGTTCAAGGGCCACTTTGACTTCATTTTTGGACAGTTTGACTCCTCATTTTGGAGGGTTTTCTCATGCATACGAGTTAGGGTTTACAGAGCTCTATTTATCTTATTTTCACCTCATTTTTTAAGGTCTTCTTTTGGCTCACCTATTCTGCATATCGCAGACTTGAGAGAGAATTGTAAGGCAATTGTAGCAGAGATTTTTTCCAGCATTGATATATAGAGAAATCTGTTCCTTCCCATTTGTTTTCGAAGTGTAATACTGTGAGTTTAATTTTTTTGATGTTGTGTTAGCCTTCATCTAAGCTGCATTCCTTGTTACATTTTTGAATCTTGATACTTGCTATTACAAGTCTTTTGTTTGTGTCCTAACTTTTGCAGTGATTTGGTGAAGCATTGTTTCCCTATTTGTGCAAAATATTGCAGGTCCTTACATAGAAACACTTTTGTAGTTGCATGTTTGTCTGGGTACTGAGAGCCATAATTATCTTTAAAGTTCTATGCTGGATTAATTTAAGTTACACATCATTTATTGGTGTATCACCCTGTTTAGGTTTAGAATTCATTACATTATTCCTTTCATCCCTTTCCCTATACAAATTTGTGCACAAGTGATATTCCAAATCTAAGAGGAACGGCCTAGAATCCGGAGATTCGTTCTCTTCCCCATCAGCGAGAATGTTTCCATGTTTCAACAGGATAGCTAGATTCCACATCAAGTTATAGGCGTAATCCTGATTGACAACAGTTTCATCAATTTTCATGGAGATTTGAGAGAGATATAGCAATTTTGGCATTGTTAGCACTAGTTTTTTTTTTCTTTCATAAATATGTAATGCCAACTCGAATTCAGGAATTTGGAGAAATTGAAGAAGATTATCATTGTTTGCACATTGTATCTCGAATTTTCTTCACATGTTGCAGTCTGATTTCTTGCTTTTGTACGGACTGTACTTCCATGAAATGTTTTTTCCACATGTTTGGAGATGTTAGAACAGTGAATTACCTTTCATTTCCAATTGGTTTCATCAATTTTCATGGAGATTTGAGAGAGATATAGCAATTTTGGCATTGTTAGGACTAGTTTTTTTTCTTTCATTTTCCAGTTTTAGTCTAAAACTCATGATTGTACGGCCTGTATGTTATTGTTACGGACCTGCATCCATGTGGTAAACTAAGATCTGTCTTACCTTCCATTTGCAATTGGTTCCACGAGATTTCATTGATATTTGCAGGAGTTAAACATCTCTCAAGTTTGATCTTGATCTCCTTTTAACTACCGATCAAACCACAGACTCACTTCTACGATTTAAACTTCAATCACCTTTATGATCTAAATAAAAGATCACTGCCAAATTTCACCATGTGCAAAAAGATGGAACCATTAGTTGCTCGCCAGATAACACTAATGCAAATCAACAACAATATAAAATTCTTTAATTAACTTCCTCAACCTATCTTAACGACCACTGTCATCCACCCGGTCCTACCTTTCTTCAAAGTCATTAGACGACCAAGGACACCTAGCTACATCCCGCAATCCCGTGAACATTAAAAATCCGCAACTTCCATCACAGGGTCACGAGGACCGTCGATCTTGTTAGATCATTACCCACCGCTCAAACATATCCATTCTCATCCTTCCGTTAAGATTCGAGCACCTTTTTGTTTTAGTTAAGAGATCATCGTCCATTTTTTACATGTGCTAAAAGATAAGCACATTAGTAGCTCGACAATTAACCCCAAAGATCGCCAAATATAATATATGGTAGAAAATAACATTGTCGGCCAACCGCTGCTTGACAAATGGCAGCCCTTCCCAATCCCGCGGTCAACAGAGTTTATAGGATGACATCATCGCACGATTGCACACTAATCAAAACATGCCACATAACTCGATGCTAGAAAAGGTAAAGGGGCCCACCTTAAAACAAAACACATGACCACTAACCTTTCGACTTAACACATTTTAAAATAAAAACACTTAGGGAAAAGACATAAAAGGCGACCGGATAAGGTACAACATTAGGAAAATAAAAGTGGCCCCTTCTTACGACATAAAAGACCCTCAACCTTATGAACCAAAAAGTAACGACGAGACATAATAGACCTAGGGTATTCAAGATAATGAATAGGATAATAAGACTTAGGGAAAAGATATTAAAGGCGACTAGATAAAGTACAACTTTAGGAAAATAAAAGTGGCCCCTTCTTACGACATAAAAGACCCTCGGCCTTATGAACCAAAAAGTAACAACGAAACATAACAGACCTAGGGTGTTCAAGATAATGAATAGGATAAAACCTTAAACCCTAAACCACAACAAAGAACACGAACCATGGGAGAAAAAACCAGATTTATCAAGGCGAATCACAAATTTTTTGCAGGGCAACTTAAAACACTACCAGGGGGCCTACTTATTTCAAGGGAACCCAAGTCATTGAGGAATACTGTTCAACCCAATCAAGCACAAGAGTGCAACATCTAACCAAGACAACTTACCCTTTGGCCAGAAAGCAACAAAAACATCCACCTCAATGATTCCATCCCTTGGGGTAGCCTTCTTAATTTAGGGGAAACCAAGTCAACCAGCTCTCGCTAATGTATCTCCTTTCGTCCCCATAAGATTGCTTATTTCACTTCTCATCATGGCGATTTGGGGAAGATAACACAAAGGGTCATAGCACTAAACCAAGACAACTCAACCCCTTGGCCCACAAGAGGCAAGAATATCCACTAATACAATTGTAATGCCCCTCCAACCTTAACATGTCCTGGATATGCTCACTGGAAGTTAGGAAGTGTTATATGTGATTGTATGGTTATTTTTATAAGAGTATGATCCTTCTTGAAGTGTTTGCATAACCCAACTCTCTTCCAACCACTATAACTTCACATTCTAATTTGGGAAATGATAAATATTTTATAGGTATGTTCCTTTATTAGGACCTTGATGTTATGGGGATCACCTGATAGATCTATATGTTTCTTATTGAGATGCTCGTTATCAATGTTTATGACTATCTTAGGTCAAATGGTGCAACACTCACCCTAGTACCCTCACAGGATTATTACATTCAGTTTGATAGACTCTATGTTTGGTTATTCAGATTTGATGATGAGGCTTTTGAGCATATGTTTGATTAATAAAGCTGGTTTATGAAAGTTACTAATTGATTTACATTATCAATAGGACATTCTTCTTATATATATATATATATATATATATATATATATATATATATATATATATATGAGTTCCTTCCCTCGAGTCCAATACTCGATCCTTGGACTAGAGGGAAGGAACTCATATATATATATATATATATATATATATATATATATATATTATGAAGATGATTCATTCTTGTTATACAATATGGAGTAATGATTATTCTGGAGCTAACCTTACTAATCCATTTATGCTTTGGTATTGAAACTGTCTGATGTGTTTGTGGGATGAGGAGAGGCATTCGTAGTGACTCCTACGGGAGACCACACGATGTCGCACTCTCCCTCCTTGTCTGCCACTATGTTGTATATATATGTTGGTATATATGTTCTCTCGGCTTGATGATGCAGGATGCAGGTACCAGGCATCGACTTCATCTGGCTACACAAGTCTGACCGTGCCTTCAAATCCTCGAACGTTGTTGTGTGGAGATATTTCCAAGATACTCTCAAGGATTCCCTGTTGGCTTAAGTTCCTGTTTAGGAAGTCACCTTAGCTTGGGGGGTTTGATCAATATTATGAATTTCTTGATTTTGGAGATTTATGTTTTAGAGTAAGTTTTTCTTATTTCTTTATATATGTGAAAGTATTATTCTTTTCTCTCTTTTAAATATAAAGTTGGATGTAATATATTATGTGTGATTTAATTTATTATATATATGTATGTATATATGGGTGCACACGTATATACTTACGTGTATATAAATATACTTATATAGTTATGTGTTTGTTTTGTATGTGTGAATGTATTTTATGATTATTGAGTAAATATTGTATTAAAGAATAAAAATTAAATGAATATAATAATTATCTCTTTTTAGAGTAAAACTAGCTTACCTAGGGGTTTTGAACCCGAGACCTCCTAGGAGTTAGGCTAGTTAGTTTTCATTTGGGCTATATGAGTTACTTGGTAATCTTAATTATCTTTATTATATTTATGGTTTTGGTAGAGTAAAATAAGTTAATAAAATATTTATTTTAGGCTTACAGGATTTGTTTAATATTTTAAACCAACTATAGTAATTGGAGTAGTAGCTTCCCGTAAAGCAACTCCTCCAACCATTTGGTTGGCTATGAATATTTGGAAGAATGGAGAGATTGGAGAGGATGGGAAAAGATTTGAGAGTCTTTCCGGAAGAAAATTTGAATAGTCTGTCTCAGAGAAGAAATGGTAGATTTGAAAGATTTAATTAGGAGATGAGAGAAATTTGGGAGATTCGAGAAGTAATTAGTTTTGAGGGTTTTTGTATTTACATTAATCATTTTGGTTCAGTGAGGGGATTTGAGAGATTTCCAAAGGAGTAAGGAAGGTTATATTCAGAAGGATTGGGGTAGATTTTTCTTGGAAGGTATTTGCCACTCAAATCTTGAAAAGATTGTTGTGGTGTGCTCAACTTCGAAAGGGATTCTCCGCAAGACTCCAGGTAGGATCTAGAACTAGGAAGAATCACCTTCTTGCCTATATTCTTGTTATGTGTATGTATATATGATATATGTAATGTGTTAGTATGGTTTTTTAAACTTTGTGGTTGTATGAATAATAAAAGCAATTAATTGGTTGTAAAAGTATATTGTTTGCAGGAAGTTGTGATACCTGTATTTGTAAGATTTTTTGGTCAAATCTCTTCCTGGAAAGTTTATTATTGTTTATATGATTGTATTTAATGTGCTTATGGTTTGCAAAGTTTCTATTTCAAAATGATGTATTGATTTGGTTTTGAAGTGGGAGATGCGTAATGTTTTTTGGAAGAATGTTGTATTAAATGATAATTTATCTCTTCCAAATTTCTTCCTGGGAGGGTTATGGTTATATATTTGGATGTCATTAAGTGTTTTTATTTGTATATATATGGTTTAGGGAAGTTTAGGGAAGATTAGGAAGGATTAGGAAAGTTTGTTTGTGGTTTTTCCTTCTTATTCCTTATGCAGATTTTTGCAATGAATCCTTAAATTGTTCTGCTTTCTGATTGATCAGAGATGTATTGTGAGTTGGGTACATCTCATAAAACCTTTCCCAGGCACCCTCCATACTTCACTTTGGTCATACTTTTAGTTTGAGTCAATTTTGTGAACTTTTGGGCCAGTTCTCGTACAAGTAAACAAGTCTGAACCTGTTTACTTGAACTAGCCTATGAAAATGCTTGTATGGGCCTATGGGGATGCTTGTATTGGCCTCTGAGAATACTCATATTGGCATTTGGGGTCATGGGAATCCATTTTGGTCACCCTAAAGCTTGGGGTATGGTCTGTGACTTTTGATTTTTTACTATGATCTTTGTCTACATCTGTTGACCTCTGTGAATGTTTAAATTAATGCATGAGGTGAGTTACAATGTATTTAAGGTGTCTTGTGTTTGACATCCTTTCTATGAATCTTATTATGCATATGGATAAGGTTAGGACTCATCCTGAGAGCCTAAGTGCGCAGGAGAGTTCCCTAAACCTATGAATTTGAACATGTGAAGTGTTTCCTTGTTCTTTTGGCTTGTGTTGGGAAAGGGAACTAGGAAACCTAGGTGAGTGGCTCACCATAGGTGTTGGAACCCAAAGTGGTTGCCAGATGATCCTATGAGTGAGTTTGTAATCAAGTGATAACCTTAAAAATTAACTTGGGAAGGGGGGGATTCAAAAGATAATGAAAGAAAATATAATGTGATAATTCCACACAGACTTGTTAGAGTACCGGGACCATGGGTAACTGCCAGAGTGGATCCTTATTCATAAAGAGGGGACTGGGGTTACATGGTTGTCAGGGAGGATCCCAATACACAGGTTGTGTGATGACACTCACTTAGGTGGCATCCTAGAACCTTGACCTGGGTGTTGTAGCATGGTGACTTTTTGTATGTTATACTTTTGGTCTTTTGAATTTTGTTTTCTTGGTTTCATTGGCCTTAGATTACCTTAAGGTCTTGAGAGTGCCTTGGTTCTATCTCCTAGCACGGGGGGTGGAACTTTACTAGTTTCACATGGTTGGGTGGCAAAACTCTTTCGAGGTATTGTTCGTGGTTCGTGTTTTGATTTGGATTGAGATGTATTCAATGGTGAAGATTTCCCTTGTTATATCATGTATCTCTATCTTTTGTATTCAAGATGTAAAGATGTATTGTAAGCCCTTGGGCAACTGGATATAATTATCTATTTGTAAGCCCTCGGGCCATGTGATGTAATTGTAATTATAATTGTAATTGAAATTGTGAGAAAGAAGCAATGTATTAATGGGAAAATAAATGAAAAAAGAAAGGATAAATGTATTTAGTTTATGAAATAAGTGAGGTGTTATTTGTTTCTATCTCATTTCTAAAAGTTCAATGTTATGTTAAGTAGGTAAGGAAATGGAATGAAAAGTAACGGATGTATGTATACAGTTAGGAAAGAAGCAATATGTTCTTATCTTTTCTTTAATTTCTAAAGTATGCAAAGTTAAAGGGAAGAAAATGAATCAAATCAGTTAGATAAGGGAATGCAAAGGTTTTGATATTGGTAAAAGAATTCAATAAGGGAGCCTTTAAGGAATGTTCATTTGTAGATGTAATCAATGAGATGTTAGTAAAGTTTTATAATAAAAAAAACATTAGTTGTATTTTTGGTACTTAGACCTGATTCTTTATGGGTTCCCTGGCAGGGACATTACAACAATTCCATCACTTGGGGTGACCTACTTAAAGGGGAAACATGTATTTGCTCTCCCAAATGCATCTCCTTCCTCACCCGCATAAGATTGTTTTTTGGGAGAATAAATTAATTAATTAAGAATCTAGTTTACATCATTAGTTATGTTAAATACATAAGAGACTATATGTTAGACAATATCATGCATATCACAATATTTTCTATAACACCAAATAGCTGCATTCTGAAATGCAGATCTCTTTACTCAGTACTGACTTGTCTTCCCTTCCTTGATTCTTCCATGCCTCCCTCCAAAGAAGTCTTCTTCATTTTATATCTTTATGTCTCTTATGAAGAGAGACACCCATTGGAGGATGATGACCTCAAGAATGGTCACAACTCTTCAAAACACATCTCTTGGTACTACCTCTTCGATCGCTGCCTAGTGCAATTATTAATCGCTGCTGCACTAGTTACCCTTGGTGTTTATTTAAGACGATTAATGCCCATATACTATCGCTGTGTGCTAGCTTTATTTAATTTGCTATCTTCTATTTTGGAAGATCGCTGCTTTTGCTAGACTTTGAAGTTAATTACTGCATATAATATATTGCTGTTCCTTAACATTGATCACTGTCATTTGTTGGATATTAGGCCACATTTAGACATTAACAAATGCTGTGTTCTGAATTAAAACCATTTCTTTAACCTGATTGTCTTTAGAAATATATAATCGCTGCTTATTTTATTTTTGTCTTTTAAATTTGGGTTTGTCTATTCCTTCAATTGCTCAAGCACTGTAGTTTATGATTTGCTTTTAATTTAGGGTGCAGTGCCTCCCATGTTTGCTTTCTGTCCCATGGTTATTTTGATCCAAGAGATACTTCGGTTATTATGATTTGATTATCTGCATGATGAGATGCATCAATGACTATTCATTGTTTTAATTGTCAATACCATAGCTGTTAGATGTTAGACTATGTTGCTATTTCAGTTTGATCATATCTACATGATGATGCTAGTGATGTGACATGATGCTTTATGAGGATACCTTGTTTATTTTGTATTCGGATTATGGATTATGGATTATGCATCTCGAGGATGTTTATTGGACTCATGATTGTTGTGCTTATATGTTGTGGATATCTGTCTTTTACTTTCAGTTAATATATGCTCAGAATAGCCTTGAAATGATTATTTAAATGCTTTCAATTTAATGCATTATTATATGATTATATGTTGTGTATTGTTGTACTGCACCACTGCTATGCTTTTTATCCGTTGGTACTCGTACGAAGTGAGACGGAGTTGTAGTCACTTGCTTGCAAGATCTACACGATCTCCCGTTCTCCTTCACTGTGATTGTCTACGTTATATGTGCTTTGACTATTTATATATTGAGCATCTACACTTGATGCTTGCATGTTTTACTGAATAGGTACCAGGTACATTCATCCTGAGTTTCAAGAATCGAGTGTGTACCTATATCCCCGATAGTGGCACCAGGAGATAGTGACTTTGACCTTGCATATTGAGCCAATTTCGTCCCTTAAAGGTATTTGCCTTTGTTATAAGTTTACTTTCATAAAATAATAATTAATGATTCCCTTGGGTTAGGCACCAACTTTTAAATTATCATTAAAAGCTCATTAAAGAGAACTTGGTGCCAAATACTTTAAAACATTATAATAAGCCATTATAATGTATTATTATCAAAGTGGGACTTTACTAATAATTTAATAATCACAAGTTCGGCCTATCCAATCTCCTCTTAGAGATCAACTCGAAATCCAAATATATACAGCAAAAGCCAAATACCCAAGTGCCCTACCAAAAGTGGTAACTTTGCAAAACTAACTTACTATAAATAGTAAGTCCCTAAATAACTACTCTAGTCAATGATGCCAAAACTCAACACTACAACTAAACATGTTCAAGCACTCTGCTAAAGATAGAAACCCTAACTTTCACGAAATAGACACTTACTATAAATAGTAAGTGTGCCAAACTAAACCAAACAAAGAGCAATCAAGAACTCTCATGTCCTCTGAAATGGTAATTGACCTCCAGTTCTGCCAATTGAGACCCTCTAACCATCTGACTTAGCCTACTAGGGTCACTAATAGGCTAATCCAAACCATAAACCATGTCATCTCAAAAAGGGGACATTACAGCATGACTATCATATAAATCCGAATTCCAATATTATGCTATATTCCAAGTCCACAATATATGTATTTGAATTTTCTGTGTATTCCATTTCTTATTTAATCCAATCTGCCCCCTTTCGTCAAATTGAGTCTTCTTCCCTTTATATCTCTCAATGTGAAGGAGAGGTCACACTTTTTATCATAAATGCCCTTTAACAAGAGACGCAACCTTTCACCACTAGCAACCTTGAAAGAGTGCAACTCTTTATTATTTCTGCCCTTTAAAAGGGATACAACCTTTCACAATGTAAAGAGCCTTTATAGCTCTTAATGTTGCAATATTGATTCTCTAAAGAAATCTGATAAATTGAACTCTTGTATCCCTTTGAAAATTATAAAATTCCACTATACTTCGATATTTAACATTGATCAACAATATTAAGATAATTTTATTAAATTGATTTCAATCTCAAATAAATGTTTACACATTCAAATTATCATCATAGCATAAATCAAAATCGAATCTGATTGGCACCTTATTAATTACGCTGGCTGCCAATGGAATAACCTCCAGCAGTGATGTCTCATGCAAGCCCTCTCCTCATTTACAGTTGTTGTATGTAGACGCCATCCCTTGTAATTTGATTCCTCTAAATCAAAACATGAGACCCCTTCAGCAATTACGGTAAGATCTCAGACAGCACACAGCACTGTGTGCGTACGGCTGCAGGAGAAAAAACGTACAGCCCTGTAGATGTCCGTACGGCCCAGAATTTAAAAGCAGGCTGCAAGGTACAGTTCGTTGGCATTCAAGTACAGTTCGTTGGCATATAGAACCAACTCATAGTGCATTTCTCAAGAGAAATGAACGTTTCTCTAAGACTTTTCTTCAAACCCTCAAATCACCATTATTTCGTGCTTCACTCCCATTCATAAAATCAATAATCAATTGCATAATCAGAAATCGAAATCCATTGGCTTTTTAATGGATTTCCATGGAAGTCTTCACCAACACACTAAAACGCAGCTTCAAAGATACACTTTTCACTTAAAAGCCACTTGCTTTATGGTTGCACATTTGAAATATAATAAACTATTATATTTCCCTTCACTTTAATGCTGAAAATGACCCTTTCAATAAAATAATGTTATTCTGACACATAGGGTCCCTATTTTATGAGCTAAAGATTTAAAACTTCTCAAGCCAGTTCCAACGAGCTATAACACTAAGATGCCCAAAATAGATTCTCAATAAAAATGACAACCTTAGCCGATTTAATTAAATAATAATCATAATTCACCCATCTTGCGAAAACGGTTGAGGAAGCATCAGAATCAAAATCTGACAGCACAAGAGAGATCCTAATGATGAAAGATGATGAATGAACCTGACGGAATGACTTTCTAAAAATAGACACTCCCTCCCAGAATCTTGGAGCCCAAACCGGAAGCCGAAAATAAAAACTGAGAGCATTACTTAATTCCTCTAATTCATTTGAGCTCATCGGAACCAACTGTTGACTTACTATAAATAGTAAGTCCCCCAAAACAGGTCAAAACCCACATCAAGGTCCTCTAATCACCAGAATTAGCCTACAAGGACCCAATGATAGGCTAAATCCACTAATTCCAATGCTCGCTCAAATTGCCGACATTACACACAATCGGATCTACACTTCTTATTTAAATTAGATCTATACTTTTGATTCCTCCTTTTCTAATTACAGAACAAACACGTATTTTCTTCATCCTTTTGGGATGCCTTTTCAAATGAATCCTTGTCCCTTTTATATCTTCCCGTATAAGGGAGAGATCACACCTCTTCATCATGTATGCCTTTTGGCAAGAGTCACGAACCTTCGTAATTGTCCCTCTTTTAAACAGTCACAACCTTTCATAATTACAACCCTTTGAACAGTCACAACCGTTTAAATTAAGGAATCATGATGTTTTCAATGGGAAGGCTAGGTATCTTTACTGAGTCTCTACGGAAACTCATTTACTCTAACATTGCTCTGCAGGTCGCAGTCATTCTCAAAATGAAAGAACAGAAGTTTTTCAGCCTCCTGAGTGATGGTAAAACAGAGATAAGCAGGAGGGAGGTGGCCTATGGGTATACCAAGGTCATTGAGAAAGATGAATTTGACATCACCCTGGCACAATTCATACAACAGTTGAAGGAAGAAAGGCAGAAAAAAGACACAAGCAGAACCAACAAGGCACCTCCCACAGATCAATCTTTTGATACCAAGAACCATGCACCTGATGTTGCTGCCACAGTAGCCACAGAGGATCAAGCTACAAGGATTTTTGGAGCTCCCTTCTACTGATATCACCTATGAGCACCCTGCAGGACCCAGTTACCCCCTTATTGTTCAAAATGTTGTTCCGCTTGAAGATCCAGAGGCAGGAATCTTCAATGCACCGGTTGTTGGCAGGCCTCCTACTACTGATAAAGCATGGGCTTTCCTTTGCTAGTTGCTTAGTTCTAGTTAGTTTTTGGTTTTGAAAAGCAAGTAGTCACAATATGTAATCAATCGGTATAGAACTCTGTATTTTGATAAGCTCTAGGTTTGTATCTACTGTCAAGCCAATACTAAACTATGGATCAACATTGTTGCTATGTATGTTTATAAGCTATAATCAATAGAAAATAAACAATAAATTAAAATATAAATTACATATATTTAAAATTTGATTAAAGTTAATGAATGGTCAAAAGGAATGAAATAATAAGTTGTGACTTCCTCAAATAAGAAGTATAAAAGGGAGAAGAGAACTTCATTTGAAGGGGGATAATAGGGAATGAGAAGTACAGATCTGATTTAAATAGAAAGTGTAGATCTGATTGTGAAAGATTGTATCCCTTTCGAAGGGGCAGAAATAATGAAGAGTTGCACTCTTCCAAAGAGTGCTAATGGTGAAAGGTTGTGTCTCTCGCCAAAGGGCACTTATGATGAAAAGGTGTGACCTCTCCCTCACATTAATAGATATAAAGGGAAGAAGGTTCATTTGAGGAAAGGGAGCAGATGGGATTAAAAATAAGAGATGGATTAAAATCTGATTGATGTTTATATTATGCTAATGATATTGATATATACACATATATTCATAATACAGGAGATACTAGACTAACATTAATAGATATAAAGGGAATAAGCCTATAAGGTTCATTTGAGGAAAGGGAGCAGATGGGATTAAAAATAAGAGATGGATTAAAATATGATTGATGTTCATATTATGCTAATGATATCGATATATACACATATATTCATAAATCAAGAGATACTAGACTATTCATAGCCTAATCTTTAATCTTTCCCATTGCCCCTAAGGAGGATTGAGTGTGGAAACGTAGGGGAGAGGTGGTATTAATAACTCGCAAGATAGGTAAGTCTTAGGTGGAATGGACCATGCTACATCATACAAGGGCAATAGATAAGACCTGCAATGGAATGTGCAAGAGTTACATCATAAAAAGGCACTATTTGTGAAAAATACTTTTTAGCGCTCTAACATGCTTTGTGTAGAGAGAGGCAGAGTAATTCTATCCCAAGTTAGGTGACTCCCAAATGGTGGTATCGACAAGGGTTCATGAAACCCTTGGGCCAACTGGTGGTATTGACAAGTGTTCATGAAACCCTTGGGCCTAATTGTAGAGGTGGTTTTAGATGCACTATGACACTAAATCCTCACCCTCCATTAGGGTTAGGAAAGAAGTAAGGATGAGGTTTAAATATAATAAATATGGATTGTATTATGAACAATTAATTATCTCTAGCTTGATAATTCAATTAAGGCATAATAATGTATAATGATGCATGTTAAAGAGGCAGTCCCTAGCAGGGGACATACACATGACTATGACAGCCACTAGTTTGTAGTAAGAATTAGGAGGAGTTGTATTTTAGCAGCTGATATTTCTCACACATGTTAGGCACCATGCAAGTCAAGGATACTCATTTTTCTATAGAAAGTATATCTAGGTGTGTGATATGTTGATTTGACATAGCAAGGGATAACTGTACGAGACGGAAATCATTTATCGTTCAGTTTTGGCATAGCAAGATAAGGCTAGCACCTTGCATGCCATTTGTGTTAGCACGTGCAAAAAATTTCATGGTTGTAGCTTTTTCCCCCTGGTCTCTGCAGTTGTTTTTAGGTCTCTGGCATAAACCCTAAGCTTAGAAATTTCAAAAATCTAGCCGTTGTGTGGAAAAGCCTTAAAAGTGCCCTGGCCCTGTTCTAATTTCAAATTACCTTTTTGGGCCACTTAAAGTCCTAATATGCACGTGCTTTATATTTTGGTCAGCCCCGTTTAAATTCTTCCTAAGTTTTTACCCCCGGCGGCCTTTAATTTTCCTATAGTCCCTAGTGCCTAATTTTTCCCTAAAGCCTAAGTCCTGCACTATATTTTTTCCTATGTTTCGGCTTAATATTTCCTAGGCCTGGCTTTCTGACACCATCTTGATCCAACAGTTGTTGCCAAAGCGCAAGGGATGTATCAAAGGCTTGCGCTTTTGCGACGGCCGTTGATTCCTTTTCTTGGCGTAACCTTTCAATGCAGGCGGGTCCACTGCCAGGTAGGCTCACGTGGCGGTCTCTCATTCGTCGAGATATATAATGCACAATGGGCCCGGTATCTCAATCAGATGATCAACGGTTGGCGTATAAGCGGATAGAATCTTTTCAGCCCTTCAGATCTTGCGCCAACCGTCCGATCTTCCAAGCGTTATAATGTTCTCAGTGGGTCTGTTGACACGTATGCACAAATGGCGGTTCCTCATTGGTCCACGAGGTAATGACTTGGCGCTTGTCAGTGGAACCTAAGTTTCTGGCTTGTCAAAGGGTCCTGACATCTGCAGAGAATCAACGGTGGGCGTGTTTTCGCAAGGGATGTGTCAGAGGTTTAAGATCTTGCGCCGACCATTGATTTCATATCTTGTCAGAGGATTGTCAAGGCAGGGTAAGATTCTTCATCCGATGGTTGTCTCATGATCTGGAAGAATCTTGGAGGGCTATGCGAAGATGAGACAACCGTCGATTTTCTTGATGCGGGCCCAATTCAGTTTCTCAGTCTTTCTGGCGATTTGGACAAAGTATTTAGCGATCCTGATAAATGTTCAAAGGTTTCGCTTATTCGCGTGGAAAGGTGGCAGTACTCTAAATGTTTTGGCGATTTGGCGAACAAGCGTTCGCGTTGTCGCTAAATGAATTGGCGGAGGTAAAAAGTGTTTTGCGAACTGGCGAAACTCTTCAGTCGCCAGTTCACCAGATGTAGCTGGGATAAGTTAGGTTTCCTTTATTCGCTAAGTCGCGGAGTTAAGGGTGGGTTAGTGTTTTCACTTCGCGAATAAGAAATGCCTTGTCGCATGTTCGCTAGGTGTAAACCTGAAGGTAACAGTCGAGTTAAGACATAAAGCTCGCGAAACCAGAAGATCTGATGGTCAGGACTTAAAGTTGATCCAATTTTAAACGTTGACCGCCGATTTGCTGTTGGCGCTTGGAAATGACCATTGTTTTTCAAATTCAAATTTGCAGACGGTTTCCAGTGACAGAAAGAACTGATTTTAATTGCTTTTGAGGCCGGATTTGATTTGGTTGGTGGCACCGATGGTTGCAGTGTGGTCCAGGGTGTTCCATGATCGTTTGCAGGGGTATGTACTCTGTGGTTTTGTCCTCGAGATGTGTTTGCAGGTGGCCGATTTGACTGGTTTTCATGGCAATTCCTTGTTGTTTTGTACTGTTCTCGCAGATTTTGATGATTGCAAATCTGTTTGAAATTCATTTTCTCCGGGTTGCCTGTGTTTCTTCCCCTGCAATAACTTTTGATGTAATTTTTTGATTGGTTGGGTAGTTGAAACCCTAACCCTAGTCACCTGAAGCTCGATGCATCCTCTTTGAGGATTCCAAGGTGACTAGGGGTATAAGTTGTAGCATTTTTGACTTAATGAGGGTTCCAAAACTTTCTTTTTGGTCCCTGGTTGTTGATGGTATTATACTGAGGAAAGAGGAGCTGGATTTTGCTGTCTTTTTCCTATCCTTGTGTTGCTTTGATTGTATATTGATCCTGAATATGTTAATGAGAATGTTATTGAGTTCCAATCTTGCATTTGTGTATGTCTTCTTGTTTTGGTTCTGAGCTCATATATGTTAGTATCACAAAGTGTATTAGCATATGGTAAACAAAGAGTATTGTGAAGTCATCTCTGAGTTCCTAACAAAGTTAGGATTAAAGTCTTTTAGGTGAGTTCAGTGAGTTTACAACCAGATAGAAATCTGATGTCCTTGTGTTTGATGGAGAGGGGTAATAGGCAAAGCACTTATCCTGAGCCGAGGAGTGTTTGACTTAAGATCTTCAGTTGATGTATGCAATTGGGTGACTCTTTGCCCTAGGTTAAGGCACTGGTCCATTCTCTGGATGCAATCCATCATCATCAATCATACACACACATTTAAAAGATAAAATCTTTCAATCAGTTAGTAAGGGGTATAGTTGTATAATATTTTGTGATTCCTTTGAAGAAGTGAATCAAGGGTACACCCGCCTGAGCATTAAGGCTCAAAGTGTAGGAGGATCTCATTGTTGATCCTTGTTAAGTGGCCCTCTTCCTTGTAGACTTTGGAGTGGTGATAGAGTCAAAGTATCATTAAAGTTATCCATCAAAGTATAAATCTACAAGTTGAAGATCAAAGGGAGCCCCCAACAAAATGGCGACTCTGCTGGGGAGAGTCTAGAGATAAAAGTTTTCAAAGTGCACTCTTGTTTTCCTGTTGTATTCAGTTAAAAGGTTTTCCCATCTAGGTGGGTGGCGACTCAAAAAGGTTGAGAACCAGTGTCATACTGTAAAAGATGGACAAAAGGAGGAATACTAGGTCCTTTGTCAGAAAAAATTCGGAGGTCACTCTGGAACAATTGCCTAGACAGGAGAAGAAGAGTTGGATCAGGAGAATGGTGAGTCTATTAGTGCTCCCATAAGAGAACAAAGAAATACCAGAGGTAGAGCACCACATGTTTCCTCAAGTGAGGAAGGTTCACAAGACAGAGTTTCTAGATCAGATGGCGGTCGCTCTGAAGATAAATTTTATGATACCCTAGAGGCTGTATTTCAAGACAAGGGTGCATTGCCTGCAGGTCAAGATGAACAAGCTAGAGAGATGGGTTTTGAGATTGATTTAGATCTTGATGAAGATAATCTCAAAAGGCAGCCCATGGAACCAAGGCGAGTGCATTTCCCATATCAGCATCCTACTGATGTGGAAGTGTCATCAAGCTCTGAAGACAACATGATAGATCCACATGACCTAAATGCACTTAGGTTGCAGTTGGCAGAGCAGGATGCCATATACAAAAGGTTACAAGAGGTGAGAGAGGCTGAAAAGGTGAATGCTCTAATGGAGAGGCAATCTCTTTTAAGAAAAATCAATGAAATGAAAGAGAGAAACAAGATGCTTGCTTCTGCTCCTAAGGTGTTGCAGCATGATGTTTTTGGTCATCTTAAAGCTCTAAGAAGTGAGCAGGAACGCTTGTTGGAAGACCACGAGTTTGATGAAGAAGGCCCTGTGATCAGACAAGTGCAAAGTTATGCTCCATTGCCTAAGGGTAAGAATGGACATGAGATCACTAGGCCTATTGTGGTTATTAATGAAAAAAGAAAGTAGAAGATGGTGGGTATCCAAGCAAGCAAACCACTGACAATACCAGGGATCCCACCACCTAAATCAAATAGGGAGATAGCGATAGAAAGAAAAAGAAAAGAGGATGAAGCTCTGGCTCAAGAGTTGGAAAGAGCTGAAGTTGATGCTATTATTGCAGAGAAAAGAAGAAAGATCCAGTTCTTGAAGGCTTCATCAGCTAATGTTCATGGCCCTTCTACTACTGAACTAGGTATGCCATCTATGAACACTACTGTTCCACTTAGCAATGCTACTACTAGTAATCTAATTCCTAATGTATCTACCAAATCATTTGTTGATCCTAATAAACAGTCAAATGTGAAAGTGGGTGGGAATGTAGATAAAAATAATAATTCTAGTGGGAACACTAGTTTAGGATTTCAAAGAAGACCTATGCAACTAGAAGGCTATAGGCAAATTAGTTTTGATGGGATACCGGGCTACCCAAATGCTTTTCCAAATGATATAAGGGATAAGGTACCTAAGTTTGCTGGTAATAATGCTATTAGTTGTGAAGAGGATCTTAGGCTATTTGTTGATATGCTTAATGATTATGAGGTAGAGCATGGGGATGTAGTCATAAAATTATTTGTTCAATCTCTAATGGAGGATGCTAGAGATTGGTTTAAGAGACTTCCTGATAAATGTATTGATACTTGGGATTCTTTTGAGAGATGTTTCAAAGAGCAGTATGGTGATAGACCTAATGCTAGCTTCATGTTGAATGAATTCAATACCATAAGGAAAAATCAGAATGAGTCTGCAGCTGAATTCAACATGAGATTTCAGAAGGGTATGCATAAGTTATTTCAAGTTATGTGGTTAGATGACAATGTTTGTCTAACCACATACTTCAATGCATTTGATGGAAAGATGGGATACTTGTTGAGGGACAAAGAACCAAGAACTCTTAGAGATGCTTTTAGGATTGCTGTCAATATTGAGAACAATATGAAAATATCAGGAAAATTGGGTGGGAAGAGAGATGACCCTAAGTTGTTTGGGGACAAGAAATACAAAAAAGAAAATGATAGGAATGTTGGAACTAGGAGGCAAGAGGAAGATAAATTGGATAAGGTGCTCAATGCATTGAAGGATTTGAAGGCACTTGCAAATAGGAACATCAGTGCTCCTACCAATGAAAGGCTTCAGTTCAACAATAATTTCAATAAGCAGAATAGATTGCAGAACTACCCCTATAACACCCAATGGAAGGATGGCAAGCCTGTTGTCCCTGTTGCAAGAGGAAACAATGACAGAGGTGTCCCTGACCCTCTACAAAAAGCTTCAATAAATGTCATGGAGGACATACCTTGGTGTGTTACATGCCAGTCCCCTCATTCTGCAGAGCATTGTGTGGTTGCACATTTTATGGCTGCAAATCAAGATTGTGGCAATGAGGAGATAGATCAAGAAGAAGATCAAGATGATGTTGGATGCAACATGGCTACTTCATATCTAGGATATGAAGATGATTCTGATTTTGATGAAGAAGCAGATGTGAATGTGAAGAGACACAATCAGGCCCTTTTTCATCAAGAGGTATTTTCCGATAGTGAAGACATTGATAAGAAGACATGTAACATGAACTCTTCTTCTGAGCCAGTAAATTTAAGAAGACCTTCTAGAGAAGAGATGGATAGGATTACTGCAGAAATGATTGCCCAAGTGCAAACTAGAGGCATGGTGGCAAGAGATACAAATGGAAAAGCTGCAGGAATGTTTATAAAGAGTACCAACTCCAGAGAGCCTAATGAGAACAAATCAAAAGGTGATCACATGGTGAAATTCAAGAATGTAAAGGTAAGAATTGTGAGCCTAAGGGAGTTGGAGTTGAAAGATTTTCTAGTGAGATTGAGAAGCCAGTTAACATAATGGCTAAGAATGAAAAAATGAGGATGGCCAATACACCTAATGTATCAGACAAGCAAAAGGATACTAAGGCAATGCAGATTGAGATTCCTTCCTCTGCTCCTGTTGATATGTTAGCTGTATTGTCCCAAATTACAGTTAAGGTTCCATTGTCAGAATTGTTGAGAATCCCTGAACATAAAGATAAGAGCTATTGCATGGGTAGATAATGTGCATAACAATGATGTTGCATGCAATGGATCTCAGGATAAAGCTTTGAAAGGTGTTGCTGCTCAGGGAATTGTATCTCAAATTCCTCCTATATATTTGGACAGTTCTGTCAATGCTAGTCTTGAAAGCATTGATCCATTCTTTTTAAGTGTCCTTGTGAATGAAATGAAATTAAGAAATTGTCTGATTGATAGTGGTGCCTCTAATACTATTATGCCTTTTAAGATTATGGAAAAGTTGGGCCTTAAAGTTGATACAGTTCAAGGCAGATGTTGTGCAATGGATCAAAAGGAGGTACCAGTCATTGGGACTATCAATGCAATGCCATATAGGCTAGCAGCATATCCAGAGAAAGAGTTAACAATGAGTGTTTTGGTGGTGGACATCCCTCGTCATTATGGGATGCTGCTGTCTAGAAGGTGGAGTGCTGCCATGGGTGGAAGTTTACAGTGTGATCTGTCCTATGCCACTTTCAAGATTGATGATCAGTTTGTCAAGATTGAGCAAGAACCAAGAGTATGCCATATGATTGAGAGAAGTATTGATAATGAAACTACATGCTTTGTGGATACTGATATTAATGCTTTTAGGGCAGAGATCCCTGTACTTGAGAAGGAACCTATTTTGTCACCTATCTCTGTTGAGGTAAGTGTTATTTCTGTGAAGGGTGATTTGTGGGTAATGTACTTTGATGGTGCAAATTGCAAGGATGGTGCAGGAGCAAGTATTTTACTTATTTCTCCTAATGGAAACACCTACAAATTTTCTTTCACATTGAATTTCTTTTGTACCAACAATATAGCAGAATATGAAGCATTAATGTTAGGACTGAGGTTGGCACAAAAACATGGTATTAAGTGCTTAAGTGTTGTTGGTGATTCTGAGTTGGTGGTGTCCCAAGTCAGGTCAGTATATGCTTCCAAGAATAAAAGGTTAAAACAATATAGGAATGCAGTTTGGGATTTGATTGAACATTTTGATGCTTTCAATATTGAGTGGAAGAATAGGAGTAATAATAAGATGGCTGACTTGTTAGCCAATATAGCAATCAATCCCAGTGATATTACATTTACCGGTATCTCTAAAGTTGAAATTCAAGCTAGGCCTAGTGTACCAGACAATATTGAAAATTGGCAAGTTTTTGATGATGATAATGATATCTTGAAGTTTATGAGTTGTGAAGATCGGTATCATGGTCAAGAATTTGATTGCTCAACTTTGGTTGAGTCAATAGAAGGAAAAGAGGTTGTCTTTAGCAATGAGGTCATTCAACTTAGAACTAACAAGGTGCGCAAGGGGCTTGTTGTTTTGGAGACTGTCTTTGATAACCAGGATAGAGTTCAAAAGAATATCAAAAGAGAAGATCATGCTGATTTAGAGGAGATAAATCTTGGAACACATGAGGCACCTAAGAAGGTATACATTGGTAGGGACATGTCTCACAATGTGAGAAAATCTTTGATTGAATTATTGAGAAAATTCAGGTATGTTTTTGCATGGTCATATGATGACCTAAAGGTTTATAGAGAAGATTTGTTTTACCATATCATTCCTTTGAAAGAAGATGCTAAACCTTTCCGGCAAAAACAAAGACCTATTAATCCCACTTTGGCACCTAAGATGCAAGAAGAATTGATGAAGTTAAGAGATGCTGGCATTATCAAGCCTATAAGGCATTCTTCTTGGGTGTCAAATCTTGTTCCTGTGAGAAAGAAGAATGGTGACATCAGGCTTTGTGTGGACTTCAGGAATTTGAACATTAACTCATTAAAGGATAACTATTGTCTGCCCAACATGGAGGCTATGTTGCAGAGAGTGACCGGATCAGAATTGATGTCTATGATGGATGGTTTCTCTGGTTACAATCAGGTAGTTGTAAAAGAATCAGAACAATTCAAAACAGCTTTTACAACACCTTGGGGGACATATGTTTATGTGAGAATGCCTTTTGGTCTCACAAATGCTGGTGCTACTTTTCAGAGAGCAATGGATGTTGCATTTTCAGATTTTATTGATGATTTCCTTGTTGTTTATCAAGATGATTTATCTACCTATTCCAAGAAGGAAGAAGACCATTGTACTCATTTAGAGAAAATATTTGTGAGGGCTTTGGAATATGGCATTTCATTAAATCCAAGGAAATGTGCATTTGGTGTCACTGAGGGTAAGTTGCTTGGCCACTTAGTTGGGAAGCAAGGAGTGAGAATTGACCCTGAGAGGGTGGCAACTATTGATAAAATTCAAAGACCAAAGAATGTTAAAGGAATTCAGTCCTTCTTTGATCAGGTCAATTTCTTAAGGAGGTTTGTAACAAATTTTGCAGAGGTTACTAGACCTATTTCCAAGATGTTGAAGAAAGGATCTGCTATTACATGGGAAGGTGAGCCTAATGAAGCTTTCAAAAACATCAAGCAGGCTATCAAAGATGCACTAGTGCTTAAGGCACCTGATTATAATGTCCCAATGCACATCTTTTCCTTTGCATCTTTTCACACTATTGCTGCAGTTTTGTAACAAAAGAATAAGGTTATGAGCAGCCTATTGCATTCTTCAGTAAATCTTTGCAGGCTGCTGAATTGAAGCATGACATAAATGAGAAACAAGCTCATGCACTGGTGAAGGTAGTCAAGGCTTTTAGGTGTTACTTGATGGGGGCAGTTGTGATTGCTTTTGTGCCAAGTGCAGCTGTGAAAGATATTTTCTCACAACAGGAGGTGTTTGGAAGAAGATGCAGATGGATCAATAGGATCCAAGAATTCAACATTGATATCCAAATTACTAAATTGGTTAGAGGACAAGGATTGGCAAAATTGATGGCTCAATCCAATCTTGATGCAAATCAGATAAATCATTCTGAAATTGATTATACATGTGATATGGATGATTGTGTTTGGTATCAAGATATCATCTATTACTTAAGGAACATGAAATGTCCAGCAGACATGAATGATAATCAGAAGAGGACATTGAAATTATAGGCCATCAAGTATGTAATTGTGAAATGCAAATTGTATAGAAAGAATTTAGATTGCATACTTTTGAAATGTGTGGATGAGAATCAGGCTAACGAATTGTTAAAGGAAATGCATGAGGGAGTTTGTGGTGGACATTATATGGGTAAAACAACTGCTCAAAAAATCTTGAGAGCAGGATTCTGGTGGCCCACAATCTTCAAGGATACAGAACAGTTGGTAAGGAGGTGTGATGCTTGTCAAAGGTTCTCTGGTAAGCTTAAATTTTTAGGTAACATGCCATTAAGACCAGTAGAAGTACAAGTTCCTTTCCAACAATGGGGAATTGATTTCATAGGGGAGATACCAAACAAGTCAAGTGGAGGACGCTCATGGATCTTAGTTGCCACTGATTACTTTACAAAATGGGTAGAGGCTATACCTACAAGAAATTCAACTAGTAAGGTGGTAACTGATTTCTTGTTGAACAACATTGTTACAAGGTTTGGTTGCCCTGAGAGAATAGTAAGTGATAATGCCATGTGCTTCAAGTCTGCTGAATATAAGGACTTTTGCAAAGGTTTAGGAATTCAGATGTCATATTCCTCGCCTTATCATCCACAAGGAAATGGTCAAGCAGAATCTACTAATAAGAGTTTGATTAAGATCCTCAAGATGATTCTTGAAAAGAATAAGAGGGCATGGAATTCAAAACTGCCATTAGCTGTATGGGCTGATAGAGTAACTGTGAAGAGGGCAATTGGTTGTGCACCATTTGACCTAGTATATGGAATACATGCAAGAATGCCTCAAAATAACTTATTGGAAATGTATAAGTTTGTTCAGTTATATGATGATGATGTAGATGATGAAATGCAGTTGAGAATTGAGGACCTCATCAAGCTGGATGAAATTAGGAGAGAGTCAGCTGCAAGAAATGCCAAATTACAATTACAGGTTAAGAATTTGTATGACAAAAAGACTGTTGACAGGATGTTTGAGCCTGGTGATTTGGTGTGAATTTGGAATGCCAGACTGGAGGATAAAGGAAAACATGGTAAATTTGATCCACTCCGGTTAGGGCCATATAAATTCATGAGAAATGGGGCCAAGATTCATACATTGTCAAGGAATTAAATGGTGATATTCAGGAATTACCAGTTCATGGACAATTCTTGAAGCAATACTTCAATTGAAGGTATTTTGTTTTCCATGAACAATAGTTAGGTTTGTATATGTTGTAAATTCTGTAAATAAGTTGCTTGCCTCTGTCCTGTTTTGTCCTGGTCTATAGGGTTTTGGTCCTGTTGCTCTCTGTTGTCAATTTTTCCAATGGGATGGTCTACTTTAACCAGTGATTCTAAGTCCTTGCTATGCCTGCAGGAGGCATACATCCCCAGACAGAGCCACTGTTAGCACGTGCAAAAAATTTCATGGCTGTAGCTTTTTCCCCCTGGTCTCTGCAGTTGTTTTTAGGTCTCTGGCATAAACCTTAAGCTTAGAAATTTCAAAAATCTAGCCATTGTGTGGAAAAGCCTTAAAAGTGCCCTGGCCCTTTTCTAATTTCAAATTACCTTTTTGGGCCACTTAAAGTCCTAATATGCACGTGCTTTATATTTTGGTCGGCCCCATTTAAATTCTTCCTAAGTTTTTAACCCCGACAGCCTTTAATTTTCCTATAGTCCCTAGAGCCTAATTTTTCCCTAAAGCCTAAGTCCTGCACTTTATTTTTTCCTATGTTTCGGCTTAATATTTCCTGGGCCCGGCTTTCTGACACCATCTTGATCCAACGGTTGTCGCCAAAGCGCAAGGGATGTATCAGAGGCTTGCGCTTTTGCGACGGCCGTTGATTCCTTTTCTTGACGTAACCTTTCAATGCAGGCGAGTCCACTGCCAGGTAGGCTCACGTGGCGGTCTTTCATTCGTCAAGATATCCTATAATGCACAACGGGCCCGGTATCTCAATCAGATGATTCCTAATCGACGGTTGGCATATAAGCGCATAGAATCTTTTCAGCCCTTCAGATCTTGCGCCAGCCGTCCAATCTTCTAGGCAGTATAATGTTCTCGATGGGTCCATTAACACGTATGCACAAATGGCAGTTCCTCATTGGTCCACAAGGTAATGACTTGGCGCTTGTCAGTGGGACCTGAGTTTCTGGCTTGTCAGAGGGTCCTAACATCTGCAAAGAATCAACGGTGGGCGTGCTTTCGCAAGGGATGTGTCAGAGGTTTAAAATCTTGCGCCGACCGTTGATTTCATATCTTGTCAGAGGATTGTCAGGGCAGGGTAAGATTCTTCATCCGACGGTTATCTCATCATCTGGAAGAATCTTGGAGGGCTATGCGAAGATGAGACAACTATCGATTTTCTTGATGCAGACCCAGTTAAGTTTCTCAATCTTTCTGGCGATTTGGACAAAGTATTTAGTGGTTCATTTTCTCCGGGTTGCCTGTGTTTCTTCCCCTGCAATAACTTCTGATGTAATTTTTTGATTGGTTGGGTAGTTGAAACCCTAACCCTAGTCACCCGAAGCTTGATGCATCCTCTTTAAGGATTCCAAGGTGACTAGGGGTATAAGTTGTAGCATTTTTTACTTAATGAGGGTTCCAAAACTTTCTTTTTGGTCCCTAGTTGTTGATGGTATTATACTGAGGAAAAAAGAGCTGAATTTTGCTGTCTTTTTCCTATCCTTGTGTTGCTTTGATTGTATATTGATCCTGAATATGTTAATGAGAATGCTATTGAGTTCCAATCTTGCATTTGTGTATGTCTTCTTGTTTTGGTTCTGAGCTCATATATGTAGTATCACAAAGTGTATTAGCATATGGTAAACAAAGAGTATTGTGAAGTCATCTCTAAGTTCCTAACAAAGTTAGGATTAAAGTCTTTTAGGTGAATTCAGTGAGTTTACAACCAGATAGAAATCAGATGTCCTTGTGTTTGAGGGAGAGGGGTAATAGGCAAAGCACTTATCCTGAGCCCAAGAGTGTTTGACTTAAGATCTTCAACTGATGTATGCAATAATTGGGTGACTCTTTGCCCTAGGTTAAGGCACTAGTCCATTCTCTGGATGCAGTCCATCATCATCAATCATACACACACATTTAAATGATAAAATCTTTCAATCAGTTAGTAAGGGGTATAGTTGTATAATATTTTGTGATTCCTTTGAAGAAGTGAATAAAGGGTACACCCGCCTGAGCATTAAGGCTCAAAGTGTAAGAGGATCTCATTGTTGATCCTTGTTAATTGGCCCTCTTCCTTGTAGACTTTGGAGTGGTGATAGAGTCAAAGTATCATTAAAGTTATCCATCAAAGTATAAATCTACAAGTTGAAGATCAAAGGGAACCCCCAACAATTTGGACTAATGTTTTGCATAGCAACCATATGCTAGACACCTTGCATGTGCAAGTTGAGATATTGAGTGAGTTGACAGGCATTGTGAGTTGGTAAATTCCTGTTTTCACTGAGTCCTAACCATGACAGCATGCCATATTGGCTCTTGTTCATACCTAGGCATGAGAGTAGTTTTTTGAGCAAGTCTGGCATCCATTCTTCATGTTGGAGTGGTTATAAATATATGGTGCCTTAGCTCATTTTGTAGGACAAGTTGAAGATTTTTTGAGACATCATTATGCTACTGGAATTACTCCAAGTTTCTATGTTGTTATGATAACTCCTATAAAGCATTGACTCTATGCATTGTATTGTAACTATTGTCCCTCATAATATGATTGAGCAACTATTTCGGAGTGTGGGATTTCCCATAAAAGTTTTCCACATAAATCATGGTATTATGGTTTGCATTGGTTTAGTCTGTAATACTAATTAATTTAATGTGCATCTAAAACTGTAACAGTTAAGGATTTAAAGAATTTTTGCATCCACTCTCTTGATTAGACTAGCGTTAGAAGTGTCTTTCCGCACCTCAGCTTCCTTCCAGAAAGAAGTTTGAGTTGCAGCTCATTAAAAACAAAAGAAATACAGAAAGCAAAATGGTGAAGTTGAATGGCTCACAACGAGCCCACCAGGGATCAAGTCTTGCTAAGTGCAAGGCTCTGACATCATAAGGCATGAGGCTGGGATCGTGCCCTAGGCGAATTTGGCAGCGTGGATGCTCCTCAGTCCTTGGCTCTAAGCCGAAGAGGTTTCAGGCACGAGTGGGCCTGTATTGGGTTCCTAAAACGTCTAGGTGGCCTTTGCTGGTTGGTAGCTCGCAGGCTTCGTGCCTTGCTGGGCTGCCCCGCAGGACAGAAAACCTCCATCAAAAAAAAAATGTTTATAACTGCCAAAAAAGTTTCTTAAGAAAATTGGAGAGTTGTAAATATGCTATGCATTGGTTGTAAAACCTACATTAGTAGAAGAGAATAAGTTGCACAGCTCAAAGGAGCCTGAACTGGAAGCACTACTAAAAAAATTTGAAGACATCACAGATATTGGAAAGCATAAAGAACTATAACCAGTGCAGAGTATTTCACATTGCCCTGATTTGGTCTACATGAATAGGTTGCCTTTGATAGAATCTCCAACATTGAGTGCATCAAAAGATGGAGTAGGAGTACAAAGTGTTTTTTACCTAAGACTTTTTCCTGCAGCAAACTTAAAAACTACTGACATTTCTATAATGCAGTTTCACAATCAATCAAAGTATGCTATTCTCAGCAATTCTTAATATTAGTTCAAGGGATTAGCTGAAACTTTTTGTAGTATAAAAGGGCCCACTTATTGAGTAAGACTGCTTGGCTATCTCTATTTTATTTTCTGTTTGGTGTTTCATTACCTGTGATGTCCCCTTCAAGCTAGTGACATCATGCTAGCTAATGGTTAGCCTATCAATGGACCCTCGTAGGCTAGTAGACATGGTAGGGGGTCTGTAATGGCACAGAGGAGGTATGATCTTCTAATGGTTCAGTTTTGGCAGAGCTCAGTGTTCTCAGTTGGCTTGTGAGATGGTTTTTGACTCACTTATTTGGATTCTGCTCTGTTTGGCAGAAATGGCTATTTTTAGGCTTATTTTAGAGCTATAGAGATGGACCCCTGCTATTTTTAGAAATACCTCATGGTCACATGGAGAATATTTTCACTAGCTCCCAGTTCAGACGGCTTGATTAGATTCACAATATTATGGGAGTTATGACATTTTTCGTGGCTAAGTATTAAAGAAGAATAATTATTTAATATAAAGTTATATTATAACTTTATATTAAAATCACTTAAGTTGAGGGTCTTAACATCATGAGAAGGGGGCCAAATTTATTAATAATTTATTTGACTTCTTCCTAAGTCTAAATGATAAAATAAATCATTAATTTAATATTTATAACATTAAATCGTACTTGCTTGAGAGAAATCGCAATTCCTGCTTTTTGGGTGCGATTTAGACTTGGAAGGTTATATATGCTTAGCATGAGAAGTAAAGGGGATCCAGTTTTCATTATTGATTGAATTTTCTTCAACTCTTGAGCTCTGAGAAAGGGTTTGACAGTGCAGCCATTGGAGAACGTAGTTCTTCTGTGTGTTCATCATTTGAGCCAGTGAGATATCTGGTGAATTTGATATGCAGCAGAGGTTTCATCCAGAGACTTCTTTTATGCTTCAGCGGACATTTACTTCAACATTTACAGCATTGATTTATAGTTTCAGAGAAGTGGGATCGTAGACAGTACGCCATCATTCATCCAGCGTGAGTAGAATACTACAGCAAGCGTCAGTTATGTTGGGACGCAGTTATGCTGGGAAAGTGCGATTTTCATCAATAAATTGCCAGGTTTTTTAATGTGTATTGAATCCAATCTTAGTTGTTGTTATTTATTTAGATATTATCATTTGTACTAAGTTTGGCTCAAAGGAATTAAATAAGGCAGTAGTAGTTCATTTTCTATTCAATATTTCAGCGTTATGTTATTTGTTTTTTATGTCAAAAACCCTTGCAAAAAAAATAAAACATTATAAAACCATCAAAACAAACAGTACAACAGCAAGAGCCTGAAAAGGGTTCTTACAATGGTATCAGAGCTAAAATCCTGCCATCCTAGAGGGTTAGGGATTTTACATGCAGAGGGAAGTAATTTGTTCTCACAGGTATTATACACGCAGAAGAGCACTGCTTGAGGGAGAATAGGATTTAGACAGGCAACCGGACGCTATGGGTGAAAGGCAGGCTAATAGCCCACCCAGGGTAAACAGAAATAATGAAGATCAGGAAACGAGAGACTTCTTCAGAGTCATGACTACAAGGCAGCAATAAATGGCTCAGATGTTACAAGCACTTACAGCCATGATGGAACGTATAATTCCACAGGCCAAACAGAATCATGAACAGGAAGATAATCAGAATGGAGTTGGTCCTCCCAAAGTATGGAGAACCCGTTCCAGGACAGCAGACAGGCCTACTCACCCTACCTTTGTTAGAGACGAGCCAGATGTGGAACAAGTAGAAGAAGCTGGTGAGGAGATGTTTGCAGATAACCTTATGGCCGCAAATGATGAATGGGAACTTTGAGCGCCACAGGTTCGGGAGAGGATGACTTTTGACAGGTTTGTGAATCAGAGGAGGGAACATTACCGCTCCGCGAGACAGGAGAGGAGACCTCGACAAAACAATGAGCTGAAACATGCTACAGGCAAGCTCACATTGTCTACATTTGATGGTAGTGGGAGGTCAACCGCGCAAGCTTGGATCCACAAGCTTGACACATTTTTAGCTTTGAGGCCTATGACGGAGATAGAGGCAATAAAATATGCCACATTGCATCTGGAGGGAGTACCGCATGACAGGTGGTATCACAGACTAATCACTCTTCAGCATAACCAGGTGACTTCTTACCAGGAGTTTGTAGATAGGCTAGTAGAGAGGTTTTGACAGGAAGGATCCAGAAATCTACTTCAAAGAATTGGCTCAATTGAACCAAACAGGCAGCCTGGATCAGTTTATCAATGAATTTCAAAGGTTGGCAGTAATGGTACCTGACTTGTCCGAGAAAAGACTGATAGTTTTATTTAGTGAAGGATTAATCGAACCACTGAGGGGTTGGGTTAAGGCATTTGATTCTCCGACCTTGCAGGAGGCTATGAATAAGGCCAGGGACATGGAACACCCAGCTCCAGCAAATAAATTTCATTCAAAAGGGGCATCATCTAGTAAGGACAGCAAACCGTTCTTCAAGAAACCAGAACAGACGGGGTTTAAAATTGAAAATAAGGATAAGTCTTTTGCACCACTTGATAGGGACACACTTAATGATTTGCGGAAAAGGAAGTTATGTTTCTATTGCAAAGGACCGTATGATAGAGACCATGATTGTCCTCTAAGGCCTAAGGGCAAAGCAAACAGGATTATGTGGGTTTTTTATGAAGATTCAGACACTGAAAATTCAGACCAGCAGTCCGACAAAGAGGAATCCAATGAAGAACAGGGAGACACTGATGAAGAGAAACTGAACAAAATGACCATAGGAGAGGAGAAGACAGAGGGAAGACTCAAGGAAGCCCATCTCACCAGTGTATAGCAGGAGCGGTCATTCAGAATGAGAGGAGTGTTGACTAGGCAGCGAGTCATCACTTTGCTAGATACAGGGGCCACACATAATTTCATTGATTCCAAGTTTGTAGAGAGGCATGGGATTCAGACAGAGTAGTTTGAGGGCCTGAGAGTGAGGGTAGCTGATGGCTATGTCCTCAAATGTGATAGGAAGATCATGGATTTACCCTTGAAGATAAACAATTTTGACTTCAAGGCGGATTTTTATGTGGTGAATATGGGCGACACATGTTTAGTGTTGAGCATGACTTGGCTTCATGATATTGGAGTATTCACTCTTGACTTGAAAGAAATGGAGACGAAATTTCAGTCGAACGGGAAGACACACATATTGAAGGCCATCTGTGACACTGAGTTCAGGATGATGTCTTGTAGGCGCATGGAGAGTTTGCTGAAGCATGATCAAGCTGAGTGGGCAATGAGTTGTACTCTCATGCCATTATAGGGGCAGTAGAAATCAGAATATCATCCCAACATATAGGAGCTGAGGGTTAAGCACTACAAGGTATTCAGGGAGATTTCATCAAGTAGACCTCCTGATAGAGGTATTGAGCACATTATTGAGTTAGAGGAGGGTGCTAAGCCCATAATGATTACACCATACCGGCATCCAAAAAGATTGAAGGATGAAATAGAGAAAACTATCAAGGAGTTACTTGCCATGAGCCATATCAAACCGAGCAAGTCTCCTTTCGCTTCTTCTGTAGTATTGGTGAAGAAGAAGGATGGCATGCTCCAGATGTGCATTGATTATAGGGTCCTGAATAAGAAGACAATTAAGAACAGGTACCCCATCCCGCGGATTGATGAGTTATTGGATGAGCTTCGTGGAGCATGTTACTTCTCCAAAATAGATTTGAGATCAGGTTACCATCAGATCCGGGTCAAAGAGCAAGATGTAGAGAAGATAGCGTTCAAATGTCACTGTGGGCACTTTGAGTTTGTAGTTATGCCGTTTGGGCTAACCAACGCACCTGCTACCTTCCAGTCTGTGATGAACAAGGTGTTTCAGCATCAGTTGAGGAAGTTTGTGTTGGTTTTCTTTGACAACATCCTGATTTACAGTAAGACATAGGATGAACACTTACAACATTTAGATACAGTATTGAGCACGTTGAGTAGAGAGTCCTTGTATGCCAAGGAATCAAAATGTGATCTAGGCTTATCAGAGTTACTATATTTGGGTCATATTATCAGTGCACAGGGCTTTCGCATGGATCCAGAGAAGATTTGTGCTATTGTTGAGTGGCCTACTCCGGGCAACCTTACACAATTGAGAGGATTTTTGGGATTGTGTGGATTCTACAGGAGGTTTGTCAACGGTTATTCCAGGCATGCAGCACCCTTGACCGATTTGATGAAGAAGGGGGCTTTCTTGTGGACTCCTGAGGCACAAGAGTGTTTTGATAAATTGAAGGAGTTGATGACTTCTTGTCCAGTTTCAGCATTGTCAGATTTCAGCAAGCCTTTTGAGCTACATTGTGATGCATCAGGGGAGGGTGTTGGAGCAGCACTTATGCAAGATAAACACCCGATTGTTTATGAGAGTAGGAAGCTCAAGGGACCTGAGAGGATCTTCAGCATATATGATAAGGAAATGTTGGCCATAATGCATGCCTTGGCCAAATTCAGGCAATACTTAGTGGGTAGTAAATTTTGCATCAAAACAGACCATAATAGCCTAAAACATTTCCTAGGGCAGCGAGATCTCAATGACAGGCAGCAAAAATGGGTAAGTTACAGGCTTATGATTTTGATATCACCTATTTCAAGGGGACACAAAATGTAATTGCAGACACTTTGTCACGGAGACCTCACCTGAGCATGATGACAGACATAGCAGAGGACTGGAGACATTTGATCCTTGCAGAGTATGCAAAGGATACGTGGGCAGCAAGATTTATTGATGGATCCATTCAGGATAGTGGTTTTTTCCTTGTGAACAAGATCATCATTTACAAAGGGCGTATTTATTTGGTGCCAGGGTCAGAGGTTAAGAGGATGGTGTTGAGAGTTTATCACAATTCACCTATGGCCAGACATCCCGGGTTCTACAAAACTTACCGGCAGATTAGAGAGCGCTTCTCATGGAAAGGGCTCAAAGATGAAGTGTTGCAGTATGTCAGAGAGTGTCCCACCTGCCAGCAGAATAAACAGGAACACTCTTACCCAGCCGGTTTGCTACAGCCACTACCGATTCCTGATAGGAAGTGGGAGTGTTTATCCATGGACTTCATCACAGGACTACCAAGAGCTCAAGGCAAGGATTGTATATATGTAGTTGTCGATCGACTCAAAAAGTTTGCCCACTTCTTTCCAATCACGGCTACATACACTGCTACACAAGTGGCAGAATTAGCATGGCCTATCTCGGAGCATAGTCAGTGACAGGGATAGTAGGTTTATGAGTCACTTCTAGCAGGAGTTGTTCAGGTTGTGCGGGACAGAGCTCACTCCGAGTACCAGTTACCACCCTCAGACGGATGGGCAAACTGAAATAGTCAACAAATGGGTGGAAGGATATCTCAGGAACTACATAGTAGGACAGCAGAAGGCTTGGGTCAAGTCAATATACCTTTGCAAGTACTGTTACAATTCCACTCACCACATGTCTATACAGATGTCCCCTTTTATGGCATTATATGGGTATGAGGCACCTAGCTTTATGGACTTGTTACTGGGTGGCAGTCATGTGCCTAGTGCTGGAAATTTACTGCAAGAAAGTCAAGATATTGTTAAGGTTCTCAAGGAGAATATTGCTAAGGCGCAGAACCAGCAGAAGCAGTATGCGGATCAGAAGAGGACTGAGCAGAATTTTGAGGTAGGGAATATGGTGTACTTGATGCTACAACCTTACCGCCAGTCTACTCTCAAGAGGAGTGGAGCCAAGAAACTAAATCCACAGTACTATGGGCCTTTCAGACTGATCAGAAGAGTTGGAGAGGTGGTGTATGAGTTGGACTTGCCAGCAGAGAGCAAAGTCCATAATGTCTTTCATGTGTCACGCCTCAAAAAGGCATTAGGACACTACATTGTTTCTTCCACATTGCTTCCACCATTGGATGATGAGGGGAAATTAGTTTTAGTGCCAGAGGCTATCTTGGAGTTCAGGGAGAGAAATTGGAGGAGGCGCACTATCAAAGAGTATTTAGTGAAATGGAAGGATATGCCAGTTGAGGATGCTACATGGGAGAGCGAGGAGATTCTACAGCATCCAAAGTTGAGATTGCTTGAGGACAAGCAATTTCAGGAAGGGCGGACTATGATGTCCCCTTCAAGCTAGTGACATCATGCTAGCTAATGGTTAGCCTATCAGTGGACCCTCGTAGGCTAGTAGACATGGATAGGGGGTCAGTAATGACACAGGGGAGGTATGATCTTCTAATGGTTCAGTTTTGGCAGAGCTCAGTGTTCTCAGTTGGCTTGTGAGATGGTTTTTGGCTCACTTATTTGGATTCTGCTCTATTTGGCAGAAATGGCTATTTTTAGGCTTATTTTGGAGCTATAGAGATGGACCCCTGCTATTTTTAGAAATACCTCATGGTCACATGGAGAATATTTTCACTAGCTCTCAGTTCAAACGGCTTGATCAGATTCACAATATTATGGGAGTTATGACATTTTTTGTGGCTAAGTATTAAAGAAGAATAATTATTTAATATAAAGTTATATTATAACTTTATATTAAAATCACTTAAGTTGAGGGTCTTAACATCATGAGAAGGGGGCCAAATTTATTAATAATTTATTTGACTTCTTCCTAAGTCTAAATGATAAAATAAATCATTAATTTAATGTTTATAACATTAAATCCTACTTGCTTGAGAGAAATCGCAATTCCTGCTTTTTGGGTGCGATTTAGACTTGGAAGTGCTTAGCATGAGAAGAAAAGGGGATCCAGTTTTCATTATTGATTGAATTTTCTTCAACTCTTGAGCTCTGAGAAAGGGTTTGACAGTGCAACCATTGGAGAACGTAGTTCTTCTATGTGTTCATCATTTGAGCTAGTGAGATATCTGGTGAATTTGATATCTAGCGGAGGTTTCATCTAGAGACTTTTATTGTGCTTCAGCGGAGATTTACTTCAGCATTTACAGCATTGATTTACAGTTTCAGAGAAGTGGGATCGCAGACAGTATGCCATCATTCATCCAGCATGAGTAGAATACTACAGCAAGCGTCAGTTATGCTGGGAAAGTGCGATTTTCATCAATAAATTCCCAAGTTTTTAATGTGTATTGAATCCAATCTTATTTGCTGTTATTTATTCAGATATTATCATTTGTACTGAGTTTGGCTCAAAGGAATTAAATAAGGCAGCAGTAGTTCATTTTCTATTCAGTGTTTCAGTGTTATGTTATTTGCTTTTTATGTCAAAAACCCTTGCAAAAAAAATAAAACATTATAAAACCATCCAAACAAACAGTACAACAGCAAGAGCCTGAAAGGGGTTCTTACATTACCGCAAATATAGATTAGCCACTAAGATTAATTGAGAGTTTTACAATTGTAGTTGGTGCAACTAGCTCCATTCCTTAGAACATATGGAGGTTTTGTTTGAGTTAATTAATTGGCGCACATAGATTAGTTTAGTTATGTTTGTTGCTTTCTAGTTTTCATACTTTTCACCATTTCTAGATGTCAGCAACTCACTCTCATTAATTTAGTAATTATTCTATTCCCGCAATCATTCTTCTACCTACTCTCACTCCCCAACATAGAACTGCATTCATTATAGGACCTCTCAAGTCCAACAACCTGTAGCTCTGGTGCATATATTTTGCCATGGCGCAGTATGCTGACACCCCTGGGCTGACAAAAATGTAGTTTTACCCTAGAGCTAACTTGCCACCAAAACGCAGCAATGAGAGTTCTGCTAATTATACGGTTTGCTTCAATTTTACATGGTTGAGAAAGAAGTGAAATACACAAAGTCTCTTCAAGTGGGCTAGGATGATTTAAAACCTGTAAAGGGTGGCTTACTAGTTACACAAGCATATTGTGGTAGGCTAATGCGACTTAGAAAATATACAAGGGTGGCTAGGTAGGGGATTGAGATTGATAAAGACGGATGACATGATTGACATTGCTGATACTTAATCAATGCATTGGTAGCCATCTCGGTCAATTCTTTTTAAAACTATCAAAAATGTGATGGAGAATGACAACAATAAGAGTGTCAACCATGGGCAAACCAAAGGTGATATGAAATAGGCAAAAGCTCAGGTGTAACATTTTCAGGCATGTGTGGATGTAAAGATATTACTTGGAGAGTGACCCTGACTGCAGCTCCTGCACTTGCAACTGAGTCAGATGATCACAGGAATAATTAAATACTACATCTCTAGTCCAGGATGGGCTCTGAATGTAGATTGACAATGACTGTGATAAGAAACTTGAGGATTAACTATACATAAAGCTTATTTTGTGTTGGTTTTCAAGCTAGCCTATAGATTTAGAAATTTGATTTTTCACCATAATGGCAGCAACTTATTTGCTCTTTCTGGCCTATGAACTCTTCCGGTACCTGCAAACTTATAAAGTAAGTGCTTACACTTTTCTGGTTTGGTTTGGTTTGATCGGGTGATTTTGGTATCCTTCAAAACCAGTATGAAATTAGCTGGCAGCCCATTTCTGCCTCTTTTATTTGATATTTCTTTCTGCCTGTCAATTGAATGGATAAAAATGCAAGAGAGGAGATTTTGTGAGAACTCCGAAAGAACAAGGAAACATTTCTTTGATGAGGGGCTCTGTTCTTTTTGCATGATTCCTCCCCCATAATTACCTGCCTGCTCTTCTTGACCTGAATAAGCATCTCAGTTCAAGCATGTGAATAGAAAAAGGAAGAATGACTAAGAGATTGTTAATCAGTTATAATTTCCTTTTATGTCATTGTGCTTAGATGACAGTATAAGGTGTATCCCTTTGGTTTGATGCTCCAGACAGTGGATCAATTACTTTTTAACTAATTTGTGAGTCAGATGTTTTTTGAATAGAACTGAGCTTCTAACTGCCTTGGCTGTTTGCATTTCTATTCTATTGACCATCGACTCAGTGTGGGAAGTGAATACCACACAGTTGTTCACAGCTCACCAAACTATTTGGGTTGAGGGCATGTGGACCCCAGGTATCTTTAACTTAAAAAAAAATGCTACTTTAAAATAACTTGGAAAAAAGAAAAATAATTCCATTATTTGATTTTGTGATCTTATGTTTTATTATTCTAATGTTATATCAATTTTCAAAATTGCCTGAAACTATGGTTGTCCTATAGTTTTGATTTTTGTCTGAGAATCAAACAAGAGATAATTGCCATGAGGCTTGGAATGAACAATGTCTTTTCTGTCTTGGATGGATTGTAACAAATTGATTTAACAAAATGGCACCTCTTACAACAGTAAAGTGGCTAGGTAAGTTGTGGCTCGAGTGGTTGTGCAAGTTTTTGTCACATTTTCATAATCTTAGAAGATTTCAGCATCTCCAGATTTGGATCATTTCTATCTCCCGTCGAATCTAATTTTCCCAAAAGAATTGAAAATGGAAACAAGCATCTTAGAAAAGCCCAGCTTACAAGACCTAGGCATAGAGACCTAGATTGGATGGAAGTTGAAAAAACGGAACCAATTATAAGTGCACGTGTTTTCCCTGCTAAACGCAACTTAAAACACTAGGAAAAGAGCGGATCAATAAAGTCAGTGCCCCACATGATGCCAACCGAATGACTTCAACAAACTAAGTAAATTGTTCGAACAAAATGGAACTTGCTACCAAGTACCAACACATGGGTCATCACCTCTTTTATTTTTTTATTTATGTGGTTTCTCGCGTGTAACACGATAATCTTGTCTGAGTTTAACATTGTCATACGAACAACAAAATGCATTTAAGACCTGCTATTGAAAAAGAGTAGATATGTCAACTAACAACAGTTCTTATTGAAGTGTAATCATTCTTACATGGATCTTCAAAGAAGTTGAAAGCACTTGTACCGACCTTTATGACCTCTTGTGCAGCAATGCCTCCAGCAATAGAAACAATGGGACATATTTCCACATGTGCCTCTAAAGCTACCAGTTTAACTATGTGCTCATTAATTTCTGCATGTGTCTTCGCCGGACATGTATTTTTATTTGCTTCTGCAATCTGTTCCCCAGTAAGAGTCTCCTTATCATCGGTTAGTCCTTTAACTATATCACCATAAGCTTTGCCATCCACTTCAGTGTCAGTTTTATAATTTGAACTAATTGAATGCCACCTTTCATCTCCAAAAGCGGAGGCAATTGGTGAGCAGTCATTGGTCATAGGCACAGAGATACGCGCTGCGGCTTGTCGTGCTAGCAATAGAACCTCGTCGATTTCCTCGTCTTTTATAGCTACTGGATTGACAAAATGAGAGTCGGTACACTTGATTCTCTCAAACGTTTCAACAGCTTGGAATGCAACATGCAAGTCAAGAATGTGTTGTTTCTTTGCAGGGTCATAAGCACAAAATTGTGGGGCTGCAGGAGCTTCCTCCAGCGGAAGGAACTGAACAGTTCTACTAGCTTTCACCTTATAAAAATAACCTCCTGAAGTGTACTGCCCAAATTGCCGAGTATCGACGAGTATGGTAAATGAGTGAGATCCAGTGACATTCACAGCCACAGGCAAGGAGCGATTGAGTTCTTCCATACCTCTAACCCCATGAAAAACAACCTCATCCCCGTCCTGGAGGCCGGGCCTCTTTTCTTCTACAACAGTGACAGTTGCAGGAAAGTCTTGAGTTATGCTCTCAATGACAACATTGAATGGGGGAGTACCAGAGTCCTCACAAACAAGGAAGTGGTCACGAAAGTCACAAAAAACGGAGGCAAAAACCCCTCACTAAATAAATTCACAAATTTCAATAAAGGTATCTATAAATTTTCGATGGGAAAATTTAGTTCCCAATTTTAAAGGTATTTTCTAATTAATTATTATAGAAATTTAAGGTAGTGGAAAAAAAATTATTTTAACATATTTTGTAATTATTAATTAAAATCTTTTGATGAGGAGAGTAGAGGTGTTATTGATCTAGGCATTTTTAAAGATATCACAAATAAAAAGGCACCAGATTGTGGTAAGAACTCTATAAATAAAAGAGGAAGGAAGTCTTTTTTAGAGTTACAAATGAAGGATGAGGATGCAGAAGGGCAAACGAAGATCACTATCATGTTATCTCTCCTCTTAGCAATAGGGGAGGCTCCCTTCTTATCGCAGGTGGCTTCAATAGGATTTAAACTAAAATTAGCTAAAGGGGTGATTCTTCTAATATTTTTCTCTTTTTTCAGGAAAGATTCACAAGCAATAACAACTTTCTAATTCTACAAAGATCTCCTACAGCTACGATAATAATGGTGACTCGATAGTTGACGAAAGAACAACTCCTAAGGTAGCAGTTATGATTTTATTTGGTAGATTAAGACAAGGGCCCAAAGTCTCTTGCGATTAATCCTATTTAAAAAATAACTAGAACTAATAGTGAGGCTCGAAGTTTCTCACTAATAATCCTAAAATTAAAATAAAACACTAAAAGTTGAAGCTCAAAGTTTTCAACTCCTAGTATTTGCAGCCACTATTAAACTATAGCAATTTGTCCTCCTACATCACAAAGTCTTTAAAAGTTCAAATTGACTTTGAATGCAATAGGCAGCTCAAAGTCTACACAATTGAATTCAAATCGCTCTTGAGCAAAACTCCAAAACTCACAATCAATATCCAGAAAGTGTTGTCACATAACACCTTGAATCAACACAAAGTTTGAAAGCAAATTGCCCCTTTTATTGAAATAAATTCAAATTTATATCTAAGCTCAAAGTCTTAGAGTGTATATACAAACTGGTAAAATTTTCTTGCCTTGCCAAAAGATTATTATTTACAATGATCTCCCTCCTTTATATAGGAAAATATTAAAGAGAAAGGTGAAGAAAGAAGGGGAAAACCCTTAACCACATTGACTTATTCCCTAATTAGCTAACTAACTAACTAATTTTGACTTATTCGAAGTCGCATGCCTAATGCACTTGCAACTTGATTACATGTTAGAATTTTTGATGTGATACTATCACATGCAATTACATCTTGTTATTACATGTAATCTATCAAATACAAATTAAAAATACATGATGAAAATATTCGATGTTTTGACTAGAAACAACACCTATTACACCATCCTTTGTTTGTCTTGATGATGCTACAGGATGTGTGATGGTCGATATGCTCTAGTTTGGTGAAAGCGTCTTGATCTAGAATAGGAACCTGCATCTTATTTGTCTTATATCATAATGGTCATTACCTTGAAAAGTATCTCTATCTTGAAAACATTTGATGCTTGCATTGTTCCATTCTCAACTCTTTGCACTAGCATGGGAATATTTCTCTCTAGTAAATGGGGTTTTTTAATCCCATTACATGCCATTTTGGAGAGTACTTGTCATCCACAAACAGGGTTTAGAGGTCCATTTGCAACTTTTGGAAAAGCAAGAAAATGATATGTAAATGCTTGGAGGTGAGATTTTAGCTTGCATTTACATGATGAGGAGGAACCTTCTTCTTCTTGGGTAGAACTTGCATTGTTTCTGGAAACAATACAATCACAAACTTTTGAATCCAAAAATCTTTCTTTGAATCTCCAATCATGTAGCATGTGACATGAAAATTTCACAAGTTGAGAACATCTTCAGAGGTGGATCCATTACTCACTTTTTGATGCACAAATATGAGTTTTGGGATGTTATGAACAAGGAAAATGGCTGGAAATTTTGGGACAGCGAAACAATGGATGGGTTTGAGCTCAAAATGGTAACTTATATGGTGAGAAAACCCAAAAATGGGTTTTTTGAAGGTGATTTCACATATGAACATTAAGCATTATGAATGGAAGAATGCATGAAAGATGTATGATATGGCGTTCACTTATAATGAGGATTTGTATTTCCATTATAAGTGGTTCAACAAGAAACTACAATCATGAAGTTAAAGTCCTAGCGGTAGTAAGACAAGTATGGATAAGGTGCATATAATGCATGAAAGTGGGTTTTTGAAATGGATTTTCATTTGCATATCAATGAGCTTTCTTTTTTTGACGATTTCTTTCAAGAACGAAGTTTTTAATCCTGACTGCATATATAAGTAAGGTGAAGTACTTGCATATGCAACTTGGAGAATTTAGACGAAAGATAGAAGGAGCACATGGAGATGAAGAGATTTGCAAATAAAAATGAAAGAACACATATATACAACTTTGCCCTATGAAATTTGTAAGAAATATTACCTCTTTTCCATAAAAACCAAAGGAAGAAGTCTCTTCAAATATAAAAAATCTAAAATAAATCCAAGAAGATTTTTGAATTTAGAAAAGACTGTAGCAAAGAGACTTATATAGAATTTGAATCTGTTGGAAATCTAATATGGGAAAGTGAGATACTAGGGGGGGGGGCGGGAGGGGAGGGGGGGTGAATCAGTTATCCACAAACTTTGATACTTTGAAACTAATTCCTCATGCATACTATAAACATAGATTTCAATAATGAAATAGATCTAACATTCTAATTTCATCTATCAAATAAAATACATAACACAGATATTTTGGTTACCCAGAAACTCTTTAAAGGTAAAACTAGGGTGGGGATGACACCCACAAATCTTCACTACTACAATATTAAAGTGTGCATGTTAGGGCTACAATGTTTGATCACTTCATATGATCTACCCTATGAGGAGTCTTCCCTGTTAAGAGCTTGCAGACTTATACAATCTACCTTGACTAAAGGATTTGAAACTTACAACTAAGTAAGCACTCGGCTAAGAGATTTATGGAATCCTGTTAGGACTACTCTGTTAAGAGATTTACCCTGACTCGCCTATTAAATGTATGAGTACCCGATCCTTCAGTTTTTACTATAGATGCTGATTACAGATCTCCTCTTTCCAATACTTATCTGATCTCAAAATCAAATGTAGCTCTATTTTTTCCTTCACTACTCTGCTCAGTCACTCTACCTGATCTCTGCATCTGATAATAAAAACACTTCTCTTATCTGCATACAAGAGATCTTCTTTGTTACATTGTTTTAGGGTTTCAATATCACCTTATATAAACATTTGATCAAGCTTCTAGATCAAGATCAATGATCTAGATTCATTACTTATGTCACTTAAGCATTCCCTTTTTTTGATAGGTTACATAGCTTGCATAGGGATTAATGATTAGAAATACAAAGTGTAATCAACTCCTTGATTCTCTCTATAATCACTAAATCTCGCATAGAAGTGGCCAAAATAGTTTACCTTTGTGTTTGTGCCATTACAAACACATATGTCAAAATTGGCTTGCTTAGCATACAAAGTCTCTGATGCTCGGTCAAAACTATTCTTCATATACTGGTGCTCGACATTGACTCTTCTATACAACTTCGCATAAACTGCTCGATAACTACTAAAGTACTCAGCGACTTCTGACTTGCTCGGCAGTAACTATTGCTTGGTAACTATACAAAATACAAGTCTATACATGATGAGTGACCTTAATAAGATAGCTCGGTCGCAGTGATGACCGACCAACATTGCCTTGAAAATGACTAAGTGTTAGACACTAATAGACAACATAACATAGGGATCAACAATCTCCCCCTTTTAAATTAGTGGCAAAAACACTTTGTCATGACTTTTACATTACAAAATAGTACTTAGTAGTTTGAGTACTCACCCTAAGACTTTCACTTGGTCTGTAAAAAGATTTTACATATATACATGACTCTTGACATACACTAAATATACATTTACATTACAAAATAGTATGTCATACCTTTTCTATCCTTTCTTCAATGATATACATTCCTCACTATATCATGACCTTATTATTCTTCTCATTATATTCATGTCATTTCCCCCTTGTTTTTGACACTTGGAGCTGTTGGGTGTAGGGGTTAGAAAATACTTATCCAAAAATGGTTTATGGAGTTGCGTAATCATTGCTAAGGCATTATCCCATTTGGATCTCATAGACTCCAAAACTTGTATCTTAATTTCTAGCTAGGCAGATAGATCAACCAAACTCTCAGCAATAGAGAGATGAGGATCTCTCTGTACTAACTCCTTTGTTGATGCCAATTCTCTTTGCATAACCTCCAGATGAGATGTCAACATGGTTTGAACTGAGATTAATTTGGCTCTTATCCTTCCATCATTAGCCATCAACTCGGCTAATCTCCCTTGTGCATGAAGTAATCATGTGAAATGAACGGAGTTGGAGGTTGCATCCATGCTCAATGAATGACTAGTAGACTTCAAATCTAATTGCAACTTGTCAATTAATTCTTGATTATCCTTAGTGAATGTGTCTACATTGCATAGTTTCTTGTATAAAGAATGAACATTTTGTACAACCTCGTCTAAGTTATTCACTAAACCAAAGAGCTCTACCTATTTGATTGTTATCTCAATTAAGACCCTATCAAGTACCTTTGTCTCAAGCTTTATTTCTGACCACTACATGAGCTTTTCATTAGCTTCACTGTCATCTTTGTTCACCTTTTTAACAATATGCACCAATTGTTCCAATATAGGTGAAGTCTCATTCACATCATCCATTTCAAAATCTTCTACAAATATATCTTTTATTTCATGTAGTACCTACTTCTAATGATGTTCTCTCCTTAGTTCCTCTTGCTTTCTCTTCTTGTTCAAGAGATCTTGCAATATTTGCATTTGTTCATAGGTCAACTTATTAGTGTCCCACTTCAGAATCACTATAACTTCATCAAGTGTTACATGTGTACTGGGAGACTTTTCCTTCTTCTTATGTGTTTTCTTCTTTAGTGTGTTTCCACTCGACAACTATACTAAGGCTTGGATAGACTCTTTCTCCTTAGACTCTAGATGCTCCTTAGTTGTTTTCTCCCTAGTCTTCTTCTCTTCCTCAACATGAGGACCTGAAATTACTATTGCAGACTCCTAGGTAGGTGCAATTTCTTTTGTTATTTTCAGCTTGTCCTCTTCCTCAGCACTTGAACTTTGTGAGACTTTCTATTCAACTATGACCATGTGGGATCTTGTATTTGCACTGTCAATAATTGATGTACCCTCAGTCCTTGTATAATCATGTACCTGGATGAGAATGAGATTGGTACTCAGTAGAAAGGTATCTAAGGCTTGTTTGGCAAGAATTTGGCCTTTTATTTCTTCCTCGGTCAATGCTTGATGTTAACTTGTGTGTCCTCATGGATATCCTCAATAGTGATCACATCTTATGATCTACTCATTTCTACCTTCTATCTTTATTCTTCCTCATGGTTATTGTTCAGGCTTAGAATTATCACCCTAACTCAGACATTAGGGCTACACGATAATTCTATCATGACAATGGAAACCTCCTCTAGTTGTGGGTAGACTATGAATAAGGAGGAATCTCCAAGTTCTGGGCCGGTTCCTATTAAATATGAAATATCACCACCTGATTTGAAAATTTGATAAGAAAAGGGATAGAAAGAACTTTAAACTAAAATGAATTGGGGTGATACACCAAAATAGTTTCATACTTTGCCGGGATGACAAAACAATAACTCCAAATCTCTATTAAAGGCTTGACTCTTCAAATCTCTATTCAACATATAGGCTAACAGGTTTCACTATTAGGGTTAAACCACAAATAGTTCAAACAGTTAACAACATACGTTTTCCATACAAGGTTTTAAAAATTTGATCACCTTAAGAAGGGATAAAAATGTCTTTTGGATTACAATGAAAACAACTCTTGCACAGAAAGATGAAATCAGGATCATAAACTCAAAATTCCAAAATATATGGGCCAAAGAACATCTGATTTATTTTTCTCACAAATCTGATAATGTGGTTACAAAAATGGCTTGAAAAACATGTAGGAACAATGTGTTCACCATTAGCCTCTCTCCAAAACTCGCAACCCTTAAAATTGATTATCAAAATCAACTTTATACTAAGCCCAAGCTCTAAATCCGAAAATGCAAAGCCCATACAAAAATGCCCTAATTTTGGCCAAAAATCAAGCCATTAATCTAGCCTATAAAAATTCCATCCTAAATGCCCAAAATATTGGCTTTCAATAAGGATTAAAAATCCTTTTACGATATTTGCCAATATTTAAATTACCACAAAATTGGATAAAAACCCAATATCAAATAAAATCTATAACCCCTAAACTTAGGAAAAAATACTAAGTGTAAAAATGCAAAGTGGAGAATGATAAAAATACCACTCAACCCACTTGCAGCATGATACGAATATAGAGGAATGAGGTGGCACTAGGCAATTTTAGAAAATGCACGAATGTGACATCTGCAGTAAAGGCATTGAATACCCTTCACTTGGCGGACTCCAAAATCTCATAGGCTCATTTTATTTTTGGAAACTGGTGTAATGTCATTCTTTATATGGAAGAAACAAGAAGAATTTTTGAAAACCCTAGCCTTACTCTGCTAAAATTTTGATGAAACTCGGCCTCCTGTTGATGAAATTTGAGCTCTCTGTAATTGAAACTCAAGCTCATTATTGTTTCTCTTCACTAGTGTGCGTTCTATGCTGAGCTTTATACTATGGAACTCAGGTCTCATCAGTTGACTGGCATTCATCTTGTTTCTTTCTCACTGTATCTTCATCCTTGAGCATGGCTTTGAATGATAGAGTCTTCTCGGCCTTGAATCAAGGTAAACCACTGTGTCTCTTTTTGTTTTAATTGATGTTGTCATTCACCTTTGTTTGTAACTGATGTCTATCTTTGCTTTCACTTTGGCTTGTAGCACTGAATGCATGTGACTCATGTTTATGACTGTGAATATATAACCATCTTTGGGCACATGGCTCTCAACTTTTACAAGTTTTCCCCTCTACGTAATACATAGGCTTGACATTACTTTCATCTTTGTAAATCATGGCTTGATGTAGTTTTGAACTCTTTTGTTTTTTGTTTTAAAACCGTGACCTACAGTTTTTTACCTCTTTGTTGAATTCTTATGACGGCTCTGCTGAGTTTTCATTTATGGGTCTAAAACCGTGAGCTCGACTATAACTATGTCTTCGAGCTTCATTTCATAAGTCACAGCTTGTGACTGGTGAACTTTTATCTCTGTTACGTATGAGCGCATGATTGAATGTTCATCCTTGTTGGGCGTGACTTTGTATAAACACAAGCTTCTAACACCATGAGTCACAGCTTGAGCTTGTAACTATAGCTTTAACTTGATTAAAGCTGAGTCTAATGTTTAAGTTTGACTGTAGATACACTACAGTGAACTTTCTTTTGTAACCTTGAGTCTTCATTTCATTAAGTCATGGCTTGATGCTACTTATCATGACTGTCAGAATATAGCCATGACTCATGAACTCGGCTTGGGTTAGATCTATGAGTTCACTACTGGACAATAACTTGGCTTACAATTGGTAAGCCATCATCCCACTCAAGTTCACTACTCAACCTTAAGCTTGAAGCTTTTGATTTTTAATATTCCACTCTTACTAACATGGACTCTCTACATATTGACAGTGCCATAACCATAACTTGGTAGTGCCATAACCACAACTCGGCCTTCTCGTTGATGAACAACTATGAACAAACTTTGTTAAAACTATGAGTCATTAGAACCTGGTTTTTTGACTTACAACTTGAGAATATGAACTGTGACCATGAGTTTTCAGCATGAGATTCTTTTATTCACACCACTCTGCTGATGTGGGTTCATTTGTCTTTGACAATGCACTATCTATGAATCTCTTTCAGTCACTGAGATGTTTGGATTTTAAGTACCATACCACCATAACTTAGCATCCATCTTCACAATGCCATGCTTAAACAATGAATTTCCTTCATTCATCTTGGTGACAGTCTAAATTGTGGCTGAGATGTGTCATTGTGAAACTTGGCATGAGTTAATACATCCCAGCCATAGTTTCAGATGCTTTCCAAGGTGACTGAAAATTATTGACAATAAAACCACTATTCTTGAGTTCTTCTCTCCAGTCATCACATCAAAACTGTGAGCTACTGAAAGATAAACAAAAGACACAAGTTACCTTGCATATATAGATAAGTTCATTTTTCCTTCACTTGTATCATATGCTGTTTAATTTTGAATATCTTTTGTATCTCTGAAAATTTTTTCTGTCAGCATGAGCATATGCACACATAGCTTGAATAAATGTTAAAACATACAGTCATTTATTTTGTCATGAACCCATACTTTTGACAAAAATTGCAAACCTATGCATCATTGTTTATAAAAAATGTTCCTATAGCTTGTTTTCTATCAAATTTGTCACTTTTATATTTCAGATGTAGGTGTACTTAGGCTTTGTAGAATAGCATAAACTTGCAGCTTGAAAGATGAATTCAAAACACCTAACATTGTTCAATGCACTATCAAAACTAGTCACTTTTCTGTCAATGCACAGCCTAGGCTCCATAGAATAAGGCAAAGCCTCAACAGCCCACTGCATTAAAGTTCATGTAGCATAATCACTATTTTCAACCCACTTGACTGCATTTTGATTATTCTTCCTATGGCACAGTCACTTAGCACTTGAATTCAATACTTGAAAAGTGAGAACACTCTAAGACTTACTGGCACAAATTACCAGGCTTAGGAAATAATTCTCTTTTAATGCTGAAATTGAACTCTTTAAATCAATGCAATAAGGTATAAAATGTTCATTTATTATCAATGAAGTTCGAGCACGGGCTTGTGACACTCAAAGATACATGTTGTAAAACATTTTATGACACTTTTTTCTGTAATCAGCAATAACAGTGATATCACTTGAATTTGTATCTTTTTAATCAACAAAGACATTTTGTACCAGTATTTATGTAAATGCATTATGTGACTTGATCTTTGAGTGTTTGCAACTTTGGCACCTTCTGTAGCACTTTGTTTTGAAATTCCAGCTTGATCTGCATCTTTTTTCTATGACTAAATGTGAAAACCAGTCAACTTTCTTTCTGCAAAATAAACTGTTAAGCTCTCAAACAACATCATTTTGAAATGGTTAGATTAGTGAAAATAATAAACAATATGTAAATCAATTCTCAGACCATTATGTTCACTAATCCAGCCATGCACTACAACTTCTGAAAAAGGTTTCTCAATTGGAAACACTAAGTCCCTTTAATTCAGATACCTGGTTAATAAAAAAGGACAACATACACCAGAATGATCATTAATAGTAAAAGGTTTCATGTTTGCAAAAATAAGTCCCTTTAATATTACCTTGCAGTGAGTGTCAGTGTACATTTCTTTATTGCATTTAATTTTCCAGATTGATATGTAGCTTTGAAAACTTGATTGTTACTGTATGATATTTGTTTCTCGTGCATTGCTTAGATCTAATAGGATCTAACCACATTCTCACTTTCTTATGCAGGTTTGAAACCTAAAGACCTAAATGTCGATGAAGACCATGGACTCAGGGACCTAGGACCTGATAGACAACCAACATACAACACATCAATAACAAAGGCAATGCATGGGACCCCTATTCCATACTTCAATCATTTTTCCAATTCTACATATGTACTCTATTATTGATATGAAATATGAAACATGAAAAGACACTTTGTATACCACATTCAGTTTGAATGCACAATGTAATGATCAATTATGAATTTTTGAGATTTTGAATTATGATCAATACTTAGAGTACAAGAATGACATCTAAAAATGAATGCAATAATGACATGCTAATTAACAAAACTTGCAAGGTAGTATTAATTGGATCAACAAATGTGCAACCTTTTCCTATTTATGCCTATTGTGTTGTATGCTGTAATTTTTAGTAACAGTTATGAGGCTCATCAATGTCTTCTTTATGATCCAGTTCAACTTGGCTGGATGTACCTTCACCTTGTTGTGCACTCTTATCAACTATTAACACAAAAATAATCTTCTACATCCTTTTTCTATGGGTGAAAACTTCTTCAACAGTATGTCTCAAAAGGAGTAATCCCTTAGCTTAGGTATAAATCTATTTTTGTGTTGCTCCATAAATGTCTTTATTTACTTTAGTTTTAATTCAGGAATGATTTGAGCTAAAGTACCTTCTCTTATCCATTCTCTATCATGATGGCATACTTCCATTTCTGATCAATTCTGGTAAAAATTTCATTAGGGATTAGATTCCCTATCTCCAATGGTGTCATCTTGAATGTGCATAACATTTATAACATAGCTTCTTCAATATTTTCTTTGTCATATTTGTTTAATCTTTCAAATTTGATAAATTTGAATCCTACTAGTCATGTTGTGCTTTTGATATTTTGGTATATTTCATCCACACTAGTTGGATGTTTATGTGATGCCACTTCAATTTGGTATTATCATCTGTGTCAGTCATTTCTTCATCATCATCATCCTTTTGCAATACCAATTTCCTTCTCGGCTTCTTCTTAGGATGACTTGACATTGCTCTAGTTTGTACTTGTTTTATTTTACCTGACTCTTCCCCTTCATTTTTCATTGCTGGTGTTTTCCTTTGGGGCGCAACTATGGTAGTTGAAGCTTTCATGGTTCTCGGTCTTAATGTTGTAGGACAAGCAAGCTTTTGTTTATGTATCTTTCTTTTACTTGGCTTGACAACCATTACCTCCTTGCCCTTCTTTTGAGTTTCTATATCCTCCTCTTCACTTCCTTCATATTCACTAGACTTATCTACACCCTAACCTTGTGTTATCTCAAGAGGTGCATTATCCTCTTCTCCTTCACCTAGCTTCTTCTCTAGACTCTTGACTATTTTCTTTCTTTTCCTCCCTAGGGTTGTAGACTTTAATCCCATATTAATTTTGGACTTAGCCTCTTCATAAGTTCCAAATGTTTTTTTTTTTCTATCAATATCTTTAGCAAGTAAAGAAGTTATTGTTTATGACGTCTCATCTATATTGACCTCATAGGGTAATGGCCTTAGCCATTCTATCCTTGGCATAGTAGCCTAAACATAAGTGTGGTCGGTATCCACTAGAAAACATATATCATTGTAGCATTTCTCTACTAGGGATACATGGATGGACTAATTCTCTTTCTCATCTTCTTCTTTAATTCAACAAAATAACTATCCATCACACTATCAAAAGTATCACCTAACTTCTCAATAAACTCATTGATCTATTGAGTAATAGGTTAGTCCTAAATCCATACTATATCTCCTATAGTAGGAAAACTATTTTTTACATAAAAGAATAAACAAACTATCATGGAACTGAACTTACACATTGAGTTTTTAGCCTTCTTGATTTATGTAAGGTTCTCAACAAGTTGAGTCAACTATAGCTCGACAAGATAATAAGTATGATATATTTTCACCATTTTCGATGCTTGACTGATAAAACTTGTGAGCAATTACCCTTACTGCAAAATATATCTCTGGACATGTGATCGTAGAGATTGTCATTCCTCTTTTATTCCATACTGCCTGTGTGTTAGCCCAGATTACCTCTTTGCTTTGGCACCTCATTGTCCTCTTCTCGATAAGAATAGGATAACTAGTGACTCATTGAATCATTTCTTTGGTAATCTTCACCGACCCATTCTCCAACCATAATCGCATATTGTATACTCTACTCAAAATGATTTTAATCCATTCAATCTTGAAGTTTTGAGGGAAATCTAGGGCACACACTAATCCTTTCTTGGAAACGTGTTGGTGCTCTGCCTTCAACACTCCATTTTCATACAACCTGTTATAAGATTCCCTCAGCTCATGATCTCCAATCTCTCCAATCTTTCACATGTATCATGCGTGCACATCATGTATCATCAAGACTTTCGGTGGAATCGATGACAAGACTCCCAAGAGATCTCCCTTCACCATGCTTTTTGGTACAACTTGGAATTTTGGTGGCTTATATGCATCACTCCTTACTAATTGGATGGTTATAACTTATTTCCCTTACTTCCTTACTATTGAAAATGAATTGGATACCATTCCTCTAATCTAGGGTTCAAAAGATAGATTCAAGTAGCTTGATAATACCTTGTTTCTATGGTTCTTCACACTATTTGTCAATGACATGCTGTAAGAATCTTCACAAACTTGACTTAGCACAAATCACTCTTCTCAATCACCTTGAATCGCTCTACAAATTCTCAAATTGTTGGGTGAAATGAGAATGAATGGTAATATTTCACTTTATAGACTCAAATGGTCACTTTTAGGGCTCCATTAAATGCTCCATACATTTGTAGCTGAAACACAATTATCTCAGCCTTCACATGACAACTCAGTTGAAACCATGACGGTCAATACTAACATTTTCATCTTAGCTTGGTAGATATAACATCTCAGTTATTACAGGAGCTCGACACATACTAAGTGATTCGGTTACTATAAACTTAAATACTGATGCTCAACATCAATCATGCAATATAACTCTTTTCTCAAATCTATCCTAATGCATTTTTATTCATGCGGATATGGACTTTAACATAACAAATGTCAGGAACTGGTGTAAAATATAAATTTGAAAATTCAGTTCCTTCATACCTTCTTTGCTTAGTTAGAAGTAGTGTGATCACCCAATCCATTGGATAGGGCGACTTCAAGTTCATTGGATCCACTACTGCTTGCTTCCTCTTTCTTTCTCCATGTATTATTCATATGATCCCTTATTTGTTCAACAATCTCATTGCTTTTGAATTGTTCATTACTCGGTGCTTGTGCTATGTAGTCTCTTTTTATGTGACCAATCTTATGGCATTTGTAACAGACCAAACTTCCACTCATCCAACTCTTGGATTTACCTCTAAAATGTGTCCTTAAAAAGCTTTCTCCAATATGACCATATTCACCACAATAATGACAACTATACCATGTATTGTAATCCCAATTGTATGTGTTACATTTCCTAGGTGCATTACTCTGTTTATTGGATGTCCACATTGGTTTTGCATTGGATCTGCACTCTTGCGCTTTATGACCATACTTCTGATAGTTTTACCAATGTCCTTGAAATCTAGGTGAAGTAGGTGCTTTACTAACTTTTTACTTGCATTCCTATGCCCGATGTCCATGCTTCTTACAATTAAAACACTTTCCATTGAATTTAGGTTTGGGATTGAACTTACCATTTTTTCTTCTACATATGTTTGTTATGTGTCCTGGATTTCCACAATGATGGCATGTAGGTTTATTTTTCTTTGTCTTTGCATTCCTCTATTCTTCATTGTTTCATGATTCTCCTTCTTTAGTAGATGATAGGTTCTCATCATGTCCTAGTCCAGAAGTGTCACTAGATCTTCTTGGTGATATCAATAGTTCCTCAAAATATTTCACAACTTCATTAGGCTTGTTCATCCTTTCATTAAGTTCATTTTCAGATCTCATCTCATTCTTCAGTTGATTGTTCTCTGATCTCAAACTTGTGATTTCCATATATTTCCTCCTCAACTCTTGATTTTCAAGTAACAGTTGGTTTAACATATCCAATTGATTGTTTGTTAGCCTTTTCACATCACATGTCCTTTCATCAAGTCTTATAACCCTTTGTCTCTTTTCCTCTCTTGTCATTGTCTAGTCTTCTTCAACTTTATTTTTTTATTCAATCACTTTACATAATCTTACTGATTGGATTTCATGTTCTCTCTTTAGACTTTTGACATCTTCATTCAGTATGTTGTATCTTTCTAATAGATCTTCTATAGCTACATCACTTTCAGTAGAGTTTCCATTATCAAATAGAACTTTAGTATCCCCTTCTTGATAGTGTGTGTCATTCAGTTGGATTGCCAATTCTTTCCTTCTACTTAAGGATTTCTTCAATTCTCCTATGGATGCTTCAAGATGGTGCAATCCAAGCTGGATATCAATATTTTGATTCTCTATGATCTTTCCCAACTTATAAACCTCCATCTCCAAGACCATAATCTCTCAAGTGGTTATACTTCTTCTAAGAGAACAAAGCTCTGATACCAATTGTTAGAAATCTAAAATGGGAAAGTGGGATACTGAGAGGGGGGGTGAATCAATTATCTACAAACTTTGATACTTTGAAACTAATTCCACATGCATACCATAAATATAGATTTCAATAATGAAATAGATCTAACATTCTAATTTCATTCATAAAATGAAACACATAACACAAAGATTTTGGTTACCAAGAAACCCTTGAAAGGTAAAATAGGGGTGGGGATGACACCCACAAATCTTCACTATTGCAGTATTAAAGTGTGCATGTTAGGGATATAATGTTTGATCAATTCAGATGATCTACCCTATGAGGGGTCTTCCCTGTTAAGAGCTTGCATACTTATACAATCTACTTTGACTAAAGGATTTGAAACTTACAACTAAGTAAGAACTCAGTTAAGAGATTTATGGAAGCCTGTTAGGACTACTCTGTTGAGAGATTTACAATGATTCATTTGTTAAAATGTATCAATACTCGATCCTTTAGTTTTCTCTATAGATTTTTATTACAGATCTCCTCTTTCCAATACTTGTTTGATCTCAAAATCAAATGTAGCTTTGTTTTGTCCTTCACTACTATGCTTGGTCACTCTGCTTGATCTTTGCATATGATAATCAAAACACTTCTCTTCTCCACATACAATACATCTTCTCTATTACATTATTTTAGGGTTTTGATATCACCTTATATAAACATCTAATCAAGCTTCTAGATCAAGATCAAGGATCTAGATTCATTACTTATGTCACTTAAGCATTCCCTTGTTTTGATAGGTTACATAACTTGCATAGGGATTAATGATTAGAAATACAAAGCGTATTCAAATCCTTGATTCTCTCTACAATCATTAAATCTCACATAGAAGTTGGCCAAAATGGTTTACCTTGGTGTTTGTGCCATTACAAACACATATGTCAAAATTGGCTTGCTTGGCATACGAAGTTTCTGATGCTCAGTCAAAACTATTCTTCATATATTGGTGCTTGACACTGACTCTTCTATACAACTCGACATAAACTACTCGGTAACTACTGAAGTACTCAATGACCTCTGACTTTCTCGACAGTAACTATTTCTTGGTGACTATATAGAATACAAGTCTATACATGACTCAACCTTAATAAGATGGCTTGGTCATAATGATGACTAACCAAGATTGCCTTGAAAATGACTAAGTGTTAGAAACTAATAGACAACATAACATAGGGATCAATAGAATCTTGACTCAATTCTCTTGAAATGAATGCCATTTAGAGTCAAGATTCGTTGCTTGCCAAGTGTGGGAAGCAAGAAGATTAAAATGCATAAGAATAACAACTGTATTGACTAAATTAAATGCAATGAAATGCATATAAAAAATGGTGTCCAAGGCATCAAATACAAATTGAAGAGAATGATAAACAAGCTGAAAATGATGCCGAATAACTCACCTTTAATAGCAAATATTTGGATTTGGTGGAAGAAAATGGCAAAAAAAGGGTCATTTTTGGGCAAGAATGCCCAAAACCGTGCCCTAAATGGGTTATTTTTGTGAGTAAAGGATCTTTTAAAATGCAATTTTGATGATCCAAGAATGGTCCTTGGGAAATTTAGTACAAAATCGATCCCATAAGAAGCAAAAATAGTCCAATATTGACCATTTTCCATGTGATTTCTTACCTCAAAATCTTGTTTTTCTCAAAACCCCCCAAAATAAGTGGGTTTTTTGAAGTAAAAATTACATGTTTTCCTCTCACAAATCGCCACTTCTCAAAAACACATCCAAAGGGAAGTTACAACACATTTTTTAGATACAAATGCATGTTTAAAAAGACATGTAAATGCCTTCAAATTCAACATTCATGGCTGTTTTGTTAAAATACACACTTTAAACATGTAAAAAAATGTTAAAAGAAATATGTAAATGGCTTAAAAAATGACACCCTAGCGTGCTAGGTTAAAAAAATGCACTTTAGGAGTTGAAAAACACTTAAAAACAAACATGTATTTTGGTTTTAAAAATGACACTTTGGTGTGTTTTCATGTATTTCTATTAAAAACGCACTTTTCAAGTGAAAATACACATTGAAAAGATATGTTTTTAACTTAGAAAAAGCCACTTCATGACTTATCTTTAAATACACAGTTTAGACATGTCTCTGCATATAGAAACAACACTTTGCATTTCAAAAATGACTAAATACGCTCTTTTGGAGGACAACTACATATTTTGATAGAACATGTTTTTGGCTTAGAAAAAGCCACTTTCATATGTTTTTCATTTAAACAAGCATATAAACATATGCAATTGCATATAAAAAGTGTTTATTTAATGATTATATGACTTAAACTCAAAAAGTGAGTTTTAAAAAGTGATTTACACATAAATAATCTGGAGAGAATAACAAAAACTGCACCCTTGTGCACTAAAGTGATTAAATTTTAATTAAATTTAATATATAACTATAGTTTTAATAAAGTAACATGAAATTAGATAATAAAAAAAGAGAGCTAATTTTCATATAAATATTAAAAACTATAGTTAAATCAACTCAAAATGAATTGAAATTTAAAAATAGACATCAAAATCCATTTTATATATTAAATATAATTTTAATTCATGTAGTCAACCATAAAAAAAACCCACTTTTGAAAGTTTTTTCATAGAACATGCAGTCAACCTGAAAAACCCCACCTTTTGCATCATAACTTGAGTTATATAACTCTGTTTGACATCTAAGATAGCTCGAAACGAGCGGAATTCAAAGGGCTATTGACTTAAGGGAAAAAAAAGATTAAAAACTACTTACAAGAAAGGGGAAAATGAAGAATAAAAATGAAGATTACCAAAAATCAAGTGCTTGTAGTCAGAGAAGAAAAACTCATCTTAACAAGTGATAAGGTGATTAACGTGATGAGAACCCTCAAAAGGGGTGCATGAAATATGAAAAATAAAAAATATTTTAGGGATGATGAATTGTCTTCATAACACATTATCCAAAACATAGAAAAACGTAGAGGATACACCTATAAATTCATAAGAAAATTGCATAGGGTTGCCACAATTTTGTGATGTCAAAATTGAGGACAACACTCCCTGAATATTGGTTTGTTTCTCCTCCTCAATTGTGTCCATATTCTCTTTAGATTTTTACTCATCACGGATTACTACTGGCTCAATAGGAATTGTTCTATCTTCCTTTTCTACTATCTCTCCATCATCTACTCCCATGATTCTAGGTTCCTCCCTATTCTGATTAGATTTAGAGGGGACACTAACATTTTTACTATTCTCCTTTCTAGGGTCCTCCATCAAACTCTTGAGACATATATTGTTAGTCATAGATTGTCTCCTAATTTTCTCACTTTTGTTAATTCTTATTGGTCTGCAAGCGACGTTACCTATTTTTAGATTAATATCATTTCTTATGAATCTTGATTTATTGAGATTATTTACAAGTGATTCATTTTCTCTCTTTTTACTAATAATATTAGATACATTAATGCCACCATGGTAAAATGAGGGCTCAATGTTCTAGAACCTCCTAGTCGTCATAATTTTGAATTGATCTAGGGTTTCAATTTTAGGATCCATGTGAAGAAGTACTCTTACTTAATTTGAGATTTCATCAAGTGAAATCCCTTCACCCTCTAGGAAGGTAACCCAATCTGAGCTAATTTCATCTATAATAGATGGAATGCGGCATTCAACCAAGAGCCAACCTAGATTTAGCCATCTATAAAGAACCTTTGGTTTGTATGTGAAAGGGTTAAAATGTGAAGACCAGTTGATAAAGTGAAAATAATATTCCGTAAAGAATATAATGCTACCATGCATAATATCTTTCTTGATTTCTTTATGTTTTCATAAAATAAATAAAACATTGTTACCCTGGAAAGAGATACTTCCTTGATCAGGAAATTTCTTTTCCCACTATTTCTTCATATCTGAGAAATTAAGATTTTCTCCGCACCATATTGCCAAGATGCCCAGATCAATGTATTTGTCCCATACTGGTTGGATAAAATTATTTTCAATCATATGATGCTTTCTTGACCCAATCTAAATAGTGTTTTTGTATCAAGGGTTTCGCTAGGATACTGAAGAGTTTGGCATTCTTCGTTGACTTGCTGGAACAAGATTTCTCTCATATAAATAACTACCGTGTGCCTCTTTTTAAGCCTATCATTCTATAAGCCCCTATTTCCTGAGACAACCCTAAATGAAGCATCACCATTCCAGATGGGAATCGAAGACCTATCATGTGCTTTTATATGTCGCCTGACCTTCTTGGAGTGAATAATTTGCCATCCTTCATTTGCTGTCAGGATCTTAGGCTCCTAATTTGTGCTCGAAATTACTTTCCTTTTACAAAGTATAGTTTTGTTTTCTTCTTGAACAAACGGTGGAAGGTTTTCCACATTCCATTCTAATGGGGAAAAGGAATTACCAGTCCTAGCTACACATCTATCTAGATTTTGCATTATCGGAGCCCTAGATCCCTCTCAAGGGTTTGGAGAATGTATTCCTGTGTTTCACATTTTTTTATTAGGTAGAAATGATGTTGGATCTTTAGATTGCTAACTTTCTTGGAAAATTCTTAGGGGTACCATTATTTCTAGGGATCAACAAAAAATCATATTTGGATCCATGGGTGGAAAATTGTAAGAAGAAACTCGAGTGTTGGAAAGGAAAATGACTATCATTAGCAAAGAGGTTGATTATGGTTAAGGAAATTTTATCAGCCATTTTGATTTACTCAATTTCTTTCATGAAACTCCCAAAAATATTGAACAATTGTATAAACAAGGTAATTCAAGAATTCCTTTGGAGAGGTGCCAATGAGTAGCAAATATTCCCTTTGGTTACTTGGTAAAGGTGTTCTCTCCAAAGGAGGGGGGATTAGTATTCAAAATATTTCAATAATGAACTTGATAAAGGGGGCCAAGATAGTTTGGATGATATATACTCAAGGGGTTCACATAAGTGGGTCAAGATCCTTAGGAAAAAAACATGTCAACAAAGATCAATTAGAGTGGATCTTCACTGTGAAAAATCCTTCCAGGGGTTTAGCCATATGGTACTTCATTTTCAATTACAAAGGTATCATCACAAACACATTACTTGGAATATCAAGACTTGGAAGCAATCAACATTTTGGTCTAATTATTAGGAATACATTATAAGCTCGTTACAACCACAAAATTGAATGAAATCAAAGTAGAAACAATGAGAGTTTGGGAATCTAAGGTGAAGAATTATGTAGAGAAAACATAAGTCAATGAGTTGACACAATTGAAATGGAAGCATCTGAACAATCAGAATGCCCCCAATAACCAAAAGGGAAAACTAAAAAGGATTTTGAAGGAGAGGCTAGTTTGTCTTCCATTGGAAGAGAATTTCATCATATGGTGTGGATCAAAGACATGATAATATGAGGTAAAGTGGGATAGATAGTTAATGATGAAGTAATAAAAGTATAAAATTAACCAATGCCATAACTTATTTCCTTCCCAAAGATGAAGTGTTTACTTGGCTAGCTCTACAAAATAAGATTCTCACGAGAGATGGGTTGAAGGTCTATGACATGAGGATCTTGAAAGATGTATTCTATGAAAACAAGAGAAGGAAAAAAATATTTTGATAGTTTTATATTCTAGATGTCTCAAATCAACTTTTACCTATCTCTTTTCTAGGGTCCTCCATCAAACTCTTGAGGCAAATATTGTTAGTCATAGATTGTCTCCTAGTTTTCATACTTTTGTCGATGATTATTGGTCTACAAGTGACGTTACCTAATTTTAGATGAATATCATTGCTTAAAAATCTTGATTTGTTGAGATTATTTACATGTGATTCATTTTCTCTCTTTATACTAATAATATCTGATACATTAATTCCACCATGGTAAAATGAGGGCTCAATGTCCTAGAACCCCGTAGTTGTCACAATTTTGAATTGATCTAGGGTTTCAATTTTAGGGTCCATGTGAAGAATTACTCTGACTTCATTTGAGATTTCATCAAGTGAAATCCCTTCGCCCTCTAGGTAGGTAACCCAATTTGAGCTAATATCATCTATAATATATGAAATGCGACATTCAACCAAGAGCCAACCTAGATTTAGCCATCTATAAAGAGCATTTGGTTTGTATGTGAAAGGGTTAAAAGGTGAAGACTACTTGATAAAGTAAAAATAATATCCCTTAAAGAATATAATTCTACCATACATAATATCTTTCTTGATTTCTTTATGTTTACATAAAATAAATAAAAATATTATTACCTAGGAAAGAGATACTTACCTGATTAGGAAATTTATTTTCCCACTATTTCTCCACATGTGAGAAATTGAGATTTTCTCCACACCATATTGCCAAGATGCCTAGATCAGTGTATTTATCACATATTGGCTGGATAAAATTATTTTCAATCATATGATGCTTTCTTGACCCAACCTAAATAGTGTTTTCGTATCAAGGGTTTGGCTGGGATACTACAAAGTTTGGCATTCTTCGTTGGCCTGATGGAACAAGATTTCTCCCATAGAAATAACTGCCTTGTGCCTCTTTTCAAGCCTATTATTCTATAATCCCCTATTTCCTAAGACAACCCTAAATGAAGCATCACCATTCCATCTGGGAATCGAAGACCTATCATGTGCTTTTATATGTCACCTAACCTTCATGGAGTGAATAATTTGTCATCCTTCATCTATTGTCAGGATCTTAGGATCCTAATTTGTGCTCGAAATTAGTTTCCTTTTACCAAGTATAGTTTTTTTTTCTTCTTGATCAAATAGTGGGAGGTTTTCCACATTCCATTCTAATGGGGAGAAGGAATTACTAGTCCTAGCTACATGTCTGTCTAGATTTTGCATTCTCGGAGCCCTAGATCTTTGTCAGGGGTTTTCACAATGTATTCCCATGTTTCACATTTTTTTATTAGGTAGAAATGATGTTGGATCTTTAGATTGCTAACTTTCTTGGAAAATACTTAGGGGTACCATTATTTATAGGGATCAACAAAAAATTATGTTTGGATCCCTAGGTGGAAAAGTGTAAGAAGAAACTCGAGTGTTGGGAAGGGAAATGACTATCATTAGCAAAGAGGTTGATGATGGTTAAGGAAATTTTATTAGCCATTTTGATTTACTCAATTTCTTGCATGAAACTCCCAAAAGTAGTGAATATTTTTGTAAATAAGGTAATTCAAAAATTCCTTTGGAGAGGTGCCAATGAGTAGAAAATGTTCCCTTTGGTTACTTGGAAAAGGTGTTCTCTCCAAAGTAGGGGGGATTAGTATTCAAAATATTTTAATAATGAATTTGATAAAGGGGGCCAAGTTAGTTTGGAGGATACTCAAGGGGTTCACATAAGTGGGTCAAGATCTTTAGGAAAAAAAAAATGTCAACATAGATCAATCTGAGTGGATCTTCAGTGTGAAAAATCCTTCCAGGGGTTTAGCCATCTGGTACTTCATTTTTAATTACAAAGATATTTGTTATCAAAATTTCATTACACTAGCAATTTTTCTACATAAGATACATTTAAATCAAGTGGCTTCATTATTAACATTCAAACAACAAAGTAGCAATACATTGTGAATCTCTGAAAATATCTTTTATTTGAATTGAACAATGATAGATTACATATTTTGAGTTCCTTCATTTGAAAATATAAATACAAGTATTGGAGTTCAAAAAAGTAAAAGACCTCACCCAAGTCATGAGTATAACTTCTACCTTTCATACATATTCAAAACATAAAAAACTAAGACATGTGAGAAGGTAGGGTTAGAGGTAACCAGCCATTGCCTTTTTAGCATTTGACTGGTTAAATGATCCTTGATGTCATTCCTGGTCCAGCTCTCGATCTCCTAAGTTCTTGAGTAGGTCTTCTATCCTCTACATGAGAAAAAGAGTGGGGTTAGATCACTACAACATTTGGGGTCAAATTTCGACGCTAATTTGCGACGCCACTAAAATTTGTGTATGTTTTTTGTGTTTCTTTTTTGCAAGTGCCCCCGACGGTGTTGTAATAGCGATGATATTGTTGTAATTGTGACACCCATTTGGTTATAAACAAAAAAAGAAAAGAAAAAGGAAGTGTCATTTGTAATTTGTGAATTCGAAGAGCTGTTGCGAAGACGACACTGCATTTCTGCATGGCACGAAGAGGGCATCCGAGTTTGGTGTGCGCGAAGAGACTGACACCATTTGGGAAGAGGGCATTGGCACTTGAGGTAGGCATTTGAGCTTTGTCTTCTCATTAACTCAATTTCAGTGGCATTGTTTACATCTTAGCATTGTTAATAGTGGCATTGTTTACATCTTAATTAGCATTTGGAATGCTCGATGACCCATGAGCTTTGAGAGCTAGGGCATCATTGCTATTACCTTCAAGGCATTGTGTGAAGTGTTTCATCTCTCTTTATTTGTTTTGCTATTCATATTCACTATGTGGTACTCCTTGTTTGTGATCATTTCACAAGGAAATGTCTTGATGGCTCACAGGCTGCAAGTTAGGGCATCATACATTATTTATGAGCTCACTGTTTAATACTTGCATTGTTTACATCTTATCATTTGGAATGCCTGATGACCCATGAGCTTTGAAAGTTAGGGCATCGCTTCTATTACCTTCAAGGCATTGTGTGAAGTGTTTGATCTCTCTTTATTTGTTTTGTTATTGATATTCACTATGTGGTACTCCCCGCTTATGATCATTTCATGAGGAAATGTCTTGATGGCTCACAGGCTGCAAGCTAGGGTATCATACATTGTTCATGAGCTCACTATTTAATACTAGCATTGTTTACATCTTTTCATTTGGAATGCTTGATGACCTACGAGCTTTGAGAGCTAGGGCATCATTTTTATTACCTTCAAGGCATTGTGTGAAGTGTTTGATCTCTCTTTATTTGTTTTGCTGTTGATATTCACTATGTGACACTCCCCATTTATGATCATTTCATGAGGAAATGTCTTGATGGCTTGCGGACTGCAAGCTAGGGCATCATACATTGTTCATGAGCTCACTGTTTAATACTGGCATTGTTCTTGAGCTCACTGTTTAATATCTGGCATCATGCAAACATACATTAATACACTTACTATTTTGAATTTGAGCTCGAGCATCATGCAATGTTATTGTTGTCATTGCATGCTTGTTGTTGTTGTGCACCATATATTGTTTTATACACTATTTATTTCATTGAGACTGTGTGCTCGGCATTTGTAATGTATTTTCTATTATTGGATCAATGCTACCATGTTGTTGAGTCTATGTATGGCTTGAATATGCACATGCATAATTGTAGATGAGGATCAGTAATATGGTGTCAGACATTGCTTAGATCCTTTGGATCTAACCCCATCTTTTCCTTCCTTGTAGGTTTTGGATCATACAAGAGCATACTGGATTGAACCCCGAGTCAACACTTCATTACTTCAGGCAATGTCTGGTACTTTCATTATTTATGTTCATCCACTTATGTATGTTTTCATTCATTCATATTCTTCTAAAAGTTGGCTATTAGTGACCATATAGGACCATTCTTGATGTTTTTGGGTCATTTGATGAAAAGATGTAAATAGGGACATCAATAATAAAATAGGGATATCTTCATAGGGATATATTAAGATTAATATCATAAGTAAAAACATTACATAGTGGCATTCAGATTAAGTACAATATGAATTCACATGCCTTTAATTATGATACACTTTTGAAATTATCACTCATTGGTCATTTGACAATTCAAGATATAAGTATCAAAATATAAACTGTTGCAAAAGGAAAAAACCCATATGTATCTATCATCATTTAATACAAAATATAAAAGTATCCTATAGACACACAATTACTATTATAAAAACCATCCTCTAATCCCATGGTGTACTAGTCTCAAGGTAAGAACAATTTACTTAAGCCATCATATAAGTATCATCCTAATGTTTAAATAGACATTGATTATGGATATACAACACTGAGCCATAATAAATTATAGAGTTTCACTGCAATTTCTATGTCCACTTACAATCATCCTACTACTTACACTGCAATTTCTATGTCCACTTACAATAATAAATTACAGAGTTTCATTGCAATTTCTATGTCCACTGCCATTAAAATATAGCCTCATTAAGTGTTTCCATTAAAATATATCACTCTTGTTATATAATGTATATGCACACTTGCTTAAAATACCATACTTGTTGCTCTTAAATATTATTACCATTTCACTCAAATTTACATGACATTAAAACCAAGCCCAAAATGTATACATACGTGTAAGTATAGGAGAAGTTGGATTCTGCAACTATTGAAAAAAAAAAAACTATACCAATAGCAGCTTACGAGAAACTATACTTGTGCTTACCACACCATACCTCAACATCATAATGCTTATCATTTTCAAGCTTGAGCGAAGCTTCATACCACACACCATTCGCAGATTTGTACACAACAGTGATTTAGACTGGAGGTAAACTACATGTGTCATGTAAACAACATGGTTGAATACAATCTCTTTTGCGCATTTTCAAGAGTTTTCCCACCAATACAAGCGTAAATAATGCATTGAACGTAATCTACGAACAATGCATGGTATGAAGTCTCGTTGAAGCTTGAAATATATCCACTCCTCATGTTATTGTCAAAATTAAGTTCAAATATTTCTCAAAACATTTATTCTTGTAGAATTAAGATATCCTTATCTCAATAATAAAACAATCTTCCATAATAGCTTTTGAATCACATTAACACACACCCATGTTCTGTAGTATAGTTCATTTTAGAAGTGTATGGTTGATGTGAAGTGTGAAGTGTTTGTGTGAATTGTTTGATCTCTCTTTATTTGTTTTTTTATTGATATTCACTATGTGGTACTCCCTGTTTATGATCATTTCATGAGGAAATGTTTTGATGGCTCGTGAACTGCAAGCTAGGGCATCATGCATTGTTTATGAGCTCACTGTTTGAGCAACTCATGTCCCTATTTGATTGGCCGGTGCTCTATTTGTTATATTGAGTTTACATCATATATTTAGTCTTAATAAATATCTTATAAAACAACATAAAACTAACCCAAAATACTGTCTTAATAAAATCTTAATAAAACAATATATTTAGTCTCAATAAAATCTTATAAAACAACATATATTATGTGAAGTGTTTGATCTCTCTTTATTTGTTTTGCTGTTAATATTCACTAGCTATGTGGTACTCTCCGTTTATGATCATTTCATGAGGAAATGTCTTGATGGCTCGTGGGCTGCAAGCTAGGGCATCATACATTGTTTATGAGGTCACTATTTAATACTGACATTGTTTACATCTTTTCATTTGGAATGCTTGATGACCCGCGAGCTTTGAGAGCTAGGGCATCATTGTTATTACCTTCAAGGCATTGTGTGAAGTGTTTGATCTCTCTTTCTTTGTTTTGCTGTTGATATTCACTATGTGGTACTCCCCGTTTATGATCATTTCATGAGGAAATGTCTTGATGGTTTGCGGGTTGCAAGCTAGGGCATCATGCATTGTTTATGAGCTCACTGTTTGAGCACCGACCAATCAAATAGGGACATGAGGTGCTCAAACAATGAGCTCATAATGACATAAATAATGCATGATGCCCTAGCAAAACAAATAAAGAGAGATCAAACACTTAACACAATATATGTTGTTCTATAAGATTTTATTAAGACTAAATATATTGTTTTATTAAGATTTTATTAAGACAAAGTATTTTGGGTTAGTTTTATGTTTATTTTATAAGATTTTATTAAGACTAAATTTATGATGTAAACTCATAATTATACTTGATATATACATACTTCAAAGGAGGAATTATGAAATATAGTTGTAGGTAGTTATCTCTTCTATAATGATGGAGGAGTGAAAGGTAATGATCAATGAGGTTGCTGCTATTAGATCATACATTAATACACTTACTATTTTGAATTTGAGCTTGGGCATCATGCAATGTTATTGTTGTCATTGCATGCTTGTTGTTGTTGTGCACCATATATTGTTTTATACACTATTTATTTCATTGAGATTGTGAGCTTGGAATTTGTAATGTATTTTCTGTTATTGGATCGATGTCGCCATGTTGTTGAGGCTGTAGATGCATTGAATCACCACTGTCATTATATTTTGATAGAAGCAATATAACAAACAGAGCACCGTTCAATCAAATAGGGACATCAGTATAGATGATGCAGATTTGTGTACCTCTTTGTTTTGATGTAGCTTCCTCACTGCATGCAATGGGGCCTCCTTGGGGTTGCCAACCATGTGATGTTATGATCTTTAATTGAAATCACAATAGTGACTCACCAGGTGTTCATGCAGACATAAATGCAGCAATTTACCCTCTACAACATTCTTTTGAGTGCACATGTCCTGTAGCATGGTTTTTCTTTCAGAAGTATGGCTTGACTATGCACATGCATAATTGTATCTAAGGATCAATAATAGGATGCCATTCATTGCTTAGATATTTTTTATCTAACCCCCATCTCTCTTTTCTTTGCAGGTTCTGGATCACATAGGGGCACACTAGATTCATACCTGGGTCAAAAATTCATCAATTTAGGCAATGTCTGGCACCCTTATTATTTATGTTCATCCTCTTATGTATGCTTGTGCTCTTGCATTTTCTTCTGAAATTTATTTTCCTTGTAGAGTATATACAAGTTATTTTTCATATATATATATATATATATGTAATATTTAGATGCAATATTTTTTTTCCCTTTACATGTATCTTTGTATGAAATGAACACAAATTTAACAAGATCATCTAATAATGCAAACTAGGGTACTTGATGTTACATAGACCTTGCTATAACTTTGTCCTCGGCCCTCCTAGAATCAAAGAGGCTAATCTCCTAGCTTTAAGGGTGCTATCCTAGTCCCCTTCTAAGAAGTTTCAAACTCCTCCTTTCTCCATTCAGTCTATGACACCAAGAATATGATAAAGTTCACTGCTCTATGAACCTCTCTGTCCCTTCTAAAAAGTTTTGTCTCCTGTCTGGCCTAAAAAGGCTACTAGGTTTAGTAAGCCTAATTGACCTTTTTCTGCTAATAACTCCAAACTTCTCTGAGCAAAGCATCCAACTAATTATGGATTTGAATACCCTTTTGGGAGGGCTTGAAGATTCTATCGGTCTCCTTTTCCCATACTGTCTGTATAGGGCCTGCTAAAAATGGGGCTATAAATGAGGGTTTGGTAACTCACTAGCTGTAACAGTGAGGGTTTAGTATTTTCCCTTATATCCACAATCCCCCAAGCTCTCTCTTCATTGGAGATGCTTGATCATGCATCTGACCTCCCCTCCATTTCATTTGAACTAGGCTTTGAGTGCCCTCAATCACTCCATCTGCTCTGCAATAGCACACTGACCCCTAACCAAACACTGATAACTTGCCTAGGGCATTAGTTTATAGATATATCCTAAAATTTCTAGGGCCCCTCCTTGGCACAACATATATTACACAAAGTCTAGACACAAATCCCATAGACCCATATAGATTGTACGGTGGGAGAGTGCTCTAGCACTCCATTATTCAAAGCTCTGTCAGTAGTAACCCAAGACAAGCCAAAATAAAGAAAACTATGAAGATTAACTCAAAAATAAAATGAAATGCTAAATAACTATCCTAGGAATTCAAAAACATTAACAATCATCACATGCAAACATTATAGTCGGATATTCAATCCATTTCTTATCTCTGTCAACACAAAAATGTATATCTCTGTCAAAGGAAAACTAGTTACATAGTCTAACTACAACCAAAAGTTTGCTCTCCATACTGCACTCTTCCCTACGCCTCGAATTATGGTTTTTAAAGCTTAAATATCTCCCTCCTCAATGTTAGGGCCCATGGATCAGGCTAGCTATCTATTGAGCCAATTACATGCTTTTGCAAGAAAAATTGTCATGACAACTTTCAAAGTTGTCAAGCAACTTTTGGTGGATAGAAAAACCACCTACACACACCTCAAAAGCACTCAATCCTTATTTGAGTAAGGGTCATAAAGGCCATTTTAAAACCTCTAAAACATTAAAGAGGCCATTTGTTCAACTTTAGAACACTGTCCTATGACAAGCAACCTAGCAAAGTTGGCTAAGATTGCTGCAACCAGGCTCCAAAAGACACACCAAGGACTCAAAAGAAAAAAGAAGAAAAAACACTAGCTAGCACACCTAGAGAGACCAAATAGGCTTCTCCCTAACCTAGTGGCTTGGCTAAGGCCACTACAAGCCAAAATTTAGGAACACTAGGTACCAAACAGCCCTACCTAGGTGTCCTCACTGGTATTGTAGTCCTTTTGAATCTTAGGATGACATCTCAATTGGGAAAGGCAAACCAAAACCTTTCATAGACCAATAACAACCAAGGCATGTGGGTGCTCTTCTATTGTATAGTTATACTCATAAAATATATGTACGGTTATAAAATTTCATGCCTTGAAATTTTATAACGTAGTTCATCTTCATCAAAATAGAATGAAAGTGATGATTCAATGCATCTACCCACATTCGATGTGCTTTGAGCCAATGAAATTTTTATCATGATGATGAAGTAATAATGCATTAAATGTCTTACTGATGTCCCTATTTGATTGGTCGGTGCTCTGTTTGTTATATTGCTGCTATCAAAATAGAATGCCAGTGGTGATTCAATGCATCTATAGCCTCAACAACATGGTAGTATTGATCCAATAACAAAAAATACATTACAAATGCCAAGCTCATGGTCTCAATGAAATAAACAGTGTATAAAACAATATATGGTGCACAACAGTAGCAAGCATGCAATGACAACAATAACATTGTGTGATGTTCGAGCTCAAATTCAAAACAATAAGTGTATTAATGTATGATCATATATTTAGTCTTAATAAAATCTTATAAAAAAACATAAAACTAACCCAAAATACTTTGTCTTAATAAAATATTAATAAAATAATATATTTAGTCTTAATAAAATCTTATAGAACACACATATATTGTGTGAAGTGTTTGATCTCTTTTTATTTGTTTTGTTGTTTTGCTAGGGCATCATGCATTGTTTATATCATTATGAGCTCACTGTTTGAGCACCTCATGTCCTTATTTGATTGGTCAGTGCTCAAACAGTGAGCTCATAAACAATGCATGATGCCCTAGCTTGCAACCCGCAAACCATCAAGACATTTCCTCATGAAATGATCATAAACGGGGAGTACCACATAGTGAATATCAACAGCAAAACAAAGAAAGAGAGATCAAACACTTCACACAATGCCTTGAAGGTAATAGCAATGATGCCCTAGCTCTCAAAGCTCGCGGTTCATCAAGCATTCCAAATGAAATGATGTAAACAATGTCAATATTAAACAACGAGCTCATGAACAGTGTATGATGCCCTAGCTTACAGCCCACGAGCCATCAAGACATTTCCTCGTGAAATGATCATAAGCGGGGAGTAGCACATAGTGAATATCAACAACAAAACAAATAAAAAGAGATCAAACACTTCACACAATATATGTTATTTTATAAGATTTTATTAAGACTAATTATATTGTTTTATTAAGATTTTATTGAGACAAAGTGTTTTGGGTTAGTTTTATGTTGTTTTATAAGATATTTATTAAGACTAAATATATGATGTAAACTCAATATAACAAACAAAGCACCAACCAATCAAATAGGGACATGAGGTGCTCAAATAGTCAACTCATAAACAATGCATGATGCCCTAGCTTGCAACCCGCGAGCCAAACTCGAATGCCCTCTTCGTGCCATGCAAAAGTGCAATGTCGTTTGTTACCATATTTTTCATCATGCAAAATAATAGACAAATAGTAAGGGTGAATTTAGGTTCTTTCATTTAACAGTGTTTTTCAGGTTATGTGCATTATCATTTTGTTATTTCATTCATAAGATTTTCAATTGTACTCTAAGTATTGATCATATGTTAAAATTTTTGCCAAATTCATAGTTGATCATTACATTGTGCATTCATACTAAATGTAATTTACAAATGTTCATTCATACTTCATATTCCATATCATAAATAGAGTACAAGTACAGAATAGAAAGAAGAGATAGGGGTATGAGTGAGTCCTCTGCATTGCCTTAAAGAGTCTACATATCTGGAGTTGGTTGTCGTGTCTGGTCCTAGTCCTCCAGGTCTCATCTTGAGCCTGCATCTGTCTAGTTTTAAGTCCTTAGGGGTTGTCTTGCATCATGGTTAAGAGTTTGTTAGATCCAACTGGATCTACGCAATGCAAAGAACGTAAACATCATATAAACAATCAATTCTTTCATGGTTGCATAAATTTTTGATATTCATTGCAATAGCAAAATCAACATGCACATAAAGTGAAAAACAATGTTAATTGATAGTAGTATGCATTATGTTAGTGAGCACACCAGTGGTCTGATGGGTGCCCAAAATTGACCACTGGGTCATGTTCACTAATAGAAAGCATTAAATTTGATGTTTTAAGCTTAACAGAGAAGTGCATTGTTCAAAATAGACTGGTATTCTTCACAGTCGAGAAAAACTACAAAGAGATGCAGTATACTTTTCATCATGGTGCTCATAGAATCAGTGTGTTGTTTAGATGTTGTCCATATGATAAAAAATGTTAAAAATCAAGTACAAGAACATAGCAATTTGTTTGTGGGTGTCACGAGCCCGTGCTCGAACCCCATAAACAAATTATATTGTTGAAAGTGAAAATGTGTGCTACAAGTTTTGTCATATCTAATTATGGCTCACAACAGAATATCAAATGCTTTGCAACTTTTTATTTTGGTGCTCATTGTCAAAGTGTCAGTGAATACTATAGGCAAGAATTCATCAAATAATATAAAATGACAGTGATTGTGCAATGGAGAAGTTTTTCAAAAGTAAGCATGGGGATTCAAAAGGTGAATAAGCATTTGCAAGATTTTTGAAAATTTTCAAACTTGAGCATCATGGCTCGAGATCAAGACAAACATCTTCAGTCGAGCCATATGAGGGTTATAGATGCATTAAGGACAAGCTGTAAAAGTTTCCATTTGAGCCATAACTAGTAAAAAACAAGTGTGTGTATTCAAAGTCATGATATTAATTGTTCCAGATAGAAATCAAAGCCGATAATTAAAGCAAGTGTTTAGATTCAGAATTCATGTTCCATTTGCTAATCAAAGGACTGAGTTGTTGATTGATAAGGAACAATTAATGCAATAATAACTATAGTTTTTTATGCTAGCAAGGTAAGGCCACCAAGTATTAACGTGAGATAGATTTCAAGCAACAAATAAAGCAAGGAGAAGAGAGATAGATAGCCCGAGTTAAGGCTTAAGCTCGTGATCAAATAAAGCCAAGTTCGAGCTCCATATTTCTACCAGTCAAGCTAAGACCAGTTTTAGTCATAGCCCATTTGAACAAAATCTGAAGCTGAGTTTAAACTACATAACTTTAGTTCAATAAACCATGACTTTCCAGCCATAGCTGTGAGTTTTCCATCATTTCAAGCTTGTAACTAGCAGATAAAAGGCTAAATGATAGTTTACAGTCAGGTTTATTTCAACACTAGAGTCCAGGAGTTGCAAATCAAAATGCCAGATTACAAGTCATGATTCAATGATAAAACTCATAGCCCCAAAATCTATGCAATATAAACTGTGTGATCTAGATTGAAGAACAAGATTGCAACACAAAGAAGTTGTAATGCGAGGATCCAAAAGGCCCGGGTTTTTTTTAAAAAGGAAAAGTCATTAACAGAGTAAATGAAGATCAGCTTACAGTGGCCATGATCATAGTGAAAGATGGACACAAAAATAATTTTGCATAAAGACTAGTTAAAATGTAATGAAAGTATCATAAACAGCTCCAGCATGTAGGAGAAAGGTTCAAGTGTAAACATCGGAGGAGATATATACTTATCTTAGTCATAAACTTGTAGTCACAGTCAAATGCCATCATGGCCCGAGATCAATGCAAGGATTCATCTACTAGTTGAATGACACTGTGACCATTTTCCAAGGCCGAGTTCTTCATCATTCAAGATCCCGCGTGATCTTTAGTTAAGCTATGAGGCTGAGAGCTCCCATATCGAGCTTGGGTTGATGAATCAAAGCCAAGACTGGGATTGAGCTTGCAGTTGAGCTCAAAGTTAACAGCTCATGTTTTGCGATAAAGGGGTTGAGTTCTCATAATAAATGCCTATCAAGCTGTGCTTCAAGAATCAAGAGCCCAAGATGGAGCCATGACCAAAACATAATCAAGCCCGAGAATAGGTAAAACTAATGCCAAGTAAAAGCTTGAGTTCATCCAGTGAATTTGAGACATAAAATAGAGCATTGAGATACTAAACAACAAGATCAACACAGAGAAAGACTCAAGGATCAAGAACAAAACAATTTAATGAAATATGAAGTCCACTGGCAGAAATTAAATTCTAATGAATGTATGTAGAGTACTCCAACCAGTCTCGAAAATGGAGCAAGTGCCACCTATCACCGATTTTTTAGCATAGTCTTGCAAGTGGGAAAGTGGTCATGTTGACTTGCTTATATAACCCTTTGCATTTTTGTAAACTTAGGGTTTTTTTTAAGTTTCTTTAGTGGGTGTAGGTTCTGATTAATTTTGAGTTTTTATTCAAAATTAAATTGATTAAATATTGGTAAGCAATGTAAAAGGGATTTATATCCTTTATAAGCCAATATTTAGGGAATGAGTTATGGACATAGGGCGTGATTAGGGGTATGTTTGAGTCTAGAGTGTTAGAGGCTATTTTATAGTTGAAGAGTATTTTTAGGAGGATTTTGAGGGGTGTTTGGATTTCTGGATTAGGTTTTGGAGGGCTTCTTAAGGAATGGAGATAGTCAGTTTTTGGGGTTCCAAATGGTGAAAAGGAAGGCCTAAGTGAACATATTCATTCCTTTGCCCCTTTTTTGCAGTTTGTAATCACTTCTATCAAATTTTGGAGGAAATAAAGTAGAGGTTTTTGATTCATATTGGTGGAGTTGTTTTGATATTGAATCATGTCTTCATCTTTTCTAACAAGTGCTAAATTCATTTTTGTCCAAAAGAAGTGAGTAGATTTTTGTTCCTTCTTAGGGTAATCAATTGATTCAAGGCCTTGCATGAGAAATGTATGTCTGTTGACTATCCAAGCCATTCGTGGTAAAACCCTAATAATAAGTTTTGTCAACCTATATGTTGAGTAGAGATTCAAAGTGTTGAGATCTTCATTTATGAGTTAGAATTGATGTTTATTCTTTTCTACAAAGTCTGATATATTTCTTGGTGTATAACCCTAATCTAGTTTCAGTTATAAGTATTCTTTTCCCTTTTCCCAACAAGTTACAGATTAGGAAGTGTTATTCCATATTTAAAAGGAACCAACCTAGAATCCGAAGATTCCTCCTTATTCAGAGTCTACCCACAGCTCGAAGAGGTTTCCATTGTTAGGATAGAATTGTTGTTTTTCCCTAATGCCTAATTTAGGGTGACAATTCTAAGCTTGAGCACTGTCTTCACGGTAGCTCTTCGAATTCACAAAAATTACAAATGACACTTCCTTTTTCTTTTCTTTTTTGTTTATAACCAAGCTGGTGTCACAATTAAATCAGCAAATGCCATCAAAATGAATTTGAGTTAATGAGAAGACAAAGCTTGAATGCCTACCTCAAGTCATGGCTGCAATATGAAGATCAAATGGTAAGGAACTATGTTATAAAATTTCAAGGCATGAAATTTTATAACTTTACAAATATAAAATTTCAACGAATGAAATTTGACCTCTAATTTGACCTTGATAATGCCCCCTCCACTGCTTATGCTTGATCATGTCTACCTTGTGCTAATGGGCATGGTGGGTTACTATTGTGGATGCATCATTTGGAAATGATGCCATAGCAACACCAGATGGAACAACAACATCTGGTGTTGTTGTTACACTATTTGGATGATGCAGTCACAACAATGATTCACTAGGTGTTCATAGAGACATAAATGTAGGGCTTCATTTGGATTCCAGTGCCTATACACTGCACATGTTCCTGAGTGCACATGTTTTGTAGCATAGTTCCTTTTAGAAGTGTATGGCTTAACTATGCACATGCATAATTGTAGATGAGGATCAATAATAGGGTGTCAGGCATTGCTTAGATCCTTTGGATATAACCCCATCCTTTTTTTCCTTACAATTTTTGGATCATACATGAGCATACTGGATTGAACCCAAGGTCAACACTTCATTACTTCAAGCAATATCAGGTACCTTCATTATTTATGTTCATCCACTTATGTATGTTTGCATTCATTCATATTCTTTTGAAAATTGGCTATACTCATATTTTACTTGTGTTTGAGTCTTCTAACTATGATCAATTTAATGCTGTAAATCTTGACATAGAATTCGATATCAACTGATCATATATCCATTCCAAATGATATAACTCCATTTGAATAAACATACATGCCAACCATTTGACAAAATGTCCATATGAAATCTAGAGCAATACATTAATTTTATAGTGAATTCATGATTTATAATGCCCCTTGATTTATAGTGAATTAATTTTATAGTGAATTCATGATTTATAATTCAGTTGTAGCAGCTCAATGTATTTGAACTCAAGAATACCTCTTAGGAAGTAAGTGTATAAATGAAGGATGAAACACATAGGAAGCTATGAGAAGCTATGAGAAGGTGACATGAAGCTAATGAAAGGAGGCACCTCAATGATGTTAAATCACAGGGGATTCTCTTTGTTCCCTGCAATGGAGTGAGCTAATTCTGAAAGTATAAATAGATAATTTTAACAATGTATAAAGTCCTTCACAAGATATAATAAAAACACTAGTGGCAAGGCATGAGAATTGTTTGATGAAATGCCACAATAGTTGTGTCCCATGCAATGCTGAGATGTTTAGTTATATGCAATGTTGAGATATTCAAAATATTGTTGGATGAATAAATAATTTTAACAATGAATAATGTCCTTCACAAGATATAATGAAAACTATGGAGTGAACTATGTTTGTTTGATTATATAACTATTATCTTATGTCAGGTATCCTACACAGTCTCATGGATTGTCAAGTACAAGTCAATACACCGCATAGAGATTAATGTATTTTACCATATGTAAAATATCTTTCATTGCCACCTGTCTTTCTCATTGCATGAGGTGCAGGTACTAGCGAAAAGGCATTTGTCAGAATTGTCTTCCTCGAGTGAGGAAATTCTAGGAATGGAAGAAGAAAGTGAGACATTTAGTATGTGTAATTCAATGAGATCGACTCAAGGTCAAAAGATCAAAAATAAATTCAATAAACGCATGAAATTTTTCCTTGCTCAAGGGGGGTTGTGTTCTTATGATGATGAGAGCAAAGGTGACTCTGAGCTGTCGTTTAGGTATAAACATCTACAGAAACAATGGGTCCCCGATGAACTTCCTCCAATAAACACTGATTTTTTTTGTTAAAGAGAGGATATATCGCATAGCATTGTCTTCATTACATGGTTTGGGCTTATTTTCCATGGATGGCATAAAGGTCTCTTACAACAAAGTTGTCAAATTGATGGAGTATGTCAGACCTTGTTATGATTATAGTAGTTGGATGCAGATTGTTAAATATTAAAAAAATATGTGTAGGTATTAACTCGCGACAAATTATATACAATAAAAAGTTAGTGAACAAAGTAAAAAAGTAGCTATATATGTTGACGGAAGACCAAAAGCATCAAGGAATATTGCAGGTTTTATAAACAGTACACGACCTGCGTCAACTAAGAAGCAACCCAATTGCATATTTGAGGCCCGTGAGGGAAATTTTGTATTTGTATGTGCGATCAAATCAATACGTGGAGGCAAGGAGTTTCTTATCGATTACAATTTGAATCGCATAGATACAAAAAAACCCATCACTATCATGGATAAGGTGGTACACATTTTGAAAATTATCTATTACTTAACATAACTTAGAATAAGAACACGTGTTTTAACATGTCTGAATGATTGTTTTTGAAATACAGAGCTATAGTATGGATCAACAACCACAAGATATGCACGACGGTGATAGTTCTCATGGGACTTCTTCTTCCCGACAAGTAAAACTCATTGTTGTTGTACAAATGCACATACAAGAAAAATGTTAATGCGTATTTTTGTTATGTTAATGCGTATATTTTGTTGTTCTACTATTTTGGATTGCTTTTAAATAAAGGGCTAGTAATATTGTTCTCACAAATGAGTGTTGATCAAAGAAAGGGAAAGGAACAAGTAGGTCATGAGGAGCCACAAAATGAGCATGATCCATTCGATGTTGATTTTTTATTAGAGGTTGATCTTGTGTTTGCACTAGAAAGGGTCCTTCGTGCAATATCAAAAGAGTTAGCTTCAATGGAAAATATTCAACCTCACACTCCTAAAATACAGAGGGCAGTCTATATGTTGATTGACCGTGTTCAGAACTATAGAGTAAGTATTGATGTAGTTTTTTATTATAACAAAAGTTCAATAATTATTTTTATAGTATACTATTTTATTTATATCATTAACTAAAATATATATGTGTTCTCTTTACAGGGGATGCTAAATAGATTAAAGGGCATTACCTTAGATGCAAATACTTTGGATGGTACATTGCATGTTTTATCCTCCATCTTGTCCATGGTTATCCATATTTTTTTATGCTCTAACAATATTTTTGTTCAGCACCTGCTATTAAACCTATGTTGAGTACGACGCCTAGTATGAGGATCAGATCCACAGAGGTAGTTCCACCTGAAATGTCAAAAAGTACACCTACTATTGGTAAGTAGACTCCTCTTTTTCTCTCTTATTTATCATGTGTTTATTTCACTTGAACTATATATTCTTTCTTAGGGGGCATTTTGTAATATTGGATTCATTTTATGTAGGAGGCAATGACGCAATTCCTAGATGTACTCGTGTTAAATGTATGGGAACAATACAGTCTGATCAATTGCTCATGAGCAATGAAGATGGACTTCCCTTGAGAGTAGCCCAGCTTCCAACTACTTTAAAGATTGATCCTTTCTTTTACTATACAATATAATACTCATAACGTAATGCACTAACCCCATGTGTGGTCCCTTGCAATAACTAATTATAATAATCTCGTAATTATCTTGCAAGGAATAATCTATTTTATGAAAAACTTAATGATGAATGTTTGCACATTTTCGGGCTGACCATACGCACATGGTATCATATTTTGATTTCATTGCAAGATTAGATTTCATTTCATCCCTTTCTTCAAGTATATTAAAAGGTAGCTTCACTTCATTCATGAATCTAACAGTTTTTTTTCTTAAAAGGTGGTCAGTACAAGATAAAGGGTTAAAGAATAAGCTCATTGACTCTATGACAACACTTTTTGGACCTGAAGTCTTTCATAGACTTAGACTCCTTGACAAAGTGGGCACTATTTTGAAGTATATTAGGGACAACTACAGGAGCCAAATAGAACACAACCCTTATTACGAGCAACCTCCCTATATTCCTATTAAGGAGTGGGAGGATCTTAAAAAGGATGCACTTGAGAGAAGTGCAAGACATAGTGGACGAGTAGTATCACCCGCGAAAAGAAGGTACGTGATAATGTTAATAATGAAATTATGTACTATTTACTCTTTATACTTATGTGATCTAACATACTTCAAACATCACATAGGTTGCCTGACACAACAAAGGCAACAACATCAAGAAAACAAAAGCATGAGCAACATAGGCTTGGCTCGGGTGGATATTCAAAACTTCTTGCACGAGTTGTAAACTTATTAGTAAATGAAAAATCGTATGCAAATATTTATAATTAAATTGCAATCAATTTAGTTTTGATGAAATACACTACAATAAAAATTCATGATACCAATAAAAAATGCAGGCCTTGGAGTTCAAAAAACTGATTACAGAAGAGGACAAAAAAATAGGCTTCAAACAAGGCTATAAAGTCATGGCTAAACGATACCGAGCAATGAGTGCACAAGGTTCTTTTGTTGGATATGTTGATCAGGTAAATAAGTCAATTAATTTTTATTTCAACTTGAAAACTTTACCAATTACCGTATTTGATGTTAAGTTCCAACATAAAGTGAATATATTTGTTTTAAGTAAGGAAACACTGATTATATATTTGTTTAAAACTTTAAAGTGAATATATTTATATATAGTAAACTAAATGATTAACATTTCTCAGTATTTGTCTTGTATTTATATGTATATATTATCAATAAATACACTAATTATTTACATTGGAATGCAACCTACCGATATTGATACTGCACCGGCTGAGCACGATGGAGGCATCGATTCTAATGTGTATTGTAGTACTCAAGGTATACATTTTCTATTCAAATTTTGATTAATGAATATTTAATACAAGCAAACATGTTAAATTGAATTTGGCGTAGTAATAAAAATTTAATTATAATGTGTTGGGATTAATAAAACATTTTGTATTGCAGTTGCAGGGGATGTAGATGACATTGTTCCCGATGAGCGTGTTGAGGTTCAAGCCGTCGGGCAAGATGATGTGGTTGGACAAGGTAAAGAGCATCACGTTTATGTTTTTTAATGTATTGAAATGCTTGTAACAATAATGAATATATTTTAAATTAACCTCAATTATGATAATATGTTTTTAATTGAAGCCTTTTATTTGTTATTGCAAAGGACCCACCTTTGCAAAGGATAGTGAGATCACGTGCATGGCCAAGAAGAAATGACACTCTAGACATGGATACGCCTCTGCAACAATATAAGGAAGCAGAAAAAAAAAAAAAAGCCAAAAAAAATGATTCTCATTTATGCAACTTATTTGATAATGCCTGATGTTTATTTGATAATGACTGATGTTTATTTACACGTGTTTGAGCTTAGTTCCATGTTTAGACACTAAGTTTCCTTTTATACACTGTTGTAATGTTGGAGGGGTTTTCGCTAAATTTTAGCGGATTTCATATTTTGGGAGAAATTAGTATTAGAATGTTCAATGGGTTCTTTTCTAAAACACAATACTTAAATCATCATCTTGTCTATAATGGTTAATCAATTATTTAAGGTGGATTAGTTATGATGATGAGACGTGCCATTTAGATGTTAACTATGATAGTCTCTTGGTTTCAGGCAATGTAGAAGGAGACGCCTCATTCAATATGCAATCTCAATTCATATACATGGGATATCAAGTGGAGCTGAAAAACACAACAGGGTTGCATTTTTTATAGAGGTCTTTAATTGTGTATTTTAAGTTATAGACCATCGCGAACATTATAATTTTGACCTATTAAAAAAATGCAAACGTGTTGTGTTTTTTCAACTCCACCTGCTATCCGTGCATATTTTGTTTGTGTTGCACGTGCATTCTTGATTTAGAGTGGGAAAAATCTTATTTTCGATGCGAGGGAGAGAAGACATACACATAAGTGATGGAGTTGAGGGGAGATGAAGGAATACCAAACATTGAATTTGGAATTTTTCATCAGAGAAATTACAGTGGAGGTTTGATCAATAGAGAAGATAGTAATGACCGCAGGAGAATGAATAGTGGTTACAGTTGTAGTGGGGAAGATAGTGGAGGCCATCCATGAAGAAACTTGCCGATAGAGATGGTGTATAAGAAACAAAGGAGAAAAAAATGTAAATGTGCTGGGTCTTCTTAGCTCCACTTGCTATTCGTGTATATTTTGTTTGTGTTGCACACACATTCTCGATTCAGAGTGGGAAAATCTTATTTTCGATGCGAGGGAGAGAAGCCAAACACAAAGAACATGCAAATAAATACAACAACTACAAAACATAAATGTAGGTATCACAACAGCTGAGAAACATAAATGTAGGCATCATGGTCCCAATGAGACACAACATAATTGAATGCTATACCCAGAAAATGCAACACAACCACTACTCTTGTAGTTCTAAGTTTACACTATGGGATCCAAAAACCATATATAGATTCCTTATCTTTGGTTTTTGGATCCCGTAGTGTCAACTTGGAACTACAGGAGTAGTGGTTGTGGTGCATTGTCTGGGTATAACATTCAATTATGTTGTGTCTCCAAACAATTGTGACCATGATGCGTACATTTATGGTTCTCAGCTGTTGTGTCCTAGGACCCCTTATGACCCTTTATGACCCCTAATTTTACACATCTTAGAGGTCTTAAAGTGTTGTAAAGGGTCATAAGAGGATCCTAGGAGGGGCCAGATGAGCTTCCACCTTCACGCGGTTGGCCCTGTTAAGTAGAGAATGTCAAACTATTATCAAAACAAAGAGAAGCTCAATAATTTAAGATCTCAATCAACATACGACAAATATATATTTCTTTTAAAAAAATAGTGCGAGTCGTCGCAATTACGATGGAAACCAAAGAATAATCGATGACAAAACTAAAAGTGATGACTATTTGTCAGAAACATCAATCACTTCAAGGAGCAATGATCATTTCAGCTCGCCTTAATAAGTCTTGACCCAAGATCAAGTCATCTCAATTCATCTCAATGGATACCAAGAACCAAGTCACAAAGAAACACCACAGACCGCACTACGAACCCACTGTGAAGAGGCATCCAATGTCTCATAAGTCACATCAAATGACCCTCTTTCTGTACTCCAAGTCTCTCAACTCGGTTCACCTAGAAGAAGACTTCTCCCAAGTCATTACGGACACCATAGTGATCTACAAATCCAAGTCTCTAGACTCGACTCAATAATGTATGAGCTGCTACCGAATCTACTGTAAAGTCATCTCCGAATGACAACCAAATCTGCAAGAACACTAATTGAGTCAAACTCGATCGACAAATATATATATTTTTAAAAAACAATTGTGATTTTCGTCACAATTACGACGGCCTCAGAGAAGCGATGACAATCTATCAGAAATTCCCGACGGATAACTTTTGCACCAATAGCATTTTCGTCGGTATACAATCTTCCAATGACAAATAGGCGTCAGAAGATTATGACGGTTACCTGTCCCAGGTATAGCATTTTCATCGGTAACTAACTACATCCGACGGAGATCCGTAGAATGTGGGACGACTACAAGTAGACTTGGTGGGTATATTCACTGTGTTGAAACCCCCTTTTGCGATGACTATAGACGTCACATGTATGACACCTATTATAATCGTCGGTGTTTTTGATTGCAAAACTACAACGTCAAATGGTGTTGCTTAATTGATGGTATACTGTCTGAATTTAGACAATCAGCCATCGGAAAAAGGTCTCAAATGTACTAGGGGATCCCGAAGGATCTCAGCAATGACTAAACACCTACAAACAATTACCCCCACATCTATACTATCTTTCCCTACTCTGAATCTATATCAAAGATAATGAAAATTATATTCAATGCTGGAGTGAGGGGAAAAGGAAAAAATCTATTGCTAATGTGTTTGTGCAAATGTGCAGGAAGATAACCATTCTAATGCATATGTGCCCCTAACCGAGGCTCCCTTTGGGTATGAGCCTAACATGCACATTAGAATGATTATCTTATAGGTTTCAAGATCAAGGTGGAAACATATAATATTAAAGGGATGTGTTTATTCATAACTTGAAACCTTTTATTATAAACATATAATCAAGTATTAAAGGGACATCTAATATTTCAGCATGAAACCTTTTACCTCAAAGAAATGCAGTCTGAATTTCAAAGAAGTACAATATATCATTCAGCATTAAGTGCATGTTGTCTTTTAGTATCAAGTATAATCATGGTGAGATAACAGAGCAACAAAGGTATTATAAATATTTGTTTGCATAAAGTGTGCTATAGTACCTTTTAATGTCATTCAAATATTTTCATAATGCAAGTATCAAAGACATGTGTCACAAGCTACATTATGATAGAGCACACATGAAAAGAATGCTGGTCTAAATGAGATGGAGAATGTAAATGCTACAGATCTACGAGTGAGAAAAGGGCTCTTTAAAGACTGGAAAATAAACAACAAGAGATCCAGGAAAATTCATGAAGTAAAAGAAGTAGGTTGTAAAAGATTATGAGTCTTTTCTAGTTTCTATTTAGCAACTTTTAAAGCATAGTGACCTCAATCAAATACCTGAACAAATGGAAGGCATAAAAAGTTGTTGTAAATGGTGTAAATAGCTTCATTAAAGAATCAAGGTTTTCATGGTAAAGAAAATGACAAGATGGAGATAGCATCCATAAATAGCTATAGAAATCCTCACTTCAGCTGTTAATGTGCTCATTAAAACTTCATGAGTGTGAATGGAGACTAAATATGGCAGAGTTATTGAACCAAAACTCTCACAACGGCAAACTTAATATAACAACAACAGTTACAGATTTTCAAGGAAATGCAAGAAAAGAAGCCACGATTTCATACAAATTTTTAGAGAAACCAAAATGAGAGAATACAATAATATTTTCTTCGATAGCATGGCAGCTATTTTTCTCAGCTGGCAAGTGTTTTAATGCAAAGGAGTCGCAACTTCATTCCAAGGTAAATACATTATTTTTATAAAAGCCAACATATTATATTAAACAAAACCAATGATTTCTTTTCTCAGTAGGATGGTGGCTTCATTCACACCCAGATGCAAATTTTCAAAGAAAGCCAGACAAGAGCAAGTGTTCTCTTCAAAGTAATAGAGAAATACATCCAAAGTGTGTGGATACATAATAACAGCGAGGAAAAAACAATATAGAAGGCATAATTTATGCACCGAAATTCCTCAAAAATACATCAAAGAACAAGCAAAAAGGAGGAATTGATTACTCTTACCTCTTACCCAGCAACAAATGGTAGCTATGAAGGTTGAAGTCTTCCTTAAAAAATGCGAGTTGAAGTAACAAATGGCACCTAGAATTGCAGAGAGTTGTCGATTACTTATTTTCCTCTTAGGGTTTCAAAACCCTTTCAAATAGTTGTCATTTTTTTTTTCAAAGACATCAGATGCAAATGACAAGTAAACGTCTTTGTTTTGCTTTTAGGTTGAAACCATTGTATCATTTTGAAATTTTGTTTGAAATTCGATCACTAGCATCTTTGTATTAGTTTTAATAAATTTTTAAATAATACTTTTATAACTAAATAACATATTTAATAAACATTTAAGTAGTAGAATAATATATTACTTAAGTAAGATGTTATTATATTACTTAAATGTTTATTAAATGAGTTATTTTTATTTAAAATTTACAATGTTGTAATTAAGAATAATTAATTGATGTCTTATAAATCAATTAATTATTATTAAAGTGCAAGTTTGGTTTTAAAATGTATAAGTCCATTTTCAGATTTGCAGAGATAAGGGGTTGAAAATTCAACTTGGGACTTTTGTAAAGAGGTAGAGGTGGCATCTTATCATGTTGTTAGTGATTGTTGCTAATCTTGACTCTTTTTACGATTCATTGGAGTCTTTTAGGGGTTGTTATGGCCAAACCGGAGTGGTCATCTTTAGTACTTGGATAGATAAGTCTTTTAGACTATTTGGACTTCTTAGGTGGAAGTTTTTAATCCATTTTTGGAGGGATTTTTCTCACACCCCTTCATTTTGAAATGCAGTTTCTATTTTTAGGGGTTTTAGGTCGGTGTTTTTCCTTTATATTGGATCTCCTTATTCATTTTAGAGTTAGTTGGAGTTTTGGAGAAAGAAAGTGCTTTTGTGATCAGTTTGGATATCCTTGGCATATCTCTATAGTCTACTTCTCATGTGAGCTATTTTATCATTTGCCTTTGAGCATAATACAAGGATTTTTCATATCTATCCTGGAGTTTCATTATTGTGTACTTGTGATTGATGGTGTTTTTGTGTTTCATTTCTTTAGAAGCCTTTAACTAATGTCTCATTTCAGTGCCTTCAGAAGCTAGTGAAAGTTATTGATAGGTCATGACTTGTATATTTGGTTGGTAGCTATTGAATGTGATCTTCTTTTCATGAAATACTTATATGTGTGATTTTTCCACTAAGGTTGTATCCTTGTCATTTCTGGATAAGTGCTATTTATGTTGTGGGATAAAGTGGTTCATTATTATATTTTTGGTGCATCACCTTTTTCCTTCTGCATTATTAAGCTCTACAAATTTTAGGACTCTCTTATCCCTTTTCCATCAAGTTTCAGTTTGGTTAAGTTAGGTGAAGTATCAAGTTACATTCAATAGGAGCTGGCCTAGAACCTAGAGGTTCAGCCACCTTTGTAGTTTACCCACAAACTAGTGATTTTTCCCATGTTCTCTAGAAATCCCAAGTGTTTCAGTGCTTAGTATGTCAAGATTGGGAATAAATCAACTTTTTGGTCTAATTATTGGGAATACATTATGAGCTCGCTACAACCACAAAATTGAATGAAATCAAAGTAGAAACATTGAGAGTTTGGGGATCTAAGGTGGAGAATTATATAGAGAAAACATAAGTCAGTGAGTTGACGTAATTGAAATGGAAGCATTTGATCAATCAGAATGCCCCCAATAACCAAAAGGGAGAACTAAAAAGGATTCTGAAGGAGAGACTAGTTTGTCTTCTATTGGAAGATAATTTCATCATATGGTGTGGACCAAAGACAAGAGAATATGAGGTAAAGTGGGATAGATAGTTAAGGATGAAGTAATAAAAGTAGAAAATTAACCAATTCCATAACTTATTTCTTTCCCAAAGATGAAGTGTTTACTTGGCTAGCTTTACAAAATAAGATTCTCACAAGAGATGTGCTGAAGGTCTACGACATGAGGATCTTGAAAGATGTATTCTAAGAAAACAAGAGGAGGAATAAGTTGATCACTTACTATTGAATTTTCAAAATGTACATTGATGTTGGAAATACTTCACGGGCAAGCTTGGATAAAAACACCATTCTCACAAAGTCTCAAGTAGTGATTTTTGACTTATCCTATGATCAAGAAAAACTCACTCTTCTATGTTAGTAAAGAAGATTGATTTGCTAATGATATAACTGATTAATACTACCACAATGAAGATGAACCTGAAGAAGATGAATTTCTCTATGTGGGATGATAAAATTATTAATTTTTTTGTGGGGCTTCATGTTCCCCCATTCATGGGACCCAAAAGGATAATCTTTTGATGAACCTTAGAAGTGGGGTGGAATGGAATGGTCCAAATTCAGGCCGGACCAAGATCAACTTTAATGATGCATCAAAAGGGAATCTAAGAATGAGTGAAATTGGTTGTGTTTCTCATAACCACTTGGGAGAAGTCTTAGGGATGAGATCAATCCCATTGGGAGTGATACGAAAAAATGATAGATAATTTAGAGTAGCCTTGAGTGGAGTGAGATATAGTTTGGAATTGAAAGTGGAAAAATTACATCTTGAAGGGGACCCAAATTTCTGACTATCAATGCAATTAGATAGAGATCAACCCCTAATTGGAAAGTCTAGAAATGGGTTGACACAAAATGGGAGTTGATTGGAAAATTATCTAACTTCTAAATAACCCAAATTTATAAGGAGGGAAATGATTTGGCCAATGAGTTGGCCAAGGTGGCATTAGAAACACATTAGTAAGAGTCAACAATTATTTATGACATCAATGATTAGCCTTGGAAATGGTGGATATATCCTTTATTATTGGAAGGGATCGTGTGTTGTGTAACATACCACAACTATTCTATTGTTTGAAGAATGTTACATGAACATTTGATTGAAGACTGTTACAATGGTGTTTACCTAATCTAAGTTTGTGTGGTTTTGAGATATCTTGGTGTGGGTTAGTAGTTGTCACTACCAATTATTGTATGAGAAAATACACTTGGAAGACATGTCATGTGGCCTTACAATAGATGAAGTAAATTAAGACAAGTATAGGTAGGATGTCTTAATTGATGGGGTTATGAAGTGATAACTATCAAGAAAATAGATTAAGAATAAATGGAGTTTCTATTTACGAAACCTCAACTTTGAGAATGTGCTTTGTGATTCTATTTTGTATACATTGGTGAGAGAAAAGTTAGCAAAAATGGATACACCAGTAAAGTTACTTGGCCAAAGAAGACATATTTCTTGGGGCGGTGCTTTGACAAAAGGTTTAGGTACATTTTTAATTCTAGTCATTGTTTAGTTTTGCATGCCATTAGGATGGTCATGGAGATGAAGTTTCCCTAGGCCAATCATTGGTTCAGAGTAAACTCAAATGTGGTGTCTATGTTTTTGGAATCCATGATTTATGTGGGGGAAACAAAGGATATGAAAAAGAAGATTTGCAAGAAGTTAACAAAAGATAATCATTTAGGAGAGTTGGATGATGTATTAGAGAACATCGATGAGAATTTGGGATCTCTTTCCCAAAATATTTTTGTGTGGTTCGAAGGTGTGATTGTGAGGTGAAAAAATACCCTACCATATACTACTTGGACCTACAAATCATCCCACATAGACCACAAATTGTAGGTTGCAAGATGCCTTTTCTGAAGTTGATGTTGGGACTGGAAGAAGAAGAGTGGGATAGGTGGGTGCAATGATATATCCAAGGAGGTCTAACATGATTTTATAGAGAGGGCTCAGATGTAGAGATGGACAATGAAGATGACATGAGGACTAGATGATAGAGTGGAAAACACATAATATCTGATGAGGACTCTTTGGGGTCATCTAGGCACTGTATAATTATGTAGGTTGTGGTCAAGGGTGAAAATAAATGCCTTTGCTCCTCCGCAACAAGTAACAAAATAAGTGATTTCTTTGTTTATTGTTTGATGTGTAATGGGATTAGAAGAATTATGCTATAGTTTTTATGGAAATGCTCTATTTTGTATAAATATATGGGATATAGGGTTGTAGAAGCATAAACTCCATTTTGTCATATGAGTTATATAGTGGAAGTATAAAATATAGGGATTCAAGGTTGTAGTTACTCCATTTTGTCATTAGAGAAATACAATGGCATATACTGTGATGAAAAAAGTAGTAGTGGTTGAATGTATAAGGACTTTGGGTAATATGCTCTATAGGATTTTTTAAATGTTTGAACATCCCTACTCTATAAAGACATTTAATATTTTAATATTTTAATATTCTAGATGTCTCAAATCACCTTTTACCTATCAAAAAATCTTTTTATAAAAATTACTTTATTTTATTTTTAAATAAATCATAAACAATAATTTTTTATTTAAAATATAAGCTCACCAGGAATCAAGTCTTGTTGAGTGCATGCTCCAACACCATAAGGGATGAGGCTAAAATCGTTCCCCGACTGGATTTTGATGAAATTTATACCCCTCAGTCCTTGGCTCTTAGTCGAAGAGGTTCTTTGAACCTTCAACAATGTATATGTATATGTATATGCATATGCATATGCATATGTGTGTATATGTATATATATATGTATATGTATATATATGTTCTTCTCTTTCCATGATTTTGTTCTTCTTTCATGTTCTCCAAGGGATCACTAATTTGAAACCTCCTCTTGAATTTAGACCAAAAGAAAAATTCATTCCCTTTCCACTCATGCTTATTACCTCCACATTTATCATGTTTTCTTTCAATCATATTGAATTCTCCTATAAAAATCCATTTAGTGTTAGGTAAACTGTTTGCTAACCAATCCCATAGAATTAGCTCTTTCTCTATAATCATTTGAATCATATATGTTGCAGATTCCTACTTCTTGATCCTTATCTTTGAACTTCCCCCATATAACCCTTTGACAAGGAGAGGTGCCTTTAGAGGTCATCTTATCAGCCCAGTTGCTTCCTATTAGCATAGCAACCCCTCCTTTGCCTCTAATATGGTCCAAATATATACAAGTGGCTTTGTTCCAAATGAATTTAAGAGTATTATGAGCATGATAACCAGTTACCTTAATCTCTTGAAGGCATATAATATCATTTTTATGAATCTTATTACACCATTTTCTGACAATGTATTTTCTATCTGGCATTTCCAATCCCCTAACATTCTAGCTCTGTATGTTTATCATCATAAGGATTTGGGGGTTTTTAATTCTTGCATAATCTATTAAAGCATTCTGGAAGCTCATTGCTTTTTATTTTTTTATTTTTCCCACTATTTCTTATACTGCTGCTTCTTTCATAAGTTTTCATTTTTTTCATTTTTTTAGAAATTACTTCTACTAACCCATCTTCATCCTCTCCTTGTTCACTATGAGTCGACAAAGAAGGACTTTCCTCCATGCATCTAGGGACTTTTTCAAGGGATATCTGGTCTGAATTCTCAGTTCCACATCCTTCTTGTATAATTTTAGGAGGCATGGTGTTAGGGTAAGTCTTATCTTGTTCAACCAAATGTTGTTCAACCCCTTTTAAAATATTATTATTCTTGATTTTGGAGAGGGCTATTTGTTGGGCATTTTGAAAGGGAGCATTATCTTCATTAACTTTCTCTCTAGCTACATGTATGTATTGGGGGTGACAAACAAAAGGGTTATGTGGTTTCTTATTTTGCACAGTAGTGTGAACTTCAAATTCATCTTCAAATAGAGGGTTAGACATGGACATAAACTTATCCAGGGGAGTGTCGAGGGTTTCCCTTATACTGTCATTATTACCTTAAGTGTTATTAACATCTTGAGTTTTTCTAGTATTATTGTCTTCATTTCTTTGGAGAGGGCTACAATCCGAGTTATTACTCCTATTAGCCAAATTATCCTTATCTTTAGCCATGGGAGGGGGTCTTTCTCATTCTGAGGGACTTTGTTGATTTTTTTTGAAAAGTTCTTCAACAGAGGGAAATCCTTCCTATTATGTCCATTAACCTTGCCATGAAAACATGCTCAAATGTCCCCAAGTTTCACTATAAACCAATTCCATTTTTCACCTTCAATATCAAGAGAAATTTCATTCAGGAAAACAACATCAGGGTTAAGAATGACCAAAGTTTGGGCATTAAGATTTGGTAAGGCGACTTTGGATTCTTTGACTTGGAGGATAGAGCCGAGAGGTTTAAGAAGGTGAGGAATAAATTGCCAAAGTTTGGGTTGAACATTCCTAAGGTCTATCCAAAATGGAGAAGAGAGGGCTACAAAATTCTTAGATTTACAACTGGGAGACCAAGGAAGATCCCTAAACATCGTTTGACCAAAATTACAGTAGCCTTTATTTAAAACTTTCTCATGCATAGCATGACTCTTGAAAAAGATAACAAATAATCTTTTTTGCACCATTCTACTAAAACTAACATTAATGCCAAGCTTTTTTTCCCCAAATATTACCAATCCAATAATCCAGAAATTTTCTAGCAGGATAAAATTTCATATCCATACAAACAAAAAAGATAGCAATATTTTTTAACTAAGATTGTTTAGATTTTATAGCATTTACCATGTCTTCATTTGGAGAGAGAGAGCAAGGATCTTAGCACTGAGGTATGGGATCTTACCTTCCTCTCCTCCTTCCTTCTCTCCTCTAGAGCATTCTACTAGAGAATCATTATTTTCTCCTCTATGTCGATGTCCATCGGGTTTGGGAGGTCCTCCTCCATATTCCTCAACCACTTCAAACTATGTTGACTCTGGAAGAACCATTTTCTCAGCCACAACTTATTTGTAAGAGGGTTTGTTTGTTTCTCTGCGAACATCCTGAATACCTCATTCTATCCTTTTATCTCCACCTTACCCATCTTTTCCATCATGAATGTCTTCTACGACAATCATAAAAAAATGTGGCAAATCAAATTAAATCTAGCACTAGATGGCCTTCATCGAAGACAATAAAGGCACCCACAAGCGAACCAGGGCTGAAGCCATGAAGAAATAATGAAACAAAGAAGAGGGAAAGACAATACACATGAGAAACATTAAGAAGAAAAGAAGGAAATAAAGGCAAATGAACACGTAATAGGAGAGAGAAAAAGAACACAACACCCAAGAACCAAGGAAACTGCCATGGGAGCAATACGGAGGAACCACGGGTCCCTCCTATTGCAGTCACCGATGACACAAACTCCAAAACCTTCAAGCCAACTTGCAAAGCACTCAATCGACATCTAAAAAAAGTATGTAAATTTTTGAAACAACCTAGTACCATAATCATTTTGTTTTGCCACTCTTTTGTAGGGGAAGACTCAAGTATTTACAGGGTAATTCCCCCTTTTAAAAGTTTAGAATGTTGTTGATTTTATTTTCCATGTTCATATCAGTATTGAATAAAAAGATCTTTGATTTTTCCTTGCTTATTTCATGTCCCGAGGCTTTTGTGTAGGAGTCTAATATATTCTTAATTTAAACCACTTCTTATTTCTCCCCTTGACCATAGAGCATGATGTCATCGACAAACTATTGATGTGTGATAGTGTCAAGGTCATTAGGTACTTTAGCACCTTTAACAAGATTTAGCTCTTTTGTCTTAGTTATAGTTCTTCCTAGTGATTCTTCCATAATAATGAATAGGAAGGGGAGATTGGGTCTCCTTGTCTTAATCCCCTAGAAATGTTGAAAAAACCTTTCTGGGTACCATTAACCAGGACTAAGATTCTGGGGTTGGAAATACATTCAAAGATAAGGTTAATCCACTATTTAGCAAAGCCAATAGATTTTAAACATTTGCAAAGGAAGCACCGGTCTACCTTATCAAAGACTTTCCTTATGTTGAGCTTAATAAGTTTGCTCGGATTATGGGTTTGCTGAATTAAATGAATTGTTTCTTGAGAAATTATAACCCCGTCATAATAGATCTTCCAAGAATAAAACCTATTTGTTCCTAACTAATTAATATTTGGAGAAGTTTCTATATTCTATTAGCCATAGTTTTTAAAAGTATTTTATAGATAGTATTGGATAATGCAATAGGTTTAAAATCATCAAAAAAAATTATTTTTTATTTCTTATGGACAAGGGTAAGGAAGGTGTTATTAATTTGAGTTCCTAACCCCTTCAAGTGCTCCTACCTCCTCATCACCAATAAAATGCCAACATTTTTGAAAAATAAAGTAGGGAACCCATTCAGTCCTCGAGACTTATCTGGATGGATTTGCATCACTGCAATTTCAATTTCTGATTTGGAGAATTTTTCTATTAGGGTACCATTTTGTTCAGTCATAATAATCTTTTGGATATTTGTGAGATTACCTTTTTTCTTTTCCACATTAGAGTCTTCCCAATTATTCAAAATATCTTCATAATACTTAATTGCTTCTTTTGCTACCTGATTAGGGTCCTCAATAATGGTTAAATTTTTATCTTTGATGTTAGTTATTTTGTTAATGTTTCTTCTTTGTTTTGTGTTGTTATGAAAGAGTTTTGTATTCTTTTCTCCCTCATCCAACCATGTTTCCATAGATTTTTTACGCCAAGATATCTCTTCCTTAGCTAGGATATCTTCATAATTAGCTAATAATTTCTTTTCTCTGAGATAGAGTTCTATATACATTCCTTTATCAACCACTACACTATTAAGCTCTTCAATTTATATCTCTATTCTTTCTTTTGCTTCAAAAATATTTCCAAAGTGATTCCTATTCCAAAGTAGAAAATTATTTTTGTCTATCTTCAACTTAGTCACCAAACAATATAATTTTGAACCTGATACCTTTGCATCCTTCCACCACTACTCTATTAAATTTATCAAGTTTTCATCCCTTAGCCACATTTATTTCAAAATTGAAAGGGCACCATTTTGGGCTTGAGTCCTTAGTGATATTTAGTTGGATTGGAAAGTGATATGAACTAGATTGAGGGAGAATATCAACTAAGAAAGTATAGGAAAAATCTATCTAATGTTTTCATAATATGGCTAAATCATTTCCTTTTATTATTCCATGTGAATGTCCCTTTCTCGATATCAATTTATAGTATACTACTTCTATTAACCCAATGGTTAAAGTTTATTGTTAATTGAGATTCTTTGATTATTCCTCCCCATGTTTTCTTAGGATTCATTAGCATTAAAGTCACCACCTATAATATAGATCCAATCTAATATACTATGTAGATACTATTCTATTTCATTCCAAACCAATCTCTTATCCTTGTTTTGTGTTGGCCCATATACATTTATAAACATATATTCTAGATTACTCCTTATTCTCTTTACTCATCAACACATCCAATTTCTATGGCCAATTTCTTTTGTGAAAGTAACTGATATAGGGTCCCAAATTACTGCTATGCCTCCTAAGGCACCAATGGATGGAGATCCATCCATCTTCATAATTCCTATATTTTTACTCATTCTTCCTATATCCTCCTAGTTGAGCTTAGTTTCCTGTATCATTGTGATATTAACTTTTGTAGTAGTGACATAACATTTAAGTATCCACTATTTGTTAGGGGCCTTAAGGCACCTAACATTCCTTGTAGTGTTTTTAATGGTTCACCTAGAAGGACCTTCCCCTTACCAACATTAAATAGAGTTACGATTTTGGTCTAACCTTCTGCAGACCCATCCTTTGACCTTAGTTCTAAAAGGGACTAGCTTCCCCCTTTTGTATTACACTTAGCACAATCGGGGGTTTATTTTCTTAACTCAGTTTGTGTAATTACTAAGGTGGATATTTTTGGATCCACGTCCCTAATATCCAATTCAATCATCATCTCTTCATCCCTTACTTGAGATTCATTTCCTCCTCCTCAAGCTCTAAAATTCTAGCAATAAGCAATTGTTTCTCTAAAGCCACCTCCTTCTCATTCAATAGTTCTTCTTCAAAGGCTTCCATAAGATCACTCAATACTTCATTACAAAGACAATCAAGAGATAAATCAATATTTTTACTTGTAACTTCACATCCTACATATAAGGAACCCTTCTCTTCCTCAATATTGGTTTATTTATCCTCCTCAATTGTGTCCATATTATCTTTATATTTATACTCATCATGGATTACTACTGGCTCAACAAGAATTGTTGTATCTCCCTTTTATACTATCTCCCCATCTTCTACTCCCATGATTCTAGGTTCCTCCCTATTCTAATTAGATTTAGAGGGGACACTAAAAATTTTACCATTCCATTTTCTAGGGTCCTCCATCAAATTCTTGAGGCAAATATTGTTAGTCATACATTGTCTCCTAGTTTTTGCACTTTTCTCGATGCTTATTGGTCTACAAGTGACATTACCTATTTTTAGATGAATATCATTTCTTACGACTCTTGATTTTTTGAGAGTATTTACAAGTGTTTCATTCAATCTCTTTTAACTAATAGTATCAGATACATTAATGTGACCATGGTAAAATGAGGGCTCAATGTTCTAGGACCCCCTAGCCATCAAAATTTTCAATCGATCTTATCGGGATGATGCATCATCTTTTATGCTCTCTAGCTATTGCTTCATCCCGATGATGGATCATGTAGTATGATCCAAAATGTTGATGATGAAAAGTTACACACAATTTAATCCAAAAATGCTTGAATTTAACATGATGGACTGTGGAAACTACACAACTGTAACTGGTTGATCTTATCCTCTTTAAATAAATTGTGCATGTTGTTGGTCTTCAAGATGATTTCATACTGAGCATGAATATCGTCATATACTACACATTCTGTGAGAAAGTGCCATTCTGTCTTAATTGCACCATCCTGCAGAACACGCAAGTTCTCTCCTCCCATACCTCTTTAGGCCTCTTCCATCTACTTGTCTTGCACCTAAGATGATGCTATCCAATTCTCAAATGTGCCACTAACAACCTTGCTTTCACTTTAATACTTGTCCCTAAATATGCTTTTTCTCCATGCTCCAAAGTTGTGTTAATCTTTTGAATGTAACAAGTCTTCTTTGGACCAATGTTATTAGTCCACATGACACTCTCAAACTTTTGTATAATAAACTTTTTTATTTCCTCATTTATGTTTGAACACTCATACAACTTGATGTTCCATTTAGAAAATAAAGAACAAGAATCAAAACAATTGGAAACTTTAAAGATCAAAGAGCAGTTTAAATTTTAGGGAGAACAAAGAATCGAAACAATTTTAACGCGCCAAACCCAATAGATTAGAAAGATTTTAGCATCTGAATTCATAATTAGGACAATTGGAAAGTTTAACCGAACAATTTCAAATCGTAGTTGGCAGGCGCGTCCAGGTAGATGCCAGCTAATGTATCCGTTGGAAGCAACCGAACTATGCCAAGCGGTTTGATCTTGATAAGGCCCCGTTTGTTTGCAGAATTGAAATTTGAGTCAAAACCTGATTATCTCAAAATAAGGTTTTGAAATTCAGGTTTTGTGTATTCGGAAGATAGTTTGGACTGTTTGGTTGATCGGGAAGATGACTAAGACAATCCATCTTCTGGGTTTGGTTGCCAATGTTGATATTAGAATTAGAATTGAGAATTCATATTTCAAATACCAGTCAATGCCAGTCAATACCTGTTGCCGCTGTAAGAATTTGATGACAGAGGAGCACAGGTGGGACTATGCGGCAGCGTGAGACCCCAAGGGGATTCAAACCCGAGACCTCCCAGTTTCAGAGGGGGAATACTTTGTAGAGACATGGCTGCCAAAGAGTCATTTTGATGAGGGCAAATCAAGATAAGGATAACAGCACTGGATGCAAATGACACTTGTTTTATTTATACTGGACGAGATCTGCCATGAAATTATACCTCAATTGTCAACCCTCGTTGACATTTTACCTCCTCACACCAAGAAATTATACATCCATGGTCAGCTGTACACAGATTTGAATGACAAAAAAATTGATTTTTACTGCTCTGAAGGAATGGTAGATTGACAGATATTGAAAAAGATAAGTTTTGTATTGGCAAACTTTTCCCTTCGTATAACATGACAAAGAGTTGACCTGCAGATTCGAACATGGGTTGCTCGGCAGTATGTTACAGAGGCCGTATTTGCATTAGTCTTCTTTTGTAATTTTGTGTGGAGATCTGAAAATGAAGCTTTTTCAACAAAAAAATGTCGTGAGATTTGCCCTCACAAGTCAGCGTTTATACGGACTTGATTAAATTTTTCCATGGCTTCAGCGTTTATCCGAACCCCAAATCCGACGGACCCGACCCAAATTACAATTTGCTTCAAAATTTTTCAAAACTTGATTTTGATTTTGATTTTGAATTCCACCTATTAAGTGGGAAGATGGTGCCGCCCATTTTAGGGCCAAAACCGGATTTTAAAGTCTAACCTCGAATTGCATTTTAGTGTCCCAAACAACGGATTTGCTGAAAAAGTGGAAGTCCGGCCGCCAATTCCACCCCAATTCCAGGGGCGTTCAAAATTATATTCCTATCATTGTAATTGGTACTTTAGGTGTTTGACACACGAGTGTTTCAGGTGAAGAGATAAAAGCAGAATTTCACGAACGTACAATGAGGCAGCAAATGGATCTCCTCCTGCTGGAACAGAAACTAGAGCTGCTCCTTGTTGTGTGGGCGGATTAGGTAGTGCCAATTGTGAAGGTGCTCCTGGATGTTGTAAATCACAAACACTGCTAGTACTTCCATGCTGAACATATGGGTTGATCTGCTGACGAACTACAGCTTGTTCAAACAAACCATCCAACACTAAGGGATCAAAAGCTCTAGGCATTTTATTTTCTTTCTTGGAAAGATTACTTGCACTTTCAACCAAAGCCAACTCCCATCCTTCCTTGTCATTTTCTACCAGTGGAGTTTACCATGCTGAAGTTGTCCCGTTTGATGATGATGGTCCAACCGAAGTTTAAACTGCCAATGCAAATTTGTTCTCCTTCTCTTCAGAAGAAATTGTGGCTTTACTCAGATAAAGAAAATCAACTTCATTCTCAACTAGAGCTTTTGGTAATTTAGGATCTTCAATTTTCTTTATAGGAATATCATCTCCTGGATTTGGAAGAGCCTTTATGCTAATCATATTCTCAACTGGATCTTCAGATCTTGGGACAAGACTTCCAAGAATCTTGGTCTCTAGGCTCTAGGCTCTATTTTTATTAGATGCTAACCTATCCTGCAAAAAAGCTTCCCACCTCTCAAACAATTTCTCCAAAACCTTCTGGACATTAGGGTATTCTGACGTCCTACAAACTCTGATATTTTGATGCAAGTTGTAAAAGACATCAAGCTCATCAATCTACTTGGAAGCTCTTGAATAAATGTCAAATGAAGTGACACAGTCCTGGTATTCCATGTCAAAGAACCCATCAAGAAAAATTTCCAAACCATAATTAATGTCTTTGGAAAGATGAAAACCTTCCTTCGCAACCAAGTTAAGTGCAACCTGAACTAGTTTGTTGTTCTTTGTAGAACCAGTTGGACGACTAGCTAGAAAATGTTCCAAAAAGTCTTTTCTGGGTTCTACAAAATTATTTTTACCGTTCACCTTTCAAGACATATAGCTCTTTTTACCGTTTTTCAGTACAGAAACCCTTGTTTGTTCTGAAGATATTGGCTTTGATTAGCCATGAAAATGAAGATTTCATAAAGTTTGTTTAGGGGAAAGATGTGATCTGGACTCTCCAACAGTGCCGATATCACCAGCAGTGAGAATGAAGGTGGCTTCGTCAGAAAAGCAAAGGCAGAAAATGATGTAACCAAAGGTACACAAAAACCATTTTTATGCATAACCTATGTCTTTTACATGACTTTTTTCAGCATCCTTTACAACTCTGATTGAATTTTATTTGGGCTCTGATTAAAGGTGTACCTGGTTGAAATGTGTTCAAGGCTCTATTTGTAGTTTATTGTTAAGTCGTTAACATATTACATTAATAATTTAATTGGCTAAAGGACTAAGCTTAGACTACCTGAAAGAAAAGATTTAATGATGTTGCTGAAAAGTTTTAAGTTTTTCATGCATTATAATTAAGTTATACATATTAGGCGGCTAAGCTCCCTATAAAATGTACTATTGACCAAATTTCAAAAATCAGAAAATATAATAGATTTTTGCGAAATTTTCAACATCTGCTCTTTATGATCTCCATATTTTATAGTCAAAAACCACAAAAAAATTGTAAAAAAATCACTATTTTGACCAATCTGAAAAAAAAGGTTGACATTTAAAAAAAAAAATCTTTGGTGCATTTTTGTAAGGAGCTTAGCCAGTACCTCTTTTAACTACTGTTTACAGCACCCAGCACGCTTAGATTCGTACAACTGTGGGTGGAGCTAATAGTTCAGGCCTTTTAAAAAAAAATTACAAATTATGTTAAACTAGACAAATAAGCCTTCAAAGAACACAGGGCAGAGCTGTTCCGTCAAACTTAGCAGTAAGGAAGGAAACAGAGTAACTGGTCATACAAAGTTAAGCATGACAGAAACAGAGAAATTTTTATTTTGAGTTAGCTAGTGGAAATATATTACTTCAATATTGATTTGTTATTGAATGACATTAGTTAGTATTCCATCCTAATCTCCTAATATAAACTGGTTATAAGAGCGACAACTATTTAATTTTAAATTATATCAAAATTTTCTTCGAGTCTCGTTTTTCTCTAGTCTTATCTTGTTGGCATTTTTTTTAATGTTAGCTAGAAAACGTTCCAAAAAGTCTTTTATGGGTTCTGAAAGTTTCAGTACTAAATTCTTGTGAACAATGTGCAGGGTATGAATTTATAGAAAATGTTGTTGTCATTCTGTAAGTTTTAATTGTCATCCTTTGATTCAACTTTTCTAGTTAATTTGTAAGTAGTTGATAGGCAGTCATGTTAGATTGATAATATTTCTGTGCCAATGTATGATTTAGCAAGGAGTGGTAAATTTGAGCAATGCTAGGGTAAATTTAAAAAGTAAATTCACAACTCATCCATAACTATAAACTTTAGTTGTAAACCCTTTCCTTGGCATTGATTTATAGATAATGCAGTTTAATTGCCATGATTTTTAATAGAAAAGCCTTCTTTTGCAGTTGGTTTATAGGCAGGCATTTATGTTGTTGTAAATTGATTGATAGAACTTTATTATTGAGTTAATTTGTAAAAAATGTAGGTCTGTCCAGATGATTTTCTAGTGGACACCCTTACGTTAACAGTCCTTGGAGGAGAAGCAGAAGGTGTTTAGGATGTTAAGGATCATGAACATGGGCAATGAAAGTGGGTTGGATACTCTAACTCCACCATTGGCTAACATGGATGGATTCTTGTCCCCTGAAATGAGAGGTGACTTTGGAGCTGAGATTTTGGATTTGCACGCTGTAGATAACAATGAACTTCTTTCTGAGGTGACTAATAATAGCTTGAGTTCCTCATTGTTTAGATGCTAGATATTAAAGTTTTTTTGAGACTTCAATGTTTGTTAGCTGTTCCTATTAGATACTAGTAGCTGTTCTTATTACCAGTACTGTAGCTATTAATCTGAGGTTCTGTGACCAGTACAGTGTAACTATTATTTTAATTTTTACATATCTCATGGCCAATGTTTCGGGAACTGTGATCTGTTTCTGATGCTTTGCCAATGAAAATGCCATATATGTTTCTTGCCAACAAGCATCTCAGCTTCTAACTCCAACAAGGTTGGCCCATGGCCCTCCAAAGCATATGAGGGTGAGAGAGAGGCTTGTGAAGCCAATCAGCTGGTTAGTCTGTGCCCCACTCTAAGCCTTTAAGGCATGCTCTCTACTGAAGGGGATAGGTCTAATATTCAACTCAATGGCTTAATGCCAGAGTCTATCATCCTTGGAAACTGTTGGCAATTTTTACTATGGATAATTATTTTCTTAATGGACCAATTTTAATTGGCATATGTGTGTGTTTTACCTATGATGGCAATCATAAATGTTTCATCCAGTGTCATTATTTCTTGAAATTTATAGAGCTAGTCATTTAATGATTTAAAAATGTCATATTTTGTAACAAAGCTATCTACCAAGATGATCAAGAATCTGATGAAAATATTTCCAAAGACACTATTTTGAAACAAGTTACTAACCTCTTGCTCTACCTTTCCCCCGAGCACCATGTACCCTGCCTTCTCCTCCATGCGAGCCCTCTATAGAACAAGGGAGGAAGGAATTGAATTTACAAGTAGAATACTCCGATAAGATGAATCCCAACTAAACAATCCAAGAAATACTTTCAAATTTATAAGTACCTCCGTCATACTCGAATTCAGTCCATGGTTTGACTAGTTCTTCTAGCAGAGGTGGCTAATACCTTAACAAAGAAAATGCACTTAGCCACCTACAAATAACTTGTAAAATGAAATACAAAAAAGAGGAACAAACAACATAAGAAACAATTATACATCATCATTTACCCAGTTGAGCTTGTGTCCATCTCTTTGGTAGACAGAGTAATTGTTTAATCATAGAGATATGTCATGTAGTTTCAAGCCTATAAGAAATAAACCATTAGTCAAAAAGTAAAACACTAAACCTATGATCTTAATGCCAATTCTGACAAGTAAAGGTCAGTGTGTCTGTAGGAAATCTTTCCAGCTTATAAAAACAAAAATAGGAATTAGGCAAATAATGCTTACAGGAGAAGCCCCTCCTCTAGAGACTCCCATGTATCAGTAATATCAGTTGATCCATTGCTTTTATTTTGATGAAGACCAGCAATCCTTCTCTACTGGATAATTAAATTTTAATCCTCACAAAAGACCAAGTATAACCATGAATTACCTTGATTAATTCAACAATTGTCACAGTTTTTTTAATCGCTCTTCCCATAGCTTTCAGGACATGATTTTATCAAAAGGGTTTAGCATACCATAAATAAGGAATGCATGGACATGTTCGTAATAGACCTCTATTATTAGCATTCCTTGAAGAATCTCAGCCCACACGGTTGGGTTTTTCTATTTGCTGAGTTGTTTTTAGGGTATACCACGCACTCAACTAACAATTAAATTTGGAGTCAACAAAGAAAATTTGGCGAAAAGGCCTCTGAAGCTTTCATAATTTCGAAGTATACCCAATTCTGTATCTCGCTGATTGAATTTTTGGTTATAGGGAATGCATGTTTTGTTCAACTGGAACCATTCATATGTGACACCCAATTAATTGATCAATCTTGCCAGAAGTAGGATTGGTCGCATTGTGAAAGTTTGCAAATATGCTACTGCTCCAGGATAACAAAATTATGTTCAAGATGAAGATGTTTCTTGGATAGGGATGTTGTGAATATATAGGCTAATTAGCTTGAATAAGTAAGAGTAAATGTGGCTCAGGAAAGATGAGGGGACTGTCTGGTACTGAAGGCTGCATGCTAAATTTTTATTCTTTTGCTTGGATATGGCTATAACCTTAGCCATAACCTCATGAAGAATTTTGCAAGCAATCTTCATATTACTGTTTCGAATTGCAATTCGATGTTTCTAACCTTCTGATGTAGTGCCCAGTTCAGAGAACCCAGTCAAGATTTCTTGGACCAAGCATTGGTTAACCAACACATATATGCAGAAGCAACCACAGATTGGATGGGAAGATATCTGTTTTATTACAGAATGGATGACATTACAGAGTTGGACATGTACAGAGCATTGCAATGTGTGCAGGGCCAAAAAAATGAACAACACTCAATTAAGACAAGAGCTCCTATCAATTATCATAATAATACTCACCAGCTTTCTCTAACACGTGCTATTAAATATACACAAACACAGAGAAGGTTGCGACAAAATTTGTTACAAATCCCCATGGGTCAGGATGACCTTACAATTGTGGTGATTTACTTTAAATGCCTGCTTATTTGTTCAATGCAGATAATGAATTATGGATGGAATCATTGTGATATGTCTTCCACCATTGAAAGTTGGCAATCATACTACTTTTCCATAACAAGTGATTGCCACCTAATTTGTGTTCTGATTTTTGCCATGTAAGCATTCTGCAGATTCAGGATCCACAACCCTTCGATGGTGCCTGCCGTCATCCAAGATGCAATGAATCTTCTTGACTTTTGACCTCTTAATGGATGTCAACATGGAGTGAACTATAGAGATACCTAATGATAGATTGATCTGAGACACATATCCATATCTTACATATTTAGATATCCTTATCAACTGGAAGAACAATTTTTCAATCATCCAAATCTTCATGTGGGAAAGTGATCTTTTAAAGGCGAATGGAAAACAACTGAGTGAACATGGCTTTCCACTGCCCCTGAATGAGTGGCCATCAAATGCTAAGCCTAAGTACAAAACAATAGTCTTTTTGGCGGCAAACTCACTTAGGCTGGTACTGTGAGGGTTCCCACTAGTTAGCAAAACAAAATTTTTGTCCCTGACTACTTGCGCTTCATGTAGCAACAAAGCCACATCCAAATGACTTCAAGATAACATGGCAGCAACAAAGGACTTATGAACGCATTCAAATGAAACCACAAACTCTAACCCTAACACATGGAGAAACCTACGAAACAAACAAACAGACCCATGGAATGCAAAAAAAATTTGGCATGCCCAAATTGCTTTAATGCCTTGTATGCTCTCACATAACTTTCTTGCAAAGAACCCGTAGAGTTGTCAAGTTGATCACTTTAACTCAGTGGTTTTAGAATCAATCAAACATTTTCATAGATCATTTCGCAATTGGGAAGCTATACTGACATGTGTGCTTGATGTCCAAGTCGTGTGACCAGGATTAATGTGAATGGAAAATTTGTTGCTTCTTTTGGTTGTGTATACATGGGAGATTTTATTCCCTTCTATGGATCTTTGGTCTCTGTAATTTTCTAGCTCTGTAGAGCTTTGATATAAGTCTTGTCTTAGCATTTTTTTCTTTATAAGTTACATTTTATCTTGTAGCCTTAAAGGCCGTGGGTGATCATATGTATTGAAGCAATTAATGAAAAAACACATGCTTATGTCCTACTCTTGATCTGAATTTGCTTGTGATTTTACTATAAATTAGAACAAATGCCTTTTGCTTTCTCTTCTATTAGATAGATCAACGGTTCACTATCTTGGTACATTGCTTTATCTTGGATTAGATTTCTAACTGTTTTCACTTGGAAGCAAGTAGAAATAAAATTGTATCATGATAAGGGAGCCAGTCCACTTAGGAGGTTGATCAGACTTAAGTAGACTGTGTTTTAGCTTCTAGATCATAAATTTGGATAGATAGGACAACATAAGAAATAGAATTCACCTAATCAATAGTCAACTATCTCTCTATGCCATAAATAGAAATGTTATAATGCTATAAAGCCAAAATTCAGTGGTATGTTATTAATCACTCCTTGATTGTTAATTCTCAATTTATTTGTTTAGTGGTTCACTCAATTTATCACTCACCCCTTTTTCTCCTTTGTTGGGAGAGTACCATCAAGTCACTGGTTTTGAATTCTCCAAAATTGAGTAGTTTTCTGTGTAGCATCTGGTCAAGAATGCAAATATCTGGTTCCTCCTCCCTTGCAAAAGATTAATGTACTTAGGTCCTCAACCAATCTTTCTGAGAAAGAGTAGCTATCCTGCGACCACTAGAGGAACCCAGTAGAGATACTTATTTGAATTCTTAAGTCATGGCATTGATGTTCTAATTTCTGTAAACTGTTGATATGTTAAACAAAGTTTTTTGCTCCAACTTCACTCTGTTGACTACTCCGCTCAACAAGATGTCAGTAATCATTTGTGCTTGAATTGATGGAAGAAGATTATTTCACTAACTGATTTAAATTTTTCCTGTTGCAGGCCTGGCTTACTACAATTTCATTGGCACTATAAAAGAACTCACTCTTACTTGTTTGATCCAGTCTAAAAAGGACGTGGTTCTGCTGAACATAGTGATAAACACAAAGACTCTGCAAAAGATCCATTAGGCCAGGTATGGTTGTGGTGCTAATTTACTTTTTACTGTATTGCATATTTGTTCTATATCTTCTAGCTTTTCTAAACATGATAGTTATAAACATGTCAAATTATTTGTATTCATTCCAATTTCTTAGATACAAGTTTATCTGGTCTTGAATTTTTATAAATTATTATATGCTTTAATCTGTGGTTACATTTGATTGCAATCTATCCAAGCCTATCTTTATATAGATGCTATTTATTACATTCAGGAATATTACAAATTTGGAAAACTACGATCTAATTTCTTTTTGGCAACGTCATTGTACTCTACTACCTCTACATTGTTTGGTCTTGTACTCATCTTTGAACAATATCAGTTTATTCTTGATTGATTTTCATTTTTAAAGGATGACAAACTACTTAAGGGAATGCATGTCTCAAAAAGTTAACTAAATCCACCTTTCATAGCAATTCTTGTGTCATCTTCTGGATTTCTCATATCCGTGCTGCAACTGTCCCATATATATTAGGAATTCCATGCACCACATCCCTGCAACAACACAAAAAATCACTGTTATACAACTCTCAGCTATATTGAGCTTTAGGCATCTTGAATGTCAAGACTGTTATTATAAAAGATGGTTTTAAATTTTAATTGACTTTCTCACAAATTAAAAAAATGCATACCTCATACTGTGAAAGGCAATTTCAAAAGATAAAATCCACAAAGCCTTAAGTATTACAATCTTTGAGATAATAGCATCTTATGCGATTGTAAAGGGTATCATGAGCTCCTAGGAAGCTGAAGCCAAAGAAAGCTGTTGTGCTCCAGGTGGACGAGTAGGGGCTTTATTTTGTTCCTTTAAAACAAGTAAACCGGGGAATCATGCACTAGTGAAACAAAATCATCTTGCTCTTGGAACATTTTATTCTGTAGGGATTTTTTAATCATTTGTTTCAAGCTTTACCAAAAAAATATCAGCATTAATTAGGGAAACAGGAATGTCTTAACCCAAACATCTCATCTTTATGAGATGGGTTGAATAAGTTATAGTGCATTCAAAAGTTACAGGAGTTTAATTATTGGGAAGGGCTTGACTGTTCAAATTCAATACAATGAGTATTCCTTAAATTTATATAAGGACATCTAAACACCAAAACTAGATGCAGACAAATTCTAAATAGATAGCATGTCAAAAAAAGGAATCTCAAAGCTCACCCAAAAGTATTTTTTTGAGCAATGAAATTAGGAGAATTAACTGTAATAGTGGCACAGTTATGTGTGCCCAATGGCATGCCATCTGGCAGTAAAGTCCTTACACAAACCAGAAGCTAAAAACCCTTAAGGATCAAAACAAAGATTTGGAACATTTAAATAGGTGGAAAACCATGATGCCATTATTTAAGGTCCTTTGTTTGTGGGGGAGTAATTCTTTAAACAAATAGATCTTAATCAGCCAAAAAGTATATATCTTCACTTTCCCATGCAGAGGATATTCAACATCATTGCTGTTCTTCAACAGTTACAAATGATTTCCCTTCAACAGTATATGATAAAAATTAAAAAAGACACAAACATGATAAAAATAAACATTAATAAGAAACATGGGAAACAGGGGTGTAGTTTGAATTGGTGAATTCTATCTTAAATTGACTGCTGCTTATTTTTGAAGGGTATGAGTATTTAAGCTCGTAAAATATTTTTCATTGTTAAAATACCCAAGCAATGAGTTGCATCAATTAGGATATTGGTTGAAAATATGCTTCCTCAGATCCATCTTATGAATCATATGCAGTAGTTTGGATGGTATGGGATAAGTTTATGTTATTGGCTATCCAGCCATATATTTAGTACATAAAATAAATAAAACATTGTTACCTAAGATAGAGATACTTACCTAATTAGGAAAATTCTTTTCCCACTATTTCTTCATATATGAGAAATTAAGATTTTCTCCACTCCAGATTGCCAGGACGCCCAGATCAATGTATTTGTCCCATACTGGCTGGATAAAATCATTTTCAAGCATATGGCATTTACTTGAATCAAAAGTAAGAGAACTAAACCATCTTATTTGTCACAGCACATGTAGGGGAGTGTGTACACTCATTGGATCAACTTCAATCAAGGATGCTTTAGGATAATTGCTGTTATTGTTCAGATAATAGAAACCTCCAGTCTGAACCTTTTAAAAAGGAGCACAAACATTGTTAAAAAAAACTGCAACCCTCTGAAATCCACCATAATGTAGTCCAAAAACACAAAGAACAATCACAGTAACACCAAGATCTTCTAAAACCTTCTCACTGTCAATAGTAATTGCAGCCATACAGAGAATCCAAAAAGGGGCTATACATAACAAAAATAAAGTTGGAGTAGATATACTTGTTTCCAAATACAGAATACATTAGCTGTGACAATGCCTTTTAAAAGAATTTCTTTTTCTCTTTACCCTTTGAGGTTATTGTATGTTCAGAATTGCGTATAGTCGAGTTTCTTGCAACCCTTTTTGTATTCAGTAGTGTGGCAGGCTTGGCGACGGCAGTAATGATACCACTAGGCGTAGCATGGTGGTTGGTGTATGTTGTTAGAGTTCTTCAACGCTCTTTGTAGCCTTTAGCAGTTCGCTTTCTAGCATGACCATGTGTGGTCAGAACAAGAGTGGTGTGCATGCTTGGTATAAGAGCCTATTAGCTCTCTCCTTGCAGCATGCGGTGCATTGTTAGTTTATATCATTATGACACCATGAATTTGTATTGAGTATGTTGTGGTTAGGACCTTAGGGTCATGACTCGTGAGAGAGTTAGGATGGTTTTTGGTATTGGCTTTTTCATTGATGTCTTGTTCTTTTGTGGAAGGGTGTATTGTTGTTGAGGTGCAAAACCTCATTGAGTTTGTCCCTTTTGTGGAACAAATTATGAATTGGATGAGCAATGCTTTACCCCTCCACTTGTTCTACGATGTCATTTATGTAGTTGAATTTTTCCTGCCATTGTATTGTGTGGAGATTTCGACCACACCCTTGAATGATGCTTTATTGTAGAAACCTATTCTAGTGTGGTGATGTAAGTTGTGCGTACCCTAGCTTTGGGAAGAACCTCGTGGGAGTTCTAACTTTTTCCTGGAGCACTTAGAGAACCCCTTCCTAGAGTCCGAGGTTCATGTTTCGATTTCGAGTAGTTCTCTCTGCCTTTGTGGGGGTGGTTGAAAGCAATCGTCTAACTCCTTTTACCTCATTAGAGAGGTTGCTGCAATAGGGTGAGAGATAAGTTTCTTAGGATTAGGATATTGTTTCGGTTATCAATATTGTAGTGATGCTTCTATTAGGGACCGTATGTGGTGGTTTCGATCTCAAAGGTTTTTTTTTTTAAGCGGTGTCCTCAGTGTCCTGTGGTGATTCCTCCCTCTTACATGACTGAATTTTGTAGTAATATTTTATGGATGGCTCCTTGATTTATTTATATTCCTTTCATTTCATCTATCTTTTGTAGAGGAATTTTCCTCATGTTTTGTGAGCTAGCATATTTTGGTTATTTCTTATATCTGGAAATAGTCACCAAACTATCTTTCTTTGATTATGAAACACTTCCTTTATTGTTATAATGAGCTCATGTCTTTCTTGAATTTACTGTTGAAATAAATAGACATCTTATTAGGATTTACCTTTCTATTGGTTCTTGGTGACTATTCCAAATGTTTTTAACTTGCTGGCCAGTCTTATGTTTGTGACTCTACCTAGTTTATGCAGTATGTACAGAGGGGGGGAACACCAGGAAGGAAACACTGAGATGTGCCCTTGTATTTAGTATAGTGGTGGTGTAGGTCCATAGCCTAGAAGGAGCATGTTGGGATTTGATGATATCTAGAGTTTAGATCAGAAGTTATCCTTGTGTAAGAGCCACTTCTTGTTTGGAAACAGATATTGGTATTGCCATGCCAAGGGAGGCTATCAGGGGATTGTTACTCTAGCCAATAGCTGGAGGTTGATAAGACCTCATTTGGTAATGATACGAATTAGTAAGGTAATGCCACTTGAGTTTAATTTCTTTTATGGCTTTTGTGAGGGCATACAAACCTTTCCTTCTGCGATGGATTTAGCATGTATGCTCGAGGATCTTCCTAGACCCCTTGAATGTGTTTTGGAAGCTTGGGAAGTTCCTCTTCTTAGCGTGGTTTGATGGATTCTTAGGTGCAACTTAGACCACTTTGGAGATCCGATCCATGTGGTGGGCCTTGATGGCCCTAGATTTGGTGGGGTAACACTCTTTGGGTTATGAATTTATCATGCTATCCTATCAATAAGTTGTTCCCCTTGTGCGGGCTCTATGCTCTTCTTTCTTTGCACATTGGGCTGCTAACTGTCCTTTCCCCCTTCTCCCATCACAAAAAAATGTACAAATGATTTTAAGACCTGCACGCATGTCCTTTGAATTCTTGACATTGATTGTACCCCTCTTGGGCACTTGGTGTAGGAGCACCCATGGATCAGAAGACCTATGAAGGATTTTGCATCTATTTTTGAGTCAGATATGTAATAAGATCTTCTGGGATCATTTAGATGTTCACTGTAATCAAATGAACTCATTTTGTAAGGCTAATAAGCCAAATTTGCATTGTAAAGGTAATTGGAACCAATAGGTCAAAGTTGGTAAACGTGGTCAAATGGGGTAGGCCAACATAGAAATGCTGTATTGGAATCATTTAAGGTATATTTGATTTCATAAGGTCCATTAGATAGTGTAATGACAAGATTTCAAAAAGTTGTAAAAATGTTGCACAAGTTGCTTTGCAACTTTGCAACATCTCATTAAGGGTTGTCCAAATGGATCAACCAATCATAAAAGTTGATCAAGTTCAGTTGTAACTAATTGAAAGAGGCTTAAATTCCTTCTTTTGGTCGAGGGAATGGAAAGGAGGAGAAAATAATGAGTTTGGTGGAAGATTTTCAATGGAAATGTGGTTTATTTGTGTAAATCTGCTGTCTTCATGGCTGTTCCTTCACTCATTCCTCTCCCACATTGATAGATTTGTGGCTGAAACCCATAGTGGAAGTAGAGACATACCAGTAGGGTTCCGTACTTCATGGATTTCTTCTTAACAATGCCGAGCTTCTTCATATTTTCAAACATTTGGCCTCAGAGCATTCCATAGAGATCATCCTTGGCGTGGTCATGCATTCTCCGGTGAGCGACATGGATGGCTCCTCCCGGTATGCTATTCAGGTTGCTGGATTGATAGATTTTGTAACCTATCACAGCGGATGCGAACCAAACTCCATCTTTGATATCGTTCACGGTCATAAGTCGACTATCACATTTTCACTTTGTCAGCTTAGTGATGATAGCATTGGAGATAGTTCTTAGGGTTAATGCTTTCCCTTCCTGACTGTACCCAAGCACTCTATGCAGGTCTTCCTTCATGATCTCATTGCATGCTCCTTTTATGAGCCAAAATCCTGGTTCATGAAGTCGACTGAGTACCAGTTCACTAGTACATTTGAGGCCATATTCCAATGGCCATTCGTCGGATTTGCAACGCCTATTTATTGACAATTCGACAGACGTGTTCGTCGGCATTTTTGCGTTGCAAATTGCAACGGAAGTGATATCTGTGAGTATTTCGACATCCTTTTCCGTTGAAACTTACCACATTAATAACAACTTTACTATGGGATTTCATACGGTATATCTATCCGAACTTCGACAAACATCTGTCAAAGAGTGTCGGATTGGCGACGGATATGCAACGATTCTCTGACCGGTAAACCTGTCGGAGAGATAGAATTCCTGTCACCAATGTCTTTCGAAAAGGTACCCTCTTCGACATTATAACGGTCGGAAGTGCGACGGATAGGCAGTGACTCTCTGACAGGAAAACCCGTCAGACATATAGCACTGCTGTCGAAATAAATATAAGTTCTGTCGATAAAGCGACGGATACACACATTAAAGATAACAGAGCTCAAGAGACCATCATAGTTGGTCTCCGTCTTTGGTCCATATTACCGACAAAATGTTTTACATTTCGTTAGCTCATCAAATGCGGCAATTTGAAAGAATTTAATGGATGATATTTTCATGTATAACGTACATTATTTTAGTTTGACGTTGAACGAATTTATCTACTTCGCGCACTTGTAAACTACGATGACAACGATAAGCAAGAAACCCCTCCCGCCGCTTGAGTAATGTAGGCCATTGGAGGAGATGCTTCTTTATTGTTGTCCTCCTAGTCTACAAGTGCGCGAAGTACATAAATTCGTGCAACGTCAACTTAAATAATATATGTTATCATGAAAATGTTTTATTAAATTTTTGCAAATCTCCTCATTTGATGAGCTAACGAAAGGTAAAACGTTTTGTCAGTATATGGACCAAAGACGAAGTCCAACTATAATGGTCTCTTGAGATCTACTATCTTTAGTCCTAGGTACTGGGTAAGGCCTGGAAGAATTATACCTGTTGATCATCGAGAATAATCACCGCCTTGCCTTTATGTACACTGCATAGTATCCAATATAAGAGAAGGCAAAAAATATGAATGGATAAAAGAAATGAAAGATACAATAATATTATCTTGTTGTTTATCTTCTCATAATTGATCCCAGTCCCACAAAAGTAATTTTATACGATCACTAGCACATTTCATGCATGGATGAGAAACAATATCCAAAGTTTCTAGATTCTCCTCCGGTAGTGTCTCTAGTGGTTGCAAATCAATCTTATTACGAACTACAATAAGAGGCTTATTGGCAAACAGAGGTTTTATGCTATGAAATAGAGCTACTTGTTGCACAATACTATAACCACAGGACCCTGAAACATCAAGGGAAACCAAAACAACCGCCTTCAAATGAGCCAAGGCAATAAGAATGAGTATGTCGATGGTGTTCCTGTCCTCCAAGGGGTATTCTAAAATACCAGGGGTATCAATAACTTGATACCTCAAGTACTTATAATCAGTATGCCAGACAAATAGAGACTTAGTAGTAAAAGCATAAGGTTGCACATCCACATCCGCCCTAGTAATCTTATTAGTAAAAGAACTCTTGCCAACATTAGGGTACCCACAGATCAAAATAGTCATGGTATTTGGGTCAATAGACGACAACCTTTCCATATGCTGCCTCACCCATTTGAGGTATGCTAAACTCGGGCCAATTCTCTTAACAATGGTACACATCCGTCCAAGTGCAGCAACCTTCAAAGATTTGCAGCGGTAAAGAGAATCCCCATATTTTATCAACTTGACATAGTATTTTGCCACTTTGACAATGAGATTGCAAGCAGTATTGATCTGGCCAAGGGCCAACTTGTTCTTGAAATTATACTGCACCATTTTTTCTCTATTTCTCTTTGCCTGCTTTGATTCTTCCCCAAATTTGATTGCTCAATTAGAAAAAGGAACGAGCAGGGACCCGTTGGCAACAAGCAGCAGTCGTGATGTTTGTAGTGTTCTTGAGAAGTTTGGTTTCTTGTATCCTTAGTTAAGCCCTTGATGTAGAGGAAAGGGTGGTGGATTGGTAGAGAAGATAAGTTACTCAAATTTGGTTTACAAATGAACTATTTCCCACAATGCCAAATGACTCTTCAAGAGACTCAACCCAACCAAGAATCCTCCAATACAAACCAATGATGGATTTGGTGTCTTTAAGGTGTATGAGGGTATGTTAAAGTGGTTTTAAGGTTTCAAGGGTTAGCCACACTCCCAAATGGCTAAATAGCTTCAGACTGTCACAGAGGCCTAATGGCTTTGCTTTGTAGCCCTGTAGAGACTTTTTTGGTCTTTAAACTCCACACTTCCCAAAAACACTAAAAGATCTAAACACAGATATAGACACCCTTTTGGCCATACATATACATACCAAAGACTTAGGTATTGGTACTTTGGACCAAATTGTAGTACCTTGCTTGTACCCTTGCAAATACGCTAGAAAGTTGGTGATTTTTCAAAGCAACTACTAGTTGTTTGTATCCTCAAGCCTCCAAACTCTAGACAGTGTCTCTTTATGACACAAAACCTCTAAATCCAAGAGGAATTAGACCCAAACCTTGGGGAACACCAAAAGCCCCAAATTAGTTACACCAAACAATTGATTCTAGGGTTTCTTCAATCTCGCCCTTCCAAGCACTTCCTGGATCAATTGGTGATTGATTCTCCTTTCACTCCACCATACAAGACTATTCCAATCATAAAATCCCTATGTCATTCAACCCAAACGCCTGCTGCTATACTTGTGCCATGAATTTCAATGGAACACTCCCTGTAACTATGCTTCATTACCTCTTCGACTCAAATTCTTTATTTTCTACCATTTTCATTAAATACATGTTAATTGGTCTTCATTGCAATTTTTTTAACCTCTCTTGTGTGTTTGGCATTTTTGCTTGTCATCTCACATGGATGATTTATCTCTTATGACCAAGATTCATATCTATTTCATGCATGTTGTTTGTATACTTTGCTTCCTATGCGTGTTTTCTTAATATTGTGTAATTTCTATAAAAGGCCTTATGGATTGATTAGGTCCTAAGTCTCGTTTGTTCTTGGATTGACGTGTGAATTCTCGTACCTCGATGATTCATATTGGCAATCGTATCCATTCCCACTCTTCTTGGCCTTTTGAGAAGCCAAACATGGTTGAACACTAGTGCGCAACTTCAAATTCTCATCGATTTGGCTCCAAAATGTAATTTTGGCTTTGGACTTGTGGTAGATGTGATCATATATAGATGGCTTGTTTGAATTATTTAGTACATAAAATTCTAAATTGCATATAAATGAATTGATTTCAATCATGGTAATATGTTTAAGGATGTTATGTAGTGCCCTGTGTTCTGTAATCTAGTAATTTGTTTACATATTATTTTTATCGTATTGTTTATTAACATTTTTTTGACTTTAGAAACACTCTGTACAGAGTACAAGAAAGGGATTCACAATTTAGGTAATCATTATCATTTATGTTATCTATTTTTTCCTCGACTCGCTAATAACATACATTTATTATTACTGTCATGATTTTTTTGTGGTTTGAGTAGAAAAAGGGGGCTTGACCAACGCAAGCCCCTACAACACAATATTTCTCTCTCTTTGATGTGTGTAGGTGCATAATAGAAGTTTTTGTAGCACGACAATGACATATGGATAGAGAAAAAAATGGAAAACATTTTCAAATTTACAACAGTATAAAATCGTATGCCACTGGTGCTCAACACTTCTTTATTCTTTTTTGGACTACATATTTTGATAACATTGTCTTTGCTTAGAACTTTGCTCACATTGGCTCTTGTCAAAACATACTCAGGTTACTAACACCCTGTGTCGGAGTCTAGCAAACTCATCTTCAACTTTCATTTTGTGAAAAACCCAGGCTGACTCTTCTCAACTACTAATTTTAATTTATAATTTTTGCAAACACTTTGCTCAGAAACTTTTAATTTGCAATTAAATTCAACTTCCACAAATTTAAAATAATCCAACCAAGACAAAATGACATTCTTTAATAATTTAATTGATTCTCATTTCTCATTACAAACAGAATATATAAGCACTTCAATTAATATAAAAAATTCAAAGGCACCTGGCAATCCGAAAATGCTTGTTATTTTGTAATGTCTTTCATAAAAACATACCACAATTCTCTAACGCCTAAACTCTAGCATGTACATTCACGACAAGATGTAATATCATGAGGTTGGCTTGTTGTGTTGATGGTTTCAGCAGAAGTATTAATCTGACCCTATTTTCGAGTCACGTGAGCAAACAATGAAGCTCCTCAAATTTCCAATTAAAAAATGCAACCATGTAATTAATGTGGGTTTCCAGATTTTGTGATTTCAATCTCAATATAATTAATTCAGCATCTGCAAGAAGATCTCTGCCAATCTCTCAATCAATTATTAAACCTAAGCGATGAAACAATTCAGAATCCTTAAGAACAAATGATTCCCTTGTAAAAATAACTTCACCAAAAACCCGAACACCAATTTATTAATTGCAGCATCAGCAATTAATTAACAATAGATTTCCCAATAAAAACAACCTCAGCAAATTCGAATGCAATTACCAAATGAAGAAACACAGAACTTCTCCAAACAATTTCAGAACTCTAGCAGGAAGACAAATCAAACCCCAGAATGAATAAATTGATTTGCCTGCAGAACAAACTTCTCATAAACCCAGTATACATCAGTACTGGATTTAATTCAGAATCAGCAGCTGCAAAATTCACCACCAATCTGTGATGGCTCAAATTGCCAGAAGAGGAATCAGTCCTCAAAACCCTAGCCGGTTCTCACAGCCAAGAGACTTTATAAATTTTATCAAATCAACAATGAATGAATGAAAGTGCTTTTTCGAGTAGAATATATAGCTTTTTTGGAAAAAGCACAATTTCACTTTTTTCATTAAAAAGGCTTTTAAATGACCTCTTCACTTTATAACATTAAAGTTACAAAGTATTAAAGTTATTAAATTAAAATAATTTAATTTAATAATGATAACTTTAAAAACCAAAAGCCTTTGAATTCTGTTGACTGAAACAAACTCATTTCCGACACCAGAGCTTCAAACACCAACTGCCCTGCCCGAAATAACCCACTGCCAAAAATAGCCAGCTGCTAAAAATAGACTTACTATAAATAGTAAGTCTCTCAAACTGAAGATTCCCTGAGACTCAATCCTGAAACATCCGACGCTTCGTGCAGACATCCTGCTAATCCAGGCCATACCCAAAATACCACTTACTAAAAATAGTAAGTCAACCAAATTGACCCGAACGAAGAGCAGATATGATAAACTAAACCTCCAGAATGGAGTCCCAACACTGGCTCCACAATCTGACCCCCTCTGCATGCCTGATTAGCTTGCAAGCTTTGCCAAACCAAGCTAATCCCGAAGTCTAAAAAACGGGGACATTACACATTTCCAGGTTCTATTGCGTATCTCTTTATTAGATCTGATGATCTATTCTTCTATACTTGTGTTTTGTATTGTTTGCTTTATGTTAAACTTTTCCAATTTATCCTTATTTATCCAGCTCATAGCTCATACTAAGATATCATTGTTCGCAGGTAATACTTGCAAGACTTCGGGAAGATTTCATATGGAACTTTACTCAATGAAACGCTTCACAACTAAGGTAGTTATTTTGTATTATGTTATTCTCCTTTTCCTCTATTCCTATAAGAGAATACAATTATAGTTATGATTATAATAGGTTTTGTGGAGGTGGGAACATTAACATAGGATTACACAAATCCTTATACAACATAATATTTTAGTGTCTTTCATGCATGGAAAGGCCAATCTAGAGCATTTAGAATAAGAAATTCACTTAGCAATTGATATAGCCTACTGTAATTAATAATTATAGACTTCGAATAGTACTAAATCCTAGGTAATTAATAACCATAACTATTGTTTTGTTGATTTTGCTTAAAATTTAGATGATAGCACGAGGTTTTGCTCAGATCATTCCCAAGAGATGCTCTTCATTAGAATAGTTTCAGAACACTAGCGTCTATGGTTGGATTGTTGCCAAGTTAACTTCAACTTATTGTTGCCAAGTTAACTTCAACTTGCTCTGAACAATGGCCTCCTTGGAAGGCTCTTTTACTTTTTGAAGAATATCTTTCATTGGAATTAGTCATACATGGGCCTTTGCCCATTCTCTTTATAAGGGTCTCTATCAAGATCTTCACAGCCTCCATGGATTGAGATAGGATTGCCATGTCAGCTTCCATCTTATGGAATCTTACTTTAGCATCAAAATTTTTCCTCTCTTGCTACGCTACTTCCCTCCCATCTCTACCTACGGATTCAAAGATATAATTTCTTTCCACTTGACCTCATTGTGGGCACAAACCTGCAAATGACTCACAATACACTTCTGCAAAGAAATGAACTTGCATTCATGCTACTTGTTCTTTAAAGTAGAAGGGTATTCCCCAACTAGCTCGTCAGCAATAGATTTCAATCCTTAGTCTAAGACAACACACATCTAATGACACAAATCAACAGTTTTTAGAAGACATGTTTACTCTTGAGAAACTCCTCGTGGGTGAAAAATCCATAAAATGAAAGCTTATGTCCAATTAGTGTTTCAAAATGGCATTACAATGGAAGAATTACCCATGTTCTTAATGGACAATGCCTTTAAACAACTAAAACAACTCTCAATTATCGCGAGTAGCTTACACAATCACTTTGCTTGCTGCTGCTTCTACAAGGACAATCTCTGAAGGAAAAGTATTCTCTACAAGAACTGCACTCACTGCTTTCTAAGATGATAGATCTGGCTAAATCTGTAGTTTGCATAGAGAGAGAGAGATAACAAGGCCATAAAACTTGGATCAAAATAAATTGCATTTCGTGCGACCCTTAAGTTGACGGAGTTGGTTTATGTGCTGGTGAAGCATAGAAGGCTCTTTGTAGAGTAAGATTGCATTGGAAAACTAGAAATACTTCTTCCCTAGGAAGAGGCTTTTAAAGCTCATGGTAAAGAACACTAATCTGTATTTGACAGTTGATGTTTCCACATCTTGAAAACCTCTCACGTAAGTAGTATTAAGCCATGTGATTTATGTTTGAAAAAACAAATTTAACATTCTCAGTGCATCACTCCTAAACCAAACGATTGTTCAACATTGAAAATATGGTTACCATGCATGTTTGATGCAGAGGCATAGTGGACCCAATCAGACTTCCAAATCATTTAGGAAAAATTCTTCAACCTCTTAGTGAGATACAACTTCTGACATAAATTATCTTAACAATGACTCTATTCCAACTGGGATCAACCCATAATCTGGTCACCTACCTCTTGGTGACTCTCCAAATTATCCTTCAAGGTCTGACCTCTTTGACTTAGGTCTCTCTCAAGCTTCAATACACTCCAACCTTATGCTCACCTTCACTCAACAACTTCTATCCTGGTGCAGGAGCACCCAGGACACAGCATGAACCATGGAGGCATACCAGGCTCACTGATAGATTCTTGGATGGATTTGAGAGAAAACATGACCTCAAGGGTCATTTGATGTTGTAATAGAGCTTAAAGGTCATTTGATAATGTTTTGTAATCCTTTGTGAAGGACTATGCATTGTAAGCCATTAAATGGCATTGGTGAGGGATAAGGGTACCTAGGGGTCACTAGGAGTGATTAAGTTAATCCTAGGTTAGTTGGATTGGATAAAGACCTATAAGGTCTATAATGGATGCAAAATGGCCAATAGAGCCAATCAAATGATGTAGAAGCACTTGAAGTGCTAAAATATGAAATTTGCCTATATTGGCAAAATCTGGCCTAGCAAGGCTTGAATGAGGGTTTTAGAAGGTTTTAGGTGTTTTGGGGATTTGGATAGAATCCAATAACCTTTGAAAAGTTAAAAAAATCAAGTAAGAAGACTAAATTTGTCGAAGTTGACAACTAGTTGTCAACTAGACAACAAAACTTAATCACAACTAATTGTAACAGTCATTATAAATGACTGTGATGGTTTTGCAGTGGTTAACCGGCCTTTGAGAGGCTTATTTAATTGTTTAGGTGTGTGTTTCAGATACAGGGGTGTAAGGACAGATAGGGGGAAGTTTGGTGTCGAAGAAACAATGTAATATATGTTTTGATTCAATAAAATATAAATTCATTTCAAAAGACCCTGTCATTGTCCGTGAGGGTACAATTAGTGTATTTGATGCACAAAACTTCTCATTTATGTATAGTATGGATAGAAATGGGTTGGTCTAATATGGTTGTTCATTCTTTCATTGATTTGGACTATCTTATGGGTTATCAAACGTGTAAATCTTCCTTTTGTGATGACTGTTCCTGGACCGTGAGCAGGGATCACAATCATTTTGATTTGGAGCCACAGTGAATTCATGTGATCCTCCATTTCTAGAGTTGGAATGGAATGTGGAAGGATGTATTGATGTGATATGAATTTACCAAATATGTGTTTGTTGCAGGGTATGCAAGGAATGTGAAGATCAAATCACTGATTACTGGGAAAATGGTGGTTGGAGGGTCACTTGCATTAGGACCAGTCATGGTCTGAAGGTTGTCCATTGGAGAGTCACTTTTTATGATTTGGATGGTCATAATATGATCATAGGAAGGTGTTGGATCCACTGAGTGGATCTAGAAGTGTGTGGAGGTGCTTGGGTGAGGAATTCCTAGGGTTATAGGCCTAGGATGGAGGGTTTAGTGGATAGGACATAAAAACTTAATAACTTGTCTTTAAAATATGAAAATTCTTTGATTTAGGGGATATGGAAACTCTGTTTGTGGTGAAGGAAGTTTGGGAGTGTATCCAAGTAGCACTTGCCTTGTATTTGGAGGCCTAATAGAGGGCTAATAGGCAGTGCACCAGCTATTGTTTGGACAGTTGGTCCAAAGGAGTTATACTTGATTTCAAGATATGTTGTCTCACTCTGAAAAGGGTATTCAAATATGCATTATGTTTCCTGAGTCTTTTGGAGAAGTTTGACAAGAACTTAGGAAAACTGGTCTGGCAGGGCTACTAGGACAATAAGCCTAGTTTAGCACCCGGTTGGGATCTTGGCTTGGTAAAGTGATTTGGTTGAATCCACTGATGGGATTGAGGGACATTGAGATGTTTTCCAAGATGTAGATTGGGTGGTGGCACTATAAACTATTTTTGCACTCTGATTTGGGGAGGTTGTAATGGATCAAAGGAGATAATCCTTGTAGAAGCCTAGTTGGTGTGTGTGAAAAAAACTTGTGAAGTCCCTCATCATTTGCAGAATGAAGACCACAATACCACCTCTGCATCACGTGGTATCAGAGCGGGTAAGTTCTGGGATTTGGAAGGTTGAAGGTCCTTTGTTGAATCCTTGGAGTTGAAGTATCCTCCTTGTGTGTTCCAAAGTGGTGACTGGAAACCAGATGAATCCTAGGATGGGGAAGGTGTTCTTGACAAGGTTAGGGAGAGAGGCATATAATGCTTACAAGGAGTAGCTGGAGGATGGAAGAAAGAGAAGAGAAAGGGAAGAAAAGAGAAAGAGGGAAAGAGAAGAAGCCGAGAAGAGAGAGGAAGAAAGGTTGAAGAAATTTGAAGAGGATTTGGATAAGAGTATTGAGAAGTGGGAGAAGATAGCATTACTCTTGGAGCAAGCAACAAATGAAGATGAAGAAGATTGTCATGAAGGGCTTGAAACTGAAATTTTTTTGCAGGTAGGGGCAATGATGTGTCCTTTGGTGATAAATGATGGTGAGCAGCATGAGAGCATGGTTGTAGAGGGAGCCAAGATGACCAAGGAGTTGTTGGTATGCCAAGGAAAAAGGCTTGAGGAGGAAGACCAACAAGAGGTGGTAGTAGGGGTGAAACAACCTACCTATGGGGTCACGAGTGTGGCTAAAGAAGCAGCCATGGATGCTGAAGAAAACCTGGAGTGCCGAGAGGAGAGGCAAGGTATGCAAGGTGCATTGGTCTCTATGAGGAGAGACTCAAGACTCAAGACTTGAAGATGAGAAAGGGTTAAAGATTGCAACAGTTGAGGCTAAAGAAGAAATGGAGAATGAGGATCAGACTGAAGTTTACATTTTTCCCATGGGAGGCAATCGGATTTTATGGATGTTTGAGCTCTTGTTGGAGCAGCATCATGCTAAGATATTTTGGATCACTTGTGTTGATCTCTATAAGCCAAAGGTGAAGATTAAAGGTTTTTATTTGCTGACATGTTTGTACTGGCAGGTTTCTAAGAGTACTTGGAAAGTTTTCAAAGTTGAGGAGTATGGTGCATGAGCACCCAGAACAAAGCATGAACCATGGAGGCATACCAGGGTCACTGATAGATCCTTGGATAGATTTGAGAGAAAACATGACTTCAAGGGTCATTTGATGTCAAAAATGACTTTAAAACATCTTCTACGTCTATTTCACATCTTTTGGACCACTTTTGCATGGTTGACCAAAGTTGACCACTTCAACACTTCATCATGGAACCAAAGGATCCAATTGGTACCAAGAGCCGACGAGATGAAGTCTACAATCATTGAAAGAGACCACTATTGAACTCTACGACCTTATCAAACACAAAAGAAACCAAATGACCTTAGTACATTTTTGCATTAAAAAGATGACATGGGTCATGAGTGTCTAGAGGGTTCTTGGTGCTCGTGAACCAATTTTACAAGCAAGTATTGGATTTCTTCACCCCAAACTTCTAAACTTCATTATTTTATCCTTAGACATGTCACGTATGGTCCAAAGCCATAATTTCCATCACTTGGAACCCTCATCAGCTCACCCTTTTTTCAGATGCTTAGTCTACCTATGCGAAACAAGCCTACTACATGAAGATATTAGGCTAGTGTATCACAAAAATGACCTCTAACACACTCCCCTGCCCCTGCAAACTTATGGAACATAAAACCCATCAAAAGACCCTCTATTCCCATAATTTATTGAATATTTTAACAGTGAAATGGGTCTCAAAGCATAATTTTATGATTCAAAACCACACACTTAGGTTTTTTAGGACTATTTTTTGTAAAATCGCTTTAACTTCCACAAATATCAATGAAAATGTGCCAAATTTAATGCAAACGAAAGAAGATTCAGAGGACCATGCAACCAAATAGGATTTACATCAGTTTCAAGGTGTACCCGACCATACAAAGCTCTGCAAGAACAAGAAATTCAAAAAAACGCAGGGAATCAGAGATAGTTTTATTGCTTTCATCATCCAAATCATATCCAATCCTCCCTTGGTCGATGACACAAGGTATCTACATGCTTATACATCATCTCCAACTGTTACAACTTCCATTTGAATACTAGTTAAGTAAAAATCAACACTTCTCTATTACGACAACTTGTGCAAGAAAATGTTGCTCAACAAATTTTATAACTACAGTATGAATTTGTACAACTTCATTGCAAATTTCAAAAGATGACCTTGAATGACATGATAATATGGATCGTACAATCCATACAAGGCAAAAGAACAATAAAAAACGTGAGAAATGCATTGAAAATTAAGGGTTTCATTCATCAAATTCATATTCAAGAAGTTTTTCAACCCGAAACTTGAGTTGGAAGGTTGCATTTGTACATTTTCCATCATATAAATGTTGGCAAAATGGTCAGTGCTCCCCTCAGGATTCGTGACATGGCTTAACCGCCTCCTGTGTCTTCTATAAGTCTAGTGGTTGTATCGGGCATTAAGAGGTTGATCTTTTTGTGCAACAACAACCACTACTTGTAACAAGTGGTATCAGAGCTTGGTCACATGTTCGAATCCCCTCGGGTAATGCTGAGGGGGATATTGTTGGCAAAATGTTCAGTGCTCCCCCCAAGATTTGTGACATGGCTTAACTGCCTCCTATGTCTTCTATAAGTCTAGTCATTATATCGGGCATTAACAGGTGGATCTTTTGGTACAACAACAACCACTACTTGTAACAATAAACTGCGTCAACTGTCCACGCAACCATTTTATTAACAAAAACACCTTTTTGACATTTTTTGCTGAGTTGGTTGACAATTTTTTGAGCAAAATGAGAACATTTTTTTGCAACCTTTACAATATTTGACCAATAGACTTAAAACTTTCCAAATTAAATCAATATGGTCCGAAATAAGTCAAAGTTAATCATTGTAATAAGTGTGAGGATATTATAAAGTGCTCTGTCTTTCGTGATCTAGTAATATTGTTACTTATTACTTTTATCAGGTTGTGTTTTGTAATCTAGTAATATTGTTACTTATTACTCTTATCATGTTGTGTACTAACATTTGTTCGACTTTAAAAATACTTTGTATGTAGCACAAGAAACAGATTTATAGTTTACGTAATAATTATGATTAATCTTATCTATTTTTCTCTCTTGTCAGAATAGCTTCAGGCAATAGGCGCCTATGGCTGGATTGCTGTGAAGTTAGCTTCTATTTTTGCTAGGTTCGTCAGTATACCTCATTCTTATATCTTATTTTATTTTTTAAATCATAATAGAAATCTTTAATCTCTTCCTATGCGTATCATAATCATTTTCATTCTATGCTTCATATTTCTCTTCTATGTCTTATGTGTTTACTATGTCTTGCATCTTTTGTGTGTTTTATTTGGGTCTTACGTGCTTTGTGTGTTTGCTCCTTGTTTTGTGTGTTTTTTTCATGTCTTGCGTTCAAACTTTGTGCCTTACGTGTTTGCATCATGTTTGATTCTTGTCTTCTTTGTGTAAACTTTAAGCCCTATACGTCTCTTCTTCATGTTGTGTATTGATTAAATTTTTTAGTGTGTGTAATACATTTTGAAGCTGACAATTAATTTGAAGTGAATAGCTTACATATGAATGTCTCATTATCTCTTTGACTACTATGAATCTGTGTTTCTTATCATTTTCAATATAGACATCTTAAATGTCATGAATGCCACGTGTTTTAACTTTATTTCGTGTTTGACATTTGCATTTCTTGTTTTGCTTAGGTGATTTGTGACTTTTTAATCTGAATAATAATCTCTAATCTCTTGCTGTGTGTATCATAATCATTTATATTCTATGCTTCCTTATTGTGTTTCCTGTTTTATGTGTTTGAAATATGTATTACTTCTTTTATGTGTTTGCTTCATGTTTAAATGCTTTGTGTGTTAGCTCTATGTTTTGTGTGTTTTTTCATTAACTTGAATTTATGCTTTGTGCCCCTTACGTGTTTGCATCATGTCTACTTTATGTGTTTGCTGGATGTTTTATTTTTTTTCTTCCTAACTTGCATATATGTTTTGTGCGTTATGTGTTTGCATCATGTCTACCCTGGGCATGCTTTATGCCTTATGTGTTTTATCTTCATGTTCTGAATTTCTGCGAAATGATATTAGGTATTAATTGATTTCTTTAAAAGTGTTTTGTTCATTAACATTCCAATTACATTCTTGTTGATTGTCTTGCATGTCATGTGTGCCTTACGTGTTTTGCATCATACTTTTTTTCCTATACGTCTCTTCTGCACGTTGTGTATTGATTAAATTCTTTAATGTGTGTAATACATTTTGAAGCTAACAATTGGTTTGAAGTGAAGAGCTTACATATGAATGTCTTATTACATCTTTGACTACTATGAATCTGTTTCCTATCATTTTCAATATAGACATCTTAAATTTCATGAATGCCACGTGTTTTAACTCTCTTGTGTGTTTGACATCCGTGTTTCTTGTTTTACGATGTGATCTGTGACTTTCTAATCTGAATAATAATCTCTAATCTCTTGTTGTGTGTATCATAATCATTTATATTCTATGTTTCCTTATTGTGTTTGCTGTCTTATGTGTTTGAAATATGTTTTGCTTATTTTATGTGTTTTATTCACGCCTTACATGCTTTGTGTGTTTGCTCTGTATTTTGTATGTTTTTTCTGTAACTTGCATATATGCTTTGTGCCCCTTACGTGTTTGCATCATGTCTACTCTATGTGTTTGCTCGATATATTTTTTTTCTTCCTAACTTGCATATATGATTTGTGCGTTATGTGTTTGTATCATGTCTACTCTAGGCATGTTTTATGCCTTTTGTGTTTTATCTTTATGTTTTGAATTTCTACGAAATGATATTGTGTATTGATTGATTTCTTTACTATATTTTATTCGTAAACATTCCATTTACATTTTTGTTGATTGTCTTGCATGTCATGTGTGTTTTCTCTAAGTATAATTTGTTTTATTCATATCTTTCTATTGTATGCTTTATGTCGTATGTGTGTCTTCATATTCATATTTTACATTCCATTTACATTTTTGTTGATTGTCTTGCATGTCATGTGTGTTTTCTCTAAGTATAATTTGTTTTATTCATATCTTTCTATTGTATGCTTTATGTCGTATGTGTGTCTTCATATTTTATATTTTCTCTAAATGACATTGCACATTCATTATATTCATCAATGTGTTTGTTGTGTTTTGGGGATGCAGTTTGTATGTAACTATGCTTCATTACCTCTTCGACTGAAATTCTTTATTTGCTATTGTTTTCATTAAATAAATGCTGATTGGCTTGCATTGCAATTATTTTTATCATATTGTTTATTAACATTTTTTTGACTTTATAAACACTTTGTACGGAAGACAAGAAATGAATTCACAATTTAGATAATCATTATCATTTATGTTACCTATTTTTTCCTCGACTCGCTAATAACATACATTTATTATTACCGTCATGATTTTTTTATTGTTTGAGTAGAAAAAGGGGGGTTGACCAAGGCAAAGCCCCTACAACACAATGTTTTTCTTTCTTTGATGTGTGTAGGTGCATAATAGATGTTTTTGTAGTACGACAATGACATATAGATAGAGAAGAAAATGGATCATATTTTCAAATTTACAACAGTATAAAATCGCATGCCACTGGTGCTTGACACTTTATATTTTTCTGGACTATAGATTTTGATTATACTGTCTTTGCTCAGAACATTTCTCACATTGGCTCTTGTCAAAACATACTCAGGTTACTAACATCCTGCATTGGAATTTAGCAAACTCATCTTCAACTTTCATTTCCAGGTCCTATTGCGTATCTCTTTATTACATCTGATCTATTCTTCTATAGTTGTGTTTTGTATTTTCTGCTTTATGTTAAACTTTTTCAATTTATCGTTATTTATCCAGCTCATAGTTCATACTAAGATATCATCATTCATAGGTAATACTTGCAAGACGTCGATAAGATTTCATATGGAACTTTACTCAAACAAACGCTTCACAACTAAGGTAGTTATTTTTTATTATGTTATTCTCCTTTTCGTCTATTCCTATAAGAGAATACAATTGTAGTTATGGTTATAATAGGTTTTGTGGAGGTGGGAACACTAACATAGGATTACACAAATCCCTATACAATATAATATTTTAGTATCTTTCATGTATGGAATGGCCAATCTGGAGGATTCAAAATAAGAAATTCACTTAGATTGATATAGCCTACCGCGATGAATAATTACAGACTTCGAATAGTTCTAAATCCTATGTCATTAATGACCATAACTATTGTCTTGTTGATTTTGATTCAGATTTAGATGATAGCACGAGGTTTTGCTCATATCATTCCCAAGAGATACTCTTGTTAGAATAGTTTCAGGACACTAGCGCCTATGGTTGGATTGTTGACAAGCTAACTTCAACTTACTGTGTCAGGTTCCTCGCTATATCTTATTGACAAACCGGTTTTCATCGTTTGAATCACAATAGCATATTCTAATCTTTTGCTATTTTTATCATAATCAGTCATGGTATATTTCCATGTGGTTGCCAAAATTGATTATGAAAATATTGACCAGTTCTGTAGGTGATTGAGAGGAGGATCGAGACCTTAGTCTACCAAAATATTGCGTTCATGCTACCCTTTTTTTAAAGTAGAAGGGTATTCCCCAACTAGCTCGTCAGCAATAGATTTCAATCCTTAGTCTAAGACAACACACATCTAATGACACAAATGAACAGTTTTTAGAAGACATGTTTACTCTTGAGAAACTGCTCGTGGGTGAAAATCCATAAAATGAAAGCTTATGTCCAATTAGTGTTTCAAAATGGGATTACAATGGAATAATTACCCATGTTCTTAATGGACAATACCTTTAAACAACTAAAACAACTCTCAATTATCGTGAGTAGCTTACACAATCACTTTGCTTGCTGCTGCTTCTACAAGGACAATTTCTAAAGGAAAAGTATTCTCTACAAGAACTGCACTCACTGCTTTCTAAGATGATATATCTGGCTAAATCTGTAGTTTGCATAGAGAGAGAGAGAGAACAAGGCCATAAAACTTGGATCAAAATAAATTGCATTTCGTGCTACCCTTAAGTTGACGGAGTTGGTTTATGTGCTGGTGAAGCATAGAAGGCTCTTTGTAGAGTAAGATTGCATTGGAAAACTAGAAAGGGTTACTTCTTCCCTAGGAAGAGGCTTTTAAAGTTCATGGTAAAGAACACTAATCTGTATTTGACAGTTGATGTTTCCACATCTTGAAAACCTCTCAAGGAAGTAGTATTAAGCCATGTGATTTATGTTTGAAAAAACAAATTTAACATTCTCAGTGCATCTCTCCTCAACCAAACGATTGTTCAACATTGAAAATATGGTTACCATGCATGTCTGATGCAGAGGCATAGTGGACCCAATCAGACTTCCAAATCATTTAGGAAAAATTCTTCAAACTCTTAGTGAGATACAACTTCTGACATAAATTATCTTAACAATGACTCTATTCCAACTGGGATCAACCCACAATGTCGTCACCTACCTATTCGTGACTCGCCAAATTATGCTTCAATGTCTGACCTCTTTGACTTAGGTCTCTCTCAAGCTTCAATACACTCCAACCTTATGCTCACCTTCACTCAACAACTTCTATCCTGGTGCAGGAGCACCTAGGACAAATCATGAACCATGGAGGCATACCAGGCTCACTGATAGATCCTTGGATGGATTTGAGAGAAAACATGACCTCAAGGGTCATTTGATGTTGTAATAGAGCTTAAAGGTCATTTGATAATGTTTTGTAATCCTTTGTGAAGGACTATGCATTGTAAGCAATTAAATGGCATTGGTGAGGGATAAGGGTACCTAGAGGTCACTAGGAGTGATTAAGTTAATCCTAGGTTAGTTGGATTGGATAAAGACCTATAAGGTCTATAATGGATGTAAAATGGCCAAGAGAGCCAACAAATGATGTAGAAGCACTTGAAGTGCTAAAATATGAAATTTGCCTATATTGGCAAAATCAGGCCTAGTAAGGCTTGAATGAGGGTTTTATAAGGTTTTAGATGTTTTGGGGATTAGGATAGAATCCAATAACCTTTGAAAGGTTAAAAAAATCAAGTAAGAAGACTAAATTTGTTGAAGTTGACAACTAGAAAACAAAACTTAATCACAACTAATTGTAACAGTCATTATAACTGACTGTGATGGTTTTGCAGTGGTTAACCGTCCTTTGAGAGGCTTATTTGATAGTTTAGGTGTGTGTTTCAGATACAGGGGAGTAAGGAGAGATAGGAGGGTAGTTTGGTGTCGAAGAAACAATGTAATATATGTTTTGATTCAATAAAATGTAAATTCATTTCAAAAGACCCTGTCACTGTCCGTGAGGGTACAATCAGTGTATTTGATGCACAAAACTTCTCATTTATGTATAGTATGGATAGAAATGGGTTGGTCTAATATGGTTGTTCATTCTTTCATTGATTTGGACTATCTTATGGGTTATTGAACATGTAAATCTTCCTTTTGTGATGACTGTTCCTGGACCGTGGGCAGGGATCACAGTCATTTTGATTTGGAGCCACAGTGAATTCATGTGATCCTTCACTTCTAGAGTTGGAATGGAATGTGGAAGGATGTATGGATTAGATACTAATGTACCAAATATGTGTTTGTTGCAGGGTATGCAAGGAATGTGAAGATCAAATTGCTGATTACTTGTAAAATGGTGGTTGGAGGGTCACTTGCATTAGGACCAGTCATGGTCTGAAGGTTGTCCATTGGAGAGTCACTTTTTATGATTTGGATTGTCATAATATGATCATAGGAAGGTGTTGGATCCACTGAGCGGATCTAGAAGTGTGTGGAGGTGCTTGGGTGAGGAAGTCCTAGGGTTATAGGCCTAGGATGGAGGGTTTGGTGGATAGGACATAAAAACTTAATGAATTGTCTTTAAAATATGAAAATCCTTTGATTTAGGGGGTATGGAAACTCTGTTTGTGGTGAAGGAAGTTTGGTAGTGTATCCAAGTAGCACTTGCCTTGTATTTGGAGGCCTAATAGAGGGCTAATAGGCAGTGCACCAGCAATTGTTTGGACAGTTGGTCCGAAGGAGGTATACTTGATTTCAAGATATGTTGTCTCACTCTGAAAAGGGTATTCAAATATGCATTATGTTTCTTGAGTCTTTTGGAGAAGTTTGACAAGAACTTAGGAAAACTGGTCTGGCAGGGCTACTAGGACAATAAGCCTAGTTTAGCACCCGGTTTGGGATCTTGGCTTGGTAAAGTGATTTGGTTGAATCCACTGATGGGATTGAGGGACATTGAGATGGTTTCCAAGATGTAGAGTGGGTGGTGGCACAATAAACCATTTTTGCACTCTTATTTGGGGAGGTTGTAATGGATCAAAGGAGATGATTCTTGTAGATGCCTAGTTGGTATGTGTGAAAAAAAGTTGTGGAGTCCCTAATCATTTGCAGAATGAAGACCACCATACCACCTCTGCATCAAGTTGTATCAGAGCGGGTAAGTTCTGGGATTTGGAAGGTTGAAGGTCCTCTGTTGAATCCTTGGAGTTGAAGTATCCTCCTTGTGTGTTCCAAAGTGGTGACTGGAAACCAGAAGAATCCTAGGATGGGGAAGGTGTTCTTGACAAGGTTTGGAGAGAAAGGCATATAATGCTTACAAGGAGTAGCTGGAGGATGGAAGAAAGAGAAGAAAAGAGAAAGAGGGGAAGAGCAGAAGCCAAGAGGAGAGAGGAAGAAAGGTTGAAGAAATTTGAAGAGGATTTGGATAAGAGTATTGAGAAGTGGGAGAAGATAGCATTACTCTTGGAGCAAGCAAGAAATAAAGATGAAGAAGATTGTCATGAAGGGCTTGAAACTGAAAATTTTTTGTAGGTAGGGGCAATGATGTGTCCTTTGGTGATGAATGATGATGAGCAGCATGAGAGCATGGTTGTAGAGGGAGCCAAGATGACCAAGGAGTTGTTGGTATGCCAAGGAGAAAGGCATGAGGAGGAAGACCAACAAGAGGTGGTAGTAGGGGTGAAATAACCTGCCTATGGGGTCATGAGTGGCTAAAGAAGCAGCCATGGATGCTGAAGAAAACTTGGAGTGCCGAGAGGAGAGGCAAGGTATGCAAGGTGCATTGGTCTCTATGAGGAGAGACTCAAGACTCAAGACTTGAAGATGAGAAAGGGTTAAAGATCGCAACAATTGAGGCTAAAGAAGAAATGCAGAATGAGGATCGTACTGAGGTTTACATTTTGCCCATGGGAGGCAATTGGATTTTATGGATGTTTGAGCACTTGTTGGAGCAGCATCATGCTAAGATATTTTGGATTACTTGTCTTGATCTCTATAAGCCAAAGGTGAAGATTAAAGGTTTTTATTTGCTGACATGTTTGTACTTGCAGGTTTCTAAGAGGATTTGGAAAGTTTTCAAAGTTGAGGATTATGGCGCATGAGCATGAACCATGGAAGCATACCAGGGTCACTGATAGATCCTTGGATAGATTTGAGAGAAAACATGACTTCAAGGGTCATTTGATGTCAAAAATGACTTTAAAACATCTTCTACCTCTATTTCACATCTTTTGGACCACTTTTTCATGGTTGACCAAAGTTGACCACTTCAACACTTCATCATGGAACAAAATGATCCAATTGGCAGCAAGAGGCTACAAGATGAAGTCTACAATCATTGAAAGAGAGCACTATTGAACTCTATGACCTTATCAAACACAAAAGAAACCAAATGACCTTATTACATTTTTGCATTAAAAAGACGACATGGGTCATGAGTGTCTAGAGGGTTCTTGGTGCTCGTGAACCAATTTTACAAGCAAGTATTGGATTTCTTCACCCCAAACTTCTAAACTTCATTATTTTATCCTTAGACATGTCACGTATGGTCCAAAGCCATAATTTCCATCACTTGGAACCCTCATCAGCTCACCCTTTTTTCAGACGCTTAGTCTACCTATGCGAAACAAGCCTACTACATGAAGATATTAGGCTAGTGTATCACAAAAATGACCTCTAACACACTCCCCTGCCCCTGCAAACTTATGGAACATAAAACCCATCAAAAGACCCTCTATTCCCATAATTTATTGAATATTTTAACAGTGGAATGGGTCTCAAAGCATAATTTTATGATTCAAACCCACACACTTAGGTTTTTTAGGACTATTTTTTGTAAAATCGCTTTAACTTCCACAAATATCAATGAAAATGTGCCAAATTTAATGCAAACGAAAGAAGATTCAGAGGACCATGCAACCAAATAGGATTCACATCAGTTTCAGGGTGTACACGACCGTACAAAGCTCTGCAACAACAAGGAATTTAAAAAAACACAGGGAATTAGAGATAGTTTTATTGCTTACACGATCCAAATCATATCCAATCCTCGCTTGGTCGATGACACAAGGTATTTACATGCTTATATATCATGTCCAATGGTTACAATTCCATTTGAATACTAGTTAAGTAAAAATCAACGCTTCTCTATTACGACAACTTGTGCAAGAAAATGTTGCGCAACAAATTTTATAACTATAGTATAAATTTTACAACGTCATTGCAAATTTCAAAAGATGACCTCAAATGACATGATAATATGGATCGTCCAATCCATACAAAGCAAAAGAACAATAAAAAATGTGAGAAATGCACTGAAAATTAAGGGTTTCATTCATCAAATTCATATTCAAGAAGTTTTTCAACATGAAACTTGAGTTGGAAGGTTGCATTTGTACGTTTTCCATCATATAAATGTTGGCAAAATGGTCAGCGCTCCCCTGGGGGTTCGTGACATGGCTGAACCGCCTCTTGTGTCTTGTATAAGTTTAGTGGTTGTATCGGGCATTAAGAGGTCGATCTTTTGGAGCAACAACAACCACTACTTGTAACAAGTGGTATTAGAGGTTGGTCACAGGTTCGAATCCCCTCGGGTAACGCTGAGGGAGATATTGTTGGCAAAATGGTGAGTGCTCCCGTTGGGATTCATGACATGGCTTAACTGCCTCCTATGTCTTCTATAAGTCTAGTGGTTATATCAGGCATTAACAGGTGGATCTTTTGGTCCAACGACAACCACTACTTGTAACAGTAAACTGCGTCAACTGTCCACGCAATCATTTTATTAACAAAAACACCTTTTTGACATTTTTTGCTGAGTTGGTTGACAATTTTTTGAGCAACATGAGAACATTTTTTTGCAACCTTTACAATATTTGACCAATAGACTTAAAACTGTCCAAATTAGATCAATATGGTTCGAAATGGTCATAAGTGACCGTGTCACACTCAAAAACATCTATCCAAATTACAAACGAAAAATTGGACAACAATGCATGTATGAGGCGCTTGATGCCCCTGCATCATGTATTGCTTTGTCATTCGCAAAGCGTGGATGGACAATCTCTTTAATCTACTTATATATTTCTCGAGCAATAAGTCAAAGTTAATCATTGTAATAAGTGTGAGGATATTATAAATTGCCCTGTCTTTCGCGATCTAGTAATATTGTTACTTATTACTTTTATCAGGTTGTGTTTTGTAATCTAGTAATATTGTTACTTATTACTTTTATCATGTTGTGTACTAACATTTGTGTACTAATTATGATTAATCTTATCTATTTTTCTCTCTTGTCAGAATAGCTTTAGGGAACAGACGCCTATGGCTGGATTGTTGTGAAGTTAGCTTCAATTTTTTTTGCCAGGTTACTCAATATACCTCATTCTTATATCTTCTTTTCTTTTTTAAATCATAATAGAAATCTTTAATCTCTTCATATGTGTATCATAATCATTTTCATTCTATGCTTCATATTTCTCTTCTATGTCTTATGTGTTCACTCTATGCCTTGCATCTTTTGTGTGTTTTATTTGTGTCTTACGTGCTTTGTGTGTTTGCTCTTTGTTTTGTGTGTTTTTTGTCATGTCTTGCGTTCAAACTTTGTGCCTTACGTGTTTGCATCATATTTGATTCTTGTCTTCTTTGTGTATACTTTATGCCCTATACAGCTCTTCTTCACGTTGTGTATTGATTAAATTTTTTAGCGTGTGTAATACATTTTGAAGCTGACAATTGGTTTGAAGTGAATAGCTTACATATGAATGTCTCATTATCTCTCTAACTACTATGAATCTGTGTTTCTTATCATTTTCAATATAGACATCTTAAATGTCATGAATGCCACGTGTTTTAACTTTATTTTGTGTTTGACATTTGCATTTCTTGTTTTGCGTATGTGATCTGTGACTTTTTAATCTGAATAATAATCTCTAATCACTTGCTCTGTGTATCATAATCATTTATATTCTATGCTTCCTTATTGTGTTTCCTGTTTTATGTGTTTGAAATATGTATTACTTCTTTTATGTGTTTGCTTCATGTCTAAATGCTTTGTGTGTTTGCTCTATGTTTTGTGTGTGTTTTCATTAACTTGAATTTATGCTTTGTGCCCCTTACCTGTTTGCATCATGTCTATTTTATGTGTTTGCTGGATGTTTTATTTTTTTTCTTCTTAACTTGCATATATGCTTTGTCCCTTATGTGTTTGCATCATGTCTACTTTGGAGATGCTTTATGCCTTATGTGTTTTATCTTCATGTTCTGAATTTCTGCGAAATGATATTAGGTATTGATTGATTTCTTTAAGAGTGTTTTGTTCGTTAACATTCCAATTACATTTTTGTTGATTGTCTTGCATGTCATGTGTGCCTTACGTGTTTTGCATCATTTTGATTCTTCTATCTTCTTTGTGTATACTTTATGCCCTATATGTCTCTTCTGCACATTGTGTATTGATTAAATTATTTAGTGTGTGTAATACATTTTGAAGCTGACAATTGGTTTGAAGTGAAGAGCTTACATATGAATGTCTTATTACTTTTCTGACTACTATGAATCTGTTTCCTATCATTTTCAATATAGACATCTTAAATGTCATGAATGCCACGTGTTTTAACTCTCTTGTGTGTTTGACATCTATGTTTCTTGTTTTACGTATGTGATCTGTGTCTTTTTAATCTGAATAATAATTTCTAATCTCTTGTTGTGTGTATCATAATCATTTATATTCTATGTTTCGTTATTGTGTTTGCTTTCTTATGTGTTTGAAATATGTCTTGCTTCTTTTAAGTGTTTGATTCATGCCTTACATGCTTTGTGTGTTTGCTCTATATTTTGTATGTTTTTTCTGTAACTTGCATATATGCTTTGTGCCCCTTATGTGTTTGCATCATGTCTACTCTATGTGTCTGCTCGATGTTTTCTTTTTTTCTTTTTAATTTGCATATATGCTTTGTGCGTTATGTGTTTGTATCATGTCTACTCTAGGCATGTTTTATGTCTTATGTGTTTTATCTTCATGTTCTGAATTTCTACGAAATGATAGTGTATTTATCGATTTCTTTACTGTATTTTGTTTGTTAACATTCCATTTACATTTTTGTTGATTGTTTTGAATGTCATGTGTGTTTTCTTTGTGTATAATTTGTTTTATGCATGTCTGTCTATTTATGCTTTATGTCGTATGTGTGTCTTCATATTTTATATTTTCTCTAAATGACATTGCACATTCATTATATTCATCAATGTGTTTGTTTTGTTTTGGGGATGCAGTTTGTATGTAAATATGCTTCATTACCTCTTTGACTGAAAGTCTTTATTTGCTATCATTTTTATTAAATACATGCTGATTGGCTTTCATTGCAATTGTTTTTATGATATTGTTTATTAACATTTTTTTGACTTTATAAACACTCTGTACGGAACACAAGAAATGGATTCACAATTTAGGTAATCATTATCATTTATGTTACCTATGTTTTCCTCGACTCACTAATAACATACATTTATTATTACCGTCATGATTTTTTTATGGTTTGAGTAGAAAAAGGGGGGTTGACCAAGGCAAGCCCCTACAACACAATGTTTTTCTTTCTTTGATGTGTATAGGTGCATAATAGATGTTTTTGTAGTACGACAATGACATATAGATAGAGAAGAAAATGGAACATATTTTCAAATTTACAACAGTATAAAATCACATGCCACTGGTGCTCGACACTACTTTATTCATTTCTGGACTACAGATTTTGATTATATTGTCTTTGCTCAGAACATTTCTCACGTTGGGTCTTGTCAAAACATACTCAGGTTACTAACATCTTGCATTGGAATCTAGCAAACTCATCTTCAACTTTCATTTCCAGGTTCTATTCCGTATCTCTTTGTTAAATCTGATCTATTCTTCTATAGTTGTGTTTTGTATTTTCTGCTTTAAGTTAAACTTTTTCAATTTTTTCTTATTTATCCTGCTGATAGCTCATACTAAGATATCATTGTTCGCAGGTAATACTTGCGAGAGTTCGACAAGATTTCATATGGAACTTTACTCAAATAAACGCTTCACAATGAAGGTAGTTATTTTTTATTATTTTATTCTCCTTTTCCTCTATTCCTATAGGAGAATACAATTGTAGTTATGATTATAATAGGTTTTGTGGAGGTGCGAACACTAACATAGGATTACACAAATCCGTATACAATATAATATTTTAGTGTCTTTCATTTATGGAATGGCCAATCTAGAGGATTTAGAATAAGAAATTCACTTAGATTGATATAGCCTACCGCGATGAATAATTAATGACCATAACTATTGTCTTGTTGATTTTGATTCAGAGTTATATGATAGCACGAGGTTTTGCTCATATCATTCCCAAGAGATACTCTTTTTAGAATAGTTTCAGGACACTAGCGCCTATGGTTGGATTGTTGCCAAGTTAACTTCAACTTACTGTGTGAGGTTCCTGCCTATATCTTATTGACAAACCTGTTTTCATCGTTTGAATCACAATAGCATATTCTAATCTCTTGCTATTTTTATCATAATCAGTCGTGGTATATTTCCATGTGGTTGCCAAAATTGATCATCAAAATATTGACCAGGTCTGTAGGTGATTGAGAGGAGGATCGAGACCTTATTTTCAACTTAGTCAAACACTTATATTAGGACTTGGGCATAGGGTATTACTAGTTCTTTCACATTTTGGCCTATGCCTTAGTAGCCCTCTAAATAGGCTTACCGGGGCATAACTCTTTGAGATACCATTTTGGTCATTTAATGATACTTAATTTGTGGACGGGGTTACTTTGGAACAAAGACCTCATTATTTGACTGATAATTTGAAACTAAGCTTAATTAAGCCACTTTTTGATGCAGTGGAAGCAATGATGAAATAGACATCTCAACAGTGATTTCAAATATTTTGTTACTTGGGTACAGATAAGAGTTTCCAACAATTAGAAGCCAAGAGTTGACCGGTTCATGGCAACATAGACCAAGCATGGCAACATGCCCAATTGGGGCCTAGAATACTGAGATTAGACTCCTCGTAAGCTAATGTGTCTGTAACATCTCTGGATCATACCCAGTTGGCCAAATTCAACTATTCCCTTCACAATGCCCAACTAGACCTACCCAAATATGAGTCCTTAGACAATAACTCTCCAATTACTGACCTTGGTTACAAAAGGAGACCATTTCAGATGTATTTTTTGATGAGTCACAAGATACCAAGAGGAATTGCCAACCTTCTTCAGAATAAATTAATGAAAAGCAGACTATTCACTATTTTGGACCCACAATTAGGTCTCCTCTCCAAAGGGAATGCTCTAAAAACAAGTCTCACTTCCAATATAATGCTCGAAACACATGACACTAAGATCAAAACCAATAAATCCACCTTTAGACAGCCTAGAGCTCTAAATTTTTTCCTAAAACTCACAAGTACACTCACAGTCATGGGAAAAGAGCATTTTCAATGATAATAACAGAGCCAGGGCATCAATATATTCCTTCCACACTAATAGTACTTCAAGCAGAGCTCGAACCCTCAACTCCTTTTCTCTGTCCATTGAAGCTTTCCATCTAGCTTCAAGAATTTCTAGTGACAATCAGGTACAATCATGAGAAGTTCAATAGGAGAGAGGTTGAATTTGTAGATATAGTGAACTACTGCTTCTTCTATTTTCCTCCTATCTTCTTCATTGGCCAATTGATATCTTCTTTTGACAGAACGCATTCCACTAAATTCTCTCAATCCTGCTATGAATTGATCAATTGTTTGCTTTATCCTTCTTGGAGGATCCTCCTTTACCGGTTTACCGAAAGTCCTCTTTCTGACTAGAGGAATTGTTTCTTCCGTTTATGTTCCTTCTTGTTCTTCTTCTTGAGTGTTGTGTACCAGATGATCTCTTTTCCGTTGGGTCTTGTTTTGTTCAGTCATCGATTTCTTCTTTGGTGTCGGGGTCCTTTTCGTGTACACATTTTTGATTGGTGCCCTTTTCTTCAAATTCTATTGAATCTCTTCAAAGGTACCAAACCAGTTGGCAGAGTGATCTAGGTTAGCTTCAATCAAGGCATCAGCATATGCCTTGGCTATCTTGGTGGTGATCTCGTAACCCAATTCAGGAGCATATCCTATTCTCGGTTCCACTACTTGAATAATGATGGATCAGTGGAAACCAGAAAACATACATCATCCTTATATGAGTCAACAATAGTTGACGACACCCGTTCTCTTGCATGCATTCTCAGTTGGAATGCCTAAAAGTAATTGGTCATTACTTTATTGAACTGGTTTCCCAGGTGGTTAGCCATTTCACTTATTTGGTGCATAACCGGTTGATCGGTTCCCCATGTCACCTTTTAAATTCTCGGGAAGAAATTTGCATAGTAGAAGTAGAGACATACCAGTAGGGTTCCGTACTTCATGGATTTCTTCTTAACAATGCTGAGGTTCTTCATATTTTCAAACATCTGGCTTGGAGCATTCCACAGAGATCATCCTTGGCGTGGTCATGCATTATTCGGTGAGCGGCATGGATGGCTCCTCCCAGTATGCTATTCAGGTTGCTGGATTGATAGATTTTGTAACCTATCACAGTGGATGCGAACCAAACTCCTTCGTCTTCGATATCGTTCACGGTCATAAGTCGACTATCACATTTTGACTTTGTCAGCTTAGTGACGATAGCATTCGAGATAGTTCTTAGGGATAATGCTTTCCCTTCCTGATTGTACCCGATCACTCTATGCTGGTCTTCCTTCGTGATGTCATTGGATGCTCCTTTTATGAGCCAAAATCATGGTTCATGAAGTTGACTGAGTACCAGTCCACTAGTACATTTGAGGCCATATTTCGACGGCCATTTGTTGGATTTGCAATGCCTATTTGTTGACAATTTGATAGATGTGTCCTTTGGCATTTTTGCGTTGCAAATTGCAACGGAAGTGATATCCGTGAGTATTTCGACATCCTTTTCCGTCGGAACTTGCTGCATTAGTAACAACTTTTCTATGGGATTTCATACGGTATATCTATGGGAACTTCGACAAACATCCGTTGAAGAGTCTGTCGGATTGGGGACGGATATGCAATGATTCGGAGAGATAGCATTCCAGTCGGTAATGTCTTTCGAAAAGGTACCCTCTCCGATATTATAACGGTCGGAAGTGCGAAAGATAGGCAGCGACTCTCCGACAGGAAAACTCGTCGGACGTATAGCACTGCTGTCGAAATAAATATGAGTTCTAGCGAAAAAGCGACGGATACACACATTAAAGATAACAGAGCTCAAGAGACCTTCATAGTTGGTCTCCATCTTTGGTCCATATTACCGACAAACGTTTTACATTTAGTTAGCTCATCAAATGCGGCAATTTGAAAGAATTTAATGGATGATATTTTCATGTATAACGTACATTATTTTAGTTTGACGCTGAATGAATTTTTCTACTTCGCGCACTTGAAAACTAGGATGACAGCGATAAACAAGAAACCCCTCTCGCTGCTTGAGTAATGTAGGCCATCGGAGGAGATGCTTCTTTATCACTGTCCTCCTAGTCTACAAGTGCGCGAAGTACATAAATTCGTGCAACGTCAACTTAAATAATATACGTTATCATAAAAATATTCTTTTAAATTCTTTCAAATCCCTTCATTTGATGAGCTAACAAAATGTAAAACGTTTTGTCAGTATATGGACCAAAGACGAAGTCCAACTATAATGGTCTCTTGAGATCTGCTATCTTTAGTCCTAGGTACTGGGTAAGGCCTGGAAGAATTACACCCGCTGATCGTCGAGAATAATCACCGCGTTGCCTTTATGTATACTGCATAGTATCCAATATAAGAGAAGGCAAAAAATATGAATGGATAAAATAAATGAAAGATACAATAATATTATCTTGTTGTTTACCTTGAACATAACTGATCCCAGTCTCGCAAAAGTAATTTTATATGATCACTAGCACATTTCGTGCATGGATGAGAAATAGTATCCAAAGTTTCTAGATTCTCCTCCGGTAGTGTCTCTAGTGGTTGCAAATCAATCTTATTACAAACTACAATAAGAGGCTTATTGGAAAACAAAGGTTTTATGCTGTGAAATAGAGCTACCTGTTGTGCAATACTATAACCACACGACCCTGAAACATCAAGGGAAAAAAAACAACTGCCTTCAAATGAGCCAAGGCAATAAGAATGAGTATGTCTATGGTGTTCCTGTCCTCCAAGGGGTGTTCCAAAATACCAGGGGTATCAATAACCTAATACCTCAAGTACTTATAATCAGTATGCTGGACAAACAGAGACTTAGTAGTAAAAGCATAAGGTTGCACATCCACATCCGCCCTAGTAATGTTATTAATAAAATAACTCTTGCCAACATTAGGGTACCCACTTATCAAAATAGTCATGGTATTTGGGTCAATAGACGACAACCTTTACATATGCCGCCTCACCCGTTTGAGGTAAGCTAAACTCGGTCCAATTCTCTTAACAATGGTACACATCCGTCCAAGTGCAGCAACCTTCAAATATTTGCAGCGGTAATGAGAGTCCCCATATTTTATTAGCCTAACATAGTCTTTAGCCACTTTGGCAATGAGATTGCGAGTAGTATTGATCTGGCCAAGGGCCAACTTGTTCCTGAAATTATACTGCACCATTTTTTCTCTCTTTCTCTTTACTTGCGCTGATTCTTCCCCAAATTTGATTGCTCAGTCAGAAAAAAGAACGAGTAGGGACCCGTTGGCAACAAGCAGCAGTCTTGATATTTGTAGTGTTCTTGAGAAGTTTGGTTTCTTGGATCCTTAGTTAAGACCTTGATGCAGAGGAAAGGGTGGTGGACTGGTAGACAAGATAAGTTACTCAAATTTGGTTTACAAATGAACTATTTCCCACAATGCCAAATGACTCTTCAAGAGACTCAACCCAACCAAGAATCCTCCAATACAAACCAATGATGGATTTGGTGTCTTTAAGGTGTATGAGGGTATATTAAAGGGGTTTCAAGGGTTAGCCACACTCCTGAATGGCTAAATAGCTTCAGACTGTCACAGAGGCCTAATGGCTATGCTTTGTAGCCCTGTACAGACCTTTTTGGTCTTTGAACCCCACACTTACCAAAAACACTAGAAGATCTAAACATAGATATAGACATCCTTTTGGCCATACATATACATACCAAAGACTTAGGTATTGGTACTTTGGGCCAAATTGCAGTACCCTGCCTATACCCATGCAAATACGCTAGGAAGTTGGTGATTTTTCAAAGCAACTACTAGTTGTTTGTATCCTCAAGCCTCCAAACTCTAGATAGTGTCTCTTTATGACACAAAACCTCTAAATCCATGAGGAATTAGACCCAAACCTTGGGGAACACCAAAAGCCCCAAATTAGTTACACCAAACAATTGATTCAAGGGTTTCTTCAATCTCGCCCTTCCAAGCACTTCTTGGATCAATTGGTCATTGATTCACCATTCACTCCACCATACAAGACTATTCCAATCATAAAATCCCTATGTCATTCAATCCAAACGCCTGTTGCTATACTTGCGCTAGGAATTTCAATGGAACACTCCCTGTAACTATGCTTCATTACCTCTTCGACTCAAATTCTTTATTTGCTATCGTTTTCATTAAATACATGTTAATTGGCCTTCATTGCAATTTTTTTAACCTCTCTTGCGTGTTTGGCATTTTTGCTTGTCATCTCACATGTATGATTTATCTCTTATGAGCCAGATTCATATCTATTTCATGCATGTTGTTTGTATACTTTGCTTCTTATGCGTGTTTTCTTCATATTGTGTAATTTCTATAAAAGACCTTATGGATTGATTAGTTCCTAAGTCTCGATTGTTCTTGGATTAACGTGTGAATTCTCATACCTCGACGATTCATATTGGCAATCGTATCCATATCCCACTCTTCTTGACCTTTTGAGAAGCCAAACATGGTCGAACACTAGTGTGCAACTTCAAATTCTCATCGATCTGGCTCCAAAATGTAATGTTGGCTTTGTGGTAGATGTGATCATATATAGATGGCTTGTTTGAATTATTTAGTACATAAAATTCTAAATTGCATATAAATGAATTGATTTCAATGATGGTAAAATGTTTAAGGATGTTATGTAGTGTCCTGTCTTTTGTAATCTAGTAATTTGTTTACATATTATTTTTATCATATTATTTATTGACATTTTTTTGACTTTATAAACACTCTGTATGGAGTACAAGAAAAGGATTCACAATTTAGGTAATCATTATCATTTATGTTATCTATTTTTTCCTCGAATCGCTAATAACATACATTTATTATTACCGTCATGATTTTTTTGTGGTTTGAGTTGAAAAAGGGGGCTTGACCAACGCAAGCCCCTACAACATAATGTTTCTCTCTCTTTGATGTGTGTAGGTGCATAATAGAAGTTTTTGTAGCACGACAATGACATATGGATAGAGAAGAAAATGGAAAACATTTTCAAATTTACAACAGTATAAAATCGTATGCCACTGGTGCTCAACACTTCTTTATTCTCTTTTGGACTACATATTTTGATAACATTGTCTTTGCTTAGAACTTTCCTCACATTGCCTCTTGTCAAAACATACTCAGGTTACCAACACCCTGCATCGGAGTCTAGCAAACTCATCTTCAACTTTCATTTGCAGGTTCTATTGCATATATCTTTATTAGATCTGATCTATTGTTCTATAGTTGTGTTTTGTATTGTCTGCTTTATGTTAAACTTTTCCAATTTATTCTTATTTATGCAGGTCATAGCTCATACTAAGATATCATTGTTCGTAGGTAATATTTGCAAGACTTTGGGAAGATTTCATATCGAACTTTACTCAACGAAACGCTTCTCAAGTATGGTAGTTATTTTGTATTATGTTATTCTCCGTTTCCTCTATTCCTATAAGAGAATACAATTATAGTTATGATTATAATAGGTTTTGTGGAGGTGGGAACATTAACATAGGATTACACAAATCCTCATACAACATAATATTTTAGTGTCTTTCATGTATGGAATGGCCAATCTTGAGCATTCAGAATAAGAAATTCACTTAGATTGATATAGCCTACTGTAATTAATAATTATAGACTTCGAATAGTACTAAATCCTAGGTCATTAATAACCATAACTATTGTCTTGTTGACTTTGATTAAGATTTAGAGGATAGAACGAGGTTTGGCTCAGATCATTCCCAAAAGATGCTCTTCGTTAGAATAGTTTCAGGACACTAGTGCCTATGGTTGGATTGTTGCCAAGTTAAGTTGAACTTATTGTTGCCAAGTTAACTTCAACTTGCTCTGAACAATGTCCTCCTTGGAAGGCTCTTTTACTTTTGTAAGACTATCTTTCATTGGAATTAGTCATACATGGGCTTTTGCCCGTTCTCTTTATAAGGGTCTCTATCAAGATCTTCACAGCCTCCATGGATTGAGATAGGATTGCCATGCCAGCTTCCATCTTATGGAATCTTACTTTAGCATCAATATTTTTCCTCTCTTGCTATGCTACTTCCCTCCCATCTCTACCTACTGATTCAAAGATATAATTTCTTTCCACTTGACCTCATTGTGGGCACAAACCTGCAAATTACTCACAATACACTTCTGAAAAGAAATGAACTTGCATTCATGCTACCTGTTCTTTAAAGTAGAAGGGTATTCCCCAACTAGCTCGTCAGCAATAGATTTCAATCCTTAGTCTAAGACAACACACATCTAATGATACAAATCAACAGTTTTTAGAAGACATGTTTACTCTTGAGAAACTCCACGTGGGTGAAAAATCAATAAAATGAAAGCTTATGTCCAATTACTGTTTCAAAATGGTATTACAATGGAAGAATTACCCATGTTCTTAATGGACAATACCTTTAAACAACTAAAACAACTCTCAATTATTGACAGTAGCTTACACAATCACTTTGCTTGCTGCTGCTTCTACAAGGAAAATCTCTAAAGGAAAAGTCTTCTCTACAAGAACTGCACTCACTGCTTTCTAAGATGATAGATCTGGCTAAATCTGTAGTTTGCATAGAGAGAGAGAGAGAACAAGGCCATAAAACTTGGATCAAAATAAATTGCATTTCGTGCTACCCTTAAGTTGACAGAGTTGTTTTATATGCTGGTGAAGCATAGAAGGCTCTTTGTAGAGTAAGATTGCATTGGAAAACTAGAAAGGGTTACTTCTTCCCTAGGAAGGAAGAGGCTTTTAAAGCTCGTGGTAAAAAACACTAATCTATATTTGACAGTTAATGTTTCCACAACTTGAAAACCTCTCACGGAAGTAGTATTAAGCCATGTGATTTATGTTTGAAAAACAAATTTAACATTCTCAGTGCATCGCTCCTAAACCAAACAATTGTTGAACATTGAAAATATGGTTGCAATGCATGTCTGATGCAGGGGTATAGTGGACCCAATCAGACTTCCAAATCATTTAGGAAAAATTCTTCAAACTCTTAGTGAGATACAACTTCTCACAGAAATTATCTTAACAATGACTCTATTCCAACTGGGATCAACCCACAATCTGGTCACCTACCTTGTGGTGACTCTCCAAATTATCCTTCAAGGTCTGACCTCTTTGACCTAGGTCTATCTCAAGCTTCAACACACTCCAACCTTATGCTCACGTTCACTTAACAACTTCTATCCTGGTGTAGGAGCATCCAGGACAGAGCATGAACCATGGAGGCATACCAGGGTCACTGATAGATCCTTGGATGGATTTGAGAGAAAACATGACCTCAAGGTTTATTTGATGTTGTAATAGACCTTAAAGGTCATTTGATAATGTTTTGTAATCCTTTGTGAAGGACTATGCATTGTAAGCCATTAAATGGCATTGGTGAGGGATAAGGGTACCTAGGGGTCACTAGGAGTGATTAAGTTAATCCTAGGTTAGTTGGATTGGATAAAGACCTATAAGGTCTATAATGGATGTAAAATGGCCAATAGAGCCAATCAAATGATGTTGAAGCACTCGAAGTGCTAAAATATGAAATTTGCCTATATTGGCAAAATCAGGCCTAGTAAGGCTTGAATGAGGGTTTTAGAAGGTTTTAGGTGTTTTGGGTAATAGGATAAAATCCAATAACCTTTGAAAGGCTAAAAAAATGAAGTAAGAAGACTAAATTTGTCGAAGTTGACAACTAGTTGTCAACTAGACAACAAAACTTAATCACAACTAATTGTAACAGTCATTATAACTGACTGTGATGGTTTTGCAGTGGTTAACCGGCCTTTGAGAGGCTTATTTGATAGTTTAGGCATGTGTTTCAGAGACAAGGGAATAAGGAGATATAGGAGGGAAGTTTGGTGTCGAGGAAACAATGTAATATATGTTTTGATTCAATAAAATGTAAATTCATTTCAAAGACCCTGTCACTGTCCGTGAGGGTACAATCAGTGTATTTGATGCACAAAACTTCTCATTTATGTATAGTATGGATAGAAATGGGTTGGTCTAATATGGTTGTTCATTCTTTCATTGATTTAGACTATTTTGTGGGTTATAAAATGTGTAAATCTTCCTTTTGCGATGACTGTTCCTGAATCGTGAGCAGGGATCATAATCATTTTGATTTGGAGCCACAGTGAATTCATGTGATCCTCCACTTCTAGAGTTGGAATGGAATGTGGAAGGATGTATTGATGTGATATGAATGTACCAAATATGTGTTTGTTGCAGGGTATGGAAGGATTGTGAAGATCAAATCGTTGATTACTTGGAAAATGCTGGTTGGAGGGTCACTTGCATTGGGACCAGTCATGGTCTGAAGGTTGTCCATTGGAGAGTCACTTTTTATGATTTGGATGGTCATAATATGATCATAGGAAGGTGTTGGATCCACTGAGCGGATCTAGAAGTGTGTGGAGGTGCTTTGGTGAGGAAGCCCTAGGGTTATAGGCCTAGGATGGAGGGTTTGGTGGATAGGACATAAAACATTAATGACTTGTCTTTAAAATATGAAAATCCTTTGATTTAGGGGATATGGAAACTCTGTTTGTGGTTAAGGAAGTTTGGGAGTGTAGCCAAGTAGCACTTGCCTTGTATTTGGAGGCCTAATAGAGGGCTAATAGGCAGTGCACCAGCAATTGTTTGGACAGTTGGTCCAAAGGAGTTAGACTTGATTTCAAGATATGTTGTCTAACTCTGAAAATGTTATTCAAATATGCATTATGTTTCCTGAGTCTTTTGGAGAAGTTTGACAAGAACTTAGAAAAACTTATTTGGCAGGGCTACTAGGGCAATAAGCCTAGTTTAGCACCCGGTTTGGGATCTTGGCTTGGTAAAGTGATTTGGTTGAATCCACTTATGGGATTGAGGGACATTGAGATGTTTTCCAAGATGTAGAGTGGGTGGAGGCACTAAACTATTTTTGCACTTTGATTTGGGGAGGTTGTAATGGATCAAAGGAGATGATCCTTGTAGAAGCGTAGTTGGTATGTGTGAAAAAACTTGTGAAGTCCCTCATCATTTGCAGAATGAAGACCACCATACCACCTCTGCATCAAGTGGTATCAGAGCGGGTAAGTTCTGGGATTTGGAAGGTTGAAGGTCCTTTGTTGAATCCTTGGAGTTGAAGTATCCTGCTTGTGTATCCCAAATTGGTTACTGGAAACCAGAAGAATCCTAGGATGGGGAAGGTGTTCTTGACAAGGTTAGAGAGAGAGGCATATAATACTTACAAGGAGTAGCTGGAGGATGGAAGAAAGAGAAGAAAAGAGAAAGAGGGAAAGAGAAGAAGCCAAGAAGAGAGAGGAAGAAAGGTTGAAGAAATTTGAAGAGGATTTGGATAAGAGTATTGAGAAGTGGGAGAAGATAGCATTACTCTTGGAGCAAGCAACAAATGAAGATGAATAAGATTGTCATGAAGGGCTTGAAAATGAAAATTTTTTGCAGGTAGGGGCAATGATGTGTCCTTTGGTGATGAATGATGATGAGCATCATGAGACCATGGTTGTAGAGGGAGCCAAGATGACCAAGGAGTTGTTGGTATGCCAAGGAGAAAGGCATGAGGAGGAAGACCAACAAGAGGTGGTGGTAGGGGTGAAAGAACCTGCCTATGGGGTCATGAGTGTGGCTAAAGAAGGAGCCATGGATGCTAAAGAAAACTTGGATTGCCGAGAGTACAGGCAAGGTGTGCAAGGTGCATTGTTGTCTATGAGGAGAAACTCAAGACTTGAAGATGAAAAAGGGTTAAAGATTGTAATAGTTGAGGCTAAAGAAGAAATGGAGAATGAGGATCAAACCGAGGTTTAAATTTTGCCCATGGGAGGCAATCGGATTTTATGGATGTTTGAGCACTTGTTGGAGCAGCATCATGCTAAGATATTTTGGATCACTTGTGTTGATCTCTATAAGCCAAAGGTGAAGATTAAAGGTTTTTATTTGCTGACAGGTTTGTACTTGCAAGTTTCTAAGAGGACTTGGAAAGTTTTCAAAGTTGAGGAGTATGGTGCATGAGCACCCAGAATAGACCATGAACCATGGAGGCATACCAGGGCACTGATAGATCCTTGGATAGATTCGAGAGAAAACATGACTTCAAGGGTCATTTGATGTCAAAAATGACTTTAAAACATCTTCTACCTCTATTTCACATCTTTTGGACCACTTTTGCATGGTTGACCAAAGTTGACCACTTCAACACTTCATCATGGAACAAAAGGATCAATTTGGTACCAAGAGCCTACAAGATGAAGTCTACAATCATTGAAAGAGACCAGTATTGAACTCTAAGACCTTATCAAACACAAAAGAAACCAAATGACCTTATTACATTTTTGTATTAAAAAGACGACATGGGTCATGAGTGTCTAGAGGGTTCTTGGTGCTCATGAACCAATTTTACAATCAAGTATTGGATTTTTTCACCCCAAACTTCTAAACTTCATTTTTGTATCCTTAGACATGTCACATATCATCTGAATCCATAATTTCCAACACTTGGAACCCTCATCAACTAACCCCTTTGTCAGAGGCTTAGTCTACCTATGTGGAACATGCCTAATACATGAAGATATTAGGCTAGTGTATCACAAAAATGACCTCTAACACACTTCCCCGCCTCTGCAAACTTATGGAACATAAAACCCATCAAAAGACCCTCAATTCCCATAATTTATTGAATATTTTAATGGTGGAATGGGTCTCAAAGGATAATTTTATGATTCAAACCCACACACCTAGGGTTTCAGGACTATTTTTTGTAAAATCACTCTAACTTCCACAAATATCAATGAAAATGGGCCAAATTTAATACAAACAAAAGAAGATTCAAAGGACCATGCAACCAAATAGGATTCAGATCAGTTTCAGGGTGTACACGACTGTACAAAGCTCTGCAACGACAAGGAATTCAAAAAAACGCAGGAAATCAAAGATAGTTTTATTGCTTTCACCATCCAAATCACATCCAATCCTCACTTGGCCGATGACACAAGGTATTTACATGCTTATACATCATCTCCAACGGTTACAACTTCCATTTGAATACGAGTTAAGTAAAAATCAACGCTTCTCTATTACAACAACTTGTGCAAGAAAATGTTGCTCAACAAATTTTATAACTATAGTATAAATTTTACAACTTCATTGCAAATCTCAAAAGATGACCTCAAATGACATCATAATATGGATCGTACAATCCATACAAAGCAAAAGAACAAAAAAAAATGTGAGAAATGCACTGAAAATTAAGGGTTTCATTCATCAAATTCATATTCAAAAGTTTTTCAACCCGAAACTTGAGTTGGAAGGTTGCATTTGTACATTTTCCATCATATAAATGTTGGCAAAATGGTCAGCACTCCCCTTGGGATTTGTGACATGGCTTAACCGCCCCCTGTGTCTTCTATAAGTCTAGTGGTTGTATCGGGCATTAACAAGTCGATCTTTTGGTGCAACAACAACCACTACTTGTAACGAGTGGTATCAGAGCTTGGTCACAGGTTCGAATTCCCTCGGGTAACGCTGAGGGGGATATTGTTGGCAAAATGGGCAGTGCTCCCCTCGGGGTTCGTGACATGGCTTAATCGTTTCCTATGTCTTCTATAAGTGTAGTGGTTATATCGGGCATTAACAGGTGGATCTTTTGGTACAACGGCAACCACTACTTGTAACAATAAACTGCGTCAACTGTCCACGCAACCATTTTATTAACAAAAACACCTTTTCAACACTTTTTGTTGAGTTTCTTGACAATTTTTTGAGCAACATGAGAACATTTTTTTTCAACCTTTACAATATTTGACCAATAGACTTAAAACTGTCCAAATTAGATCAATATGGTCCGAAATGGTCATAAGTGACCGTGTTACACTCAAAAACATCTATCCAAATTACAAACCAAAAAATGGACAATAATGCATGTATGAGGCTCTTGATGCCCTACATTATGTATTGTTTTGTCATTCGCAAAGCGTGGATGGACAATCTCTTTAATCTGCTTATATATTTCTCGAGCAATAAGTCAAAGTTAATCATTGTAATAAGTGTGAGGATATTATAAAGTGCTCTGTCTTTCGTAATCTAGGAATATTGTTACGTATTACTTTTATGATGTTGTGTTTTGTAATCCAGTAATATTGTTACTTATTACTTTTATCATGTTGTGTACTAACATTTGTTCGACTTTAAAAATACTTTGCATGTAGCAGAAGAAACATATTCATAGTTTATGTAATAATTATGATTAATCTTATATATTTTTCTCTCTTGTCAGAATAGCTTCAGGCAACAAGCGCCTATGGCTGGATTGCTGTGAAGTTAGCTTCAATTTTTTTTGACAGGTTCCTCAGTATACCTCATTCTTATATCTTCTTTTATTTTTTAAATCATAATAGAAATCTTTAATCTCTTCCTATGCGTATCATAATCATTTTCATTATATGCTTCATATTTCTCGTCTATGTCTTATGTGTTTTCTCTATGCCTTGCATCTTTTGTGTGTTTTATTTGTGTTTTACGTGCTTTGTGTGTTTTTTTCATGTCTTACGTTCAAAGTTTGTGCCTTACGTGTTTGCATGATGTTTGATTGTTGTCTTCTTTGTGTATACTTTATGCCCTATACGTCTCTTCTTCACATTGTGTATTGATTAAATTCTTTAGTGTGCGTAATACATTTTGAAGTTGACAATTGGGTTGAAGTGAATAGCTTACATATTAATGTCTCATTATCTCTCTGACTACTATGAATCTATGTTTCTTATCATTTTCAATATAGACATCTTAAATGTCATGAATGCCACGTGTTTTAACTCTCTTTTGGGTTTGACATTTGCATTTCTTGTTTTGCGTATGTGATCTGTGACTTTTTAATCTGAATACTAATCTCTAATCTGTTGCTTTGTGTATCATAATGATTTATATTCTATGCTTCCTTATTGTGTTTTCTGTTTTATGTGTTTAAAATATGTATTTCTTCTTTTATGTGTTTGCTTCATGTTTTACATGCTTTGTGTGTTTGCTCTATGTTTTGTGTATTTTTTCTGTAACTTAAATTTATGCTTTGTGCCCCTTACGTGTTTGCATCATGTCTATTTTATGTGTTTGCTGGATGTTTTATTTTTTTCTTCCTAACTTGCATATATGCTTTGTGCGTTATGTGTTTGCATCATGTCTACTCTGTGCATGCCTTATGCCTTATGTGTTTTATCTTTACGCTCTAAATTTCTGCGAAATGATATTAGGTATTGATTGATTTCTTTAAAAGTGTTTTATTCGTTAACATTTGAATTACATTTTTGTTGATTGTCTTGCATGTCATGTGTGCCTTACGTGTTTTGCATCATTTTGATTTTTGTCTTCTTTATGTATACTTTATGCCCTATACGTCTCTTCTGCACGTTGTGTATTGATTAAATTCTTTAATGTGTGTAATACATTTTGAAGCTGACAATTGGTTTGAAGTGAAGAGCTTACATATGAATGTCTCATTACCTCTCTGACTACTATGAATTTGTTTCCTATCATTTTCAATATAGACATCTTAAATGTCATGAATGCCACGTGTTTTAACTCTCTTGTGTGTTTGACATCTGTGTTTCTTGTTTTACGTATGTGATCTGTGTCTTTTTAATCTGAATAATAATTTCTAATCTCTTCTTGTGTGTATCATAATCATTTATATTCTATGCTTACTTATTGCGTTTGCTGTCTTATGTGTTTGAAATATGTCTTGCTTCTTTTATGTGTTTTATTCACGCCTTACATGCTTTGTGTGTTTGCTCTATATTTTGTATGTTTTTTCTGTAACTTGCATATATGCCTTGTGCCCCTTATGTGTTTTCATCATGTCTACTCTATGTGTTTGCTCGATATTTTTTTTTTTTCTTCCTAACTTGCATATATGCTTTGTGCGTTATGTGTTTGTATCATGTCTACTCTAGACATGCTTTATGCCTTATGTGTTTTATGTTAATGTTCTGAATTTCTGCGAAATGATATTGTGTATTGATTGATTTCTTTACTGCATTTTGTTCGTTAACATTTCATTTACATTTTTGTTGATTGTCTTGCATGTCATGTGTGTTTTCTTTGAATATAATTTGTTTTATTCATGTTTGTCTATTGTATGCTTTATGTTTTATGTGTGTCTTCATATTTTATATTTTCTCTAAATGACATTGCACATTCATTATATTCATCAATGTGTTTGTTGTGTTTTGGGGATGTAGTTTGTATGTAACTATTCTTCATTACCTTCTCGACTGAAATTTTTTATTTGCTATCGTTTTCATTAAATACATGTTGATTGGCTTTCATTGCAATTATTTTTATCATATTGTTTGTTAACATTTTTTTTACTTTATAAACACTCTGTACGGAACACAAGAAATTGATTTCACAATTTAGGTAATTATTATCATTTATGTTATCTATTTTTTCCTCGACTCGCTAATAACATACATTTATTATTACCGTCATGATTTTTTTATGGTTTGAGTAGAAAAAGGGGGATTGACCAAGGCAAGCCCCTACAACACAATGTTTCTCTTTCTTTGATGTGTATAGGTGCATAATAGATGTTTTAGTAGCACGACAATGACATATAGATAGAGAAGAAAATGAAACATATTTTCAAATTTACAACAGTATAAAATCGCATGCCACTGGTGCTCGACACTACTTTATTCTTTTCCGGACTACAGATTTTGATTATACTGTCTTTGCTCAAAACATATCTCATATTGGCTCTTGTCAAAACATACTCAGGTTACTAACACCCTGCATTGGAGTTTAGAAAACTCATCTTCAACTTTCATTTCTAGGTTATATTGCGTATCTCTTTATTACATCTAATCTATTCTTCTGTACTTGTGTTTTGTATTTTCTGCTTTATGTTAAACTTTTTCAATTTATCCTTATTTATCCAGCTCATAGCTCATACGAAGATATCATTGTTCGCAGGTAATATTTGCAAGACATCGATAAGATTTCATATGGAACTTTACTCAAACAAACGCTTCACAACTAAGGTAGTTATAGTTTATTATGTTATTGTCCTTTTCCTCTATTCCTATAAGAGAATACAATTGTAGTTATGATTATAATAGGTTTTGTGGAGGTGCGAACACTAACATAGGATTACACAAATCCCTATACAACATAATATTTTAGTGTCTTTCATGTATGGAATAGCCAATCTGGAGGATTTAGAATAAGAAATTCACTTAGATTGATATAGCCTACCGCGATGAATAATTATAGACTTCGAATAGTACTAAATCCTAGGTCGTTAATGACCATAAGTATTGTCTTGTTGATTTTGATTAAGATTTAGATGATAGCACGAGGTTTTGCTTATATCATTCCCAAGAGATACTTTTGTTAGAATAGTTTCAGGACACTAGCGCCTATGGTTGGATTGTTGCCAAGTTAACTTCAACTTACTGTGTGAGGTTCCTCCCTATATCTTATTGACAAAACCGTTTTCATCGTTTGAATCACAATAGCATATTCTAATCTCTAGCTACTTTTATCATAATCAGTTGTGGTATATTTCCATGTGGTTGCCAAAATTGATCATCAAAATATTGACCAGGTCTGTAGGTGATTGAGGGGAGGATCGAGACCTTATTTTTGACATAGTCAAACACTTATATTAGGACTTGGGCATAGGGTATTACTAGTTCTTTCACAATTGGGTCTATAGCTTAGTAGCCCTCTAAATAGGCTTACCTGGGCATAACTCCTTGAGCTATACCATTTTGGTCATTTAATGACACACAATTTGTGGACCGGGTTACTTTGGAACAAAGACCTCATTATTTGGCTAGTAATTTGAAATTAAGCTTAATTAAGCCACTTTTTGATGTAGAGGAAGCAATGATGAAATAGACATCTCAACAGTGATTTCAAATATTTTGTTACTTGGGTACAAAGAATAGTTTCCAATAACCACAACCGAAGAGTTGACCGGTTCATGGCAACATAGACCAAGCATGGCAACATGCCCAATTGGGGCTTAGAATACTGAGATTAGACTCCTCACAACCTAATGTGTTTGTAACATCTCTGGATCATACCCATTTAGCCAAATTCAACTATTCCCTTCACAATGCCCAACTAGACCAACTAGCCCAAATATGAGTCCTCAGACAATAACTCTCCAATTATTGACCTTGGTTACAAAAGTAGACCATTTCAGATGTATTTTGTGATGAGTCACAAGATACCAAGAGGAATTCCCAACCTTCTTCGGAACAAATTAATGAAAAGTGGACTATTCACTGTTTTGGACCCGCAATTAGGTCTTGTCTCCAAAGGGAATGCTCTAAAAACAAGTCTCACTTCCAATATAATGCACGAAACACATGACACTAAGATCAAAACCAATAAATCCACCTTTAGACATAGCCTAGAGCTCTAAATTTTTTCCTAAAACTCACAAGTACACTCACAATCATGGGAAAAGAGCATTTTCAATGATACTAACCGAGTCGGGGCATCAATATATTCCTTCCACACTAACAGTACTTCAAGCAGAGCTCGAACCCTCAACTCCTTTTGTTTGTCCATTGAAGCTTTCCATCTAGCTTCAAGAATTTCTAGGGATCATCAGCTACAATCATGTGAAGTTTAGTAGGAGAGAGGTTGACTTTGTAGATACAGTGAACTACTGCTTCTATTTTCCTCCTGTCTTCTTCATTGGCCAATTGATATCTTCTTTTGACAGAACGCATTCCACCAAATTCTCTCAATCCTGCTACGAATTCATCAATAGTTTGCTTTCTCCTTCTTGGAGGATCCTCCTTTACCAGTTTATCAGAAGTCCTCTTTCTGACTAGAGGAACCGTTTCTTCTATTTCTGTTCCTTGTTCTTCTTCTTGAGTGCTGGGAATCGGATGATCTCTTTTCCGTTGAGTCTTGTTTTGTTCGGTTGCCGATTTCTTCTTTGGTGTGGGTGTCCTTTTTGTGTAGACATGTTTGATTGGTGCCCTTTTCTTCAGATTCTCTTGAATCTCTTCGAAGGTACCAAACCGGTTGGCAGAGAGATCTAGGTTAGCTTCAATCAAGGCATCAACATATTCTTTGGCTATCTTGGTGCTGATCTCGTAACCCAATTCAGGAGCATATCCTATTCTTGGTTCCACTACTTGAATGATGATGTGATCGGTGGAAACCAGAAAACATACATCATCCTTATATGAGTCAACAATAGTTGACGACACCCGCTTTCTAGCATGCATTCTTAGTTGGAATGCCTGAAAGTAATCGGTCATTACTTGACCAAACTGGTTTCCCATGTTTAACCATTTCACTTATTTGGTGCATAACCGGTCAATCGGTTCCCCATGTCACCTTTTAAATTCTCGGGAAGAAATTTGCATAGTAGAAGTAGAGACATACCAGTAGGGTTCTGTACTTCATGGATTACTTCTTAAGAATGCCGAGCTTATTCATATTTTCAAACATCTGGCCTCGGAGCATTCCACAGAGATCATCCTTAGCGTGGTCATGCATTATCCGGTGAGCGGCATGGATGGCTCCTCCCGGTATGCTATTCAGGTTGCTGGATTGATAGATTTTGTAACCTATCACAACGGATGTTAACCAAACTCCTTCATCTTCGATATCTTTCACGGTCATAATTCAACTATCACATTTTGACTTTGTCAGCTTAGTGACGATAGCATTCGAGATAGTTCTTAGGGTTAATGCTTTCCCTTCTTGACTGTACCCGGTCACTCTATGCAGGTCTTCCTTCGTGATCTCATTGCATGCTCCTTTTATGAGCCAAAATCCTGGTTGATGAAGTTGACTTAGTACCAGTCCACTAGTACATTTGAGGCCATATTTCGACGGCCATTCGTTGGATTTGCAACGCCTATTTATTGATAATTTGACAGATGTGTCCGTCGGTATTTTTGTGTTGCAAATTGCAACAGAAGTGATATCCGTGAGTATTTCGACATTCTTTTCCGTCGGAACTTGCCGCATTAATATCAACTTTACTATGGGATTTCATACGGTATATCTATCGGAACTTCAACAAATATTTGTCAAAGAGTCTGTCGGATTGGTGACGGATATGCAACGAGATAGCATTCCCATCGTCAATGTCTTTCGGAAAGGTACCCTCTTCGACATTATAACGGTCGGAAGTGCGATGGATAGGCAGCGACTCCGACAGGAAAACCCGTCGGATGTATAGCACTTCTGTCGAAATAAATATAAGTTCTGTCGAAAAAGCGACGGATACACACATTAAAGATAACAGAGCTCAAGAGACCATCATAGTTGGTCTTTGTCTTTGGTCCATATTTCTGACAAAACGTTTTACATTTTGTTATCTCATCAAATGCGGCGATTTGAAAGAATTTAATGGATGATATTTTCATGTATAACGTACATTATTTTAGTTTGACGCTGAACGAATTTATCTACTTTGCGCACTTGTAAATTACGATGACAGCAATAAACAAGAAACCCCTCCCGTTGCTTGAGTAATGTAGGCTATCGGAGGAGATGCTTCTTTATCACTGTCCTTCTAGTCTACAAGTGCACGAAGTACATAAATTCGTGCAACGTCAACTTAAATAATATACGTTATCATGAAAATATTCTATTAAATTCTTTCAAATCCCCTCATTTGATGAGCTAACGAAAGGTAAAACATTTTGTCAGTATATGGACCAAAGACGAAGTCAAACTATAATGGTCTCTTGAGATCTGCTATCTTTAGTCCTAGCTACTAGGTAAGGCTTGGAAAAATTATACCTGTTGATCGTCGAGAATAATCACCGCCTTGCCTTTATGTACACTGCACAGTATACAATAATATTATCTTGTTGTTTACCTTCTCATAATTGATCCCAGTCTCATAAAAGTAATTTTATATGATGACTAGCACATTTTGTGCATGGATAAGAAACAGTATACAAAGTTTCTAGATTCTCCTCCGGTAGTGTCTCTAGTGGTTGCAAATCAATCTTATTACAAACTACAATAAGAGGCTTATTGGCAAACAAAGGTTTTATGCTATGCAATAGAGCTACCTGTTGCGCGATACTATAACTATAGGACCCGGAAACATCAAGGGAAAACAAAACAACCGCCTTCAAATGAGCCAAGGCAATAAGAATAAGTATGTCGATGGTGTTCCTGTCGTCCAAGGGGTGTTTCAAAATACCAGGGGTATCAATAACCTGATACCTCAACTACTTATTATCAGTATGCCGGACAAACAAAGACTTAGTAGTAAAAGCATAAGGTTGCACATCCACATCCGCCCTAGTAATCTTATTAATAAAAGAACTCTTGCCAACATTAGTGTAATACCCCAAATTTGGCACCTAATAATTTCAATCAATTTTGGTGCATTTTCTTCAATTTCATTTTCAAAGTCCTATTTTACTAGGCATTTTATCTCTCCTACCTGACTTTATTTGACTTGATGTCAATTGCAAAAACCCTAATTTGCATTAATCTCACAATATAATTAATTCCTAAGTATTCGACTTTATTAGCTAAATAATCCCTATGATAAATTAATTTAATTCTAAAGTCCTAAGTGCTTTAAATTAAATTAAAACCCACCCCATTTGGCTAATACACATAAAAAAAAGAATTAATCGTATTTAGTTATTTGAATGGACACCTTTATTTGAATTAATAATTTAAATTATTCGAACGGTCACCCATATGTGGCAATAATCCATTTCTTTAATTAAGTAATTCATGAATATGTGTCTCAATTGGGAATGAAGAGGCAATCGTTCATTTTCAAGAACCTCTTGATTCTCTCCCCGGGCTTGTCTATTTAATGAACCTTCTCCTTCATTCAAAGAAAGAGGCAATTTGTGAGAGTAATTAAACTATAGCGAATTTTAGTCTCAATTTCATATTTTCAGGTTTTCAATTGCAATTAGCTTAATTTCTCATTTAGTATTAATTGCATCCTCATAATAGATTAAATTGCATTATCATATTTCTTTCAAAGTTTTTAGATTAATTACAGTTCATATTTCTTTCAAAGCATTTTAGACTAAATTGCACTCATTTCTAGATTAATTTCATTATTGTTCATCTTTTCAAGCTTTGAAAATCCTTCGTATTAGCTTGGTCTTAAGGTTGTTGGCTCTCGTTCTGAGAGTAAATAAATCAAACACCCCAGTTAATTAGAAGGCAACAGGTCGAATCGATAGAATCGTGCTAATGGGTAATTCATACTCAATTTCGTGATTCGATGATCGAGCAATCACTATGTTGTGTTTGTAGCTGGATTAGAGGTCCACGTTCAACTTATAACATTCTAGCGCCCACTGTGGGGCTGAAAATTTGATTTCTTGCCTCGTTGATTTTAAAGTTTTTTTTTGAATTCTGCAATATGATGTACGTCCGTACTTCTTTGTGTACGGAAGTTCTTGCGAAATTCCTAAGCGTACCGCGCAAAGTTTTGCTCCTTGTAGCACTCTCTCGCGCGAATTTGTACTTTCTTACGCAGGCCCTAGCATTTTCTCACGCGCAGTGCAGTACTTCCTCGCACGAAGTTTCTCTGTCAGACAATTAAAATTTCTAGATTCTGTAATTTACTGTTGTTTTTTCCTGACATCTGGTTTTTGCTGTTTATTTTATATCTCTGTTTTTATCACAACATAACAGTGGTCTGCAGGTCGCTTTGTCGAAGATCTTAAAACTTGCTAATGGTTTGATTGCAGGATGATTGCCGAAGAACAATTAAATCGTTGTGTTTGTTTGCTTGCTTTCATTCACAGAGTCTTATTAGGACTCCGTTAAAATTTCTTAGGGGTCTTGATAGCAAAGTAGGGGAATAGGCTCTTCATTACGTGGAAGTGATGCCCACGGATGAAACCGAGACCCAGATGTTGGTAGAATGATGGATACCTGGGGAAGCGGGGAAAGGTAGTGAATCTCTAACACTTCTACTTGCCAGGGATTATGCTCTTCTCTTTTTGAGAGAACCAGAAACCCAAAAGCTTGTGGATTTGGTGGAGTGAAGCTAACTCGGTGATGAATTTTCTTGATGTGTTTGGGTGAAGTGAAGAGGTAGAGAAGTATGCTCTTCTCTTTTTGAGAGAAACAAAAAATCAAACCCTCGGATCTAAGCCAAGTTGTGTCACCTTTAGAGGGCCTGCCGGAAGTTGAACCTCTGGGAATGACCCAAGTGAGTACGCACCTATCGCCGGTGATTCCGCCTCACTATAATAAAGAATGTTTTTTTGAGTCTAAAGACTCCAAAACCATGTTAACTTCCTTCTCTTGATTTCGACATCATCTTGAGAAGGCTCTGTTTGTTGTACTAAGTGGTGCCGCTCCTAGCCCTGCTTGCGGGGGTGTATGAATTTCGGGTGTTAGTGTGGCTGCAAGGCCCTAGCCCTGTATTAGGGGCATTGAAGGTTAGTGTGAACGGAAGTCCGCTAAGAACTTTCCCTAGTTAGTTGCCTACCCGGTTCACCTCCGAAAGGAGTCATAATCTTTGCGCAGGGAGGGGGAAGAATCTCTCCCATAGATTCCCACCATAGGCATGCACCTGGACGCTTGAAGGTGGTATATGACACTGGCCCCTGCCACAAGGGTAACCTTTGAACATATACTATTGAGTCCTTGGAAACACCAAAAACACGGGCACCCTCTAGAGGGTGACACGGCTGTGTGAGGTGCACGCATGCACATAAGCAGTGGGGCAAATGTTTTGTCTTCTCACCATTTTTTTGTAGGGATAACTATGTATTTGTTATCGAGTCTTTAACTTGTCCATCATGATTAAAGAAAGACTCCCATGATACTACCAAGTTGCTTTGTCCTTGGTAGGTCTGTTTTCGACTACTTCTTGTGTCACCATTACTTGATCAAACCTTCATGCTTGTAAACGAATGATTGAAACCTTCAAACTGAGATTGTTGATTAAACTGTCCTTCAAACCTATCAGGAAACTGGATTTCCTGATTGACAACCATTTACATTGTGTCCTGAAGCCTGTCCTTTATCTCAAAATTTGCATTGAACTATCGAACACTGTCTTTTTCCCGCGTGAAGTTTCAAAAATTGAGTACTTTCTCGTGCGAGATTTTATTCTCTCGCGCGAAGCCTGGCATTCTCTCGCACGAATCTGTAGGCTGGCTTTCCAAAATAGAGACTTATTTCCCGTTGATTGGTTGAGTTTTTATCTGATCTGGCTTTTGTCTGAGGTCTGTTTATTTGTTTTCCTGTTGTTCACTGTTAGAAACTGAGTGTCTCAAGCTGCGAACCAATCGATTGTGCTTTTGAGTATTTAATTAGTATCATGATGGTTTTGTAAAAGTTAGAGGTTGAGGAAAGAAGTTTTCTACACAAGAAAAAACTTGTGTGTGTGTGTGTGAGAGAGAGAGAGAGAGAAAGAGATGTATTTTATTAGATGATAATGTGTATCAATTGAAGGAGGTTGTGGAGAGTATACATTCTATATTGATACAGAAAATATATAATATCAAATAAAACATGAAAGGAGAAGTGAGTAACTTCATAATTAAAATAATAATTTCTCCCAAAGAATCTCTTTAGGAGTTATTAGTGATACAACTAAATGGATATTATATTGAGTTATTGTATATGTTTCAACAAACTATTTCTCCTATAAATTATTTAGACTTAATTATTAAATTATGGATCTAAAGCTCCATTACCTTAGACTTCTTTGTGAGTTAAATGACTATGAATGTAAAATTTTATGGTTGAATAATGATGATAATAGATATGGAATAATATGTATTCCTATTGCATCATATGAACCACAATGAGTATCCATTCACTAACTATACCATCATATATTAATTTGTTGTAGATCTCCTTTCATTATCTAATTGTGGCACTTCCTCATATAGAAATCAACATGGGATTGATTCTAATACATGTAGAAACCTCACTCCTAATACGTCATTTATAGTTGAGGATATTCCTTCTATTTCTATTTATACTTCAAATTTTAGAGTTATTTTTTTGAAATATTTCAATTATGATTTATAGTAGTATTATAAATGTCCTTAGTACTTACCACAAGGCCTTGGACCTGTTGTTTTATATTGTGTTTCCTATTTAAGTCATATAATTTAGTTAATACAAAATCAAGTATGTCTACTATTTTCTCATTTGGTATCAAAACATCCCTTTTATCCTGAGCACTTATGAGAAATATATACCTATTAATTATTGGTTTCTATTGTACCAAACAATCAACCTATTCATGCTTGATACAACCACTATACTTATAGAATACGAGAGGTGGTTAAGCCATGTCGAGAACCCAAGTGCCATGTGATACATCATAAGGAGACATACAACACAAACCTTACAACAATACCCCACTAGAACATGCATGAGGTTCGAACCCATGACCTAGTCTTTGATACCAATTGTTGGTTGTTGTTGCACTAGAATATGAACTTGTTAATGCCCAATACAACCCCTAGGCTTATATAACATGAGAGGTGGTTAATATTTGTCACAAACCTAAGAACCAGATTGTACATCACAAGGGGACCAAGGACACACACCTTGTAACATGAATGGTATTTAAAGTAGTGAATGCATGAGTGTACTTGGAGCATAGAATAATATGTTTCCTATATGAAATTTTTTAACCTAATTTTAACAATAATTATGTTACACCTTTGTAGTGAATAGGTAATGAGTGAACTAGTTGCATGGAATGAGGGAATATTGGTATCATGAGATATGTAAGTGAGAAATTAAGAATTCTTTTAAGGAACTCTCAATATTTCCATAGAAAACATTGCAGTTTTTTTTGCATCAAGTATTATTGATAAGCATTGTATAAGATTCTATTGCTGGTGGAAAAAATAGACGAAATGCATAGTTGTTTAATCACAAAACACTCTATTGTGATGAGTGTACTATGTTGCTACCAATATTGGAATTTTGATTAATAAGTTCTAAGGCTGATTCAGTGCATATTTATTTGTAGAATATTTTTCAAAGGTGCACAAAGAAATTTAAGTGGTCTATTGAGGAGATAAATATATTTTAATATATTTCTTCTCCACAACATATCATTCTATCAATATTGATAAAGTATCTTATAAATAGGCATGGGAATAATATTGACAGAGATAACGTTGAAGTGAAAATTTGATTTTGGAACCATCAAATTTTCTTTCTACACAGTTTCTAAATCCATGTCACTGAAGTAGACATTTTTTAACACATGTCTAAATTTATCGTCCATAAAACATCTTGATGTATGTAATGGTTGTAAATTGATAGGTAGGTATAAGGATCTCAAAAGTATTTTTTTAAAAATCAAGTATAAAATTTGGAAGTTGCTTAGATTATCAAAATGGAAAAATTAACTACAATTGCCAAATGTGAAGAGTATGAATTTCACACATGGGAAAAGAATACTATTAATTTTAAATGAAAATAATTTGTTAGGTATTGTGAGTGGAATTACTACAAACCCACAAAATGTAGATGAAGCAACCAAATGGATGGATACAGATTTTAAGGCCATGACTTTAACAGGTATTGGTTTATCAAAATCGATTAGTATCTCTTTTGTGCTTTTGTACCTCGCGTTGCGATAGTCTTATCTTGGTTGTTCTAACCATACTCCTAACGATTCGTACCAGGTACATTTCACATCTTGGCTGTTCTAGCCTGTATCTCCTTTGCATTATTCCTAGAGACAGAGTTTTAGCATTATCCCGAGTCTTCTCTCGTTTCATCTTCGTCTATGACTGTCACGACTCGAAGTGGCAAAACTTACCCCATTCGTACTATTGGTCAAGATAGAGATAAACCTCGTAATCAGGAAACAAGTTGTCCCGAACCTATTGTCCAAGAGTGTTTTAATTCATTGTTTGAAGTGCAAACTGGTTTCTCATTTCAAGGTCAAGACAACTCATTCTTCCAAGACAACTCATTGTTTCACAACTTTGGAAGACCGCTTCCTCGGACTAGTCCTATCATTTAACCTATCGATCCTGTTGACGATATCGACTCATCTGAACCTATTGATCCTTTTGATCCTGTTCGCTCACCAAAGGTTACCTTAGCTGCGCCCTTTCGACATCGTTCATACCATTTTACTGAGGCTTCAATTGTTGCACGGTCTTACATTGACAAGATGGGGGATCCGTTTGACTTCCAACCAGGCAAATACAGCCAAACTTTTGATCAATCTCAAAACAACCAGCATTTTGGTCAATCCTCTAATGACCAACGTCATGCTCACTCAACATGAGCAACACTACGATCAAACCCAAGATGATCAACAAAAAGCTCAAAACAAAACTCAAGGTGGTCAACCAGCGTATCACTATCGACCTGCTCCTTTCGATCAGAGTCAAGATCAAGTCCCTAGCATTTATGAGATCCTTGGCAATGATGGTGATGACACCATAACTCAAAATGATATAGATGCTGCCAAAGCAAATAAGGGTCTTATTAAGATGATGGAGATCCTCCTAGAGAAGGAAAAATACTTTCTTGAGCTAGCTAAACAAGGGGCCAAGTTACCCCCAGACTATCAAGTTGAAATGCTTGTAGCCAAGGAAGAAGAAACTGAGACCGCAAAGTTGCAAAAAATGGTTCAAGACATGCAAGATCAGATTAGCCAACTTGCGAAGAATAAGGACAAACCCGCTCAACAATTCACAATGGAGAGTATTTGTCCTTTCCCCTTTGATAGATTTCTTCACATGCCACCTTTTCCCAGAGGTGTAGAGCTCCCTAAATATGACAAATACTTAGATCACTTGACGGAGTTTGGTGCATTATCTATGGAATTCATGCACGATCAAACTTATCTTATGCGCCTATTTCCTCGTAGCTTGGGTGGACCAGCTATGGAGTGGCTTTCTAGATTGCCCACTGGCATTAAGACTTTTAACGAAATGGCTAATCTATTTCTCCAACATTACTCGCATAACATTCAGCATCCGGTCAACATCCAGGATCTTTGCAATTTAAAACAGCGACAAGGAGAGTCTTTCCTAACATTTCTCCAAAGGTGGAGACAATTATGTACAAGGTGTCCTCACAAGCTACCAGAGTCCAAGAGACTCGACATTTTCTTGGATAATCTTGTCCCAAACTTTGGATACCAAATGCAATTACAAGGTCCTCTAACCTTTGATAGCATGATTAAACAAGCAGTGCGAATAGAGGCCTTTATGATCAAAAAAGGGGAATTGACTTTGAGTAAAGACAACAAGCAAGGACCTTCGAACTCCAATATAAAGGGAAGTTTGTTAACAAGAATAGAAACGTTGTGAACGATGGAGTGGTCGACAATGTGACCACGAAACCTGCTAAGTCTATTTTTAATCTCTCTTCTAGCATACAGGCAGTCAAAGCTGCTGAAAAACCTGCGACAAAAAATCAACAACCTTAGAGGTTTTCTAGGAACAAACCTTGGGCATCTCGACCCAAGCGCAAATTTACTTCCTTGGGAGAACCACTCTATGTGGTCTATAAAACTCTTGTGCAGAATCAGATTCTTACTCCTTTGGAAAAGCGTCTCTATGATCCACAACTACGACCTCATTGGTGCAATGACAATGCTTACTGTGACTATCACCAGAATAAGGGTCATAAGACTTCTACTTGTCTTCAGTTGAAACACAAGGTCCAAGATTTGATTGATAGCGGTGACATTGTTGTGGACGGCCATAACAAGAATTCGGACCATCAAGCATTTAAGGATCCCTTCCCTCCTCATGAGAAGGGTGAGTCTTCAAATGCTAAGAATACCAATGCTAAAGTCAATTACACGTACACGAATGATGACAGTGTCATTGGTATGATTGAACCTGTTGGGATGGAATATTGTGACGTGATTACCATTAAGGGGGGTTGCGATGCTCCCAAACCTAAGACTCCTTTCATCTTGCATAGTTCCACATTTCATTCGTCTGAATCTGAACAACCTCAAGATTGTGCTAATGTTGTCACTTGATCGCGAGGAAGGGTTGTTTTGAAATGTCCCGATCCTCCTATATCCACCCCGAAACAAACTACGGATAAGACTGTTGTTGGCCCTGCCAACAAGAACACGAAGTCAGTTCCTACAACTAGCTTGGCTAATTATAGCATCTTAGATCAGCTCTAGCGAACAAATGCTCAGATTACCATTTTTGAGTTGTTAAATATCTCGCCTGCTCATAGGCAGATTTTGGATAAAGCCCTCGCCAAGGCAAATGTTCCCAAGGATCTTGATCTCAACTGGTTCCAATCTATGGTGGGTCATTTGACCTCGCCTCACTATCTATCCTTCTCTGAAGAAGATGATCACTCTTTGAGCCATCCGCATAACGCTCCCTTGCATATAGAGGTCATGATAGGTCCTAAGCGCGTCCGCTGAGTGCTCATAGACAATGGTGCTGGTTTGAATATCTGTTCTACTAAGCTGCTTACCCAGCTAGGTTATGATGAGAATTGTATAGACTTCCACAAAAAGATTACCATCAAAGCTTATGATGAAGAGAAACGCAAGTCCCAAGGCTTAGTTGTGCTACCTATCCACGTAGGACCTGTTGACAGAGATGTTACTTTTCAATTTCTTGACATTCCTCTTGCCTACAACATCTTGTTGGGTAGGCCATGGATTCATGAGATGCAGGTTGTTCCGTCTACGTACCATCAATGCATTAAGTTTCCATTCCATGGGGCGGAAGTTACTGTGCCTGCTAGTATCAATTACTCTTGCAACACTCTTGCGCAATCTACAGATAGCTTTGTTCCAGCTAATAGAGAGTCCACTGAGTTTTATGATGCTAAGCTAAAGGAAATGGAACAAACTTTGAGACTTAAGGATATAGGCATGGGAGAATACCAAATTGAACCTGTGCTGTCACTTGCTGCTCTACCTCCGTCTCCACGCTCTTATGGGAGACCTTCTGAGAATAACAAAACTTCTGATGACCCTCCTCAAACAATCTACAATGGCGCCTTTGTAAGGGCCTCTACACCTTTAGAAGATGAGGATGAAGAAAGAGTTGTCAGAGCTTGGATCTATAAAGGAAAAGAAACAGTTGAAATAACTACTCCACCTCCATACTTAGAACAAGAGCCATACAGTGAAGTGTTCAAGATCATGAAGCGCTTCGGCTATAAGGGGAGTGGTCCTATAGGAAGGAATGACAATGGTTTGCTGAAGCCCATTGAAGCTACAGGTTGCTGCACAAAGGATACTACTGGCTTAGGCTTCAAAAAGATTCCCTTTCATTTAGGGATAAACAAGTTTGTGCTAGAACCTGAACCTGAACCTGAACCAGAGTTTGAAGATACTACTCCAGAGGTAAATCCAAAGGCCAGCTCTGATGAAGACACATTTCCATATCCTATTCCTTCGAAACTTGCTGCACTCTTTGCAGAACCGGATGAACCTATTATAGCTGTCCACATGGTAGAGATTGACAGTGATTCCGATGAGACCGCTTCGGTGCATCGACTCACGTATGACCAATGGAGAGAAATGCAAATGGCTGATATTGACTCTCAGCGTGAATTGTACATACCCCCACATTTCCAAGAGCAATTTGAAAAAGATCTACTTCAGCGAGCTATTACTACTGCCAGGGGTAAAGATGATGATACAACCAGTGCTAATGGAATTCCCACATCAAGTACTGACTCACATGAGTACGAATTTGAATCTTTGTTTGATGCTACTTTTGATAAAGACATAGACATGGTGCATACTTATGAAAGACTTCTCGAAGTAGGTGAAGGGTCTAGTGTTAGGTCACACGAATTAGATGCCACTGGTGTTAACATGTCCTCTACTTCTGACGTAAGGTCACATAGGGATTCAAACACTCCTTTGGACGAGATCGCTCTAGGTCTTGATTTGCTTGTCCGTGCTTTTGATGGCTATATCGTGAACGCAATTAAACCAGTCACTACTCCCCTTTCACTCAAAAATCCCCATCTAATAAATTGGAACTCCCCCTCATCATCCAATGAAGTCCTAACGTTCCAAAATGATTATGATCTAGCCTGTTACCTCCATGCTATTGAACCTGTAATGTCCTCCACCAGTGAAAGCAGTGTCAGCATGACAAAGGCGGATATCAAGTATCTTAGTCAAAAAATTAAAAGAAGAAAAAATAGATGCTCTGATGGTGAAAACCACATTGTGGCAGTATCGGAGCCAAAAATAGTAAAAATAAAAGACGTATCCAAGGGTGAAAACCTCTCTGAGGTGCCCAAGGATGAGATACTTGATACGCTTCCGAGCCACTTTCAAGAGAGATCATCAGTATTGATTGAGCCGACACAGCCAGTGAATTTGGGTACAGAGACTGCTCCACAAATTATACATTTAGCACAATCATTATCTGCAAAAGAAAAGGAAGAGTTCACTAACTTCTTTCAAAGCAAGAAAATAAACTTTGCATGGACCTACTCTGACATGCCTGGATTAGACCCCTATCTAATCATGCACCATCTGTCCATTACACCAGGTATTAAACCTGTTAAACAGAAGTTGCGAAAGATGCATCCACACGTAGCACTTTTAGTTAAAGCAGAGCTAGAAAAGCTTCTTAAGGCTGGTTTCATAAGAACTATTGATTATGCAGAGTGGATTTCAAATATTGTTCCAGTCACCAAACATGATAAATCCATTCCTGTGTGCACAGAGTTCAAGGATCTAAATAAGGCATGTCCCAAAGATGACTTCCCACTACCCAACATTGATATGATAGTGGATATGACAAAAGGTTATGAGATGTGTTCCTTGATGGATGGCTTTTCTGGCTATAATCAAATAAAAATCACGCTAGAAGATCAAGAAAAGACCGCTTTCACATCTGCTTGGGGCACCTTTTGCTGGAATGTCGTGCCTTTTGGGCTTAAGAATGCTGGAGCAACAATCAGAGAGCTGTCACTACCATTTTCCATGATATGATGCATAAAACAATGGAAGATTATGTGGAGGATGCTTTAGCCAAAAGCATGCAGCGAAGAACTCATCTCATAGATTTGGGTCCCATACTTGACCGCATGGAACAATTTAGTCTCAGACTTAATCCCAAAAAGTGTGCTTTCGGTGTCACTTCTGGGAAACTCTTGGGTTACATCATTTCAGCTAAAGGCATAGAAGTTGATCCTGAAAAAGTGCAAGCTATTATGGACATGCCTCCACCCAAGAATATCAGTCAAATGAGGGGACTACAAGGGAGGCTACAATTTATCCGGCGCTTCATTTCATAGTTGGCTGACAAGTCACAACCATTCACTAAAACTTTGCATAAGGGTGTGACCTATGAATGGAACGAAGAATGTGACAGGGGACTCACTTAGATTAAACAGTATCTTGCTAATCCACCTATATTGATGCCTCCTATTCATGGGAAGCCGCTCATACTATACATTTTAGTAACGAACACATCTTTGGGTGCTCTCCTAGCTCAAGAAGATCAGAACAACAAAGAGAGAGCTATATATTATATCAGCAGAACATTGGTTTCTTATGAAATGAACTATTTTGTCGTTGAGAAAGCTTGTCTAGCAGTAGTATTTGCTTCTCAGAAGTTGCGGCATTATATGCTCGCTCATACTACAAGGCTTATTGCAAAAATTGATCCACTAAAGTACTTATTGAGCAAGGTTGCCCTCACGGGTAGATTAGCGAAATGGGTGATGATACTTAGTGAATTTGACATTGAGTATGTGGAAAGAAAAGCTATTAAAGGGCAAGCCATTATTGATCAGCTGGCGGAAGCTCCTTTGAAAGATCACCAGCCTTTGAGTATTGAATTCCCAGATGAATCCATCATGCTTCTCACACATCAGGCTTGGAGCATGTTCTTTGATGGATCATTCACTCAGCAAGGATCCGGTGCAGGCATTCTATTTATAACACCTCAAAGATACTCATTACCAAAAGCTTACAAAATGTTGTTTCCCTGCACAAACAACATCGCTGAATATGAAGCTCTCATTAATGGTATGAAGATAGCCATTGAATGGCGTGTGGATGAGCTCAAGGTCTTTGGAGACTCTCAGTTAATCATCAACCAAGTTAATGATGTCTATCAAACAAAAGATGACAAGCTAGTACCTTATAAAAGAATGGTGGATGATCTCAAACAGTATTTTGCACACATTTCTTTCCAGCAAATTCCAAGGGCAAACAATAAAGCGGCTGATGCTATGGCCACTCTTGCTTCAATGTTACAAATGCCAGAAAATGACTTCAGACACATTCCTTGTGGAGGCATTACACTACCATGCCTATGATATTCCCGAATCCAAGATGATCTGTTCAGTCATTGGACATGACTCATCTCGCTACCACCATATCTATTCCTACCTTCGTGACCAAATCATTCCTGACACCTTACCTGGAATGAAAAGCGTCACCTAATTCGCAATGCTTCACGGTATGTCATCATAGCAAACGAATTGTATAGACGGGGTCTAGACTGTACCCTCCTTAGGTGTCTAGAACCTGATGAGTCCAAACGTGCGCTAGCTGAGGTACACGAAGGTATCTATGGGTCTCATTCGAGTGGTCTGACGTTAGCTCGGAAACTTATTAGAGCTTGTTACTGCTGGTCGGACATGGAGAAAGAAGCTGTTCAATATGCCAAGACTTGTAAACAATGCCAATTTCATGGAAATCTGATTCATGCTTCTGCTAAAGAGCTTATTCCTTTCATCAGTTTCTGGCCATTTCAGCAATGGGCCTTTGACTTGGTGGGTCAGATACATCCTTCTTCAAGAGGACATAAGTTTATCATCACAGCTACTGACTATTTTACCAAATGGGTTGAGGCAGTGCCTCTGGCTATAGCTGATGGCAAGTCTGTGGCTATGTTTATACTGAACTATATCATCTGTAGATATGGTGTACCCTCATCCATTATCACTGACAATGGGGGACAATTCAAGAACAAGGATCTGAGAGAGTTATGCACCAAATTCAGGATTATTCAGCATTGATCGTCTATCTATTATCCCCAAGGTAATGGACAAGCAAAAGCTTCTAATAAGACAATTCTCAAAATCTTGCACAGAACAGTTCATAAATCTGGTAGAGATTAGCACCTCTAGATTAATCCGGCATTATGGGCCTATAGAACAAGTATTCGAACACCAATGGGGGCCACACCCTTTGCCTTGGTTTATGGAGTAGATGCAGTATTGCCTATTGAGGTCGAGATTCCTACATTGTGAATCTCTCTGAGAGGCCTCATCACTGATGAAGAGAACAAAATATCCCGGCTTCAAGAGCTTGAGTTACTGGATGAACGTCGGAAGGTGGCGTTTGATCATCTAAGAGCATACCAAAAGAGGATGTCTAAGGCCTACAATAAGAAAGTCAGACAAAGAGTTCCAAGTGGGTGATCTCGTTCTGAGAGAGAAACCCAAGAATCAGCAGCAGTGGGTCCAGAAAGGGAAATTTGAACCAAACTGGCTTGGTCCGTATGTTATCACTGCAGCATTTGGGTCTGGCGCTTACCGACTCTCCACCACTGAAGGAGAACAACTCAAAGAGCCTATCAACGCTCTTCACTTGAAGAAATTCTATAGTTGAGACATTGCTTGTATGCTCATGTACATACTTATTGATCCTGAAAAAATCCAAAAAATGATATATTGCAAAAAATCCTAAAAATTGCAAAATGTCTTGAAAAAAAATGATTATCTTAGTGAAAACCTGGTAAATAGGAGCTTTGATGTATCTATTATCTTGGTGAAAACCTGGTAAATAGGCGTCTTGATAATAATAAAAAAAATAGAAAATTTGAAAAAATACAAAAAAAAAGTGAAAAAATAAAAAATACAAAAAAATACAAAAAAAATGAAATATTAAAAAATACAAAAAAATAAAAAAAGAGAAAAGTACAAAAAAATTGAAAAAGAAGAAAAATGTGTCATTGATGAAAACCTGGTAAACAGGCGTCATGGTAGCAAAAATAGAATCTCTGCCAAGATGGTGAAAACCTGGTAAACATGTGCCTTTTGTTTCCTAAAGCTATATCTCATCTTGCCACCATTTGGCTCTCGCTTTAGTTTGCTTTCCAGCTTTCCTGCTTTTAGTTCGTTTCCTGCCTTAGTTTGCTAGCTCATGCACTTGCTTTCAGTTGTCTTCGAGATTTTCCTCGACTCTTCATGGATTGGAACTGGTGACACTTGGGGGCACCTTCCTGGTCGCGGGGGCATTGTCCTATCGCTTTCAGAAGTTTTGTTTGTGCATCAGTCACCAGCGATTCTCGCTGCGTCTGCCCACTGATGTTTAGCTACTTTTGAGATTTCTCTCCTTGAGGATCTGTCGTGTATCGGTCACCAGTGGTTCCCACTGTGCCTGCCTACTGATACCTAGCTCTTGTTCGAACCCCTCTCTTTTGGGATCTTTTCCTTACATCAGTCACCAGTGATTCTCACTGTGTCTACCTGCTGATGTTTCGTTCTTGCTTATTCTCTCTTTCGAGAATCTTCCTTGTATCGGTCACCGGTGCTTCTCACTGCGTCCGCCTGCTGATACTTGGTTCATGCTCCGATATCTTCTTGAGACTTCATCTCTCGCGATGGTCACCAGTGGTTCTCACTGTGTCTGCCTGCTGTCGCTATCCCGTTGAGACTTCAAACGTTGTACACTTCCGATTCGACTCCAATCTGCTTGAACACAAACTTAAACTTAAACTAAAACTGAATTTGTGTTCCTTTGAAGCATGCTGAGCTTTTCTTTTTTGTGTGTTGTTCTTTCACTTTATCATTCCTCCTCGAGCAACTCTAAGACGTCTCCTTGACCGAGAGAAGCGAAGACTAGGGGTATGATCTTTTCTTTGCTTTCTGTTTGCTGGTTTAGTTCCAATGATCCAATGAATTCACATAAGAGGGGTGTCCATCTGTAAGAGCCTTCATCTCGTATTGGATGGCCAAGTGTACCTCAACTCCTTTTATATGGAAACTTTGGTGAGGTTGGTTCTTCTCCTTGTTTGTTTGAGTGACTTCTTTTTGCTACAAGTAAAATTGCAAAACGCTCGTCCTGCTAAGTGAACGGAAGGGTCATTGCGAGCATTCTTTGGCAAAGGAAGGAACTCTTGTGTGTCTGGTGTGTTTGTTCGCAAGCAACATTCAGGTCATTCTAGCAGTTGTGCTTTGATGCTTATGTTAACTTACTAAATCAAAAGGAATAGGTGTTCAGGTCCTTTTGGCTTCTTGTGCCTTAATGCTTACACCTCATTCCGACAAATCGAAGACTTATGTCATATTCATATTCTCATGATTGCAATGTCAGTGAGGGTTGTATGGCATCTTGCGATTGTCCCGAGCCTAACAGAACTCGATGATGATAAATACGATGAGTCCAAAAACCAAGTCCTAGGGTTTGCGTTTAGTCTAGGCTTGCATTTTCATTCTAGGCTTGCATTGAGACTGTGTTTTGGTGCTCTCTTGATTGTCTTCTTCTGGATCTCTTCATCAAAGGTTCTCATCTTTTGTCCCGGGTTCATCTTGGCTGCACAAGTGTTCGGTCCTCGCTCTTGATCTTCGAAACATCCTTTTGATTAGTACCTGTCAGATATTGCTAAAACTCTGCATGAGATGGTTAGTATCACATACATTGCATTTTCATTGCATTCCCATCCATAAAATCCATATACATTTTCATATTCATTTGCATGTACATCCATTATAAGCATAAATAAAATCATACATTGCATCCATTATTGCATTTCACATTGCATATTCATACATTATCATAAAAATAAAACATGTGCATATTCATATCATCAAGAAACATGTGCATCTCATACATATCTAATCCATACATCTATCATCTAGAAACATCTCATAAAACATAAACATCAAAGCTATATGTCAACAAGTACAATGATATCAAAATCGCGATCTCATATATATCTCTTGATCGAATCAATGTCATGTACAAAAGAAGGGTGCTACTCGAGCACAGTATAAAAAATGGAGCTACAATATGCTAACTCTACCCATTGCCACCTGGAGGAGGTGGTGGCAGTGGTCCTTGTGCTGGTGCCTGCGGAGGTGGCATTGGTCTCTGGGGAGGGGGCATCTGTCTCTGCGGAGGTGCCTGCTGCAGAGATGCCTGTGGTGGTCTCTGTGGTGCTCCTGCTTACTCGAAAAATGGAGACACCTGCTCTGATACATCTGGAACGACTCCGCAATATGCTACATAATAATAAGCTGCCTGAGCAGACTCATATCTAATCTCCAGCCGTGCTCTCGCCAACTCCTCGCGTAACTCTCTGATCTCCTGATCCCTATCGGCTATGCGGGTCTGTATGATGACTCGGGTATGGTAGTCATCTCTCTCACGCTGAACCTGCCTGACCCTCTCCTGAATCTTTCTGAGAGCCTCCTCCAGCTGTGGTGTCTGTACTCCTATAAGAACATCTAGCATATCTATATCATCGCCCGAAGGCGTCTGCTGCGATGGACTCCTTGTCCTCTCCCTGGTGGATCTATGCTGAGACCCACTACTCCCAGCACCTGCATCTGACCCCATAGTCCTCGGGGGGATGTCTGTTTGCGTCGACCTGGGCCTCAATGCTCTCTGCCTAGGCCGTTGTAATGGTACCTGCTGCTGTATAGGTACTTGTTGCTGTCCCTGTGGCCCCTGCTGTGCAGCTTGCTACTGTACAGGCTGCTGTACTGGTACCTGCTGTTGTGCTGGTATCTGCTGCTGTGCTCCCTAGCCCATGCTGGCGGGATCTAGGAAATGGATGGGCTAAGCAGTGGTCCCTATATACAGGCATCATCCCTGCATTGGTGACGTCCACCATGTAATTTCATCGGGCCTAAGGAATGTGTGCCTCGATCGCACATCTACTTGGATCTAGTCTCGGATGCCACCCCTTCTCATCGGCGAAGCGGGCATAGGGGCAGTACTCTTGGGAGATGTCTTGCTATCTCCCAAATTGATGCAAGACACGTTTAACAAGAAAGCACTCAATGATGGTAACACTATGTCCAATCAGTGGATGCGAGACAGACATATAAGAAAGCTCTCTCCGAGCATCATCCCATGGCTCAGTAGCAAACCATGGTCTCTAGACAACAGCCGCCATATCATCGAGCTGTCCGCACCACTGCTCTGTCTTACCCAGCAATGGCTGAGTCAACGGACCTGCGTACCTGCGTACCTGTATATATATGGCTCCAGCGCCTGCCGTGTATCATGATATATAGGCTTGCAAACAGGGAGATGCTCCCAGGCCCAGATCTGAAGAACAAAGACACCTGCCGCCATGGTCCTCGCACCGCGATATACGATCTCATGCATCTCATGGTACATGTGGGCGAGCATGCACTCCCCCCATCTGAATCTAACGGCTGGCCTCTCCAGCATCCTCTGCAGCATCGACCCCCAGCCGCACTCCAAACCATGCTGACCTCGATCGGGAGCCAGATAGCAACTCAAGAACATAGCGAGAACAACGACTAATGGGTGAGCACCGCCGTACCTGCTGATCAAATCCTCCCAAGAGATGGCCCGGCCCATCACTAGATTGTCTCGGAATATAGTCCTCAATGCCACTGTACCTACCCTCGGCTAAACATTGTACTCTACTCAGGCGCCGTGGACGGGTATCCGCAAGATCCTGTATATATCCTCGGGAGTGACCGTCATCTCCCCTAGCGGCAAATGGAAGGTGTTTGTCTCTGAATGGAAACGCTCAACAAGTGCACCTAGAAGATCGTGATTTACCCGAATGTCGGGTATATCACGCAAATATCCTAGACCGAGTCCCTCAATGTGTACACTCTCAACATCTATCAATCTCTGTATCAATGTAGTGATCATTGGATGATGTGACCGGAAAACGACGTCGGGAAAGTCAACCTGCAAAGCAAGCGACGACATTGGATAGTATCTCAAATATGATGGTTTTCAAAACAACAAATACGACAATGCATCTATCCTAGACATGACTCTATGATGCTCTACTTGGCTGATTTCATACAAATTTGGCAAATTTTGGCAAAGGTTTTACAACACTACAGCAGCTCTTCGTGCGAGGAAACTGTTCTCTCGCGCGATACAAAACCTTCTCTTACGCCAAAGTGAGAAAGTTCGCACGACATGACCAGCCGCTTCGTGCGAGACTTCTGGCAGAGCCCAAGCAAGGAAGCCTTGACCCAAGCGAGGAAGCCTTGACCCATGCAAGGAAACCGTTTCCTCGCACGAGGGGCGACTGAGGCCGGTGTGAGGAAACTGTTTCCTCGCGCGAGACTTGAAGAACATGCCCTAAAAGTTGCTAAATCTAACCTAAATCGACCTAGAAAGCAGTACAAATTGAAAATGTAAGGAGGATTATCAACCACTCACGGGTGGGTCATACTCCGGTGGCCGAGCGTGTCATCACGAGCACTCAAATCGATGCATATGCACTGGAATGCCCTCCATTCTCTCTTAGAGCTCAAAATCACAAGAAGGCAAAGTGAATAATTAATTGAAAATGACCCCTCCGGGCCTTATATAGCTTTTTGACCTAATTTTCAAAGTGCTCCATTTTGCGCGAAAATTGCACCCTTGGCTAAATCGACTTCTCTGAATCCATTTTCGGGATCGAAATCGAAATCTGATATCTCTGGATAGCTCAAAATCACGTTTTAAATTTTGGGACCCTTTGGGATCGGACACTTGTGCAGTTAGCCTTCTGGCATCATCTTCCTGCCAGATCCTCATCTCTTCATCATTTTCTCGAGATCTTCAATGTTTTCATCAAAGTCAACTTTGGTCAACCATGGTCAACTATGGTCAAACTTGGTTAATAGGACCTCCCGATCACTTCAAATTGCTTTTGCGACTTCTCAAATCTAGTCTGATTGCTTCTACTCTACAACCTCTTCTTGTCAATCGTCCTTCTGATATGTCATCTTTCGATTTTGTTCACGAGGGGGCAGGATGATTGCATCATTTGAATCTTGTCGAACCAGCCTCATTTCAATCTGATCTAAATCAAAGTCCTCACCGCTTGGGGCATCTCTTCACTAGTGGCATCTTTGTGCCTCGCATCTGGTCATCTATCTTTTAGGTATCTGAGCAATCTAACTTGGATCCTCGGGAATCAAGCTTCGTTCTAGAGATGGTTCTCGAAATCTCATTAGGTATTGGGGAAATCTAACCCTAATTCCTGAGAGTCAAGCTTCATTTTGGAGATGGCTCTCGAAATCTTTTTTGGACTGTTATCTGGGCAATCTAACCCGGGTCTTGGAGGGCTAAGCTTCGTGTTGGGGCAATCTAACCTTGATTCTGGAGATTAGTCTTAAATTTGCATCTGTCAATCATTTGATCAATGGGCATTGGGGCAATCTAACCCCGATTCCAGTCTCCTTTCAAGTTTTCATTAGACCGTTGTCTTCGCAATCTAACTTAGACTTCGGAGAATCATGCTTTGTTCTAGGGGTGGTTCTGCAATTCGATCTATTTCGGTGTCTTGGCATTCTAACCTTGACTTTCGAGGGTTAAGCTCCGTTCTGGGGACAATCCTGAAACCTCATTTGTCACATCAGACTATTCTTTGAATCAACGCGCTGCTCGCACATCAATTGAAAGAGGGGCAAATGTAATACCCCAAATTTGGCACCTAATAATTTCAATCAATTTTGGTGCATTTTCTTCAATTTCATCTTCAAAGTCCTATTTTACTAGGCATTTTCTCTCTCCTACCTGACTTTATTTGACTTGATGTCAATTGTAAAAACTCTAATTTGCATTAATCTCACAATATAATTAATTCTTAATTATTCGACTTTATTAGCTAAATAATCCCTATGATAAATTAATTTAATTCTAAAGTCCTAAGTGCTTTAAATTAAATTAAAACCCACCCCATTTGGCTAATACAAATAAAAAAATGAATTAATCTTATTTAGTTATTTGAATGGACACCTTTATTTGAATTAATAATTCAAATTATTCGAACGGTCACCCATATGTGGCAATAATCCATTTCTTTAATTAAGTAATTCATGAATATGTGTCTCAATTGGGAATGAAGAGGCAACTGTTAATTTTCAAGAACCTCTTGATTCTGTCCTCGGGCTTGTCTATTTAATGAACCTTCTCCTTTATTAAAAAAAAGAGGCAATTTGTGAGAGTAGTTAAACTATAGCGAATTTTAGTCTCAATTTCATATTTTCAAGTTTTCAATTGCAATTAGCTTAATTTCTCATTTAGTATTAATTGCATCCTCATAATAGATTAAATTGCATTATCATATTTCTTTCAAAGTTTTTAGATTAATTACAGTTCATATTTCTTTCAAAGCTATTTAGATTAATATCATATTTCTTTCAAAGCATTTTAGACTAAATTGCACTCATTTCTAGATTAATTTCATTATTGTTCATCTTTTCAAGCTTTGAAAATCCTTCGTATTAGCTTGGTCTTAAGGTTGTTGACTCTTGTTCTAAGAGTAAATCAAACACCCGAGTTAATTAGAAGGCAAGAGGTCGAATCAATAGAATTGTGCGAATGGGTAATTCATACTCAATTTCGTGATTTGATGATCGAGCAATGACTATGTTGTGTTTGTAGCTGGATCAGAGGTCCACGTTCAGCTTATAACAATTAGGGTACCCACAGATCAAAATAGTCATGGTATTTGGGTCAATAGACGACAACCTTTCCATATGCTGCGTCACTCGTTTGAGGTAAGCTAAACTCGGTCCAATTCTCTTAACAATGGTACACACCGTCCAAGTGCAGCTACCTTCAAAGATTTACAGCGGTAAAGAGAATCCCCATATTTTATCAACCTAACATAGTCTTTGGCCACTTTGGCAATGAGATTGCGAGCAATATTGATCTGGCCAAGGGCCAACTTGTTCCTGAAATTATATTGCACCATTTTTTCTCTCTTTCTCTTTGCCTGCACTGATTCTTCCCCAAATTTGATTGCTCAGTTAGAAAAAAGAACGAGCAAGGACCCGTTGGCAACAAGCAGCAGTCGTGATGTTTGTAGTGTTCTTGAGAAGTTTGGTTTCTTGGATCCTTAGTTAAGCCATTAATGTAGAGGAAAGGGTGGTGGATTCGTAGACAAGATAAGTTACTCAAATTTGGTTTACAAATGAACTATTTCCCACAATGCCAAATGACTCTTCAAGAGACGCAACCCAACCAAGAATCCTCCAATACAAACTAATGATGGATTTGGTGTCTTTAAGGTGTTTGAGGGTATATTAAAGTGGTTTCAAAGTTTCAAGGGTTAGCTACACTCCCGAATGGCTAAATAGCTTCATACTGTCACAAAGGCCTAATGGCTCTGCTTTGTAGCCTTGCAGAGACATTTTTGGTCTTTGAACTCCACACTTCCCAAAAACACTAGAAGATCTAAACACAGATATAGACACTCTTTTGGCCATACATATACATACCAAAGACTTAGGTATTGGTACTTTGGACCAAATTGTAGTACCCTGCCTGTACCCCTGCAAATACGCTAGAAAGTTGGTGATTTTTCAAAGCAACTACTAGTTGTTTGTATCCTCAAGCCTCCAAACTCTAGACAGTGTCTCTTTATGACACAAAACCTCTAAATCCAAGAGGAATTAGACCCAAACCTTGGGGAACACCAAAAGCCCCAAATTAGTTACACCAAACAATTAATTCAAGGGTTTCTTCAATATCGCCCTTCCAAGCACTTCCTGGATCAATTGGTGATTGATTCACCATTCACTCCACCATACATGACTATTCCAATCATAAAATCCCTATGTCATTTAACCCAAACGCCTGCTGCTATACTTGTGCCATGAATTTCAATGGAACACTCCTTGTAACTATGCTTCATTACCTCTTCGACTCAAATTCTTTATTTGCTATCGTTTTCATTAAATACATGTTAATTGGCCTTCATTGCAATTTTTTTAACCTCTCTTGTGTGTTCGGCATTTTTGCTTGTCATCTCACATGTATGATTTGTCTCTTATGACCCAGATTCATATATATTTCATGCATGTTGTTTGTATGCTTTGCTTCCTATGCGTGTTTTCTTAATATTGTGTAATTTCTATAAAAGACCTTATGGATTGATTAGTTCCTAAGTCTCGTTTGATCTTGGATTGACGTGTGAATTCTCATACCTTGACGATTCATATTGGCAATCGTATCCATATCCCCACTGTTCTTGGCCTTTTAAGATGCCAAACATGGTTGAACACTAGTTTGCAACTTTAAATTCTCATCGATCTGGCTCCAAAATGTAATGTTGGCTTTGGACTTGTGGTAGATGTGATCATATATAGATGGCTTGTTTGAATTATTTAGTACATAAAATTCTAAATTGCATATAAATGAATTGATTTCAATCATGGTAATATGTTTAAGGATGTTATGTAGTGCCCTGTCTTTTGTAATCTAGTAATTTGTTTACATATTATTTTTATCATATTGTTTATTAACATTTTTTTGACTTTACAAACACTCTGTACGGAGTACAAGAAAGGGATTCACAATTTAGGTAATCATTATCATTTATGTTATCTATTTTTTCCTCGACTCACTAAGAACATACATTTATTATTACCATCATGATTTGTTTGTGGTTTGAGTAGAAAAAGGGGGCTTGACCAACGCAAGCCCCTACAACACAATGTTTCTCTCTCTTTGATGTGTGTAGGTGCATAATAGAAGTTTTTGTAGCATGACAATGACATATGGATAGAGAAGAAAATGCAAAACATTTTCAAATTTACAACAGTATAAAATCGTATGCCACTGGTGCTCAACACTTCTTTATTCTTTTTTGGACTACATATTTTGATAACATTATCTTTGCTTAGAACTTTGCTCACATTGGCTCTTGTCAAAACATACCCAGGTTACTAACACCCTGCGTCGGAGTCTAGCAAACTCATCTTCAACTTTCATTTCCAGGTTTTATTGTGTATCTCTTTATTAGATCTGATCTATTCTTCGATACTTGTGTTTTGTATTGTCTGCTTTATGTTAAACTTTTCCAATTTATCCTTATTTATCCAGCTCATAGCTCATACTAAGATATCATTGTTCGCAGGTAATACTTGCAAGACTTCGGGAAGATTTCATATGGAACTTTACTCAATGAAACACTTCACAACTAAGGTAGTTATTTTGTATTATGTTATTCTCCTTTTCCTCTATTCCTAGAAGAGAATACAATTATAGTTATGATTATAATAGGTTTTGTGGAGGTGGGATCACTAACATAGGATTACACAAATCCGTATACAACATAATGTTTTAATGTCTTTCATGTATGGAATAGCCAATCTGGAGCATTCAGAATAAGAAATTCACTTAGATTGATATAGCCTACCGTAATTAATAATTATAGACTTTGAATAGTACTAAATCCTAGGTCATTAATAACCATAACTATTGTCTTGTTGATTTTCATTAAGATTTAGAGGATAGCACTAGGTTTTGCTCAGATCATTCCCAAGAGATGCTCTTCGTTATAATAGTTTCAGGACATTAGCGCCTATGGTTGGATTGTTGCCAAGTTAACTTCAACTTACTGTGTCAGGTTCCTCCCTATATCTTATTGACAAACCTGTTTTCATCGTTTGAATCACAATAGCATATTCTAATCTCTTGCTATTTTTATCATAATCAGTTGTGGTATATTTCCATGTGGTTACCAAAATTGATCATCAAATATAGACCAGGTCTGTAGGTGATGGAGAGGAGGATCGAGATCTTATTTTCAATATAGTCAAACACTTATATAAGGACTTGGGCATAGGGTATTACTAGTTCTTTCACAATTGGGCCTATACCTTAGTAGCCCTCTAAATAGGCTTAGTTGGGCATATATTGCAGAGTGTGGAGCGGTGTGGTGGTAAGGTTATCAAAAAATATTATGATTTGAGTGGTTTAGGCACTCCCAGCCTACTAGCCTCGAAGACACCCAAATAGCCAAACAGACACAAACAACCCAAGAACCATCCCGATGACCATGGTTAATAGAAAATGTCTAAATAAGATGTTTTAAGCAGGTTTCAATCAGTTTTGGGCTTTGACACAACACCCAACACCCAAATTGCTAAAATTGTCTATTAGGCCTAATTGCCCCTTGACTAGTCTTGCTGGGAATGTTTCTGTCCATTTTTTCTTACTTTGCCCCAATCACTGACCAAATAAATTATATTTTTGGATACCCTTTTCGGGTTTACATAACAGAATGGAAGATTGGGTAGGGTTGTTTTGGAGCACTATCTGCTACTCACCCTAGTGACCCCTTTTTAGACCAAAAAGATGGTCATTTAACAAAGAAACTATAACGTATTTTTATCCCCCAACTATGAAACTTTTAGAAGTCCTCTAATATGACTCAAAACAAATAAAAATCAACTCAAAATGACTTTAAGGTCTCCGAAACTAGAAAAGCCGCAATTTGGCCTTCAGCAAGCCCTTAAGGCTAGGGCCTCCACAATATACCCTCTCCAAGCACATCTAGGCTTAACCAATGGTTGATTAACCATACATAGGCCAATACAAGACTATCCAAGTCATTAAAACTATATTATCTCCTTCAGGTAGATTAATGGCTGCTGCTCCCAACCAAGCATTTCCTTAAGGAATCCTTCCAGAAATTCAGTCGTTCAAAACACAGATCAACTTCTCAAGGTGATCACCTGCAATATTGCCTTCATTCTTGCATTTATAGGGTTAGTTGATTATAATACAAATCATGGATTCATCCCAAGTCACAGTAATCACAATTTTGGGATGAATCCTTAATTCATTCTTTCAAATCAATGCAAACCCCAATGCTTGTAACAGACCAATCAATATAATTTGCCAAAAATTGATATAAGGAAGATAAATATGATTCAAAATGGTCAAATACAATATTTTTGAGCCATACAAATGATTTGGAATCAACAACACATCAAATGGATACCGAGAATGTAAGAAAACCTTAACTTTTATTGCCTTATGCTTTTGGCTCTTGTGTATCTCTTTATTAGATCTGATCTATTCTTCTATACTTGTGTTTTGTATTTTCTCCTTTATGTTGAACATTTTCAATTTATCTTTATTTATCCAGCTGATCGCTCATAATAAGATATGATTGTTCGTAGGTAATACTTGCAAGATTTCGGCAAGATTTCATATGGAACTTTACTCAAGCAAACGCTTCACAACTAAGGTAGTTATTTTGTATTATGTTATTCTCCTTTTCCTCTATTCCTATAAGAGAATACAATTCTAGTTATGATTATAATAGGTTTTGTGGAGGTGGGAACACTAACACAGGATTACACAAATCCCTATACAACATAATATTTTAGTGTCTTTCATGTATGGAATGGCCAATCTGGAGGATTCAGAATAAGAAATTCACATAGATTGATATAGCCTACCACGATGAATAATTATAGACTTCGAATAGTATTAAATCCTAGGTCGTTAATGACCATAACTATTGTCTTGTTGATTTTGATTAAGATTTAGAGGATAGCACGGGGTTTTGCTCAGATCATTCACAAGAGATAGTCTTGTTAGAATAGTTTCAGGACACTAGCGCCTATGGTTGGATTGTTGCCAAGTTAACTTCAACTTACTGTGTCAAGTTCCTCCCTATATTTTATTGACAAACCTGTTTCAATCGTTTGAATCACAATACCATATTCTAATCTCTTGCTATTTTTATCATAATCAGTCGTGGTATATTTCCATGTGGTTGCCAAAATTGATCATCAAAATATTGACCAGGTCTGTTGGTGATGGAGAGGAGGATCGAGACCTTATTTTCAACATAGTCAAACACTTATATTAGGACTTGGGCATAGGCTATTACTAGTTCTTTCACAATTGGGCCTATACCTTAGTAGCTCTCTAAATAGGCTTAGCTGGGCATATATTGTAGAGTCTGTAGTGGTGTGGTGGTAAGGTTATCAAAAAAGATTATGATTTGAGTGGTTTAGGCAGTCCAAGCCTACTAGCCTCCAAGACACCCAAATAGCCAAAGAGACACAAACAACCCAAGAACCTTCCCAATGACCAAGGTTGATAGAAAAGGTCTAAATAAGATGTTTTAAGCAGGTTTCAATCAGCTCTGGGCTTTGACACAACACCCAACACCCAAATTGCTGAAACTGCATATTAGGCCTAATTGCCCCTTGACTAGTCTTGGTGGGACTGTTTCTGCCCATTTTCTCTTAGTTTGCCACAAACACTAACCAAATAAATTATATTTTTGGATACCCTTTTTGGTTTTACATAACAGACTGGAAGATTGGATAGGGTTGTTTTGCAGCACTATCTGCTGGTCACCCTAGTCACCCCTTTTTAGGCCAAAAGATGGTCATTTAACAAAGAAACTATAACTTATATTTATCCCCCAACTTTGAAACTTTCAAAAGTCCTCTAATATGATTCAAAACAAATAAAAATCAACTCAAAATGACCCTAAGGTCTCTAAAACTAGAAAAGCCCCAATTTGGCCTTCAACAAGCCCTTAAGGCTAGGGCCTCCTCAATGTACCATCTCCAAGCACTTCTAGGCTTAACCAATGGTTAATTAACCATACATAGGCCAATACAAGACTATCCAAGTCATTAAAACTAGATCTCCTTCATGTAGATTAATGGCTGCTGCTCCCAACCAAGCATTTCCTCAAGGAATCTTTCCACAAATTCAGTCCTTCAACACACAAATCAACTTCTCAAGGTGATCACCTGCAATATTGCCTTCATTCTTGCATTTATAAGGTTAGTTGATTATAATACAAATCATGGATTCATCCCAAGTCATAGTAATCACAATTTTGGGATGAATCCTTAATTCATTCTTTCAAATCAATGCAAACCCCAATGCCTGTAACAGACCAGTCAATATAATTTGCCAAAAAATGATATAAGGAAGATAAATATGATTCAAAATGGTCAAATACAATATGCTTGAGCCATACAAATGATTTGGAATCAATAGCACATCAAATGGATACCGAGAATGTAAGAAAACCTTAACTTTTATTGCCTTATTCCTCACAATCTGTACAAAATGTTTCACCAGTCCATACCATTGTGTTTTTCATGCATTAAAGTTTGTTTATAACATTGTTCCCAACTTCCATAACTGACCCCAAGTGGTCAGAAGTGTTTACAATTTGTTTTATGCCTTGAAACTCATTTTCCCTCCAATTTGCATATAACCATTAGTATTCAATTTTTTTGGACTACATATTCTGATTATACTGTCTTTTCTCAGAACATTCCTGACATTGGCTCTTGTCAAAACATACTCGGTTACTAACACTCTGCGTTGGAGTCTAGCAAACTCATCTTCAACTTTCATTTCTAGGTTTTATTGTGTATCTCTTTATTAGATCTGATCTATTCTCTATACTTGTGTTTTGTATTTTCTCCTTTATGTTAAACTATATCAATTATCCTTATTTATCCATCTCATAGCTCATACTAAGATATCATTGTTCGCAGGTAATACTTGCAAGACTTCGACAAGATTTCATATGGAACTTTACTTGAGCAAACGCTTCACAACTAAGGTAGTTATTTTGTCTTATGTTATTCTCCTTTTCCTCTATTCCTAGAAGAGAATACAATTCTAGTTATGATTATAATAGGTTTTGTGCAAGTGGGAACACTAACATAGGATTACACAAATCCCTATACAACATAATATTTTATTGTCTTTCATGTATGGAATGGCCAATCTGGAGGATTCAAAATAAGAAATTCACTTAGATTGATATAGCCTACCACGATGAATAATTATAGACTTCGAATAGTACTAAATCCTAGGTCATTAATAACCATAACTATTATCTTGTTGATTTTGATTAAGATTTAGAGCGTAGCGTGAGGTTTTGCTCAGATCATGTCCAAGAGATGCTCTTCGTTAGAATAGTTTCAGGACACTAGTGCCTATGGTTGGATTGTTGCCAAGTTAACTTCAACTTATTGTGTTAGGTTCCTCCCTATATCTCATTGACAAACCTGTTTTCATCGTTTGAATCACAATACCATATTCTAATCTCTTGCTATTTTTATCATAATCAGTCGTGTTATATTTCCATGTGGTTGGCAAAATTGATCATCAAAATATTGACCAGGTCTGTAGGTGATGGAGAGGAGGATCGAGACCCTATTTTCAACATAGTCAAACACTTATATTAGGACTTGGGCATAGGCTATTACTAGTTCTTTCACAATTGGGCCTATATCTTAGTAGCCCTATAAATAGGCTTAGCTGGGCATATCATGCAGAGTGTGGATCGGTGTGGTGGTAAGGTTATCAAAAAAGATTATGATTTGAGTGGTTTAGGCAGTCCAAGCCTACTAGCCTCCAAGACACCCAAATAGCCAAAGAGACACAAACAACCCAAGAACCTTCCCAATGACCAAGGTTGATAGAAAAGGTCTAAATAAGATGTTTTAAGCAGGTTTCAATTAGTTTTGGGATTTGACACAACACCCAACACCCAAATTGCCAAAATTGCCTATTAGGCCTAATTGCCCCTCAACTAGTCTTGGTGGGACTGTTTCTGCCCATTTTCTCTTACTTTGCCCCAATCACTGACCAAATAAATAATATTTTTGTATACCCTTTTCGGGTTTACATAACATACTGGAAGATTGGGTAGGGTTGTTTTGGAGCACTATCTGCTGCTCACCTCAGTGACCCCTTTTTAGGCAAAAAAGGTGTTCATTTAACAAAGCAACTATAATTTATATTTATCCCCCAACTATGAAACTTTCAGCAGTCCTCTAATATGACTCAAAACAAATAAAAATCAACTCAAAATGACCCTAAGGTCTATGAAACTAGAAAAGCCCAAATTTGGTCTTCAAAAGCCCTTAAGGCTGGGGCTTCCTCAATGTACCCTTTTCGAACACTTCTAGGCTTAACCAGTGGTTGATTCACCATACATAGGCCAATACAAGACTATCCAAGTCATTAAAACTATATCTCCTTCAGGTAGATTAATGGCTGCTGCTCCCAACCAAGCATTTCCTTAAGTAATCCTTCCACAAATTCAGTCCTTCAACACACAAATCAACTTCTCAATGTGATCACCTGCAATATTGTCTTCATTCTTGCAATTATAAGGTTAGTTGATTATAATACAAATTATGGATTCATCCCAAGTCAGAGTAATCACAATTTTGAGATGAATCCTTAATTCATTCTTTCAAATCAATGCAAACCCCAATGGTTGTAACAAACCAGTCAATATAATTTGCCAAAAATTGATATAAGGAAGATAAATATGATTCAAAATGATCAAATACAATATGCTTGAGCCATACAAATGATTTGGAATCAACAACATATCAAATGGATACCGAGAATGTAAAGAGCCTTTGTAGCTCTTATTTTTGCAATAGTGATTTTTAAGAAAAATTGACAATTCTGAATTCTTAATCTTCTAGAAATTAATATTTTAATATCTCACCAGATTTCGAATTACAACTTAAACATATCAATGAGGAATTTATTGAATTGAATTTCCCTTTCAAAATAACATTCACGCCTTCATATATTTATCATTGTACAAATTAAATGGCGAATGATTGAGCACCTATTTAAGACGCAGGCTGCAATGATTATCTCCTAGCTAAGACTTCTCACGCAGGTCTTTCTTTAACCGCGGATGCTACTGTAGATTGTCGTGAGTATCCGGTTCCTCTTGCAGGCGCTAAACCCACTACAAATTTCCACAACTCCCAGACGGCACACTCCCAAAGTGCATACGGCTACCATTCAAACTGTATGACACTATAATAATTTCGTACGGCCCTGCAATAAATCGCACAGCCCAGGACAATTAACAGTAGGCTGTAGAACTTCATCAATGGCATTCTTAGTGATATTAGATTTCCACAATCCATATTAACAATTCATGAGCATTTCTGGATTCAATGGCATTCTTTTTCACAATTCGATGGCATTCAATCCATCTCAAAGCGAATTCTTGGGGGAAAGTACGTTTCTCCAAAGATACTTCAAACCCTCACTTCTCAGCTATTTCGCACTTGTCCATTCAACTCCATTTTCAAAAATCATAAGCATAATGAAAAATCACAATGCTTGGCTTTTAATAAAAGGTATCAAGTCTTCATCAATACACCACCATTCAGCTTCATAAACACACCTTTCACTTAAGTGTTAACAATCGTCAAGTTCACACTTTCAAATTAAAACACTTAAAGTAACATATTGAAATAAGCCAAGCTTCATTCCATAAAACATGAAGAAGGTGGTAATTGGCAATTCAGGGACGAACTCCAAAGAAGATTGTAGACTAAAACCCATGCCCAACTACCTTACCCGACATAGAAACCGGGTATAACTGACTTACTAAAAATAGTAAGTGTGACACAGAGATCCCCTAATCAAACCGTTAGCTCACAGGTACCACATTGATGAGCTGACAATAACAAGCACAAGTACCTGCTAAATTGGGGACATTACAATCCGCTCTCCCCAAGATTGCTTGTCCTCAAACAATCGCAACCCAGGATGCTGCAAAATATCCTCATCCCTGGTATCCAAAATGGCTTCAGGAACCAATTCCAACTTCCCCTCATCATCCAATGGCAGTAAAACAGACGAAGGAATAACATGCCTTCCCAAAGATTTCTTCAGACGGGACACATGAAAAACATTGTGCACCTTACTATCAGTAAGCAAATCTAGCTCATAAGCAACCTCGCCAACTCGCCGAACCACACAAAAGGGACCATAATACCGTGGTTTAAGCTTTTTAGCCCCACTTCTCTGAATGGACGATTGCTTGTACGGCTGCAGCATCAAATACACCATGTCCCCAACCTCAAAGGAACGGGCCACTCTCCTCTGATCAGCATACTGCTTCTGCTGATTCTATGCTCGCTGTATATTATCTCTCAAAGTGCCTAAAACATCCCGACTATCTTGTAACAAATCCCCGACACTAGGTACTCTGCTATCGTTGAGCATCAAATCAAGAAAACTTGGAGGTCATATCCATACAAAGCTCGAAAAGGAGTCATACAGATGGACATATGATGAGTCAAATTATAGCAGTACTCACATAAATAAACCCACTTCACCCAAGCCCTCTATTGAGCGGAAACATAGTTACGTAGATAGCCCTCCACCCATTTATTAACAATCTCAGTTTGACCGTCAGTTTGCGGGTGATAGCTAGTGCTGGGAGTTAGTTCTGTACCACATAACCTGAACAACTCCTGCCAAAAGTGGCTCATGAAACGGCTATTCCGGTCACTCACAATACTCCGCGGTAACCCATGTAACCGAAAAATCTCCCTGAAAAATAATTCTGCCACCTGTACCACTGAAAAGGTAGTAGTAATCGGAAAGAAGTGTGCAAATTTGGTAAGGCGATCCACTACCACATAAATACAGTCTCTACCTTGGACCTTAGGCAAGCCCACAATAAAATCCATAGAAATGTACTCAATGCGGTCCTTGTTCATTCCATTCAGGGGGTTGTGAAGCTCTACCCCTGTGGACATAATGAAATCCTGGTGCAAATCTTTCTGCCATAGTTGGGCCCAAAACTTCAGGCTGGCATGATCAATGCTCTGATACCATTGTAAAGAGCCTTTGTAGCTCTTATTCTTGCAATAGTGATTTTTAAGAAAAACTGACAATTCTGAATTCTTAATCTTCTAGAAATTAATATTTTAATATCTCACTAGACTTCGAGTTACAACTTAAACATATCAATGAGGAATTTATTGAATTGAATTTCCTTTTCAAAATAACATTCACGCCTTCATATGTTTATCATTGTATAAACTAAATGGCGAATTATTGAGCACCTGTTTAAGACGCAGGCTGCAATGATTATCTCCCAGCTAAGACATCTCATGCAGGTCTTTCTTTAACTGTGGATGCTGCTGTAGATTGCCGTGAGTATTCGGTTCCTCTAGTAGGCGCAAAACCCACTACAAATGGCCACAACTCCCAGATGGCACACTCCCAAAGTGCATATGGCTACCATTCAAATTGTACGACATTGTAATAATTTCGTACGGCCTTGCAATAAATCGCACAACCCAGGACAATTAACGGCAGGCTGTAGAACTTCATCAATGGCATTCTTTTTCACAATTTGATGGCATTCAATCCATCTCAAAGCGAATTCTTGGGAGAAAGAACATTTCTCCAAAGATACTTCAAACCCTCACTTCTCAGCGATTTCGCACTTCTCCATTCAACTCCATTTTCGAAAATCATAAGCATAATGAAAAATCACAATGCTTGGCTTTTAATAAAAGGTATCAAGTCTTCATCAACACACCACCATTCAGCTTCATAAACACACCTTTCACGTAAGTGTTAACAATCGTCAAGTTCACACTTTCAAATTAAAACACTTAAAGTAACATATTGAAATAAGCCAAGCTTCATTCCATAAAACATGAAGGTGGTAATTGGCAATTCAGGGACGAACTCCAAAGAAGATTGTAGACTAAAACCCACGCCCAACTGCCTTACCCGAAATAAAAATCAGGTATAACTGACTTACTAAAAATAGTAAGTGTGACATAGAGATCCCCTAATCAAACCGTCAGCTCATAGGGACTGCATTGATGAATTGACAATAACAAGCACAAGTACCTGCTAAATTGGGGACATTACAGAGAATGTAAGAAACCTTAATTTTTATTGTCTTATTCCTCACAATCCGTACAAAATGCTTCACCAGTCCGTACCATTGTGTTTTTCAGGTATTAAAGGTTGTTTATAACATTGTTCCCAACTTCCATAACCGACCCCAAGTGGTTAGAAGTGTTTACAATTTGTTTTATGTCTTAAAACTCATTTTCCCTCCAATTTGCATATAACCATTAGTATTCAAATTTTTGAATTTCTAACTATAGTTTTATTAATTTTTTCTCATTCTAACTTATCAACCTTTAATCTAATTTGTTCCTAGGACCTAATTAATTTATTCAAACCATTTCTAGATCCCATTTGGCACTATTGGCCACCCATACAATATTTTGGCCCTAAGTCCTTACCAGGACTTCAGGACATTTAACTTTTAAATCAAATTGATTATTACAAATTGCCATTATTAGCTTCAATATTTCCCAATTAAACATTCAAGGATTCTTTTGATCCTCTGACTTCATTTGGTTCCAAGGTGGACTTAGGTGATTGGATAGGTGCTCCTGCACCATACACCCCATCTTCAAAGCAACTCTTGTCCCAAGAGTGAAGAGTTGTTGTCTTCTTGCCACCCATTCTTCTAGATGGATGTCTGCAACCTTTCACCTGCAACTTATCACCCTTCACATGAGTATTAACTGCATTCAAAGCATTAGAAACACAAAACAAATCTTTTCTCTTGTCACCACCAAGGATGACTTTGTTCTCTTCTGATTGAGGACAGTCAACATGGGACTGCCTTATTGAACTCTTTTTCTGAGTTTGAGGATCCAAATGACCCCTGCAAATGTCCTTCATGAACATACCAATATCACCTTTCATTGATGACATCATAGGACACCAAAGTGTGCCTACCAACACTCATTTTCCATGCATTGTCTGCTGCAAATCAGAACTGTTGCATTACTCATTAGTAATTTTTTTTTCATAACCATTAAGGAAGGCTTATGTTTCAGACCTGCCCCTTCCCTTCCATTCTTCTCCTGCTTCTGCAAGGTTATATACATCTTTGTGCCAAAACACACAATTCTTTCACTTTCAATGCTAGCAACCGACAAAGGAGTAAGGTGAAATTTCTTACCATCCTTGTGCACTGCATAAACATTTGTTAAGCCATAATGTACTGTATTTCTAGAGACTTGCCATGGCCTTCCAAGGATAATATGACAGGAAGGGGAAATTTATTTGGCTTGTTTAGAAATTCTTAGCATTTCTTGCATGGAATCCAAATAGTTCAAGGGAAATTATGATATTCTGTTAAATGCCATGGAAGGTGGTCAGAGGATGAAAATTGTGTTTGGGAGCTATGAATTTTGTTTGGGATGGTTCACAGTGTGCAGTGGAGGTCCTCTTTTGAAAGGGTAGAAAACCACCTATGGCAAAAGGATGATTGTGAATAGGATCCAATAGTGTTTGTTTGATGTTGGGCCTAATTTACTTTTCGAGCATTTGGATTTGTTTTATTGGGTGGATTTCTCTTTTAGTGTTTTAGGTTTTCAGGTAGGCTAAGTACCATTATTCCTTTTGTCTGGATGTACTACAGTTCTCTTGTTTTGGGAGAGGGCCCCAAATTCCAAATATATTCCTCCTCAGATAAAAATTATTTGAAGTAAGATGTAGAGAAAATTAGGCATATATTTTTCTTGAAAACGTATAGGCATGTTTTACAACAGAGAAATGTATCATCAAAGTCGAAAATGGTACTAGAAAGAAGAGAAAACATGTTCTTGTATAATATTCTTATCAATTGATTGAAGTGCAAGAGAACCCTACTCCATTCTAGGAGCTTGTGCTATCGGAATGATATGATGTTCCCTGATCCACATATACAATTTTTTATTTTTAAAATAACAAAATAAATGATAAAGGAGTACTCTATAGATATCAGCTTCTTTTTAAAGGCATATATCAATTATTAAGCCATTAAATATTACCCATCCCTTGTTGACAACTTTAGTTAAGTAGGACTGTTCCAAACAATGGAGATTAAGATCAGATATTAAATAATTTTTTTGAACCATCCAAGACATTTGATCTTAAAGCAATGTATTAGAGTTATGTCTCCAAGTACCTTATACAATCCAAGGCTTTTTTATATGTAATTTTGTTTGGAAGTCATAAGAATCAGTTTGTTAATGTCTCTTGACCATTCGAACAATATTATCAATCCATTATTGACACTATTGGTTTCATAGGACTGTACCAAACAATGAAGTATGGGAGCAAATATTAAATAATTTTTTCCGAATCATCCATATGATGTAAATGTTATGTATTGGAGTTGTGTCTCCGAGTACCTAATGGAATCTGAGATTTTTCTCATCTGAACTTGTCTGAAGGTTGTTAAGATCAATTTGTTTTTATCTCTTGACCATTCAAAGAATATTATCCATCATTTGTTGACAATATTGATTTAGTAGGACTTTCCCAAACAATGAAGTATTGGAGCAAATTTTAAATAATATTTTTGAACCATCCAAGACATGATCTCAAAGCTATGTATTAGAGTTTTGTCTCCCGAGTGCCTCATAGAATCCAAGGCTTTTTTATCTAATCTTGTTTGAAAGTTGTTAGATTCATGATGCTTCTCCATATCCTTGTATTCTATTTTTTTTGGCAACTGACATGTCTGTTTTGTCTCTTGCTCCAAGTGACTATGGTTAGATTATAATATCAGAAATTAATTTTTGACCATGACTTGTCTTTATTTAATAATTAATTTATGCCCAACTATTAACATACATGGAGCTTTTATTCCGATTTATATGGATTTCATCTGTCATTTTGAGATAAGTCATTTTCCCTGCATGCCCTGGATCTGTAGAAGCTTTCCTTTATGTGAGGACTGGGGATATGATTCCGTGAATGGAGTTTGCCATAATATATATTTTGCATATTACATATTCATCTTCTATAAATCTCTCTTTGGTATATGGATTTGTGATTTTGCATATATCACATTTTTCCTTACTCCATGCTCTAAGCGGTATATTTAGTCTTGTATTAAATGGTAATCAGATGCTAATTCCAGTAGCAATAACTTTTGCTGTTTCAGAAATTTCTTTCTCCTTGGTCCATGGTTCAGTTTTCCACAATTTTGGAAACTGAGGTTTGAAGTGGGCTTTTTTTTACAAGACAGTTTGGCTCCACTTGTTCATTTGCCACTGCTTTCCTTTGAACATGTATTTACCAATCAGATTTACGTGACAATTTGGCCAAGGCGATGATTTTAATTAGTGCTATTGTGAAATTTTCAAAGTCACTTTCGAATCCTGCCTACTTTGAGGTGGATGGATGCCAGATTGTAAGCTCAAATAAGGTTTTAATATGGTTCTAAAAGTGTGTTCTTTCCTTTGTTCACAAAGATGTCACTGCTATTTTCGGTTTGTTATTAACAATATTGGACTGTTCGAAACAACCAGACAAAGCTCTAAAATATTTGTTTGTAAGCTTTACAATGCAACTAATGTCTTAATGTGGATGCCCTTTATATCATACAAGGTCAACATTAGCTTTTGGTCAAACATAATGTATCAAGCACTTCGAATCTTACACAATATTTTAGATTGGTCTATTTCTCTGGTTTATATTATTGGAGTCAATAACTGTGTATGACAATATTTTAGATTGGTCTATATCTCTGATAGTTAGCGTAGGCACGGAGAAGCTTTGCAGAAAGCAATGTACTGTTCTTTAGCTCTGGCTTTTTTGCCTCTTAAATTTAGGTAGAAGTGGGTTTCATTCTATTATATGGCAAGGAAGGAGTTGCAGTTTTTGCCAATCTGCTAAGCCTGTCTTATATTGTTGTAGACACGGAGAAGCTTTGCAAAGCTTGAGCTTTATAGAAAGTTTACAAACTTATTGGCAGTGGCAGTTGTTCTTTCTGTTTCTTGGGTTGGCTATGAGGTAATGAACATGCTGATCTCTGAGTTTCTGGACAGATTGATTGTTTTTGTACTTTCACTAAGTATCAAATAGTTTATATGACGGTTTTCAAGGTTTTGTGCGATTGAATTGCTTTATGCTTTCAACAGACATCGAACAAATTAGAGTTATGGGCAGATGTGTATAAATATCTTGGTGAGATTTTGCATAAGAGTGGGTTTTTGACTTTTGGTTGCAGTTATATTTCAAGGCAACAGATCCCTTCACAGAACGTTGGCAAAATGCCTGGATTATCTCTGCATTTTGGACATTTCTTGCATTTGTACTACTGTGTGTCATCTGTGCCTTGTGGGCTCCATCTCATAATGCAACAAGGTGAGTTAGTTGCCACATCCGTGTATTTGTTTTTTTGTAGGTACCACAATTACAGTATCAGGTTGAAGAGAAGATACATTTCTGTGGTATTTATGTGAGAGTGGTTATATATATAGACTTTTGGCTGTACTGATTTTCTGATTGAATTTCAGGAAAGTTATGTTTGAGCCATTGTCAATTTCTTGACAGATACGCATACTCGGAAGAAACTGGGGAGGATTTTGACGATGATGAAGCAGTTGCTCTTGCAGCTGGAGATATGAAATCCAATCTTGATGTTGCAAGCAGAATAGACAGGAAAGGAAGGGTTGTTAATTCTGATGTTTTTAATCTTGCAGAGGATCTTGAAGAAGATAAAAGAAAATTATACTTATTTGTCACACTATATGGTGTTCAAAATTGATCTTCAACAATTATTCACAGAGAATAATTAATGTTCACATAGATTTTACAAACAACTCTTCAACTTTTTTGTAAATTACCATGGATAAGGAACATGCAAGTTTATGTCCCATTGCGAATGCTAAATTGGCAATTCAATTTAGTAGCGGTTCTTATTTGTAGACTAGTTTTTGTTAGTCTTGAAAATGCGTAGTAGGATTACACTTGGAAAGGGTTCACACATGGGTTATAAAAAAATAGTCACATCATATAATTTCCATTAACAGGGCCATACAGGCTACTACGCAATAAGGTTAGGCCCGCCCTTCTTGCTTTTTACTTCCATTGTAATGCAAAGGGACTGTCCTGCTCCTAACCTATCTTTGAGGCTGCTATGTGCCACTGACATTAAAGTCCCCAAATGGCTCCCAGTTCCTTGCTTTCCCATCGAAGTAGAAGGTTCCACATCTAATAAAGGGAGGCTGCTAAAGCAGCAATTGGTTGATAACATCCCAAATATATAGACAAAGAGATCAACATGGGAAAATAGCTCAACGGTCTTCTCAAATAACAAATCAGGATAAATTGCAATTCACAGAATTATAGAGGTTGGAAAGATAAATCTTTACACCAATTTAAATCAAATGGCTGTACATTGTAAGAATCTCACATATGAGATGGAATTCATTTATTCTAATGTTCATAGGCCTAATTCAATGGATGGGAGGAAATTACGCTTGCAGATGAAAATTTTGGATGACGATATGAATTTTTTTGTAATATTGGATTTGTGGGGGTCATTTATCTAAACTCCACATTTGTTATATTTTTATTTTCTACCCAATAATTGGCCTACTAATTTAAGTGCAAAGTGGACTTAGTGGTCGAAGCTTATTACAAGAAGACTAAATAGATGTCTAATGGGGCAGTGGATCATTACTCAATGAAATTAGAAAATCTGCAGATGGTGTTCGAGGGCCCAATAATTGGCCATTGTTTTTTAGTGCAAAAGTCGAATTAGTTGAAAAGTGTCATTTTAGGTTTGAACTAATGTAGTTAAAAGATTTTCCATCTCGAGAAAAAGATTAAATGAGTTTTTGTTATAACCCAAGAAATTGAGGTGTGCATAAAAAGAAGAAATAAAACACATAACAATTAAGAGTTGAACATACCTCTAGAGAAAAGAATGTCATTCAAGGAAGATTGGAAAAGCCTCATATGAGGATCCCAAAAGAAGTTAGAACCCTCAAGAAGTTGACATAAGATTCTAGCTTGATTTGGAAGAAATTAGTCGGAAGGAGGATAAAAACCCATATCTCAAAAGAAATAGAAACACAAAATTCTGCTACACATGAGGATATATAGAATATTAGAACCCCTAAGATGATGTTGGAGAAGAGATTACAAAAATGCTTTACGCTTTCCCCAAAACTTGGTGAAATCTTGAACATTGTAGTTTAACTACTCATGAGTGCAAGTTGTATTCTTCTAATAAAGAAGAGTGAGTGCAATCCAAGTCTTTTTGAAATTGCATACCTAGGTTTATAAACAATGCAAATAATACAATACTAATGGATCCCATTATAGAAGAAGAAATACATTGTATGGTACAAATGTGTACCTTCATAGTATGATAATTCATCGAGCCATCTCTTTTTACCATGGATTTGAATGAATGAATGAAAGAATTTTAATGATGTTCGTGAGACCAAGTGGTCCAAAGGATCAAAAGGCTACAACATTAACACATTTTTATATTTCTTTCTATGTTAGTTCTATTAGGAATCTTGACCAAGAAATTTGCAAACTTGTGTAGCCTTGTCTCCTTAAAAAGCTCATTTAGACTGTCCACCTTCAACATATCTTCAAATTGCTTATATCCTTATATGCAACATATCCTAATGATGAAGTGCCATTCAATTTCAATGTCTTTGGTACAGAAGACGCAAGTTTTGTCCTCACTTTTCTTTGGGGGTAGTCCGTCCTACACATTTCACATCTAAGGTGTTGAGATCCGGTTCTTAGCAATGCTATTATTATTTTTTTTTAAAATTTGTTTTAAAAAAAAATTACCTTTCCCCTTTATTGCAGCCTTCAAGTAGGCTTTTTCATTTTGAATTCTTTTACATAATGTGCTTTTTTTACAACCATTTTGTTTTGTCCACATTGCAATTCTAAACTTTTCTAGCACCATCTTTTTAATTCAATGTTAGCGATGGGGCACTGATGCCACTTATTGTTCCACTTGTCCATTCACTCTTTGTTTTGTTTCTTCCAAGTCTTCTTTCTACGGTTTAGTTCCTCTTCAACAATTATTTTGGGCCAACAATGCTTTTCAACGCTTTCAACATTTTTTAGGATGCATCCATGCTTATCCATTTCATCAGTTTTGTATTGATGCTTATCAATGCTTTCAAATTTAGGATGCATCCATGCTTATCCATGCTTTCAACCATTTTGAGGATGCATCCTCCCAACACCTCTTGATGAGGCCAAATGTTTTTAGGACTGCTAGGATTGTATGTGATATCCGTCAACCATCTTTTCTACTCTTCAAGGAAAGAAAGCTTCTTATTTATGTATGTATTTGGGATGAGGCTGATATATGTATATAACATGGCAAGTATGTCATGGGACCTTATAAATAAGAGAATTAGTCTTTTTGATTACTACTGATTCCTTAGATACGTTCTTAATGAATCAATTACAATCACGTAACAAGCCATCTGACCTTACAAATCACTGAATCGGTCAACTGTTCGATGAGAATCAATTACAATCATGTAACAAGCCATTTTTAGCTTACAAATCATTGAATCGGTCAATCGTTCGATGAGAATCAGCTATGATCATGTAACAAGCTATTCTGAGCTTAAAAATCACCGAATTGGTCAACCGTTTGATGAGAATCAATTATAATCATGTAACAAGCCATTCTAAACTTACAAATCACCGAATTGGTTAACCGTTCGATGATAATCAATTACAATCACGTAACAAGCTATTATGAGCTTACAAATCACCGAATTGGTCAACCGTTTGATGAGAATCAACTATAATCATGTAACAAGCCATTTTGAGCTTACAAATCACTGAATCGGTCAACCATTTGATGATAATCAGCTACAATCACGTAACAAGCCATTCTGAGCTTACAAATCACCGAATCAGTCAATTGTTCGATGAGAATCAGCTACAATCACGTAACAAGGCATTCTGAGCTTACAAATCACTGAATCGGTCAATCATTCAATGAGAATCAATTATAATCACATAACAAGCCATTTTGAACTTACAAATCACCGAATCGGTCCACCGTTCGACGAGAATTAATTACAATCACGTAACAAGCCATAATGAGCTTACAAATCACCGGATCGGTCAACCGTTTGATGAGAATCAGCTACAATCATGTAACAAGCCATTTTGAGCTAACAAATCATCGAATTGGTCAACCGTTCGATGAGTATCAATTAGAATCACGTAACAAGCCATTCTAAGGTTACAAATCACTGAATCAGTCAACCGTTCGATGAAAATTAAATACAATCATGGAAAAAGCCATTCTAAGCTTCCAAAACACCGAATCGGTCAACCGTTCAGTGAGAATCAGCTACAATCACGTAACAAGCCATTCTGAGCTTTTAAGTCACCGAATTGGTCAACTGTTTGATGAGAATTAGCCACAAGCACCTAACAAGCCATTCTGAGCTTACAAATCACTGAATTCATCAACCGTTCGATGAGAATTAATTACAATCACGTAACATGCCATTCTGAGCTTACAAAACACTAAATCGGTCAATCGTTCCATGAGAATCAACTACAATCATGTAACACGCCATTTTAAGCTTACAATCACTGAATCGGTCAAATGTTCGATGAGAATTAGCTACAATCACATAACAAGCCATTCTGAGCTTAGAAATCACCGAATCAGTCAACCGTTCGATGATAATCAGCTACAATCACATAACAAGCCATTCTGAGCTTACAAATCATCGAATTGGTCAACCATTCGATGACAGTCAACTACAATCATGTAACAAGCCATTCTGAGCTTACAAATCACTGAATTGGTCAACCGTTCAATGAGAATCAGCTACAATCAGGTAACAAGCCATTCTGAGCTTGCAAAGCACCAAATTGATCAACCGTTCGATGAGAATCAACTACAATCATGTAACAAGCCATTATGAGCTGACAAATCACCGAATTGGTCAACTGTTCGATGAGAATTAGCTACAATAACATAACAAGTCATTCTGAGCTTACAAATCATCGAATCGGTCAAATGTTCGATGAGAATTAGCGAGAATTCCATAACAAGCCATTCTGAGCTTACAAATCACTGAATCAGTCAATTGTTTGATAAGAATCAATTACAATCATGTAACAAGCCATTTTGAGCTTACAAATCATCGAATCGGTCAACCGTTCGATGAGAATAAATTACAATAACATAATAAGCCATTATGAGCTTACAAATCACCGAATCGGTCAACCGTTTGATGAGAATCAACAACAATCACGTAACAAGCCATTCTGAGCTAACAAATCACCGAATCGGTCAACCGTTTGATGAGAATCAGCTACAATCATGTAACAAACCATTCTGAGCTTACAAATCACTGAATTGGTCAAGCGTTCGATGAGAATCAATTATAATCACGTAACATGCCATTCTAAGCTTGCAAAACACTAAATCGGTCAATTGTTCGATGAGAATTAGCTACAATCACGTAACAAGCCATTCTGAACTTACAAATCACCGAATCGGTCAACTGTTCAGTGAGAATCAGCTATAACCACGTAACAAGCCATTCTGAGTTTACAAATCACTGAATCGAAAAACCGTTCGATGAGAATTAGCTACAATCATATAACAAGCCATCTTGAGCTTACAAATCACTGAATTGGTTAACCATTCGATGAGAATCAACTACATTCACGTAACAAGTCATTCTGAGCTTACAAATCACCGAATCGGTCAACCATTCGATGAGAATTAGCTACAATCACGTAATAAGGCATTCTAAGCTTACAAATCATCGAATCAGTCAACCGTTCAATGAGAATCAGCTACAATCATGTAACAAGCCATTCTAAGCTTACAAATTGCCGAATCAGTCAACCATTTGATTAGAATTAGCTACAATCACCTAACAAGCCATTATGAGCTTACAAATTACCGAATCAGTCAACCGTTTGATGAGAATCAATTACAATCACGTAACAAGCTATTCTGAGCTTACAAATCATCGAATCGGTCAACCGTTCGATGAGAATCAATTACAATTACGTAACAAGCCATTCTTAGCTTACAAACCACTGAATCGGTCAACCATTCAATGAGAACCAACTAGAATCACCTAACTAGCCATTCTAAGCTTACAAATCACCGAATCGGTCAACCATTCGATGAGAATCAGCTAGGATCATGTAACAAGCCATTATGAGCTTACAAATCACCGAATCGGTCAATCGTTCGATGAGAATCAATTATAATCATGGAACAAGCCATTCTGAGCTTACAAATTACTGAATTGGTCAACCGTTTGATGAGAATAAATTACAATCATGTAACAAGCCATTATGAGCTTACAAATCACCAAATCGGTCAACCGATCGATGACAATTAATTACAATCACGTAACAAGCCATTCTGAACTTACAATTCACCGAATCGACTATAATCACATAACAAGCCATTCTGAGTTTACAAATCACTGAATCGGTCAACCGTTCAATGAGAATAATTTACAATCACGTAACAAGCCATTCTGAGCTTACAAATCACCGAATCGGTCAACAGTTTGATGAGAATCAGGTAGAACCACGTAACAAGCCATTCTGAGCTTACCAATCACCGAATCAGTCAATTGTTCAATGAGAATCAATTATAATCATGTAACAAGCCATTTTGAGCTTACAAATCACCGAATCGGTCAACTATTCGATGAAAATCAGCTAGGATCACATAACAAGCCATTCTGAGCTTATAAATCACCAAATCGGTCAATCGTTCGATGAGAATCAATTATAATCACGGAACAAGCCATTTTGACCTTACAAATCACTGAATTGGTCAACTGTTTAATGTGAATAAATTACAATCACGTAACAAGCCATTGTGAGCTTACAAATCACTGAATCGGTCAACTGTTCGATGAGAATCAACAATAATCACGTAACAAGCCATTTTGAACTAACAACTCACCGAATCGGTCAACCCTTCGATGATAATCAGCTACAATCACGTAACAAGCCATTCTGAGCTTACAAATCACCGAATCGGTCAACTGTTCGATGACAATCAATTACAATCATGTAACATGCTATTCTAAGCTTACAAAACACTAAATCGGTCAATTGTTGAATGAGAATCAATTACAATCATGTAACAAGCAATTCTGAGCTTACAAAACACTGAATCGCTCAACCGTTCGATGAGAATAAGCTACAATCATGTAACAATCCATTCTGAGCGTACAAATCACTGAATCGGTCAACCATTCGATGAGAATCAGCTACAACCATGTAACAAGCTATTTTGAGCTTACAAATCACCGAATCGGTCAACAGTTTGATAAGAATCAGCTACAATCATGTAACAAGCCATTCTGAGCTTACAAATCACTGAATTGGTTAACCGTTCGTGAGAATCAACTACAATCACGTAACAAGCCATTCTGAGCTTACAAATCACCGAATCGGTCAACCACTCGATGAGAATCAGCTCCAATCACGTAACAAGGTATTCTGAGCTTACAAATCACCAAATCAGTCAACCGTTTGATGAGAATTAGCTACAATCACGTAACAAGCCATTCTGAGCTTACAAATCACCGAATCAGTCAACTGTTCGATTAGAATTAGCTACAATCACCTAACAAGCCATTATGAGCTTTCAAATCACCAAATTAGTCAACCGTTTGATGAGAATCAATTACAATCACGTAACAAGCTATTCTGAGCTTACAAATCACCAAATCGGTTAACCTTTCGATGAGAATCAATTACAATCACATAACAAACCATTCTGAGCTTAAAAATCATCGAATCAGTCAACTGTTCGATGTGAATCAACTACAATTACGTAACAAGTCATTCTGAGTTTACAAATCACCGAATCGGTCAACCATTCTATGAGAATTAGCTATAATCACGTAACAAGCCATTATGAGCTTTTAAATCACCAAATCGGTCAACCATTTGATGAGAATCAGCTACAATCACGTAACAAGCCATTCTGAGCTTACAAATCATCGAATCGGTCAATCGTTCGATAAGAGTTAGTTACAATCATGTAACAAGCCATTCTGAGCTTACAAATCACCAAATCGGGCAACCGTTTGACGAGAATTAGCTACAATCACATAGCAAGCCATTCTGAGCTTACAAATCACTGAATCAGTCAACAGTTTGATGAGAATCAACTATGATCACGTAACAAGCCATTCTGACCATACAAATCACTGAATCGGTCAACCGTTCGATGAGAATCAACTACAATCATGTAACAAGCCATTCTGAGCTTAGAAATCACTGAATCGGTCAACTGTTCGATGAGAATCAACTACGATCACGTAACAAGCCATTTTGAACTTATAAATCACTGAATCAATCAACCGTTCGATGAGAATGTATTACAATCACGTAACAAGTCATTTTGAACTTACAAATCACCGAGTCGGTCAACCATTCGATGAGAATCAACTACAATCATGTAACAAGCTATTTTGAGTTTACAGATCATCGAATCGGTCAATTGTTCGATGAGAATCAACTACAATCATGTAACAAGCCATTCTTAGCTTACAAATCACTGAATCGATCAACCGTTCGATGAGAATTAGCTACAATCACGTAACAAGCGATTTCGAGTTTACAAATCACTGAATCAGTCAACCATTCGCTAAGAATCAGCTACAATCACGTAACAAGCTATTCTGAGCTTACAAATCACCCAATCGGTCAACCATTCGATGAGAATCAGCTATAATCACATAACAAGATATTCTAAGCTTACAAAGCACTGAATCGGTCAATTGTTTGATGAGAATCATCTACAATCACGTAACAAGCCATTTTGACCTTACAAATCAATGAATCGGTCGACTGTTTGATGAGAATTAGCTACAATCATGAAACAAGCCATTCTGAGCTTAGAAATCACCGAATTGGTCAACCGTTCGATTTGATTCAGCTACAATCATATAACAAGCCATTCTCAGCTTACAAATCACCTAATCAATCAACCATTTGATGAGAATTAGCTACAATCACGTAAAAAGTCATTCTAAACTTACAAATCACTGAATCAGTCAACCGTTCAATGAGAATCTGTTACAATTTCACGTAACAAGTTATTCTAAGCTTACAAATCACCGAATCAGTCAATTGTTCGATTAGAATCAATTACAATCATGTAAAAAGCCATACCGAGCTTACAAATCACCGAATCGGTCAACCATTCGATGAGAATCAATTACAGTCACGTAACAAGCCATTCTGAGCTTACAAATCACTAAATTAGTTAACCATTTGATGAGAATCAACTACAATGAGGTAACAAGCTATTATGAGCTTACAAATCATTGAATTGGTCAACCGTTCGATGAGAATCAACTACAATTACATAATAAGCCATTTTGAGCTTTCAAATTACTGAATCAATTAATCGTTCGGTGAGAATCAGCTACAATCACGTAACAAGCCATTCCGAGCTTAGAATTCACCGAATCGGTCAACCATTTGATTAGATTAAGCTACAATCATGTAACAAGCCATTGTGAGCTTACAAATGATCGAATCGGTCAACCATTCGATGAGAATCAGCTACAATCATGTAACAAGCTATTCTGAGGTTACAAATCACCGAATTGGTCAACCGTTCGATGAGAATCAGCTACAATAATGTAACAAGCCATTCTGAGCTTACAAATCACTGAATTGGTCAACCATTCGATGAGGATCAGGTACAATCACATAACAAGCCATTCTGACCTTACAAATCACCGAATCGGTCAACCGTACGATGAGAATAAGCTAGAATCATGTAACAAGCCATTATGAGGATACAAATCACCAAATCAATCAACTGATCGATTAGAATCAACTACAATCACCTAACAAGCCATTATGAGCTTACAAATCACCGAATCGGTCAACCCTTCGATGAGAATCAATGACTATCATGTAACAAGCCATTTTGAGCTTACAAATCACTGAATCGGTTAACCATTTGATGAGAATTAATTACAATCACGTAACAAGCCATTCTGAGCTTAAAAATCACCGAATTGGTCAATTGTTCGATGAGAATCAACTACAATCATGTAACAAGCCATTCTGAGCTTACAAATCACCGAATCGGTCAACCGTTCGATGAGAATTAGCTACAATCACGTAACAAGCCATTATGAGCTTACAAATTAATGAATCGGTCAACCATTCGATGAGAATCAGCTATAGTCACGTAACAAGCTATTCTCAACTTACAAATTACCGAATCGGTCAACCGTTCCATGAGAATCAACTACAATCATGTAACAAGCCATTTTGAGCTTACGAATCATCGAATCGATCAATCATTCGATGAGAATCAGCTACAATCATGTAACAAGCCATTTTGAGCTTCCAAATCACTGAATCGGTCAACAGATCGATGAGAATCAACTACAATCATGTTACATGCCATTCTGCCCTTACAAATCACCGAATCGGTCAACTGTTCGAGGAGAATCAGCTACAATCACGTAACAAGCCATTCTAAACTTACAAATCATAGGATCGGTCAACCGTTCAATGAGAATCAGCTACGATCATGTAAGAAGCCATTCTGAGCTTAGAAATCACCGAATCGGTCAACCATTTGATGAAAATCAATTACAATCATGTAACAAGCCATTCTGAGCTTACAAATCACTGAGTCGGTCAACCGTTTGATGAGAATCAACTACAATCATGTAACAAGCCATTCTGAGCTTACAAATCATCGAATCAGTCAACCGTTCGATGAGAATCAGCTAGTATCACATAACAAGCCATTCTGAGCTTACAAATCACCCAATTGGTCAACCATTCGATGAGAATGAGCTACAATCATGTAAGATGCCATTCTGAGCTTACAAATCACCGAATCGGTCAATCATTCATTGAGAATCAACTACAATCACATAACAAGCCAATCTGAGCTTACAAATCACCGAATCGGTCAACCATTTGATGAGAATCAGCTATAATCATGTAACAAGCCATTCTGAGTTTATAAATCACTGAATCGGTCAACCGTTCGATGAGAATCAACTACAATCATGTAACAAGCCATGCAGAGCATAAAAATCATAGTATTGGTCAATCCTTCGATGAGAATAAGCTACAATCATGTAACAAGCCATTCTGAGCTTACAAATCACCAAATCGATCAACCGCTCGATGAGAATCAACTACAATCATGTAACAAGCCATTCTGAGCTTACAAATCACCGAATCAGTCAACTATTCAATTAGAATCAGCTACAATCACCTAACAAGCCATTCTGAGCTTACAAACCACCAAATCGTTAAACCGTTCGATGAGAATCAGCTACAATCATGTAACAATCCATTCTGAGCTTATAAATTACTGAATCGGTCAACTGTTCGACAAGAATCAGCTACAATCATGTAACAAGCCATTCTGATCTTACAAATCATCGATTCAGTCAATCGTTCGATGAGAATCAGCTACAATCATGTAACAAGCCATTCTAAGCTTACAAATCACCGAATCGGTCAAGTGTTTGATTAGAATCAACTACAATCACCGAATAAGCCATTCTGACCTTACAAATCACCGAATTGGTCAACTATTCGATGAGAATCAATTACAATCACGTAACAAGCCATTCTAAGCTTAAAAATAACAGAATCGGTCTACCATTCAATGAGAATTAGCTACAATCACATAACAAGCTATTCTGAGCTTACAAATCACCAAATTGGTCAACCGTTCGATGAGAATCAGCTACAATCACGTAACAAGCCATTCTGAGCTTAAATCACTGAATCGGTCAACCGTTCGATGAGCATCATCTACAATCACGTAACAAGCCATTCTGAGCTTACAAATCACCGAATCTGTCAATCATTCGATGAAAATTAGCTACAATCACGTAACAAGCCATTCTGAGCTTACAAATCACCAAATCGGGCAACTGTTCGATTATAATCAGCTACAATCACGTATCAAGCCATTCTAAGCTTACAAATCACCGAATTGGTCAACGGTTCGATGAGAATCAACTACGATCACGTAACAAGCCATTCTTACCTTACAAATCACCGAATCGGTCAACTTTTTGATGATAATCAGCTACAATCACGTAACAAGCCTTTCTGAGCTTAGAAATCACCGAATTGGTCAACCGTTCGATGAGAATCAGCTACGATCACATAACAAGCCATTCTGAGCTTAGAAATCACCGAATCGGTCAACCGTTCGATGAGAATCAATTACAATCACGTAACAAGCCATTCTTAGCTTAAAAATCATAGAATCAGGCAACCGTTCGATGAGAATCAACTACAATCACGTAACAAGTCATTCTGAGCTTACAAATCACTGAATTGGTCAACCGTTCGATGAGAATCAACTACAATAACGTAACAAGCGATTATGATCTTTCAAATGATCGAATCGGTCAACTGTTCAATGAGAATCAGCTACAATCACGTAACAAGCTATTCTGAGCTTACAAATCACTGAATCAGTCAACCGTTCGATGAGAATCAACTACAATCACGTAACAAGCCATTCTGAGCTTACAAATCACCAAATTGGGCAACCAATCGATGAGAATCAACTAAAATCATGTAACAAGCTATTATAAGCTTATAAATCACTGAATCGATCAACGGTTCGATGAGAATCAGGTATTATCACGTAACAAGGTATTCTTACCTTACAAATCACCGAATCAGTCAATCATTCGATGAGAATCAGCTACAATCACGTAACAAGCCATTCTGAGCTTACAAATCACCGAATCGGTCAACCGTTTGATGAGAATTAGCTACAATCACGTAACAAACCAATCTAAGTTTACAAATCACCGAATTGGTCAATTGTTTGATGATAATCAGCTACAATCACGTAACAAGCCATTATGAGCTTACAAATCACCAAATCGGTCAATCGTTCAATGAGAATCAGCTACAATCACGTAACAAGCCATTTTGAGCTTACAAATCACCAAATCGGTCAACCGTTCGATGAGAATCAGCTACAATCACGTAACAAGCCATTCTGAGCTTACAAATCACCAAATCGGTCAACCGTTCGATGAGAATCAACTATAATCACGTAACAAGCCATTTTGAGCTTACAAATCACCAAATCAGGCAACCGTTCGATGAGAATCAGCTACAATCATGTAACAAGTCATTCTAATCTTACAAATCACCGAATCGGTCAACGGTTCGATGAAAATCAGCTACGATCATGTAACAAGTCATTCATACCTTACAAATCACCGAATCGGTCAACCGTTCGATGAGAATCAGCTACAATCATGTAACAAGCCATTCTGAGCTTACAAATCACCGAATCAGTCAACCATTCGATGAGAATTAGGTACAATGACGTAACAAGCCATTTTGAGCTTAGAAATCACCGAATCGGTCAACCGTTCGATAAGAATCAATTACAATCACGTAACAAACTATTTTGAGCTTACAAATCATTGAGTCGGTCAACCGTTCGATGAAAATCAACTACAATCATGTAATAAGCTATTCTGAGCTTACAAGTCACCGAATCGGTCAATCGTTCGATGAGAATCAGCTACAATCACGTAACTCACTAGTACATTTGAGGTCAAATTCGGAAGTCCATTTGTTGGATTTGCATGCTCATTTGTCGGCATTTCGACACATGTTCGTCATAATTTTTGTGTTGGAAATTACGACGGAAGAGGCCTTTGTCGATTTACTGACACCCCATTACGTCGGAAACTTGCACATCATAATAGCTTAGTTATGGCATTTCCTTCCATCCATCTATAGGAATTCCGACACAAAGACCTATCGGAAATATACAATCGATGTCGGAACTAACTATCGAAAAGATATCCTTTCCAACATTAGAACTGTTGGAATAGCGACAGATCTGCAACCAAATTCTGACAGATAAACCCGTTGGTGACATAGCATTACTGTCGGAACAACCTGTCGAAAATTGCATATCTGTGACATTTTAACTTTCAGAAGTACGACGGTAAAGCAGTATATTTTCGACAAGTTTGCCTGTCAGACGTATAGCATTACTGTCGCAATAATTGTCGTAAGGTATTTTTCTCTGACATTTTATCTGTCAGATAGGCGACATGTTGGCCTATATTCCGACGGGAAGTGAATTCAGATGTATATATTATTCAAGTTGACATTGCATGAATTTATCTACTTCACGCACTTGTAGACTATGAGGACGATGATAAAGAAGCATGGCCATGGGAGGAGATGCTTCTTTATCACTGTCCTCATAGTCTACAAGTGCACGAAATAGATAAATTCGTGCAACGTCAACTTAAATAATATACGTTGTCATGAAAATATTCTATTAAATTATTTCAAATCCTTAGATTTGATGAGCTAATGAAAGGTAAAACATTCTGTCAATAATATAGACCGAAGAAAGAGACACCTATGATGGTCTCTTGAGTTGTGTTATCTTTAGTCCCAGCTACTGGATAAGGCCTGGAAGACTTATACCTGTCGATCATCGAGAATAATCACCGCCTTGCATTTATGTACACTCCACAAATTGATCTGTCTTGCAAAAACATTTTACACTTGTACATCTCATCAATACTAGAGGTCTAAAGTAATTTTATACAATCACTAGCACATTTCGTGCATGGATGAGAAACAGTATCCAAAGTTTCTAGATAACCGTTTTTGAGAAGAGGAATGAGTGGAGGCCAAAGAAGGGATAATTCCACAATAGAAAGGAAGACATCTTTTTAGCTTGGGTCTGGATCCTACCCCAATTGTCGAAGGATCTAGGCCCAGGCTAGAAAGATGTCTTCCCATTCTATCTGCAACATTGTGTCCATCCATGGTCTCAGGAATATCATCGTCTTTCCACTCTTCATTTGCCAAAATATATCGCTTCTTCAAGCTTGCAGAGTAATCTTATTAATAAAAGAACTCTTGCCAACATTAGGGTACCCACAGATCAAAATAGTTGATGTTATTGGTGCTTGTGCTCAAGGATATCGATTCACTGTTTTGAAATGGCCAAATCATTTTTATTTCAATTGTAGAGAAAATGAGTGGGAGAAAACGAGCGAGTGAAAGCTGATCGAGCGCGAGAGAAGACATTGCATTTTATTTGATCATGAATGCTCTCTGAAATGACCAATCATGTTTTCTATTCAATTCTTTTTTGTTCTTTTTTTTCTCATATTCAGTAGATAAAAATCATGGCGGTAGCCACTTAGCCATCTTTTTGATGTTCCAGGTATTTTACAAAGATACAGGTATGTGGATTTATCATTTAGTTGCTTGTAGTTATTGGTCAAATGCAAATATTTTGTCAAGTTGAAAGGGCAAGATATTAGTTTGGTGTTTTCGGTTTATGTTAAAAGTTGATTTGGTAAAATCCTCAAAAAACACACTACATGTTCTAAAATGTAAAGAATTTGAATGTTAAATGTAAGATATATATCTCATCCATAGTAATCAAAAGAAAGGACATAAAACTTATAAGGAGATTTACCAATCCAAAAATATAAGCGAATAGGAAACATGATTGGTATCTTATGAATTGGTTTTTGAGGTGCACAATCTTCATCAATCTCCTCAGAACAAGACCCCTCCTCATGAAAAATGTATTTAACACAAAAAACAAATCTACAAAATTGAATCAATGGTATGTTTCGAACAAAGAAATAGATTGATAATAATATGCTGAAAATTCTATTATGTTTAATAACGCAAAAGGACCAGTCCCAACAATTCTTAAACATACTTTATCTGATATGATAATAACATGCTAATTAAATTAATAAATGTGTTATCTGTATTTAATCTGCCAATTACTAATTACACAAAAAACAAATTTACAAAACTGAACCAATGGCATGTTCTTCGAGTGGTACAAGGAAGATTTGGCTATGAAAAAAAAAAGTGAAACAGCCTCATCATTTTTATTTCGATTGGAAAGAGGAGTGAAAGCTGAGCGCGAGAGAAGGTATGTGATTTCTTCATCTTTCGAGCATCTGGCATCATATTCAACCACAAATTTCAAATGCATTGCATTTTATTTGATCATGAATGCTCTCTGAAATGACCGCATTCTACTGGTGTCGTGCCCTAGCCCGTGCTTTATCTCCATTATTTGATGTTATTGGTGCTTGTGCTCAAGGATATCGATTCACTGTTTTCAAATGCTTGGATCGTTTTGGTCATGACTGTTCCTCTAGTACACAGTTAGGAAATGTAACTGTCTAATGATTATATGTAATGTTGAATGGATTAAATACTTTATTTTTGGTAGAAGTGAATGGAAGGAATAGTGTGTATTAAATACAATCCAATCACTTATTGAATGCTTTGGAGACTATTGGTTTGACTGTCCATGCGTTACCAGTGACTAAGATTCATTAAAGGATACAAAACCTTTCATTTTGGGGTTATTGTGTGTGGATTCAAATGTAGGTTTGATTTGGTTAATGTTTAGAAGAGATCAATAAAGTATTTAAAGATAATCTTGCATGTTTGGAGAGGTTTGAGAGGCACTTATTATGACTGTACCCTCACAAACAACGGCATAGATTGGTTTTACTAAGTTTTCTTTCTCTATTTTGAGGTTTCCTTTCTCTGTCATAGGGGTACAGTCAGAGGGTTCATTGACAAAATGATTCTTTGAATGGTTACTATGAATATGAATGATTTAATATAGCATATTGCTCATTTTACTTGAAGTTTGGAATAGTTTGTGCAAGGGTGAAAGTAGTTTTGATCACTTTGGTCATGACTGTTCCTCTACACAGTCAGGAAATGTAACTGTCTAATGATTATATGTAATGTTGAATGGATTAAATATTTTATTCTTGGTAGAAGTGAATGGAAGGAATAGTGTTGGTGTTAGGTTTCATTTATTATTGAATTCAATGGTTTCCAAGATGTGTTGAGGATTTTTCTCCTTGTTTAATGTTAACTGTTCTTGCACAATCCACTCATACAACAGTAAAGTCACAAAACTGAACTGATAGCATGTTTACAATAAAGAAATAGAATGGTAATAATATGTTGAAAATTTTATTCTGTTTAATACACGCCAAAGGACTAGTCCCAACAATTCCTAAACATACTAGTTATATGATATGATCAATTGTTAATAAAGGTCTAATTTTGTAGACTGCTAGCACGAAGGAAGACTTGACCTAGCCAAATCTTCCTTGTACCACACAAAAAAATGTGTGATAACTATGTCTACTCCAACCTTAATTGTTTAAGAATTCATCATATTAGATAAAGTATGTTTAAAAATTCTTGGGAGTTCTATTAGACCTTTGTTTTAAGCATGCCATTGGTTTTCAAATGTTTGGATATCCATTTTTTTGAAATGTTGACTGTAGTTATCAAATGGACAGCCTGTGAGCTTCTAGCTAGGCGTCATTTGTATTGATAGCTTAGGGCATCAAATGTATTGTATCATTGATAGTTGAGACTTTGTTAAAAGGAAATAGGACAAAGAACGATTTTGATTTAGTTTCTCTATTTTGATCTCTAAGTGACTTACAACCCTAAAGAAGTATATGCAAATTTACGGATGCAGTTGCAGGATACATAGCAGCTGATAATTCACAAGAAATCCATGCATCCAATTGGAATAGAAATTAATACCAAAGAAATGGGGTCCTCCAATGGCCCAATCATCCGGACCTTGACTGTCCCCTCAACCAATGACCCCTCAAAACTGGGTTATCATGCAATTGGTGAGTGATCTTTCATTCTCCTGGTCTGCCCTGCAACCAAACATATTGGAAATACACAATACAATGATAAAAAGTCTTTCACAATCCCCCTTCCCTCAAGGAACACTATCAACCATCCCTTCCACATAGAATTTCACTGTTGTATGAGTGGATTGTGCAGGAACAGTTAATATTAAACAAGGAGCAAACTCCTCGACATAACTTTGTTGTAAACATGCCATTGGTTCAGTTTTGTAAATTTGTTTTTTGTGTTAAATGAATTTAAATAGAACATTAAGTATATTAATAATATGCTTAGTCTATTAGTAATTACAGATTAAATGCCCATAACACCTTTATCAGTTTAGCATGTTATTATAAAATACTAAAGAAGACCTACTATTTGTCAGAGAAATCTTCACTGTCCCCCACAATGAAGATAATGAAGATTGACCTCCTGCCCCACAATAAAGAACATTGTAATAAGAATAAGATATAATATAGTGTTAGAATAAACTTTGAACAAAGACATGTAATGCTTAAGTTAATGATCTAAAAAGCTGCAAATATAGGAATTGAAAAAGAAGATAGTGCCAAGAAACATTTTCACAAATATGAAACATGAGGAAAAGTAATAACATCAACAATGCCAAGATTCACAACATTAAATTTCACCTGCGGATGAGTTTCTGCAATGGGTTGTAAGCTCAGAATGGCTTGTTACGTGATTGTAGCTGATTCTCATCGAATGGTTCACTGATTCGGCAATCTGTAACCTCATAATGGCATGTTATGCGATCTACCTAATTCTCACCGAATAGTTGACCGATTCGGTGATATGTGTGCTTAGAATTGCTTGTTACGTGATTGTAGTTGATTCTCATCAAACAGTTGATCGACTCGATGATTTGTAAGCTCAGAATGGCTTGTTACATGATTGTAGTTGATTCTCATCGAACGGTTCACTGATTCAGTGATCTGCAACCTCAAAATGACTTGTTTTGTGATTGTAGTTGATTCTCATCGAACGATTGATCGATTTTGTGATCAACAACGTCAGAATAATCTTTTATGCAGTTATAGTTTATTCTTATCAAACAGTTGACCGATTTGGTTATCTATAAGCTCATAATGGCTTGTTACATGATTTTGGCTGATTCTCATCAAACGGTTCACTGATTCGGTGATCTGTAATCTTAGAATGGCATGTTACATGATTGTAGCTAAATCTCATCGAATGGTTGACCGATTTGAGGATTTGCAACCTCAGAATGACTTGTTACGTGATTGTAGTTGATTCTCATCGAACGGTTGACCGATTCGCTGATCTACAACTTCAGAATGATGTTTTATGCGATTGTAGTTGATTCTCATTGAACAATTGACCGATTCGGTTATCTGTAAACACAGAATGGCTTGTTACGTGATTGTAGTTAATACTCATCAAACGGTTCACCGATTCAGCGATATGCAACCTCAAAATGGTGTGTTACACGATTGTAATTGATTCTCATTAAATGGTTGACCGATTCAGCGATTTGCAACCTCAAAACAACTTGTTACATGATTGTAGCTGATTCTCATTGAACGATTGACCGATTCGATGATCTACAACCTCAGAATGATCTTTTATGTGATTTTAGTTGATTCTCATCAAATGGTTGACTGATTCGGTGATCTGTAAGCTTAGAATGGCTTGTTACATGATTGTGGCTGATTCTCATCGAATGGTTGACCGATTTGGTGATCTATAAGCTTAGAATGGCTTGTTATGTGATTGTAATTGATTCTCATTGAATGGTTCACCGATTCAGTGATCTGTAACCTCAGAATGACGTGTTACGTGATTGTAGCTGATTCTCATCAAATGGTTGACCGATTCGGTGATTTGCAACCTCCGAATGACTTGTTACATGATTGTAGTTGATTATCATCGAATAGTTGATCGATTCGATGATCTACAACCTCAGAACGATCTTTTATGCAATTATAATTGATTCTCATTGAATAATTGACTGATTTAGTGATCTGCAAGCTCAAAATGACTTGTTACATGATTGCAGTTGATTCTCATCAAATGGTTCACCGATTCGGTGATCTATATGCTTAGAACAGCTTGTTATGTGATTCTAGTTAATTCTTATTGAATGGTTCACTGATTCGGTGATCTGCAACTTTAGAATGGTGTATTACGCAATTGTAGCTGATTCTCGTCGAACGGTTGACTGATTCAGTGATTTGCACCCTCATAATGACTTGTTATGCAATTGTAGTTGATTCTCATCAAATGGTTCATCGATTCCATAATCTACAACCTCATAATGATGTTTTATGTGATTGTAGTTGATTCTCATCAAATGGTTGACCAATTCGGTGATCTGTAAGCTCATAATAGCTTGTTACATGATTGAAGCTAATTCTGATCGAATGGTTCACTGATTCGATGATTTGTAAGCTCAGAATGGCTTGTTACATGATTGTAGTTGATTCTCATCGTGGTTCACCCCTCGGTGATCTGCAACCTCAGAATGGCATGTTATGTGATTGTAGTTGATTCTCATCGAATGGTTGATTGATTCGGCGATTTGCAACCTTAGAACAACTTGTTACGCGATTGTAGATGATTCTCATCGAACGGTTGACTGATTTGACAATTTGAAACTTTAGAATAAATTTTTACACAATTGTAGTTGATTCTCATCGAATGATTGACCGATTCGGTGATCTAAAACCTCAAAATGATCTTTTATGCGATTGTAGTTGATTGTTGTGAAACAGTTGACCGATTCGGTGATCTATAAGCTCAAAATGGTTTATTACATGATTGTAGCTAATTCTCATCAAACGGTTCACCGATTTGGTGATCTGTAATCTTAGAATGACTTGATACATGATTGTAGCTGATTCTTATCAAACGGTTCACTGATTCTACGATCTGCAACATAAGAACAACTTGTTACATGATTCTAGTTGATTCTCATCAAACGGTTGACCTATTCTAGGATCTCCAACCTCATAACGATATGTTACGCGATTGTAGATGATTCTCATCTAACAGTTGACCGATTCGGTAATCTACAACTTTAAAATTATTTTTATGTGATTATAGTTGATTTTCATCGAATAGTTGACTGATTCGGTGATCTGTAAGCTCAGAATGGCTTGGTACGTGATTGTAGCTAATTCTCATCAAACGATTCACCGATTGGGCAATCTGCAACCTCAGAAGGATCTCTTATGCGATTGTAGTTAAGTCTCATTGAACGGTTGATTGATTCAGTGATTTGTACAGTTAGAATGGCTTGTTATGTGATTGTAGTTGATTCTCATCGAACAGTTCACCGTTTCGATGATCTGTAAGCTCAAAATAGCTTGTTACGTCATTGTAGTTGATTCTCATCGAACTACTCAATGATTCAATGATCTGTAACCTCAAAAGAACTTGTTACATGATTGTAGATGATTCTCATTGAATGGTTGACCGATTCAGCAATTTCCAATCTCAGAATGACTTGTTATGTGATTTTAGTTGATTCTCATCGATTGGTTGACCGATTCAGTGATCTATAACCTCAGAATGATCTTTTATGTGATCGCAGGTTATTCTCATCGAATGGCTCACTGATTCGATGATCTGTAAGGTCAGAATTGCTTGTTACGTGATTTTAGCTGATTTTGATCAAACGGTTCAACAATTCGATGATATGTAAGCTCAAACTCGTTTGTTATGTGATTATCGTTGATTCTCGTCAAGTGGTTCACTGATTCGGCGATGTGCAACCTCAGAAAAACTTGTTATGCTATTGTAGCTGATTCTCATTGAAAAGTTGATCGATTCAATGATTTGCAACCTCAGAATGACATGTTACATGATTGTAGCTGATTCTCATCGAACGGTTGACCGATTTGGTGATCTATAACCTCAAAATGATCTTTTATGTGATTGTAGTTGATTCTCATCAAACGGTTGACCGATTCGATGATCTGTTAGCTCAAAATAGTTTGTTACATGATTGTAGCTGATTCTTATCGAATAGTTTACTGATTCAGTGATTTGCAACCTCATAATGGCATGTGACATGATTGTAGCTAGTTCTCATCGAACAATTCTATGATCTACAACCTCAGAACAATCTTTTATGCAATTGTAGTTGATTCTCATTGAACGGTTAACCGATTCAGTGATCTGTAAGCTCAGAATGGGTTGTTACATGATTGTAGCTGATTCTAATTGAATAGTTCACCAATTCAGCAATCTACAACCTCAGAATGGAGTGTCACACGATGGTAGTTGATTCTCATCGAACGATTGACCGATTCAGCAATTTACAACCTCAAAACAACTTGTTACATAGTTGTAGTTGATTCTCATCAAATGGTTGACCGATTCAGTGCTCTACAACCTTAGAATGATCTTTTATGCGATTATAGTTGATTCTTGTCGAACGGTTGACCGATTCAGTAATATGTAAGCTCATAATTGCTTGTTACGTGATTGTAGCTGATTTTCATCAAACCGTTCACTGATTTGGTGATCTTTAAGCCCAGAATGGCTTGTTACGCAATTGTAGCTGATTCTCATTGAATGATTGACTGATTTGGTGATGTAAAACCTCAAAATGATCTTTTACATGATTGTAGTTGATTCGCATCAAACAATTGACCGATTCGGTGATCTGTAATCTTAGAATGGCTTGTTACGTCATTGTAGGTGATTCTCATCGAACGGTTCATTGATTTGCCACCTTAGAATGACTTGTTACGTGATTGTAGCTGATTCTCATCGAACGATTGACTAATTCGCTGATCTACAACCTCAGAATGATATTTTATGTGACTGTAGTTGATTCTCATTGAACGATTGACCGATTGAGTGATTTGTAAGCTCAGAATGGCTTGTTACATGATTGTAGCTGATTCTTGTTGAACGGTTCACCGATTCGATAATCTGTAACCTCAGAATGGCATGTGACATGATTGTAGCTAATTCTCATCGAATGGTTGACTGATTCAATGATTTGCACCCTCAAAATGACTTGTTACACAATTGTAGTTGATTCTTATCGAATGGTTAACCGATTCGGTGATCCAAAAGCACATAATGATCTTTTATTTGATTATAGGTGATTCTCATCAAACGGTTGACTGATTCGGTAATCTGTAAGCTCTGAATGGTTTGCTATGCAATATAACTAATTCTCAGCAAAAAGTTCACCGATTTAGTGATCTGTAAGCTTAGAATGGCTTATTACATGATTGTAACTGATTCTCATCGAATAGTTTCACGATTCATCGATTTGTAAGCTCCAAATGGCTTGTTACATGATTGTAACTGAATCTCATCCAATAGTTTCCTGATTCACCGATCTGTAAGCTCAAAATGACTTGTTACGTGATTGTAGTTGATTCTCATCAAACGGTTCACCGATTCGGCAATCTGTAACCTCAGAATGGTATGTTATGTAATTGTAGCTAATTCTCATCGAACGGTTGACCGATTCAGTGATCTACAACCTCAAAATGATCTCTTATGCAATTGTAGTTGATTCTCATTGAACGGTTGACTGATTCGACGATCTTGTTCTCAGAATGGTTTGTTATGTGATTGTAACTAATTCTCATCGAATGGTTCACTGATTCGGTGATATGTATGCTCAGAATGGCTAGTTACGTCATTGTAGCTAATTTTCATCAAATGGCTCAATGATTCAGTGATCTACAACCTCAGAACAACTTGTTACATGATTGTAGTTGATTCTAATCGAATGATTGACTGATTCATTGATCTACAACCTCATAATGATCTTTTATGCGTCTGTAGTTGATTCTGATCGAACGGTTCACCGATTCAGTGATTTGTAAGCTCAGAATGGCTTGTTACGTGATTGTAGTTGATTCTCATCAAACGGTTCATTGATTTGGTGATTTGTAAGCTCAAAATAGCTTGTTACATTATTGTAGCTGATTCTTATCGAACAGCTCAATGATATGACGATTCAAAAGCTCACAACTTGTTATGTGATTGTGGCTAATTCTCATCAAACGGTTGACCGATTCGGCAATTTGCAACCTTAGAATGACTTGTTACGCAATTGTAACTGATTCTCATTGAACGGTTGACCGATTAAGTGATCTACAACCTGAGAATGATCTCTTATGTGATTTTAGTCAATTCTCATCGACCGGTTGACCGATTCGGTTATATGTGCGCTCGGAATGACTTTTTACGTGATTGCAGCTGATTCTCATTGAACGGTTCACCAATTCGGTGATCTGTAAGCTCAGAATGGATTTTTATAATAGTGAACAGCTCAACAATTCGGGGATCTATAACCTTAGAACAACTTGTTACCTATAGTTGATTCTCATTGAATGGTTGACCGATTCGATGATTTGCAACCTCAGAATGACTTGTTACGCTATTATAGGTGATTCTCATCGAACGGTTGACTGATTTGGTGATCTACAACCTCAGAATGATCTTTTATGTGATTGTAGTTGATTCTCATCAAAAGGTTGACCGATTCGGTGATCTGTAAGCTCAGAATGGCTTGTTACATGATTCTAGCTGATTATGATCAAACGGTTCACCAATTCGGTGATCTATAAGCTGAAAATAGTTTGTTATGTGATTGTAGCTGATTCTCATTGAGTGGTTCACCGATTCAGCGATCTCCAACCTCAAAAAAACTTGTTACGTGATTGTAGCTGATTTTCATTGAACGGTTGACTGATTTGGTGATCTGCAACCTCTGAATGACATGTTACACAATTGTAGTTGATTCTCATTGAACGGTTGACCGATTCAATGATCTACAACCTCATAATGATCTTTTATATGATTGTAGTTAATTCTCATCAAACGGTTAACTAATTCGATGATCTGTAAGCTCAGAATGGCTCGTTCCATGATTGTAGCTACTTCTCATCGAACAGATCATTGATTCGATGATCTACAACCTCAGAATGGCATGTTACATGATTGTAGATGATTGTTATTGAACGGTTGACCAATTCGGTGATCTGCAACCTTAGAATAGCTTGTTATGTGATTGTAGTTGATTCTCATCAAATAGTAGACCGATTCGGCGATTTGTAATCTCAAAATGACTTGTTACGTGATTGTAGTTGATTCTCATCGAATAGTTAATCGATTTGGCGATTTGCAACCTCAGAATGATTTATTACGCGATTGTAGATGATTCTCATCAAACGATTGACCTATTCGGTGATCTACAACTTCTGAACGATCTATTATGCAATTGTAGTTTATTGTTATCAAACAATTGACCGATTTGGTGACCTGCAATCTTAGAATGACTTGTTATGCGATTATAGTTGATTCTCATTGAACGGTTGACCGATTCAGTGATCTACAATCTTTGAATGATCTTTTATGTGATTGTAGTTGATTCTCATCGATGGTTGATTGATTTGATGATTTGTAAGCTCAAAATGACTTGTTATGTGATTGTACTTGATTCTCATCAAACGGTCCACCAATTCGATGATTTGCAACCTCAAAATGACTTGTTACAGATTGTAGTTGATTCTCATTGAACAGTTGACCGATTCTGTGATCTACAACATCAAAATGATCTTTTATGCAATTATAGTTGATTATCATCAAACGGTTGACCAATTCTATGATTTGTAAGCTCAGAATGGCTTGTTATGTGATTTTAGTTAATTCTCATGAAATGGTTCACCAATTTGGTGACATGTAATCTTAGAATGGCATGTTATGCGATTGTAGCTGATTCTCATCAAACAGTTGATCGATTCGGTGATCTGCAACCTCAAAATGACTATTACGTGATTGTAGCTGATTCTCATCGAACAGTTGACCGATTCATTGATCTATAACCTCAAAATGATGTTTTATGCGACTGTAGTTGATTTTCATCGAACGGTTGATCGATTCTGTGATCTGTAAGCTCACAGTGGCTTGTTACATGATCATAGTTGATTCTCATCGAATGGTTCATTGATTCAGCAATCTACAACCTCAAAATGGTGTGTTACGCGATTGTAGCTGATTCTCATCAAATGGTTGACTGATTCGGCCATTTGCAACTTCAGAATGACTTGTTATGTGATTGTAGTTGATTCTCATTGAACGGTTGACCGATTTGGTGATCTACAAGCTCAGAACAATCTTTTATGTGATTGTAGTTGATTCTCATCAAATGGTTGATCGATTCGGTGATCTACAACCTCAAAATGACTTGTTACACGATTATAGCTAATTCTTATCACATAGTTGACCGATTTACTTATCTACAACTTCAAAATGATCTTTTATGCGATTGTAGTTGATTCTCATCAAACGGTTGACCAATTCGATGATTTGTAAGCTCCGAATAGCTTGTTACGTTATTGTAGCTGATTCTCATCAAACGATTCATTAATTCGGTGATCTGCAAGCTCAAAATGGTGTGTTATGCGATTGTAGCTAATTCTTATCGAATGGTTGACCGATTCGGTGATTTGCAACCTCAAAATGACTTGTTACAAGATTGTAGCTGATTTTCATCGAACGATTGACCGGTTTGTTTATCTACAACCTTAGAATGATCTTTTATGTGATTGTAGTTGATTTTCATCAAACGGTTGACCAGTTTGGCGATCCGTAACCTCAGAATAATATTTTATGCAATTGTAGTTGATTCTCATCGAACGGTTAACTGATTTGGTGATCTACAACCTCAGAACAATCTTTTATGTCATTGTAGTTGATTCTCATCGAATGGTTGAATGATTTAGTGATCTGTAAGCTCATAATGGCTTAATATGTGATTGTTGTTGATTTTCATTGAACGGTTCATCGATTCGGTGATCTACAACCTCAAAATGGTGTGTTATGCAATTCTAGCTGATTCTCATCAAATAGTTGACGGATTCAGCGATTTGCCAATTCAAAATGACTTGTTAGACAATTGTAGTTGATTCTCATCGAACGGTGACCGATTCACTGATCTACAACCTCAGAATGATCTTTTATGCGATTGTAGTTGATTCTCATCGAACGGTTGACCAATTCGGTGATCTATAAGTCAAAATAGCTTGTTACGTGATTGTAGTTGACTCTCATCAAACGATTGATCGATTCGGTGATCTGTAAGCTAAGAATGGCTTGTTAAATGATTGTAGTTGATTCTCATCGAACATTTCACCGATTCAGCAATCTGCAACCTTAGAATGGCATGTTATGGGGTTGTAGGTAATTCTCATCGAACGAATGACCAATTCAGTGATTTGCAACCTCAGAATGACTTGTTACATGATTGTAGTTGATTCTCATCAAACGGTTGACCGATTTGGTGATCTACAACCTCATAATGATCTTTTATACAATTGTAGTTGATTCTCATCGAACGGTTGACTGATTCGGTGATCTGTAGCCTCAGAGTGGCTTGTTACATAATTATAGTTGATTCTCATTGAACGGTTCATAGATTTGATGATCTGTAAGCTCAGAGTGGCTTGTTACGTGATTGTAGCTTATTCTCCTCAAATAGTTCACCGATTCGGCAATCTGCAACCTTAGAACAACTTGTTACACAATTGTAGCTGACTCTCATTGAATGGTTGACCGATTCGGTGATCTGCAACCTCAGAACAACTTATTACATGATTGTTACTGATTCTCATCGAACGGTTGACCGATTCGGTGATTTGTAAGCTCAGAATGGCTTGTTACGTGATTGTAGCTCATTCTCATCCAATAGATCACTGATTTGGTGATCTGCTACCTTAGAATGGCGTGTTACGCAATTGTAGCTAATTCTCATCAAACGGTTGACCGATTCAGTGATCTACAACCTCAGAATGACTTGTTACATGATTTTAGTTGATTCTCATCAAATGGTTGACCGATTCGGTGATCTGTAAGTTCAGAATGGCTTGTTATGTGATTGTAGTTGATTCTCATCTAACGGTTGACTGATTCGGTGATTTGTAAGCTCAGAATGGCTTGTTATGCAATTGTAGCTAATTCTCATCGAACGGTTGACCGATTCGGTGATTTACAACCTCAAAATGACTTGTTACGTGATTGTAGTTGTTTCTCATTGAATGGTCGACTGATTCGGTGATCTACAACATCAAAATAATCTTTTATGCGATTGTAGTTGATTCTCATCAAACGGTTGACCGATTCGATGATTTGTAAGCTCAAAATAGCTTATTACATGATTGTAGGTTATTCTCATCGAACGTTTCACCAATTCGGTGATCTGTAAGCTCAAAATGCCTTGTTACGTGATTGTAGTTGATTCTCATCAAACGATTCACCACTTCGGTGATCTATAATCTTAGATGAAATTGTTACGCAATTGTAGTTGATTCTCATCAAACGGTTGACCGATTCGGTGATCTACAACTTTAGAATGGTGTATTACGCGATTGTAGCTAATTCTCATCGAATGGTTGACCAATTCAGTGATTTGCAACATCAAAATGAATTGTTACGTGATTGTAGCTGATTCTCATTGAACTATTGACTGATTCAGTGATCTACAACCTTAGAATGATCTTTTATGCAATTGTAGGTAATTCTCATCGAATGGTTGACCAATTCCATGATCTGTAAGCTTAAAATGGCTTGTTACACGATTGTAGCTAATTCATATCGAATGGTTCACTAATTTGGTGATCTGTAAGCTCAGAATGACTTGTTTTGTAATTTTGGTTGATTCTCATTGAATGGTTCACCGATTCAGTGATCTACAACCTCATAACAACGTGTTACACGATTATAGTTGATGCTCATCGAATGGTTGGCCGATTCAGGGATCTGCAACCATAGAATGAGTTGTTACGCAATTGTAGTTGATTCGCATCAAACGGTTGACCGATTCGGTGATCTACAACCTCATAACAATCTTTTATGTGATTGGAGTTGATTCTCATCAAACAGTTGACCGATTCGGTGATTTGTAAGCTCAGAATGGCTTGTTATGTGATTATAGTTGATTCTCATCAAACGGTTCACCTATTCAGCAGTTGCAACCTTAGAATAGTGTGTTAGGTGATTGTATCTTATTCTCAGTGAATGGTTGATCAATTCAACAATTTGTAACCTCTGAACGACTTGTTACATAGTTGTAGCTGATTCTCATCAAATGGATGAACGATTTGGTGATCTACAACCTCAGAATGATCTTTTATGTGATTTTAGTCTATTCTCATCAAACGGTTGACCAATTCGGTGATCTACAACCTCAAAATGATCTTTTATGTGATTGTAGTTGATTCTCATCAAACGGTTGACTAATTCGATGATCTATAAGCTTAGAATGGCTTGTTACGTGATTGTAGTTGATTCTCATTGAATAGTTCACAAATTTGGCAATTTACAACTTTAGAATGGCGTAGTTGATTCTCATCAAACGGTTGACCGATTCGGTGATTTGCAACCTCAGAATGCCTGGTTACATGATTATAGCCGATTCTCATCGAATGGTTCACCAGTTCGGTGATCTACAAGCTCATAACGATCTTTGATGCGATTATAGTTGATTCTCATCAAACGGTTGACTGATTTGGTGATTTGTAAGCTTAGAATCGCTTGTTACGTGATTGTAGCTTATTCTCATTGAACAACTCACCAATTCGGTGATCTGTAAGCTCATAATAGCTTGTTACATGATTGTGGCTGATTCTCATCAAACGGTTCACTAATTCGGTGATCAGCAACCTCAGAACAACTTGTTACATGATTTTAGTTGATTCTCATCAAATGGTTGACCAATTCAGGGATCTACAACCTCAAAATGAGTTGTTACACGATTATAGCTGATTCACATGAAATGTTTCATCGATTTGGTGATCTACAACCTTAGAACAATATTTTATGCGATTATAGTTGATTCTAATCGAACGGTTGAGCAATTGGGTGATTTTTAAGCTCAGAATGGCTTGTTATGTGATTGTAGCTGATTCTCATGGAACGGTTGACCGATTCGCTGATCTACAACCTTAGAATCATCTTTTATGCGATTGTAGTTGATTCTCATCGAACAATTGACTGATTCGATGATCTTTAAGCTTAGAATAGCTTCTTACATGATTGTAGCTGATTCTCATCAAACAGTTCACTGATTCGATGATCTGCAACCTCAGAATGACTTGTTACGTGATTGTAGCTGATTCTCATTGAACGGTTGATCGATTCAGTTATGTACCACCTCATAATGATTTTTTATGTTATTATAGTTGATTCTCACCAAACGGTTGATCTATTCGGTGATCTGTAAGCTCAGAATGGCTTGTTACGTGATTGTAGCTAATTCTCATTGAACGGTTCATCGATTCAGCGATTTGCAACTTTAGAATGGCGTGTTATGTGATTGTACCTAATTCTCATCAAATGGTTGACCGATTCAGTAATCTGCAACCTTAGAATGATTTGTTACGTGATTGTAGTTGATTCTCATCGAACGGTTGATTGATTCACTGATCTACAACCTTAGAAGGATCTTTTATGTGATTGTTGTTGATTCTCATCTAACGGTTGACCGATTCGGTGATCTATAAGCTCATAATGGCTTGTTACATGATTGTAGTTGATTCTCATCGAATGGTTCACTGATTCAGTGATCTATAACATTAGAATGGTTTGTTATATGATTGTAGTTAAATCTTATCAAACGGTTGACCGATTCAACGATCTACAACCTCAGAATGACTTATTACGTGATTGTAGTTGATTCTCATTGAACGGTTGACCGATTTGATGATCTACATTCTTAGAATGATCTTTTATTTGATTGTACTTGATTCTCATCAAATGGTTGACTGATTATGTGAACTGTTAGCACATAATGGCTTGTTACGTGATTGTAGCTGATTCTCATTGAATGGTTCACCGATTCGGTGATTTGTAAGCTCAGGATGTCTTGTTACATGATTTTAGCTGATTCTCATCGAATGAATCACCGATTTGATGATCTGGAACCTCAGAATAACTTGTTACGCAATTGTAGTTGATTCTTTATCAAACGGTTTACCGGTTTAGTGATCTGCAACCTCAGAATGACTTGTTAGGTGATTGAAGCTGATTCTCATCGAACAATTGACCGATTTGGTAATCTACAACCTCTGAATAATCTTTTATGTAATTATAGTTGATTCTCATCGAATAGTTGACCGATTCGGTGATATGTAAGCTCATAATGACTTGTTAAGTGATTATATTTATTTCTCATCAAACAATTCACTGATTCAAAAATCTGCAACCTTAGAATGGTGTGTTACGTGATCTACAACCTCAGAATGACTTGTTACTGATTCTCATCAAATGGTTGACCGATTCGATGAGCTACAACCTTAGAATAATTTTTTATGTAATTGTAGTTGATTCTCATCAAACGGTTGACCGATTCAGGGATCTGCAACCTCAGAATGACTTGTTACGTGATTGTAGCTGATTCTCATCGAACAGTTGACCGATTTGGTTATCAACCTTAGAATGATCTTTTATGCTATTTTAGTTGATTTTCATCAAATGGTTGATCGATTCAATGATCTGTATGCTCAGAATGGCTTGTTATGTGATTGTACCTAATTCTCATCGAACAGTTCACCAATTCGGTGATCTACAACCTCATAATGACGTATTACATGATTGTAGCTAATTCTCATTGAACGGTTGACCAAGATGGTGATTTGCAACCTTAGAACCACTTGTTACATGATTGTAGTTGATTCTCATCAAACAGTTGACCGATTCAGTGATCTACAACCTCAAAATGATCTCTTATGGGATTGCAATTGAGTCTCATCGAATGATTGACCGATTCGATGATTTGTGCACTTAGAATTGCTTATTACGTGATTGTAGCCAATTCTCATTGAACGGCTCAACGATTCGATGATCTGCAACCTTAGAATAACTTGTTACATGATTGTAGTTGATTCTCATCAAACGGTTAACTGATTCGACAATTTGCAAACTCAGAATGAATTGTTACGTGATTTTAGTTGATTCTCATCAAACGATTGACTGATTTGGTGATCTAAAACCTTAGAATGATCTTTTTTGTGATTGTAGTTGATACTCATTCAACGGTTGACCAATTCGGTGATCTACAACCTCAGAATGATCTTTTATGTGATTGTAGTTAATTCTCATCGAATGGTTGACATATTTGGTGATTTGTAAGCTCAGACTGGCTTGTTATGTGATTCTTGTTGATTCTGATCGAACGGTTCACCAATTTGGTGATCTATAAGCTCAAAATGGTTTGTTATGTGATTGTGGCTGATTCTCATATAGCGATTCATCAATTCAACATTTTACAACGTTAGGAAAACTTGTTACGTGATCGTAGCTGATTCTGATTAAACGGTTGATCGATTTGGTGATCTACAACCTCAGAATGATCTTTTATGTTGTTGTAGTTGATTATCATCAAATGGTTGATAGATTCGATGATCTGTAAGCTCAGAATGGCTTGTTATGTGATTATAGGTAATTCTCATCGAACGGTTCACCGATTCGGTGATCTGTAACCTCATAATGGCATGTTATGTGATTGTACCTAATTCTCATCAAATAGTTGACTTATTTGATGATCTGTAACCTCAGAATGGCTTGTTACATGATTATAGGTGATTCTTAGGGAATGGTTCACCAATTCGGTGATCTATAAGCTCAGAATGGCTTGTTACGTGATTGTAGTTGATTCTCATCAAAGGGTTGACCAATTCAGTAATCTACAATCTCAGAATGACTTGTTACGTGATTGTAGCTGATTCTCATCAAGCGGTTGATCGATTTGGTGCTCTACAACCTTAGAATGATCTTTTATGCGATTTTAGTTGATTGTCATCAAATGGTTGAACGATTTGGTGATCTGTAAGCTCACAATGGCTTGTTAAGTGATTGTAGCTGATTCTCATTGAACGGATCACCGATTCAGCAATGCAACCTCAGAATGGCATGTTACACGATTGTAGCTAATTCTCATTGAACGGTTGATCAATTTAGCGATTTGCAACCTCAGAACCGACTTGCTACGCAATTGTAGTTGATTCTCATTGAATGGTTGACCGATTTGGTGAACTACAACCATAGAATGATCTTTTATGGGATTGTAGTTTATTCTCATCAAATGGTTGACCGATTTGGTGATCTGTAAGCTCAGAATTACTTGTTACATAATTATAGTTGGTTCTTATCGGTTCACCGATTCAATGATTTGTAAGCTCAGAATGGCTTGTTACATGATTGTAACTGATTCTCATCAAATAGTTCACAATTTAGCGATCTATAAGGTCAAAATGGCTTGTTACGTAATTGTAGTTGATTCTCATCGAACGGTTCACCGATATGGCAATCTACAACCTCAGAATGGCATGTTACACAATTTTAGCTGATTCTCATTGAACGGTTGACCGATTCAGTGATCTACAACTTCAAAATGATCGCTTATGTGATTGTAGTTGATTCTCATCGAACGGTTGACCGATTTGGTGATTTGTAAGCTCAAAATGGCTTGTTACATCATTGTAGCTAATTTTCATCGAATGACTCAACGATTCGGTGATTTGCAACCTCAGAACAACTTGTTACGTGATTGTAGCTTATTCTCATCAAATAGTTGACCGATTCACTAATCTACAACCTCAGAATGATCTTTTATGTGACTGTAGTTGATTCTCATTGAACGGTTGAATGATTTGGTGATCTGTAAGCTTAGATTGGCTTGTTACATGATTGTAGTTGATTCTCATTGAACGGTTCACCAATTCGGTGATCTGTAAGCTCAGAATGGTTTGTTACATTATTGTAGTTGATTCTCATCAAACAACTCAATGATACGGCGATCTGTAACCTCACAACAACTTGTTATGCGATTGTAACTGATTCTCATCAAATAGTTGACCAATTTGGTCATTTGTAACCTCAGAATGACTTGTTATGTGATTGTAGTTGATTCTCATTAAATAGTTGACCAATTAAGTGATCTACAACCTCAAAAAGATATGCGATTATAGTTGATTCTCATCGAATGATTGATCGATTTGGTGATATGTGCGCTCAAAATGGCTTGTTATGCGATTGTAGTTGATTCTCATCAAATGATTCATCGATTTGGTGATCTATAAGCTCAAAATGCTTTTTTATATCATTGTACCTGATTCTCATTGAACAGCTCAACGATTCAGCAATCTTAACCTCAGAACAACTTCTTACGCTATTGTAGCTACTTCTCATCAAATGGTTGACCAATTCGGCAATTTGCAAGCTCAGAATGACTTGTCACACAATTATAGGTGATTCTCATCGAACGGTTGACTGATTCAGTGATCTACAACCTTAGAACAATCTTTAATGTGATTTTAGTTGATTCTCATCAAACGGTTGATCGATTTGGTGATCTGTAAGCTCAGAATGGCTTGTTACGTGATTCTAGCTCATTCTTATCAAACGGTTCAGCAATTAAGTGATCTGTAAGCTCAAAATAGTTTGTTATATGATTGTAGCTGATTCTCATCGAGCAGTTCATCGATTCAGTGACCTGCAACCTTAGAAAAACTTGTTACATGATTGTAGTTGATTCTCATCAAATAGTTGACCGATTCAATGATCTATATAACCTTAAAATGATCTTTTATATGATTGTAGTTGATTTGGAATGGTGTGTTACGCGATTGTAGCTAATTGTCATGGAATGGTTGACCAATTCAGTGATCTGCAATCTCAGCATGACTTGTTACGTGATTATAGTTGATTCTCATTGAACAATTGACCGATTTGGTGATTTGTAAGCTCAAAATGGCTTGTTACATGATTTTACCTAATTCTCATTGAACGGTTCACCGATTCGGAAATCCGCAACCTCAGAATGGCATTTTATGTGATTGTAGCTGATTCTCATCGAACGGTTGACCGATTTGGTGATTTGCAACCTAAGAATGACGTATTATGTGATTGTAGATGATTCTCATCAAATGATTGACCGATTCAGTGATCTACAACCTCAGAACAATCTTTAATATGGTTGTAGTTGATTCTTGTCAAACGGTTGACCGGTTCGATGATCTGCAACCTCAGAATGACTTCTTATGCAATCATAACTTATTGTCATGGAACTATTGACCGATTTGGTGATCTACAACCTCAGGATAATCTTTTATGTGATTGTAGTTGATTCTCATTTATGGTTGACCGATTTGATGATTTGTAAGCTCATAATGTTTTGTTATGTGATTGTAGTTGATTCTCATTGAATGGTCCACCGATTCAATGATCTGCAACCTCAAAATGACTTGTTTTGTGATTGTAGTTGATTCTCATCGAACGGTTGACTGATTTTGTGATCAACAATGTCAGAATGATCTTTTATGCAATTATAGTTGATTCTCATCAAATGGTTGACCGATTCGGTGATCTGTAAGTTCAGAATGGCTTGTTACATGATTTTAGCTGATTCTCATCAAACGGTTCACTGATTCGGTGATCTCTAATCTCAGAATGGCATGTTACACATTTGTAGCTTTGCACTTGTATTTTCACAAAAAATAGTTACCGATCCAATCACCTTTTCTTTGATACCTTCAATAATCTTCTTCATCCATGCAGTTTATGTATAATTTATAGTTGCTTCTACATACTCTTTTGTTGTAGATTAATAGATACAATTTTGCTTCTTGCTTGTCCAAGATACAAGCCTTTTACCTAGAAACAATGCACCACCACTTGTACTCTTTTTATCATCAATATTCCATGCCTAATCTATATAAGTAAACACACTCAAAGAGAAATCACCATCATGAGCATACCATAGACCATAGGTAATTATCCCTTTCAAATACTTGAATATCCTCTTGACCGCAACCATATGAGATTCCTTGGGATTTTCTTGAAATCTAGCCACTATTTCAACTGCTTGAGCAACAATTGGTCTTATATAAACAACATATTGCAACTTACCAATCATAGACCTATACAAAGTAGCATCCACTACATTAGATTCATCATCCTTAGATAATTTATAGCTTGTTACCATGGGGGTTCCAACTAGTTTGGAGTCATCCATTCCAAAACTCTTGGGTAGTTCTTTCACATATTTAGATTGACACACACACACACACACACACACACACACACACACACACACATATATATATATATGCCATTATTTAGTTGTGAAACCTACAATCCAATAAATAATTTGATCTCCCCAATCATTGACATTTCAAACTCTTCTTCATCTCTTCAAAAAATTCCAAACTCATCTCATCATTTCCTCCAAAGATTATATCATCAACAAACACTTCATCTATCAAAAACTTATCTCCTTCAACTTCTAGGTACACATTACTATTATTACATGTTCTATTAAAACTAATATGAATAAGATAAGAATGTAACCTTTCATATCATGCCATTGGTTCTTGTTTTAGTCCATATACCTTGTGTGGCTTGCATACCATGTCCTTGTCCTTTGTCAATGCAAAACCATCGAGTTGTTCTACGTAGACTTCTTCAAGAATTCCATTCAAGAATTTTGACTTGACATCCATTTGAAATACTTTAAATATTTTATAAGAAGCATAAGCAAGTAGAATTCTTACCCCTTCCAATATTTCCATTGGATCAAAAGTCTCTCCATAGTCTATTCCTTCTTCTTATGCATAGCCCCTTACATACAAGCCTTGCCTTATTTTTGATCACATATCCATCTTCAATCGATTTGTTCCTAAAAACCTATTTGGTACCAATCACATTTTTATCTGCAGGTATGGAAACAAGTGTCCATGTATTACTCTTCTTAATTTGATCAAGTGCTTTCTCCATAGATTTTACTCAATCTTCATGCTTGATTGCTTCCTTCACTATCTTAGGCTCATACTTGGAAATCAAACAAGTACTTTCTTTGATCTTTCTTTTGGTTAAAACACCTACATTATTATCACCTATAATTTGATCAGTAGAGTGATTCAGCTTCACATACCTAGATATCACCGATTCAGGTCTAGGAGCTTCTTCTTCTACTGGTTGAATCACTTCTTCCACATTGTTGTGTTCTTTTGGTTCATGCAATTCCAATTCAATATACATAATCTCCTTATCATCATCTATCAATTGCTTTCTTGAATCACCAGATTTATTAAGGTATTATCCACCTTTACATTTGCACTCTTAATCATTTTGTTTGTTCTCGTATTGAAACACATATATGCTTTACTTTAGTTAGAATAACCCAATAAAATACCTTACACTTTTTAGATCAAACTTTCTTGTGTAATCATCCCTCTTAATATAACATCTACTGCCAAAAACTTTGAAATATTTAACACTAGGTGAGTGAACATACCATAGCTCATAAGGTGTCTTATTGTTTCCTTTCTTTACTTGCACCCAGTTCAGTGTGTAGACAACAATACTAATTACTTCTCTCTAATACATTTTCGGTATATCACCTTGAATCAACATTGTCCTTGCAACATCCACTATAGTTTTGTTCTTCCTCTCTACAACACCATTTTGTTATGGAGTCCTTGGTGCAAACATTTGTCTATTGATTCCATATCTTCACAATACTTACAAATTTTGTAGAAGTAAACTCACCTCCTCTATCATACCTTAAAAAATTCAAATTCTTACCTAATTCCTTCACAACCAGTGCCTTGAATGCTTTGAATTTTTGGAATGCATTAGGATTATCCTTCAAGAAGGTTAGCCACATCATTCTAGAATAGTCTGTGGTAAACAATATGAAATATCTATCACCTTGATAACTTGTTTGTCTCATAGGCCCACAAAGATCAGCATGCACCAAATAGAGTATGCCCTTGGATGAAAAAGAATTTTTTTTGAAAGTAGAACTTGTTAACTTACCGAGATGACATTCTTTACACATCATGTTGTTTGGATTGAATATATGTGGAAATCTCCTTACTGCATTTGTCTTACTCACTTTGATTAAACTATCAAAATTTACATGAAAAAACATTTTATGTCATAGCCAACTATCTTCAACCTTTGCAACCAAACAATTTTTCACAATATTATTTAGATGGAATAAATTACCCCTAGTTTTCCTACTGGTAACAATCTCATATCCCAAGCTTCCAATTATTCTTCACATACCTCCTTTGAATTCCAATTTGTAACCTTTATCATTCAGCTGACCCACACTCAACAGATTATATGTTAGACCATCCACAAGATAAACAACATCTATATTAATCTGACCATTCAAGGAAATAGTTCATTTTCCTTTAACCAAACAAGGTGTATTATTGTCAAACCTTACCACACCACCATAAAACTCATCAATCTTAATGAACTTACTCTTGTTACGAGTCATGTGATGTGAAAACCCTATGTCTATAACTCATTCATCATTGTATCTCATGTAAGAAATCAATGCCTTTTTTCCTTCAAATGGATCTTCTTTGATAGAAACAAATACAATATCCTCTTCCTCATTATCTTCTAATTCTTTATTGGTAACTCCTTCATCAACTATAACATAGCATTGTTTCTTCCCTTTTCCCTTAAACTTTCTGACCTTATCCTTTTGTTCACTATTAGGACATCTAGCTGCAATACATCCAATATTTCAGTGGTAGCTTTCTTTTGTACTTACCAGTCCCTCTAGGAAATCTCTTTGCTAGTAGAGCTTCAAGATTTCCTTGTTTCTTTTCATCTCTAAAGATAGCTTCAAGTTCCTTGGTGTAACTTGACATGCAATCAGAATCATGACTTAATTCTTTACCTTTCCTTACTGGTACATTAGAAACTGATGCCTTTAAATATTCTTCAACGCTCAAAATATTGTTATCAAAGTAATTTAACTCAAATGCAGTAAGATTACCGATAAGTCCATCTATAGTAACACTATCAAAAGTTCTCAGCTCATTTATAGTAGACACTCTAATGAAATAACCAGGCAGTAAAGTTCTCAACATTCAAATTACCACAACATCTTCCTCAATAGTTCCACCAACACCTCTAATAGCACCAACAACTTCTTTTATTCTTTAACCATATTGTGCAATGTTCTCTCCTTCTACCATCTTCATGTTATCATACTTACCTTTGAGACTATCTTCCTTATCTTTTTGCACATGAATATCTCCACCATAGATTAGTTTCAACTTTTCCCAAACATCATAGGCATTATCAAGTCCATGGACATCAACATATTCAGTATTAGATAAGGTACTTATGATAGCTTCTTGTGCTTGAGTATTCTCATGTTGTTCCTTTATTTGATCTACATTGAGATATCTAGCATGAGTGGTATACTTTCATGTGACATGTATCCAGTATTGCGATCCCATACCCTTTAGATATAACTTCATTCTATCACTCCCTACTAGGTAGTTGTCTTTAGTGAACTTGGGAGGTTCCTTCCTCATCATTGGATCTTTTCCTCAAGTTTTTAGGCTTACCACAAAGAGGACCAAGCTTTTATAACAATTATTAGTATTATTAGGTCCAAGATTACTGAGAGAGGGGTGTAAATTAGTAATCTAACAAATTAAACTTTTCATAAACCATTCAACAACTTGCATCAATTAGCATCCATTGCATGAATAAATAAACCAATAAAGATAAACATCAACAACCATGAAACACAATAACACCAATATTTTTCTTATGGAAACCCAATTGGGAAAAACCACATGTGGGAATGGAACCCACAAATAATCTTGCACTCTTCTGAAGTATGCCCGATTAAGAGCTTATCCTTGTTAGGATCTTACACATGTCCAATTAAGAGAAAGACCCTGTTAGGAGACACCTGGTAAAGGGATTTACCTCTAGCTCTGTTAAGAGATTTACCTTGTTAGGAGTAACCCTATTAAGGTATTTTAAATCCTAATTAAAGAGTCAACTGGTTAAAGGATTTACAAATCAGACCTATTAGGGTCTACTTGATTAAGGGATTTTATCTTGATGCAACTATTAGAAATCAACAAGTGAAAGTGATTTAAGAAAATAGAACTCCTCTTCTAGTACAGATCCAATTCACTCTCAATCTCTACTTTACATGTAGACCATCCAAACCCTACAATCACACAACTGCATTCACAATCTTTCTCTTCCATGCACACTTCTCATAATAAATCAAAATGATATATAAAACATTTTACAACTTAAAGTGGAAAAATAACCTTAATTAAATTTGAATTGCATCTTAGATCAACCAAACAATGTTACCAAAACTAAATCCATCAATAAAAAGATCTGTTTGATCGCCAATTCAAACCGCTACTCAAAATAACAACATACAACACAATAAGCACAAATAGGAAAAGATTGCACATTTATAGGTCCAATTAATACTACCTTCCAGGTTTTGTTAATTGAAATTTCATTATTGCATTCATTTTTAGATTTCATTATTGTACTCTAAGTATTGATCACATTTTAAATTTCAAAATCCATAATTGATCATTACATTGTGCATTCAAATTGAATGTAGTATACAAGTGTCTTTTCATATTTCATATTTCTTGTCAATAATTGAGTACATATGAAGAATTGAAAATATGATAGAAGTATGGAATAGCGGTCTCATGCATTGCCTTGTTGTCATTGTGTTGTCAATTGGTTGTCTGCCAAGTCCTAGGTCTTCAGGTCCAAGCTTTCATTTGCACTTAGGGTTTAGGGTTTCCAATTGTATGAGAGAGAAAAAGATGTTAGATCTTGATGGATCTAAGCAATGCATGAAACACAAACAACATACATTAACAATCAAATTTTCAATTCTGCATACTAATCTGATAAATTCAATGCAATAAGGAAATGTATATCCACACTCACTAAAAGGTAGTATTAAAGGGACTTATTTTTTTTAAACATGAAACCTTTTACTATTAATGATCATTCTAGTGTATGTTGTTATTTTTATTAACCAGGTGTCTGAATTAAAGGGACTTAGTGTTTCTAACTAAGAAGTCTTTTTCAGAAGTTGCAGTACCTTGATAGATTAGTGAACATAATGATCTGAATGTTGATTCATAAGTGTCGTTTTGGCATTTTTATAAATTTTTTATTATGTTCACTAATCTAACAACTTCAAAGTGTTGTTGTTTGAGAGCTTAACATAATAATTTGCAGTGTTTCTAGCTGACTGGTTTTCATATTTAGTCAAAGAAAAGAGATGTAGAACAAGCTGAAATTTTAAAGCAAAATGCCAAAAGTGTTCCAAACAGTCAAGATCAAATCATAGAATGCAGTTTCATGATCACTGGTATTTCACATATTTGGTACAAATTCAAATAAATCATTGTTGTTGTTGATTACAGAAAGAATGCTACAGAATTGTGCTATAAAGTATAAAAAATGTTTACAAAATATATCTTTGAGTGTCATGAGCCCGTGCTCGAACTTCATTGATAATAAACAAACATTTTTACATCTTATTGCATTTCTTTTAAGAATTTAGATTCAGCATCAAAAAAAGAATTATATTTAATCATGGTAATTTGTGCCAGTAAGCCTTAGAATGTTCTCTTTTTTCAGTATTTCAAATTCAACATCACAAGGAGAATTATATTTAAGCCTGGTAATTTGTGCCAGTAAGCCTTATAATGTTCTATGTTTTCTGTATTGAATACATTTCAAAGTGATTGTACTTATTCATCAATGGCGTTGAAGTAAATAACATGGCTACGACATTATGATAACAATGATTGTTCCAATATTAATGTGAGTTTCGAAGACTTGGTGATTGTGTTAAATTGAGGAGAAAATGACAGTGGCTGTTAAATGAAGGGACTAGTACAATGTGCATGATGGTTTGAGTTAAAAACAAAGCATGACAACGGTGACTATGCTATAGTAACTTTAAGGCAGTGAGCTTTTGAAGCTTAGATTTATTTATGGAGCTGATTGTATCAAGATAAATGACTGTTGTATTGATGTTTGAGTGACAATGGAAAATAAAATAAAAGTGACTAGTATTTAGTCATTGCAACAGTGAGGTTTAAAGTACATTCACAGCTGAGCTATAAAGTTTAATGCTTCTCTACAGATTTTCAAAGTCTAATATATATCTAAAGTTGAACTATGGAAGTGACAATTTTAACAGTGAGTAGGCTATAGGAGTTCAAAATAAAATAGTGAAGCATAAGTTTGCAGGAAAACATCAAATCTATATGTTCACAAGCAGAGTAAGATGACTGGTGTTCAAAGCATAAATGACATTACAGACTTTATGAATCAGCAAACTAACAAAATGGATTTTCGTATTTTATGCCACAAAACATCACTTGTGTTTGCTATCAGGAAAAATGAAAAAATAGAGAATACAAGATGTTTTAAGTTGACTACAATTAAACAATAGACATAAAGAAGGATTTATCTTCATTTTCATTCAAAATCTTATTTCTATTTCTCATAGTTGGTGTTCATCTTTTAATCAAGTACCAATCAAGCTCGGTAGGGCAGAAGCTTATGACTGAAAGTTGTCATTTCATAAGACTTGTTATATTTTCCACAACTTTTAGTTATAGCTTCGGCTTTTTCGAGTAGACTCCAGTGAACCCTCACATATTTGTATGTTGATAAAAGTCTAGGCATCTCGGTAAGAGTCTCAAGCTGAGACTGAGAGATGTCTTAGTTTAGGCCGAGTCACATATCTTAGTCCCAGCTTGAGCCTTGCCGAGGAAACTAAAGGGGATTCATAATGGTGATGTGCTATCAAAGAGAGAAAACCCACATCAAAGATGGAAGAATAAACAAGTTTTCATGCTAGAAAATCTTCCAGTGGAAAAGAGTTTGAAGACTTACTAGTTGAAAGTCAAGCTATAGCTGAATGTGAGCTCATAGTTCACAACCCACAAGCCAAGTTCTCATTATAAGTCATGACTTTATGCATACAAATTGTTGAAGCCACAGTCACAATCAAAGCCGTGACTTATAATAAGAAGAAGCTTAAAAATCATAAAGTTGAGTTCATGCTTGTGACTCACAGTTAGAAACTCAAAACCATAAATGCGAGTCACAGTCAAAAAATCCATAAAGCTGAAAGTCAAGCATGGTATAGGGCTACAAATTGTTGAAGTCACAGTCACAATCAAAGCCATGACTAATGATGGAAAAGGAACTATATGCCCAGTCACCTTTCTAGTGAAATTTCAAACTTAAGTCTCAATATCCACAGCTGAGAGCCGTGTATTCACAGTCACAAACATGAGCCATGTATTTGCAGCTACAAACCAAAAGGGAAAGTGAAAATGAACATCATTTATGAAATGCAAAGTAAATGTTAGCAGCAGTCAACACAAATTGAAACACACAGTGGTTTACCCTATTAGAGGCCAAGAAGCTCGAGACCAAAGCAGGGTTGAGCTTGAACATTCAACAACATTCGAATGCCAAGCCACAGTTAGCAAGAACAAAGATGAAATAAATGATCTTCAAATCAATAGTAATAACCGAGCCTTCATAGATTCAAGCCCTCAGTTCAAATCTAATGCCAAGTAAGAAGATGATGAATGACAAAGAGCTCAATCTACAGACAACTCGAGCTTCATGAAAAATTTTAGCAGAGTTTTTCTTAGGGCTTCATTTTTCCTGATTCTTCTCTTTGAAGATAGATAAAATGCCAAGTTCAAGAATGAAATGAGCCTTTGAGTTTTTGGAGTCCGCCAAGTGAATGTATTCAATGCCATCAATGTTGGTGTCAATATTAGTAGATCTCGAGAAGTGCCAACAGTGCCACCTCACCCCTTTGTTTTTGCATTGTAGGCGAGTGGGATGAGTGGTCACATCAACCCTCTTCCACTTTGCATCATTTAGACTTAGGAGTTTATTTCTTAAGTTTAAGGAGGTGTATATTTTTGTTATTTTTTGAATTTATTTCAAAATTTAAATATTGGTAAACTATGTAAAAGGATTTTTAGTCCTTATTTTAAGCCAATATTTTGGGCACTTATGAGAGAGTCTTCATAGGCTAAATTCTTGGCACTTATTTTGGCCAAATTAGGGCAATTTGTAAAAGGATTTCATTTTTGGATTTGAGGCTAGGGCTTAGTATAAGACTGATTTTTATGATCAGTTTTAGGGGTTACGAGTTTTGGATTGAAGGAAAAGTGAGCTTATTGTTCCTTAGTGCCTTGAATTCACATTTTGTAACCACATTTTTGTCAGATTTTGAAGAAAATAAAGCAAGTGTGTTGGCTCATACATTTGGAGTTTTGATTTTATGATCTTGTTTTCATCTTTACTTGTAAGTGTTGTTTTCATTCTTATCCAAGAGAAGTGAGTGCATCTATGTTCCTTCTTAAGGTGATCAATTATTCAAAACCTTGTATGAAAAATGTATGTTTGTTAACTATTTGAGTTATTTGTGGTCTAACCCTAATAGTGAAATTTGTTAGCCTATATGTTGAGCAGAGATTTGAAGTGTCGGGACTTTGATATATGAGTTAGAGTTTGCTGGTTTATCTTTCTAGCAAAGTTTGAATCCATTCTTGGTGTATCACCTCTATCTATTTTTAGTTTAAAGTTTTTCTTTCTTCCCTTTTTCCACTAAGTTACAAATCAGGAGGTGATATTCCATATCATATAGGAACCGACCTAGAATCCGGAGAGTCTTCCTCATTCAAAGTCCACCCACAGCTTGAGGAGGTTTCCATTGTTAGGATAGAGATACTATGTAGCCCTATTGCTTGAGTTGGGGTGGTAATTCTAAGCCTGAACAATTTTTGGCACTCTTGGTGGGACACAAACTACTTTTCAGTTCCTTGAGTTATAAGTTTTTATTGTTGTTTTGGTGTGAACAACAGTATTCCAGCCTTTTAGAAGGCATTTTCCAGCACCTAGTGACTCTATGTTTTGGAAGGTTTATTGCAGATTCAATTATAGATTTGGGTGTTTATTTTAATGAGAAGAACTCCAACAAGATCACATAAGGAAGGTTTTGTGTACCAGGAATTGTAGCCAGGTAGAAGAGGAGGTAGATCAGCTGAAAGAGGAAGGACATCACAAGATCCAAGAGGTAGATCTTCTTTATTTAATTTTGATTTTTCATCATTTGATAATCCCATTTTTGAAGATTAGGCTGCAAATTTAGAGGAACCTGAGGTAATTATTGAGGATATCAGTTTTCCTAAAGATTTAAGTGCTCTTGATAATTCAGGATCAGAATTACCAAGTTTTGAAGATTTACCAAGAGATAATTCTATTTTTGGAGCATCTACAAGTGGTACTACAACAACTCCTCAAAGTTTTAAAACATACCAAAGGAAGGTAATTTAGCCTACCCAGCCTTCTCTTACACCTGCAATTCAGCAACAAGTACCACCAGTTCAAGCAATGGAAAGAAATCTACCATTTGTTACATTCAATCAAGGCAGTCCTTTGAGGATTGCAAACCACAATAACATTCCATTGGCTTCTCTGAAAGGCTTGAAAACATTCACTGGAGAAGGACCGGTAACAACTATAGAACACATCAGAGATATTGCAACTCTTTGTAATGTTCATCATGTCATGGAGGAGGATGTAGCTTTGAAGCTATTGGTTGCATCCCTGAAGGGTAAAGCCCTTGAATGGTTCAGAACACTCCCAGTGGATTCTATTGCCACTTGGGATGTTTTGGGAGAAAGACTTTCCAAATTCTTTGAAGACAAGTCTGATAACTTGTCCCTGGTGGAACAATTACCTACAATCAAGAGGGCTCCACAAGAGGAAATGAGTGATTTCAATCTCCATTTCCAGAAGACTTGGAATCAGATTCCTACTATTATAAGGCCTTCAGTTGAATATGCATTCTTGTATTATTTGAAGAGTTTGAATAGTGATATTTCTGTAATGATTCAATCTATGGGGGGTACTACATTGCCCCTAGCTTTTGATACCGCTATTAGGGTAGAGAATAGTCTTATTTAGGCAGGAAAGATAGCTCCTAGGCTACCTGTTCCTTTCTTTCCAAGTATTTAATCCAATATGTTGTTAGTTGTCCTACCTCTATCTATTGTCCCATCATATAAAGCCACAGAGAGAGCCTCTACAGCCCCTCTGAATGAGTTGTAGAGTATTAAGGATACTCAGCAAAAGATAGAGAGTTTACTGCAGTCTTTTGGTAATGATTTATTGACCCTTAAGAGGAATCAAGCACAGAAAAACCTTGTTGCTCAAAATTAGTTTGCTAGTTCCTCATCCCAATATCCTAATCAGCCCAATTATCAAGCAAATTGGCAGCAATACCAAGGTAGCAATAATGCAAACAGACAGAGTTGGAATCAGAGGCCTAATAAGCCATACAATCCTACACCTCTCAATACTATTAGGGATATTGTTCCAAGTCAAAATAACATTTCTTTTGAATGGTGTTTTCCATGCAATCAAGGTCATGATCAGGCTACATGTTCTAATGGGGTTCTTAACTAAGCTCTTATGGCATAAAATGCAATAATTTCACAACAAAATGTGCCTATTGAGGAGGTACAACAGTAATCAGATTAGAATACTACAGACACTGGTTTCTTAAATTGGAAAAAGGAGGAGTTTTGTGGGCTGAATGATGATTCATCAATTTCAAAAAACACTAAAGCCAAAAAGAGAGCTCTTGAGGTAGATCAATCAGCTGGTAATGTACCTTCTTCACCAGTTTCTATTTTAAAGAATCCTTCTTCTTCATCTAGTAAGGATCAAAATCAAAAGAGTGTTGATCGAGGTTCTCCTAGATCTCCACAAAAGGTACAATTTACTATTCCATTTAACATTGTTGATACTATGAAGAAAACAAGTGCAACCTTGTCTGTATGGGAGACTTTAGCTATTCCAGGACAGATTGAAATTTTAAAAGAAGAATTATCCAAGTTGGCACCCAGCTCATAGCAAGCTGTACAATAGCCTCCTAGAGTGGTTATGACTAATTCTAAGCCTCCTAAAGTTTAGGAAAAGACACCTAAAAAAGAGAAAAAGCCTACTAAGGTTTGGCAGCTAGCAGTATAAGAAGTTAAAAAGGCTGCAGATTTAAAGCAACGAGCAATAACAGCTGACAAAAAACCAGCAAGTGTTCAAAAGATGACTGAAAAGGAAGGTAAGAAACCTGCAAATAATAAGCCTCCTCTTTTTTATATTTCATTGATTATTGGAAATAAGTTAGTGCACAATTGTAAGGTAGACAATGGTTCAACTAGCACTGTCATGCCTAAGAAAATAGCAGATTTGTTGAATTTAAAGTATGAACATCTTGAGAAAGGTGTGGTCCATCTTGGTGGAACTTCAGTTAAGACCTCAGGGGTCATTAAAAATGCAAGTTTGACCTTACACTCATGTCCAAATTTTTCAATTCCTCAAGATATTTATGTCATTGATCTGCCAACATATTTTGCTATGTGCTTATCTAGAGACTTTACAGCCAAAATAGATGGTTACTTCTCATCAGATTGGTCTCGCCTATATTTTAGAACTAGATATGGTACTATGGTAACCATAAAATCATAATTGTTGGCCAAAGATCACATAGAACCCTACAATCCCAGCCCCATTAATGCAAGTTGTGTGATTATGGATCCAGATGAAGTTCAAGATTATTCAGCCTAAAACACACAAACTGAAGAATACCCTGATATTGTTTTGGATGAATGGGCGACTAGAGATGATCAAAATGATGATATGTTTGATGTTAATTTTGGTAATTATATGATTCTAGAGTTTGTTCAGTTTTTCCTAATTTGATGAAAGAGCCAGAATCTGAATTTGATTTGTCTAACCAGTTATGGGATTTTTATTTTGATGGATCAAGGAATAAAGATGGAATTGGTGTAAGGGTTATGTTAGTTTCACTTGATGGTGATAGATTTTATGCTACATACAAGTTATCTTTTCCATGTTCTAACAATGTGACTGAATATAAAAGTTTGATTCAGGAATTAGAGTGGGCAAGAAAAAGAGGCATCAAATGTTTAAGGGCATTTGGGGATAATGAGTTGATAGTAAATCAGGTGAGAGGTATAAATGTTGTTAAAAATGATCTTTTAAAGATGTATAAATCTAGAGTATCAGATATTCTGGATGATTTTGATGCTTTTAACCTTATTTCCATTCCTAGAAAGAGAAATCAACATGTTGATAGACTAGCTGGTATTGGTGCACATGTTTCAATTACAGAAAATAAAGGACTGATTTAGACCAGTCACATGTCAAGATAGTTGTTAGGCCATCTATCCCTGATAATGACATTAATTGGTAGTTTTTTAACACTGGTGAACATATCTTAAGTTTTATGATAGAAATAGATGGTTTCATAGCCTCCAAAAATGACAAACATAATCATTAAATAGAAGATCAAATCATTCAGTTGAAAACCAATAAGCTTCCAAAGGGATTGGTTAGCCTGGAATCAACTTTTAATTCTGATGATCAGTACAAGAAGGGTAAAACCAGCCTGCTCATCAAAGAAGATCACTATGAAGAAGTGGAAATATTCAAAGACAAGTACTTGAAGGTTGGTAAAATAAATTCTCCTGAAGAAAAATAATTGTTTATTGATCTTTTCAAAGAATATAGTGATGTGTTTGCATGGGATTATGCTGATTTGAAAGGATTTGATCCTCAATTAACCCAGCATACCATAGAACTAGAACCAAATGCTAGGCCAATCAAACAAAGGCAAAGACCCATAAACCCCAAGTTAGATCCATTAATGTTGAAAGAGATGAGAAAACTCCTAGATGGTGGTATTATATTTCTTATTAATCACACATCCTGGGTTTCAAATTTAGTTCCAGTAAGGAAGAAGAATGGAGAGATAAGACTTTGAGTGGACTTTAGAGACCTTAATAGGGCATCTCTAAAAGATAGACACCCTCTTCCTTCCATGGAACAAATTTTATAGTATGTTTCAGGTTCTGAAAGATTCTCACTCCTTAACGGATATTTTGGTTATAATCAAATTTTAGTTAAAGAATCTGATCATTTTAAAATAGCTTTCACAACTAAATGGGGTACGATGCCTTACAGAACAATGCCATTTGGGTTGTCAAATGTAGGTGCTACTTTTCAGAAAGCAATGGACATGGCTTTCAAGCATTTGATGTATAAATTTGTTCTAGTATATTTAGATGATGTGACAATTTACAGAAAGGTTGCAAACCAGCACATAGACCATTTGAGATAGATTTTGCAAAGATGTAGAGAGTTTGGAATCTCTCTTAACCTAAAGAAGTCTATTTTTGTAGTTCATGAGGAAAAACTTTTAGGATACCAAGTTTCTAAAGAAGGTACAACAATTGAACCTGAAAGGACTCATGCAATTCTAGAACTTTCATTGCCAAAACACAAGAAAGGATTGCAGAGTTTTATAGGAAGGATAAATTTTGTTAGACACTTTATCCCTGATATTGCAAGCTTATTAAAACCCTTGATATCTATGTTGAAGAAGGATATTCCTTTCAGGTGGACTGATGAAGGAAAGAAGAGTTTTGAACAAATTAAACAAGCTTTGTCATCAGCCCCTACTCTAGTTAATCATGATTTTACTAAAGACTTAATTTTATATGCTTATGGTGGTTCTTACACTATTTTAGCAATGCTGGTTCAAAAGAATGAAGAAAAATAGGAGCAGCTAGTTGCATTTTTTAGCAAAGGTATGGATGATTATGAAAAAAGGTACAATTTTGTTGAAAAGCATGTGCTAGCTGTTATTAAAGCTTTAAAGAAGTTTAAGCATTTGGTTGCTAGAAATAAAGTACATCTAATGGTTTCACATCCTAGTATTAAAGAGTTCTTGCTGAATAAAGATGTTAATGAAAAGAGAGCAGTTTGGATAACAAGGGTTATGGAATATGATGTACAAATTCATGTAACCAAGCTGGTTAGAGGCAAAGATATTTGTGCTCAAATGGAAGAACATGAAGATAAAGCTGAAATAATTGAAGAAGCTACCTTACTCCAAGGTGATACTATATTGTTTAATGATTCAACATCCTGGTTATCAGATATGACCAAATTTCTACAAACTGGACAATGTCTAGTAAATCTTGACAAAGCTAAGAGAATGTATTATAGGTTACAATCTATTCCCTATGTTCTCATTGATAACATTCTTTATAGGAAAGATTTTTCTGGTATGCTTCTTAAGTGCATTGATTCAACTAATCAAGATAGAATCCTATTTGAATTTCATGATGGTTCTTGTGGAGGACATTTCAGTCCTAAAACTACAACATGGAAAATTTTAAGAGCTAGCTATTATTGGCTAGATTTAATCAAAGATGCTCATTCTTGGGCAAGAAAGTGTCAAAAGTGTGCTCTGTTTGTAGGAAAGCAAAGGCTGGCAGCATTTCCATTAAAACCAATTATTGTGGTTCATCCATTTAACAAGTGGGGAATGGACTTTATAGGTCCAATAAATCCTAATTCTAATGCAGGTCATAAATGGATTTTGACTACTATAGACTATTTTACAAGATGGATTGAGGCCATAGCATTGAAGGAGGCTACTGGATCTGATGTATTGAAGTTCTATGATGATATTATAACTAGGTTTGGTGTTCCTCAGTCAATTATCTCAGATAATGCTTTAGCTTTTGTTGGTTTAGCTATAACAGAGTGGGCTGTTAAAAATGGCATCTATCTAAATACTTCTTCTAACTATTATCCTTAGGGTAATGGCCTTGTAGAGTCTACTAATAAATACCTAATCAGGATTATAAAAAAGGCTTTGTAGGAAAATAAGAGAGATTGGCATCATTCTAAACTAAAGCAACCTTATGGCTGGACATAATTACACCTAAACAAGTTATTGGGACTTCACCCTATGTCTTTGTTTATGGTAAAGAGGCCAAATTACCAATATCTATAGAATTTCCAGCTTTATAGCTAGATGATCAAATGTTGCTATTTGAAGAGGAAAATCCTCTTAAGTTGAGGTATGTTGAGTTGCTTCAGCTTGAAGAAGAAAGGAGAAAGGCATTGGAACCTATGGAGTTGAGGCATAGACTAAAAGGTCTTTTGATAGGAAAGCTACATCCAAGGATTTCAAGGAAGGTGATCTAGTTCTCAAGTGGGATGCACTAAAGAGAGGCAGGGGTAGCATGATAAATTTGACAATTTTTGGTCAGGCCCTTTTGTTATAATAACCTGCAAGGAGAATAATGCTTTTTAGTTGTCCACAATTGAAGGAGAAGGTCTGCAAATTCTAATTAATGGAATACACCTCAAGCTTTTCTTTGATAGATAGGTTAGGTCTATGTTAGAATAACTGAGAGGGGGGTGAATCAGTTATCCAGTGTCCCAAAACAAAATGTATAATTCAAAATAATTTCTTCAATTTCTGCTTGTCGGTAAGCAATAATAACTCTTATTATTTGTACTTTTACCGATTACCAGTCTAATACTTATAACAGTTTACCGATCAAATCTAACATGTAACATGCAAAGTATGATAACAAACAAATATCACAATCAACACATAACATAAGAAATTTAACGTGGAAACCCTGTAAAGAGAAAAACCACCTGGGACCGGCAACCCAAAATTGTTCACTCTTCTGAAGTGAGGTCGGTTAAGACCCAACCCTATTAAAGGTTACAAACACACTGTCAAGTGTGACCTTGTTAGAGGATTTTACACTAGAAGTTATCATCCAACTAGCATTCACTATGGGGTTGACAAGATAACAATGTTCATTCTATGAATGATACACCATAAGACTTTCAGAGTCCACTCGATTAAGAGATTTAGATTGTATACAATGGTTAAATATGTAACAGTAAATGACCTACCTTAATACAACTTCAATTGGAGATTACAGATCAATATTTAGTCCATACAAATCCTTCTGATCAATAATTCACTTCAAATTCAATACTGTATCCACTTACTGTTCATCGGTAATAGCTCTTTGTAGCTTGGTAATTATTCTGCAGCTCAGTTCTCACTAACCAGTATGATTAGAATGCATGAAAGCTTGTTCACACGAAATTCCTTTAGCTCCTTCTTCTGGCACTTTCATAAAGAAATTTTGTTCTCTTATATAGACAAGTAAATCATTTTCTTCTCCACCATAATATTTTGCTGCTTAACCTCATTCATAGATTTTGCCGCTTAAAATTTTCTCGGTACTTGTGTCAATAACATGTTTCAATCTTCTCTGTTAGATCTTCCTTGAATTTTGTAAGCCATCAATCTGCATAACAAACTTTATCTGTTACCTTGATGTTATACTCTTGCTAGCTCATCAATCTTATCGGCTAAGCTAATCATTGAATTCATTCTGTTCCACTTGGTTAACAAAGAATGTGTCGGTGAACACTGCTTGATTAATATTGCAGTCGGTATACACTACACTCCATCGGTGTATACTAGAAATGCTTCATTTACTAACAACACTGCTTTGTGTCTTTCAACTCTATACTTCATCATAGATGAATGCAACATAATGAAGTCAATATCATCAAGTCATAGACTCATCAACAAGTTACTCAATGTGCTCCTTATCCTCATCTGTCATGTACATCTTTCCTCATGTAGATTTCTCTGTTCTTCATTTCTTTTCCACTTTTCTTCAGATGTCTCGGTGTAGTAACTTACAAGATAAGTGCTATCAAACTAGTTGACATCAGTGACAACATAATACTAATTTAATCATATTACATATCTAATCAGCAACTTCTCAGTGATATTTAATCACAGATTCTTCAATCAGATTCCAAATCAGTTGTAGTCCAACAATCTCTCCTTTTGGCATTGATGGCAACACAAGTAATATGAAATGTACCATACACATACCAAACATACATTCTAAAACTTTGTGAACAAATGTTATAATTCAAGTAGACTTAATATGTTTAATCACTACATTACTAAACCAGCATTAAATAGTACAGCTTTCCATTCAGATTGTCTCTCCCTTAGTTCTCATCAGTGCATGTATTTTCAAACCTTTCAACCTCTTTCACATTGTTCACTCTCCCTTTCATTGTTGTACATTCCTTTCATATTGTTCATCTCTCCCTTTGACAACAATGCCAAAGAAATAAATAAACAATCAGCTCTGTAGTAGCCAAGTAACTCTTTGTGGTGTTCAGTACTTCCTCTGTATCTCTGTATACTGATATCTCATTGGTTCAAGTGCTCAAACTTAATCACAACCTTGAACATGATTCAAAGTGTAAACTATGCTGCATCAACATGAATGATCTTCTGATAAAAGTAAGCTGATGCAATATCTAGATCACCTTAGTGACTGATAGACAAGGGATGGACCCCAAGTCTAGTCCTCAAGTATTCAAATGTGTCCTTCGGTAGAAGTTTTGTAAAAATATCAGCAAGTTGTTCTTTAGATGTAACAAATTCTAACTTTACTTGCTCCTCTTGCACTTATTGTCTTAAGTAATGATACTTGATAGATATATTCTTTGTCTTAGAGTGCATCACATGATTCTTTGAAATATTAATAGCACTAGTGTTGTCACAATATATAATCACCGGGTCAGTGATTACCTCATTCATTCCTTCCAACACTTGTTTGATATATGCAATGTTTGAATAGTTAGTAGTAGCAACAACATACTCTACTTTAGCTGTAGACTGAGAAATACAAGCTTGCTTTTTACTTGTCCAGGTTACAAGTCTTTCACCAAAGAAAAATGCTCCTCCGGTGGTGCTTTTTCTATCATCCACATTTCTAGCCCAATCAGCATCGGTGTAAACTTTCAGTTCAAACTTCCCTTCCTTAGAATACCATAATCCATAATTCTCTATTTTCTTCAAGTATCTTAAGATCCTTTTTGTATCTATCATGTGTGATTCTCTAGGGTTAGCATAAAATCTTGCAACAATTCCCATAGCATGTGCTATATCTGGCCTACTATGAACTACGTACATTAACTTACCAATCATGGATCGGTAAAGTGTCTAATTTACCTCAGTAGTTTCATCCTCCTTTGTCAATTTTCATCTAGTAGCCATCAATGTTCCAATAGGTTTAGCATCATCCATGCCAAATGTCTTTAGTACTTCCTTTATGTATTTAGATTGTGTGATGAATATGCCATCACTCTGCTGAATCACTTGTAGTCCAAGAAAGAACTTAATCTCTCCGAACATAGACATTTCAAATTCCTTTTGCATTTCATCAGCAAATGCCTTGTAGACAAGATATGAGCCACCAAAGATAATATCATCAACAAATATTTCAGCAATGATAATAGTATCATCAGTATCACCTTTCACATACAAATTGTTGTTTTCACTTGTTCTTACAAATCCAATACTTAACAAATAAGTATGTAGTCTTTCATACCATGCTCTCAGTGCTTGCTTTAGTCCATATAAAGCTTTATGTAATCTACATACCATGTCTTTATTGTTGGGATCAACAAATCCTTCAGGTTGTTCAGTGTAGACTTCTTCTTCAAGTATACCATTCAAAAATGTTGACTTCACATCCATTTGATAGACTTTGAATTTCTTATGTGCAGCATATGCAAGTAGCATTCTAACTCCTTCTAATCTAGCAACAGGTGCAAATGTCTCACCATAGTCAATGCCTTCTTCCTATGCATATCCCTTGCATACTAATCTAGCTTTATTTCTTGTGACTTCACCATTTTCATTCAATTTATTCCTGTATATCCACTTAGTATCAATAACATTCTTATCTTTTCGTCAGGGTACTAAGAACTAGGTTTTGTTCTTTTCTATTTGTTCTATTTCCTCTTTCATTGCATTAACCCATTCTTCATTCTCTAATGCAACTTTCACAATTTTAGGTTCAAACTCACAAATTAGACATGTACCTTGTCTTGTTTTGCTTCTGGTTTGCATTCCAACATGTCTGTCTCCAATGATTTGTGTTTCAGGATGATGTCTTCTGACAAAACTAGCCAAGACTTGATTTCTCCTTTCTTGTTCATCTTGCTCAGGGTCATTTCTTTGCTTGGAAGCTTCTTCATGTTCATCAGTTTGTGGTGCCTGTTGTACTGCATTATTTCCCTGCTGACCAGTTGTTACAGCTTGCAGTGTTGGTAGATACTCTGGATGTTCAATGTAAGTGAATCTACCATAATCTTCTAGTTCTTTTGTACTTTCCTCTATGTACTTGTCATCAAACTCTTCAACATGAACATTAGTACTTTCAACAATCTTATTTGTAGCCTTATTCAAACATTTGTATGCTTTACTTGTAGTGGAATATCCCAGAAATATCCCTTCATCTCCTTTAGAATCAAATTTTCCATTTCTCTCATCTTTCAAGATAAAGCATTTACTTCCAAAATTTTTGAAATAACTTACAGTAGGTTTGTGTCCAAACCATAGTTCATAAGGTGTTCAGTTGGAGTCCTTCTTTAGTTGTACTTGGTTAAGAACATATACAGCTGTGCTGACAGCTTCCCTCCAATATGTCTGAGCAACATTTTTATGTATCATCAATGTTCTAGCATAGTCAATTATAGACATATTCCTTCTTTCAGCAATGCCATTTTGCTGAGGTGTTCTCGGTGCTGATACCTACCTCTTGATTCTATGCTCATTGCAAAATTTAGTAAATTCATCAGAGATAAATTCACCTCCTCTATTAGATCTTAAGCATTTTATTTCTTTTCTATTTTCTTTCTCTACCTTAGCTTTATACCACTTAAACATTTTGAAAGCTTCAGATTTCTCTTTCAAGAACATAATAGTCATTAGTCTAGTATAATCATCAACAAAAAGAATAAAATATCTATCACCAGAACAACTCTGAGTTCTCATAGGACCACATAGGTCGATATGAACCAACTCAAGTATCTTCTTTGTTGAATAGTCTTTTCTTTTAAAATTAGACTTAGTCATCTTACCTTTCTAACATTCATGGCACATGGCATGATCTGGTTTTGTCAAGTTAGGCAATCCTCTAACTCTTTTCTTTCTACTAATCTTGATCATGTTGTCAAAGTTCACATGGCATAACCTTCTATGCCACAGCCAAGCATCTTCATCCTTTATTAACAAACAAGAAGACTGATCTATATCAAGATAGAATAGATTACCTCTGGATTGTGTACCAGTTCCAACAAGTTTTCCTCCATCATCATAAATCTTCACCTTTTTTCTCTCAAAAGCCAATTGGTGGCCTGAATTGTTTAGTTGAGACACATTTATCAGATTATAGTTCAGTCCATCTACCCAATATGCATTTTCACATTGTAATCTGTCATTGATCATCAATGAGCCTTTACCTCTTACCATACAAGGTGCATCATTTCCCATTCTCACAGATCCTCCATTATATTCAACAAGATGATCAAACTTCTCTACATCACTGATCATATGATGTGTGCAGCCATTATCTATGATCCATGTATCATTTATGCTTATTTTAGAGATCAATGTTGTTTCTTCATGTTTCTCTTCCTCTTCTGAGTCATCTTTCATAGCAACAAATACAACTTCTAGATCATCATCAGAATCAAATTCAGTTTCAATATCTTCGGCTATGTAACATACCTTTTTGCCTTTTTCATCTCAGTTGTCTCTGTTGTTGTGTCGATAATCTCTATTGACTCTTCTCCCATAGCTTCCTTCAGATCGGTCTTTGGATCTATCATCATCTTTCTTCTGTGGACATCTAGCAGCAATGTGACTAACTTCTTTATAATTAAAGCATGCTAAAGGTAGCTTACCTCTGTACCTTCCTTTTCCTTTGGGCAATCTTATGGCCATAAGTGCTTCAAGCTCATCAAGTTCATCATCGGTATTGTCATCACTATCACAATTCTTATTATTCCTACTAGACTTTCCAATCTTTAGAGAAGACATGAAAGCGGATTCAATAGAAGGAACAATACTGTTATCAAAGTTGTTTAATTCAAAGGTTGTAAGTTTACCAATTAGAGTGTCAAGAGTAAGGTTGGATGTAGCTCTTGTTTCATGAATTGCAGAAATCCTGATTGCATAAACTGGTAGCAAAGTTTTGAGAATCTTGCTTATCACTGTTTCATCATCAATCACTCCATCAGATGCTCTAATAGCATGTACCACCTTTTTGAGTCTATTTGAATATTGGACAATGTTCTCACCTTTTTTCATTCTCATATCATCAAATCTGCCTCTCAGACTTTCAGCTCGAGCTCTTTTGACATTCAGATCTCCACTGTAGATTTGTGCTAATTTATCCCACATTCTTTTAGCAGTTGTGCATGTCTTGATATCTTCAAATTCAGTGTTGGTATAGGCAGCAGCAAGTTCCATCATAGTAACATTGTGTTCATGCTTATCCTTCAATTGATCAACAGTTAGGGGACCAGTGGGTGGTTGCATGTAGCCATTTTCCATTAGATCTAGTGCTGAGTTCCCAATTCCAGATATGTGCAGCTTCATTCTGCTTTTCCATACTGTGAAGTTCTCTTTATTCAATTTCAATACTTCCCTCTTATACATCTTGAGACCTTTATGCTTAAGTCCTTAAAACTTTGTTCCAAGCAACACAACTCTGATACCAATTGTTAGAATAACTGAGAGGGGGGTGAATCAGTTATCCAGTGTCCCAAAACAAAATGTATAATTCAAAATAATTTTTTCAATTTCTGCTCGTTGGTAAGCAATAATAACTCTTACTGTCTGTGCTTTTACCGATTACCAGTCTAATACTTATAACAGTTTACCGATCAAATCTAACATGTAACATGAAAAGTATGATAACAAACAAATATCACAATCAACACATAACACAAGAGATTTAACATGGAAACCCTGTAAAGGGAAAAACCACCTAGGACCGACAACCCAAAATTGTTCACTCTTCTGAAGTGAGGTCGGTTAAGACCCAACCCTGTTAAAGGTTACAAACGCTTTGTCAGGTGTGACCTTGTTAGAGGATTTTAGACTAGAAGTTATCGTCCAACTAGCATTCACTATGGGGTTGACAGGATAAAAATGTTCATTCTATGAATGATACATCATAAGACTTTCAAAGTCCACTCGGTTAAGAGATTTAGACTGTATACAATGGTTAAATATGTAACAGTAAATGACCTGCCTTAATACAACTTCAATTGGAGATTACAGATCAATATTTAGTCCATACAAATCCTTCTGATCAATAATTCACTTCAGATTCAATACTGTATCAACTTACTGTTCGTCGATAATAGCTCTTTGTAGCTCGGTAATTGTTCTGCAACTCGGTTCTCACTAACCAGTATGATCAGAATGCATGAAAGCTTGTTCACGCAAAATTCCTGCAGCTCCTTCTTCTGACACTTTCATAAAGAAATTATGTTCTCTTATATAGACGAGTAAATCATTTTCTTCTCCACCATAATATTTTGCCGCTTAACCTCATTCATAGATTTTGTCGCTTAAAACTTTCTCAGTACTTGTGTCAATAACACGTTTCAATCTTCTTTGTTAGATCTTCCTTGAATTTTGTCAGCCGTCAATTTGTGTAACAAACTTTATCTGTTACCTCGATGTTATACTCTTGCCATCTCATCAATATTATCGGCTAAGCTAATCATTTAATTCATTTTTTTCCGCTCAGTTAACAAAGAATGTGTCAGTGAACACTACTTAGTTAATACTGCGGTCGGTATACACTACACTCCGTCGATGTATACTAGAAATGCTTCATTTACCGACAACATTGCTTTGTGTCTTTCAGCTCTATACTTCATCATAGATGAATGAAACATAATGAAGTCAATATCATCAAGTCATAGACTCATCAACAAGTTACTCAATGTGCTCCTTATCCTCATCTGTCATGTACATCTTTCCTCATGTAGATTTCTCTGTTCTTCATTTCTTTTCCACTTTTCTTCAGATGTCTCGGTGTAGTAACTTACAAGATAAGTGTTGTCAAACTAGTTGACATCAGTGACAACATAATAATGATTTAATCATATTACATATCTAATCAGCAACTTCTCAGTGATCTTTAATCACAGATTCTTCAATCAGATTCCAAATCAGTTGTAGTCCAACAGTCTAGTCTTCATTTGAATAAGTGATGTCCAAGCACTAGGTATCTAGGTTGCATTGAGTCTAGTTTATATGCATTTTCATTCAATAATGGTTGCATTCAAAGTTTTGGTTTCCTAACTTTGTTTCCCAATGATAAGGTCTACAAGTCATGTCTAGCAGGCAAACATCAAGCAGAAGACACAAAAAATGTTACTCAAAATAACAGCATACAACATAATAAGCACAAATAGGAAAATATTGCACATTTATAGGTCCAATTAATAGTACCTTCCAGGTTTTGTTAATTGACATTTCATTATTGCATTCATTTTTAGATTTCATTATTGTACTCTAAGTATTGATCACATATTAAATTTTAAAATCCATTACTGATCATTACATTGTGCATTCAAACTGAATGTAGTATACAAGTGTCTTTTCATATTTCATATTTCTTGTCAATAATTGAGTACATATGTAGAATTAAAAATATGATAGAAGTATGGAATAGGGGTCCCATGCATTGCCTTGTTGTCATTGTGTTGTCAGCTGGTTGTCTGCCAGGTCCTAGGTCCTCAGGTCCAAGATTTCATCTGCATTTAGGGTTTAGAGTTTTCACCTGTATGAGAGAGAAAAAGATGTTGTTTGATCCTGTTGGATCTAAGCAATGCATGAAACGCAAACAACATACAGTAACAATCAAATTTTCAATGTTGCATACTAATCTGATAAATTCAATGCAATAAGGAAATGTATATCCACACTCACTAAAAGGTAGTATTAAAGGGACTTGTTTTTTTTAAACATGAAACCTTTTACTATTAATGATCATTCTAGTGTATGTTGTTCTTTTTATTAACCAGGTCTCTGAATTAAAGGGACTTAGTGTTTCCAACTAAGAAACCTTTTTCAAAAGTTGTACTACCTTGATAGATTAGTGAACATAATGGTCTGAATGTTGATTCATAAGTGTCATTTTAGCATTTTTATAAATTGTTTATTATGTTCACTAATCTAACAACTTCAAAGTATTGTTGTTTGAGAGCTTAACAGAATATTTTGCAGTGTTTCCAGTTGACTAGTTTTCATATTCAGTCAAAGAAAAGAGATAGAGAACGAGCTAAAATTTTAAAGAAAAATGCCAAAAGTGTTCCAAACAGTCAAGATCAAATCACAGAATGTAGTTTCATGATCACTGGTATTTCACATCTTTGGTACAAATTCAAATAAATAATTGTTGTTGCTGATTACAAAAAGAATGCTACAGAATTGTGCTATAAAGTATAAAAAATGTTTACAAAATATATTTTTGAGTGTCACAAGCCCATGCTCGAACTTAATTGATAATAAAAAAATATTTTTACATCTTATTGCATTTATTTTAAGAATTCAGATTTAGCATCAAAAGGAGAATTATACTTAAGCCTGGTTATTTATGATAGTAAGCCTTAGAATGTTCTCTATTTTTAGTATTTCAAATTCAGCATCAAAAGGAGAATTATATTTAAACCTGGTAATTTGTGCCAGTAAGCCTTAGAATGTTCTCTTTTTTCTGTATTGAATAAATTTCAAAGTGATTGTACTTATTCATCAATGGTGTTGAATGAAATAACATGGCTACTGCATTATGATAACAATGATTGTTCTAGTATTAATGTGAGTTTTGAAGACTTGGTGACTATGTTAAACTGAGGAGAAAATGGCAGTGGTTGTAAAATGAAGGGACTAGTACAATGTGCATGATGGTTTGAGTTAAAATCAAAGCATGACAACAGTGACTATGCTATAGTAACTTTAAGGCAGTGAGCTTTTGAAGCTTAGATTTATTTATGGAGCTTATTGTATCAAGATAAATGACTGTTGTATTGATGTTTGAGTGAAAACAAAAAATAAAATAAAAGTGACTGGTATTTAGTCATTGCAACAGTGAGGTTTAAAGTACATTCAAAGCTGAGCTATAAAGTTTAATGCTTCTCTATATATTTTCAAAGTCTAATATATATCTACAACCGAACTATGGAAGTGACAATTTTAACAGTGAGTAGGCTGTAGGAGTTCAAAATAGAATAGTGAAGCATAAGTTTGCAGCAAAACATCAAATGTATATGTTCACAAGAATAGTAAGATGACTGGTGTTCAAAGCATAAATGACAGTGTAGACTTTATGATTAGCAAACTAACAAAATGGATTTTCGTATTTTATGCCACAAAACATCACTTGTGTTTTCTATCAGGAAAAATGAAAAAATAGAGAATAAAAGATGTTTTAAGTTGACTACAATTAAACAACAGACAGAAAGAAGGACTTATCTTCATTTTCATTCAAAATCTTATCTCTGTTGCTCATAGTTGGTGTTCATCTTTTAATCAAGTACCAGTCAATCTCAGTAGGGCCAAAGCTTATGATTGAAAGTTGTCATTTCATAAGACTTGTTACATTTTCCACAACTTTCAGTTATAGCTTCGGATTTTCCAAGTAGACTACAGTGAACCCTCACATATTGGTATGCTAATAAAAGTCTAGGCATCTCGGTAAGAGTCTCAAGCTGAGACTGAGAGATGTCTTAGTTTAGGCCGAGTCCCATACCTTAGTCCCAGCTTGAGCCTTGTCAAGGAAACTAAAGGGGATTCATAATGGTGGTGCGTTGTCAAAGAGAGAAAACCCACATCAAAGATGGAAGAATAAACAAGTTTTCATGCTAGAAAATCTTCCAATGAAAAAGACTTTGAAGGCTTACCAATTGAAAGTCAAGTTACAAGTGAATGTGAGCTCATAGTTCACAACCCACAAGCCAAGTTCTCATTATAATTCACAGCTTTATGCATACAAATTGTTGAAGCCACAGTCACAGTCAAAGCCTTGAATTATAATAAGAAGAACCTCAAAAATCACAAATTTGAGTTCATCCTTGTGACTCACAGTTAGACACTAGTAAATTTGGCCTCAAATTTCGACCAAGAATTGGTTGAAATTTCGACCAAAATTAGTTGAATTTATGACCAACATTGTCGTCGGTCTTTTTTTGTCGAATTTTTGACGTACTTATAATCAGTCAAAATTTTGACTAAAATAGAGGTCAAAAATTTGACTGAGTCAATGATTCAAAATTGTCGTCATTTTTTTATAATGGTCAAAATTTTGACCAATTGTCAAACAAATATCCACTTAATATTGATCGAAATTTCGACCGGTGGCAGCAAAAATTTCCACCAAATGTTGGTTGAAATTTCGACCAAAACATCAAATGTTCGACCGAGATGCTATACGTTCGACGGATGAGATGGTCAAAATTTTGTTGTTTTGGTCAAAATTTTGTTGGTCGAAATTTTGTTATTGTGGTCGAAATGTCGACCATCCTTTGGTGGAGGTTTTTGGTGGCATTGGTCAAAATTTCGAACAATGCTATTTTTTTTTTTAAAAAAAAAATGTTACATACGTAAGGTGAATTTAGAGTTCTTTTCATTAACCTGTGATTCATGAGTAGTGGTTTACATGAACCCATCTCTCATGAGAATGAATGGAACAGTTACCACTCATTGGCTCTAGGTGATGCTTACAGAGGTGAAGCACCGAGACTTCTCGGGAGGTCATCCATCCCAGTACCACTCCAGCTCAAGCACGCTTAACTACGGAGTTTCCTCCATGGTTAAACCCACTCTGCTTGCATCCTCATTTGCAAAACCTTCACCAAGTGTTATGCCTTATGAACCATTCATTAGAAATCCCCTTAAGCTCGTCAATTAATAAGTAGGAGATATTTTCCATAGCAAGTCAAATTGTGATATTGCTATCAACATTCAACTGTGTAGTTTTTTGAGTCAAACTCATTGACTCGTGATTCATGAGTAGTGGTTCACACGAACCCATCTCTCATGAGAATGAATGGAACAGTTAGCACTCATTGGCTCTAGCTGATGCTCACAGAGGTGAAGCACCGGGACTTCCTGAGAGGTCACCCATCCCAGTACTACTCCAACTCGAGCGCACTTAACTACGGAGTTTCCTCCGTGGTTAAACCCACTCTGCTTGCATTCTCATTTGCAAAAACTTCACCAAGTGTTGTGCCTTATGAACCATCGATTAGAAAGCCCCTTAAGCTCATCAACTGGTTCATAAGGCGCAACACTTGGTGAAGGTTTTGCAAATGAGAATGCAAGCAGAGTGGGTTTAACCAGGGAGGAAACTCCGTAGTTAAGTGCACTCGAGTTGGTGTAGTACTGGAATGGGTGACCTCTCGGGAAGTCCCAGTGCTTCACCTCTGTGAGCATCAGCTAGAGCCAATGAGTGCTAACTGTTCCATTCATTCTCATGAGAGATGGGTTCGTGTGAACCACTACTCATGAATCACAGGTCAATGAGTTTGACTCAAAAAACTACACAGTTGAATGTTGATAGCAATATCACAATTTGACTTGCTGTGGAAAATATCTCCTACTTATTAATTGACGATCTTAAGGGGTTTTCTAATGAATGGTTCATAAAGCATAACACTTGGTGAAGGTTTTGCAAATGAGGATGCAAGCAGAGTGGGTTTAACCATGGAGGAAACTCCGTAGTTAAGCGTGCTTGAGCTGGAGTGGTACTGGGATGGATGACCTCCCGGGAAGTCTCAGTGCTTCACCTCCGTAAGCATCACCTAGAGCCAATGAGTGCTAACTATTCCATTCATTCTCGTGAGAGATCCATTTGATAAAGCTTGGTGAAAGAACTTCAAACTTTTGAAGCATCTATTGGATTCTGTCACCCAAATGGAAGATGGATTTCCCAATTCAGAAATTCATAGTTCTTTTCATTAACCTGTGATTCATGAGTAGTGGTTTACATGAACCCATCTCTCATGAGAATGAATGGAACAGTTACCACTCATTGGCTCTAGGTGATGCTTACGGAGGTGAAGCACCGGGACTTCCTGGGAGGTCATCCATCCCAGTACCACTCCAGCTCGAGCACGCTTAACTACGGAGTTTCCTCCATGGTTAAACCCACTCTGCTTGCATCCTCATTTGCAAAACCTTCACCAAGTGTTATGCCTTATGAACCATTCATTAGAAAGCCCCTTAAGCTCGTCAATTAATAAGTAGGAGATATTTTCCATAGCAAGTCAAATTGTGATATTGCTATCAACATTCAACTGTGTAGTTTTTTGAGTCAAACTCATTGACCCATGATTCATGAGTAGTGGTTCACATGAACCCATCTCTCATGAGAATGAATGGAACACTTAGCACTCATTGGTTCTAGCTGATGCTCACAGAGGTGAAGCACTAGGACTTCCCAAGAGGTCACCCATCCCAGTACTACTCCAACTCGAGCGCACTTAACTACGGAGTTTCCTCCGTGGTTAAACACACTCTGCTTGCATTCTCATTTGCAAAACCTTCACCAAGTGTTGTGCCTTATGAACCATCGATTAGAAAGCCCCTTAAGCTCATCAACTAGTTTGTAAGGCGCAACACTTGGTGAAGGTTTTGCAAATGAGAATGCAAGCAGAGTGGGTTTAACCAGGGAGGAAACTCCGTAGTTAAGTGCGCTCGAGTTGGTGTAGTACTGGAATGGGTGACCTCTCGGGAAGTCCCGGTGCTTCACCTCTGTGAGCATCAGCTAGAGCCAATGAGTGCTAACTGTTCCATTCATTCTCATGAGAGATGGGTTCGTGTGAACCACTACTCATGAATCATGGGTCAATGAGTTTGACTTAAAAAACTACATAGTTGAATGTTGATAGCAATATCACAATTTGATTTGCTGTGGAAAATATCTCCTACTTATTAATTGACGAGCTTAAGGGGCTTTCTAATGAATGGTTCATAAGGCATAACACTTGGTGAAGGTTTTGCAAATGAGGATGCAAGCAAAGTGGGTTTAACCATGGAGGAAACTCTGTAGTTAAGCATGCTCAAGCTGGAGTGGTACTGGGATGGATGACCTCCCAGGAAGTCCCAGTGCTTCACCTCCGTAAGCATCACCTAGAGCCAATGAGTGCTAACTGTTCCATTCATTCTCATGAGAGATCCATTTGATAAAGCTTGGTGAAATAACTTCAAACATTTTGAAGCATCTATTGGATTCTGTCACCCAAAAGGAAGATGGATTTCCCAATTCAGAAATTCCCAGCCACCATCTTTAATAAATTTATCTGGATCATCTGAAATGGTCTTCAAAATTGGCCCCCAGTTCAAGTTCATTCTGCTTTCATAATACTTTATATCCATTGAGTTTAGCCATTCTTTGATGCCATCAAGAGAAGATTGAGGAATAACATCAATGCGGAGTACATCCCGCTTGAAGTCTTTGAAAACAATAGCCATATCAAATGCCTTTTGCCCAAGTCCTACTCTCTCAAGGTTAACTATCTCAATCTCACTAATGGTTGTTACTAAGAAAGGCAATTCCACCAACTCTACCAAACAGTTTACGGTAGGAACAATAAAAGTAGAGGCTTTGAAAGGAACTCCATGAAAACCTAGCTCTCTAAATGGTATATCAAACTCCAGTTCAAAATCTTTTAGATGAGGCTGCTCCCATAGCTCTGTTACTCGTTTAACAAACCTTCAAACTCTCCATTGATTTGATTTTTCCTGTCCCTCTCTTGCTGCTCTTCCTCAATTTCATCGGGATCATACATGGACCTTCTTGCCCCTCCTAAAGTTTGGACCGCGTCCATTACTTCCACATAAAACTGGACATCCTTAGTCTTCTTAGTTCCCACCATAATATGGTTATGCAAATGAAAATGAAGCAAAGTAATCATCTCCTTCTCTGCTGGCTAGAAGAATGCGTGTTTAATATTTTGATACATGATATCAGCTCTCTCTTCTGCTCTCATGGTTGAATACCGAAATCCATTATAGTGGGCCTCCAGAGTTCTAGTCATCTTTCTTCCTCTCCACCAAATGCCGGCCGGTTCCACAAGTCTGCCAACCTAATTGGCTTTGTTTTTGAAAGCTGAAGTTTCTTCTGAGTCACCAGTGTAGGTCTCTCTTCCTTTTCAGACTCTGTCATAGCTACAGACCGTCTGTGGGATTTGATCATTTGTACCACTTGGTTGATGATGCAGGGGCATCCAATAGGGCACCTGAGCCCAGGAGTGGAATGGCATTCAGAGATGTTCAATTGCAATGTTAGACTCAATATTCAAAGCAAAATTCATAATCAAGTCTAAAGGTCATTGTAATGTAATAAGGAATAATGCTATAAAAGCAATGTAATAAGTGAAAATCCCATGTAATGAGTCAAAATGTCATGTAATGGTCATATAGGGTTAAGGTCTAAGTGGTTTTAGGTTTATAGGCATTAAATGGGTCCTTGACAAAGAATAGTCTCAATGACAGAGACAGAGGATCAGTCTTCAAAAAAGGAGCATTGATTGAGGATACATTACCTTGAGACTGAGATCTTCAAAAGGTTGCAGTCAAATGGAAGATTACAGTCTCAAAGGAATATAGGAGAAATGTTTGGAGACAAAACAGTGAGAGAGGCTTTACTCAAAAAATGCATCCAAGAAGGTGAGTACCTGGAAGATGGTTTGCTTCAAGGAAGTTAGAATTCTATTTCCTCAGTTTGATTGTTACAGTAGAGGATAGAGAGCAGCTGTTACAGGGTTCTTTGCTCTTGAGTAATTTGAACCTCAAAGGCAGAGCTCTTCTCATCTCTTTAACATTACAAGTGACTGTTTAAAGAAGATTTCTAGGTTTGGATGGTCCATAGTAAAATTTCCCAAAGAGTGTATCGAGTCTTCCCACATAACGTTTTAAGCTTGATGGGAACATAGGCAAAAAAAAAGTTTCTAATTAGATTTTAACAAAATTTTAGCCCTTCCATTATATTCATATTATTTAACATCTTCATAATCACCACTGTAGCTTGCAAGGTGATTCATCAAATTAAAAACAAAGCCTCCATGGCTTCTTACAACCTTTGAGTATTGTAAACTATAAGTAATATTCAGTAGAGAAATATAGCGAGGTAAGTGAGGACATTCTTCATTATAAGAATGAAATGATAGACAAGGGTAACTCTCAGGTTTAGTCTTTAACCATGCAAACTGTAATTGTAGAGACCGGCCTGGTTATTACCGTTGACATTCAATTATCTATTGAGCTTACGAGCTTGGAGAAGAGAACTGCAAACTGCAACACCCTCACCAACTGTAAGAAACATCCAATTTGGTCACAGAATTTCAGTGAACTTTTCCTTTTAAAGATTCTCCATGAGATCTGACCCAGGGTTGCTCAATGCAAGCTAAAGATCATGTATACTCCTTGTTAGTATAATTCACATTGTTTACAATACAAAATAGATTTTTGTTAAATTTTGTTATAACATAAAGATAGTCACAGTTATTTAAAACTTGTAAGCTTGGTGAGCACTTGGATTTTTATTGATTTATATGTAGGTTCTAGGCCAGTAATGAAACCGTACGCAATTTAAAAAGGTCAAAGTTTAGAGTTTATTGTTTAAACCAAAATTCTATGAAGTGTTGATATAGTTGACATGTTTTATACAGAGTACATACTGTTGAACACGTTTAAACAACACATTCTAAGCTTTCATTTCTTTGGTTGATTTATTAGGAATGCTTTTACTTAATTCAATAAGACCCACTTATTAAATTTATTAGGAATGCTATTACTTAATTCAATAATACCCACTTATTAAATGATTTTAGATGAATGACATAAACAAATCAAAACTTAAAATAAATTGTTTAAACCAAAATAATATTTTGTTCAAACCAAAATTATGATAATAGTTACCTGAAGGCTTTTTAGTTCAATTATTCTCTTGAGCTCTTTGAGCATTTTGATTCCACTGGTGTCAACAGTGGTTACAGCTGCATAAGCGAAAAAAGAGAATGAAAAGTAGCACCAAAGTACAATACAAACCAAACCTACTGGAGTTTGACCATATACAGCTGTATATCTAAATCCCAGAATAAAGGAAACAGGAATGGTTGTATATGATAAAATTAGGGTGCATTTATTTCATTTTATTCTGCTCCATAGTTTTGTTACTAGAAAACCGATTACAAGTGAAGGGAAATCCTTTTACAAAAAAGAAATGATGCATCAAATATGTAAGCTTTTAGAACTTATGGCCCATATCTATAATAACATACTACAAAGTGTCTTCCTTCAGCTTGGCAAGATGCTCCTCTTCATCCATTATCCATCTCATTATCCTGCGTACATTGTAAACTTTATTAAGGTCCCCAATAAACAATCCATGTAATGAAGACTGTGGATTAGAGATGTGTCAAAGCAGAAGAGCTCAGAAGAGAAGGGTTATGGTGAATGGGTGCTCATGACATTGCTATTGCTTGGATTACTCAAAACATCAAATAACAAATAATATATAAAGTTATAAACTGTTAAGGGGAGGGAGAATAGTAGTCGTATGGACTATCTTCTTCAATATCAAATACCATCATGCAATTCATTAAAATATTATGCTTAACATAATATATTCTAAAAATGACATTTTTGAAATTCTACCAAAACTTAATCTAAAAATGACTACTATTCAAAAGATGAGTTATTCGAAAGATGGGTTATTTGAAAGACGGGTTATAAATAATTGAATCAAGCATGACTACATTCAGGAAGCTGCATGACTGAATTCAGGAAGCTGACCCTACACATAGGACATTCATTATGTCTATTGAAAAATAAGCTTTTAAAATAAACATAGACAAATCACCTTTCTCTTAAGTAGCTTGAATTGGAAAAATAGATTCAAGCTACAATGCTTTGAATTCAATAAAAACTTAGAATTAAATAATATTTTGTAGCTTAGCAATTTAGCAGTGCTGGAGTGATTACTAGTTGTGATGTAGCAAGATGTGCATGAACCTTCAATGTTCATCATGTCAATGCCAATCATCTCTTTATTGCCATCAATATTGTAGTTCTTGAACAGTGCAAAAGTTCTGCCAACTACTATTCCTTCCTGTACGGGAATAATTCAAATCAACTAGAGGTAATAAATTACTAGCCAATGAACATAATTATAAATCTTTGATGAGCTGATCTTTTAAACTTTTTTCTTGCAAATTCCACCTTTTAAGGAAAAACACAAAATTGTTAGATATAGCCACTAAAAGAAAAGACCGGAATGAAAGGAAAAATACTGTACCAATTAATGATATGAAAAAAAAATAGTGGGATAAACTTAGTTCACTTATGATGTTCCACCTTTTACGTATGGTGGGCCCGAATATATGCAATGTTAGGTCATAAAGTTTCTTATAAAACATATCATTTCCTGCAAAAAATGTCATGGGATAATCAATCCAAAACTTGTTATGAATAGGTAAATGCATATTACAATATAAAAAATAATTATTTAAAGTACCTGGAATCTGAGGACATTTTATAGGCATTGATTCATTATTGTCAATCAATAATGACGTCTGCGTCGCACCCGTGCTAGTAACACTGGTAGATCCAAGAAATGGTGGTGAATTATCACCAATACATGCAGATTGATTAGTATCTGGTGTACCAAGCGGTGCCACCGGGGTATCTCCTGCTCCAAAAAAATAATCCACTATGTGATGCACCCAAGATTAAAGTACACCAGATACTGATCAATCTACATGCATTGGTGATACCCACTTGATGTCGCCTTTGGTCTCATCATCATAAGAACATAACCCCCCATTAGCAAGGAAATATTGCATGCGTTTGTCAAATTTTTTTCTAATCTTTTGCCACATCAACCTGCATTGAGTGGTCAACAACAAGATCCATAGGTACCTGCAATCATAAAGTTGATAAATACCAATAGTTGGCGTAAAGAAGAAAAATACCATAAACAATAGCATTTCAAAAATGACTAAGAAATATATATCTGATCTAGAATTTAAAGTAATAAAGATAGAAAGAGCAGAGATAAAGCAATTGTGATTAAATAGTAATCTTCAAAAACCTATGTTGTTAATCTTTCCATCATACAATGTATTAGGATTTATTGAAGAATATAAACACACAAAAAAATTGACAAGAAAGTAATGTAGCACATAGACTTAGAGTCCCTAAATCTTCAACAAAATATGGAATGCAAAGCCAACAATCCTCATTTCCATTTCTCAAGCATAAGAAATTCAAGCTTATTTCTCATGGAACAGCACAAGACAGAAACAAAGATGTATAGGAAAACACAGTGTGGTATCAATGTTCTAATCTACCCCATAGGCACAAAAGAGACATACTAAAATACACCCATAGTTCAATTATTAAGTGTTATTTTTATCTTTTCAAATATTTGAAAAATGTATGGCTATCAAATACAAAGCTTTGTGCTCAATAAATAAAAGGTAAGTTTTTGAACATGTAGATCCACTTGTTATTTGAGGTTCGAATACATCGTAAACTCAAGCGAATTAAACTGGAACTCCTGGAGGGGAATTGGATTTCTATTTCAGCACAAAATAGAAGCATGATGAGAAATGATGAAAATGTTTTATTTTTCACTAAGCATAAGATATAGAAACTAAAGAAAAAGTGCCACCATTTTATACTAAAATGAACTAAAACAGTCTTTCAAAATATGAAGGCAACAACAATACTTACGGATAGGGACCATAAATCTTTACTTGACGAATATGGGTATCCCATCCATTTTGATGATTAGACAATACAACAAGCTGCAACATAAATGTTTGCACAAATACATCCTTGAAATGAATTAACAAAGGAAAATCTGTAAGTCTAAGAAGAATGGAAAATGTTTAATTAAACAAGATCACCATCATGAAAATCTGTAAGTCTAAGAAGAATGGAAAATGTTTAATTAAACTAGAGATGTTACCAATCTCTCTTGGAATCTGACCAACAAAAATAGAGTCGTACAAGCTTAAATGCCTTAAATTGTTGAGCTTGTGAAAGTGTGATGGGATGGCAAGAGGAGGGAAGAAGGCATTGTGACTGAGGTCCAAGTGCTCTAGATAGTGTAGTTGGAATAGTCTCCCATGAAGTTGCCTCCACGTCATGAATGGATAGATTATCTGATCTTGTGCGGTACCTCTTGTCTTGGCTCTAGCAATGGCTGTGCTGGTTTCAAAAATTCTAATTTAGAAATGTATAATTCTATTAAAATAAAAGCATTAAAAATTTGACTATTTCCAAGAAAACATAGATTGAAATGAATGTTGAAAACCATACCAGAAATATGAAGTATGTTTCTGCCGTACTTCTTTGCCGTATGAGGTGAGTTTAAAACTCATATCAAGCTCAAGAATCTCAAGCATAGAGTAACAAAAAGGAATGATAATAAGACACCTGAATGTGAATCTAGATCACAAAATCCTCCATATGCACCACCGCTAACACGTACACGATCCCACAACCATGTATTTCTTTGTATCATAATGATCTAATGCAGGAGAATAGAGAAGCTTGGTGAAGGAGCAGTGTTGGATGATAATTTGTTGATGGAGGTTAAGCCTGAACAGACACCAATCATGTTGAAAGTTGGTTGCTTCATGATTGAAGAGGTTTGGTGATGGATTACCTATAAGGGGGTCTATAGTGAGGTGTTTACACAGTTAGTTTGGCCTGGAGTTGATGGGAGGGGTCCTTTTGATCAAACCCTCATGGTATGTCCCTAAAAGCAAGGGTTTGGTGGAAAATGAGTTAAGTGAAGGGTGGAGACTTGGTGAGTTGGAAATGTGTCATTTCTCAACCTCTAGAATGACTATTTCAACCTTTTGAGTCTTGGGAGCAAGTGGAGTTAGGGGTTGCTATGTAAAAGTGGAGAATTAGGCCTGGTGAGGATAGGCTAGGGGTATTGGATCTTGGGTATGGTCCAAAGGAGTATAGGTTGAATCTTTCAGAGGATTTAAAGAGCCCAAATGGGTATTTAGATAATATTTGAGTTTACTTATTTGTTTGGGGAAAGTAAGAGGAAAAGTCAATTTAATGACTGGTGAGGGCTACAAGCTTCAAGGACTAATTGTGTGTGTTGGATAGAAGATGGGTTGTCCAAATCAAATGGGTTGTGGGAATATGGTGGATAGGTCATAAAAAGATGTTTTGTGAATTTAAAATGAAGGTTGGATTCTTGTGTGAAGGTTTGGTGTTTGAGAGAAACTAGGTACACTTGGGAGTCAAGGCATTGAGGGATATTGAGGTAAAGAAGCAATTGCAAAGTGGAGTGGATTTGTTGTCTGAGGTAATCAATATGGATGCCACACACCAGCTCTACATCAGGTTGCAAGAAAAGTGGGCTTAACGTTGGAGGAACCTTTGTAGTAAAGAGCACTTGAACTAGAATAATATTAGGATGAGTGATCTGCTGGGAAGTAGCGTTGTCTAAAATGAATCAAGGCAGTGAACCTATTGCAGAGGAGTGTTTGGTTGATATCCTAAAGTCAAGAACTTCTTATTTATCCTCGAGTTGAACTCTAGTTCCTTGAGTGGATTCCAAGACATTGTTGAATCCTCGAGTTGAACAGGGTTCCTTAAGGGGATATGAGAAGGCTCTGCATCAAAAACTCTAAGCTTGTCTTTAAAATTTGAGCTTCACTTGGTTTCGAGAATAGTTTAATATTCTCTACTAAACAAGGCCAACCACGTGAAGGTGGAAGCTCATTTGGCCCCTCCCCCCCCCCCCCTAACATCACTCTAAATTCCCCATTAACATTTAATAACATTCATTCATTCATCCGACATTTTTGAAATATAACATTCAATCATTATAATCACATGATAACATTCATTAACACATAAAATTCATTAACACACAACATTCATAAATAATTCATTAACACACAACATTCATGAATAATTCATTAACACATATTAACACACATCATTCATCAACATTACTAGTACAAAATTACATCCATTAAGACAAAGTTCTTTCATTAGCAATAAATGTTAATTACAATCATTTCTTTTTGGGTTTCTTGCTATTTTTTTTAATCATATAATTTCTAAGAGGAAGATCAATGTCCTCATCATTCCCCTCCTCTATTGAGTCTAATCCCAACGTGTGTCTCCTCCTCATCTGTTTAGGAATAGGAGGCCGCTGCACTGAAGGGGGGTCTGCTGCAATAACTACTTCATGAGTTAAATTCACACTTTTATATTATTGAATTACAAGTATTTATGTAAGTAAAAGAACTATAAATCAAAAAATTAATTTAAAAGAACAAAACATAGATTTTCTTTACCTGAATGTGCCACATGATCTACATGGTGATCAGTCTGAACATCCTCCAGCACTCATTCAGCATGACCTGATTCTGTATCCTCTAAAATATACACAAAAATGTTACACCAAGTTCAATTTAAGATGTTAAATTATATTAATAATTACATAATTAGTTTTAAATAGAAAATGAGCACCTCCTTGGACAGTATGATCCACATCAGCGGCTTCATGATGCGGCGCTGTAGTCTACATTGCAATGTAATGGACATTATTATCAAATTGATTGTTGCTCAAGTATTCAATTTCTAATATATTTTTTGGCATATTTACCTGTGCACATGATGTAGGAGACTCTTCGGTTGGGCCAGTGGAAGCTTGCCGTACGCGTTCAGCCACGCCTTGATAGCCTTCCTTGAAGGCAATTTTTCTGTGTTCTTCCATGGCCTCTAAATTAAAATCAGAGCCCTGCATTTTTTGATTAAACAAAATTATTTGCATTTTATAAATAATTTTTCTCTGCAATTCATTTACTGCTACTTACAATGCGAGCTTTAATTTTTGAATATCCGCCAACGCCAAGTCTGTGTTGCCCAATCTTTTCCAGCCTGGCCTTTGTTGCCTTTGAAGTGTCCTGCAACCTATGAAAAGTTTGAAAAAATGGTTATAAAAACATGTATATGGAATAAAAAATGAAACTTTGAAATGTTGAACACATTGCCTTCAATGGTGAAAATGTCTAAAACATCATACCAAGATATTATATTGAAAAATGATGATTGCATTCAAAATTTAATTATCATCTCAAAAGTCCATGCCAAACACCTTATCACTAGTAGTTAATACTATTGCATACCTTCTCGCATTTGTTGGCGAAACTCCTTTTTGAGCGTCCGCTTTCTCCTTTGCATCTAAAATAAATTCACTCCAATCCCTCGCTGAAATAAAGGGAGGACGCTTGTACTTTGGGTTCTGGATGAGACTCTTTCTATATTGGTCCCTCACAGTCTTAAGATGTTTGCAAGCTCTTTCCAAAATTTTCTTCTCATCAAAAATATTATTGCCAAACTCATGATGTAAATCTTTGATGAGCTGATCTTTTAAACTTTTTTCTTGCAAATTCCACCTTTTAAGGAAAAACACAAAATTGTTAGATATAGCCACTAAAAGAAAAGATTGAAATGAAAGGAAAAATACTGTACCAATTAATGATATGAAAAAAAAATAGTGGGATAAACTTAGTTCACTTATGATGTTCCACCTTTTATGTATGGTGGGCCCGAATATATGCAATGTTAGGTCATAAAGTTTCTTATAAAACATATCATTTCCTGCAAAAAATGTCATGGGATAATCAATCCAAAACTTGTTATGAATAGGTAAATGCATATTACAATATAAAAAATAATTATTTAAAGTACCTGGAATCTGAGGACATTTTATAGGCATTGATTCATTATTGTCAATCAATAATGATGTCTGCGTCGCACCCATGCTAGTAACACGGGTAGATCCAAGAAATGGTGGTGAATTTTCACCAATACATGCAAATTGATCGGTAGTAGGTGTACCAAGTGGTGCCACCGGGGTATCTCCTGCTCCAAAAAAATAATCCACTATGTGATGCACCCAAGATTAAAGTACAAATTATGCAATCATAATTAGCACAAAACCAAATATATAAAACAATGATTTACCAGATGCCATAGCCCTTGAAGGCATTGATGTTTGCATGGCCCTTGTGGCTGACATTGCACTCAACAATCTTCTATGGGCAACCTGGCTAGTAGGAGTCTCCTGCAATTGAGGACCTGAACAATACATTGTTAGCAAAGACATTTTCAAATAATAAAAGTAAGAGTTAACTTGAGAAGTTTTTGAATGTTCCAAAGAAAAAATTCCTTGTAACTTGTCAACTAAAGGATTATTTTACCTGAGGCAGCCGGAGGTCTACTAGTACCGGCCTCATCCGCACATTGTCCTTGACCAGGTACTAGAGATTCCATAAAATCCTACAACAAGAACACATTTTACATATATTTTACTTCACAACATAAAAGAGTATAAAATATTAACCTTTATTGAAATTTTGTTATAACTAAAGATTCATTACTGCTTACTTGATACCGATGTCCGAGTGCTTTCAATTCAGTTAGCCTCCTGAGCATCTCCTCACTTGGATTTCTTTCATACAAAATGTTAATTATATCTTTATTGATTTGTTTCATTTTTTTCTTTACCATGATTATAACATTAGGCGAATCTGCAAAAAGATCATCATCATCAGGGGTAGCTATTGCCTCTACTGTCGAGGGTGCTTTTCCCTTATCCTGAACATCAAATTGTGATAGGAATATCAGTAAAACTATCATAAAACTCCAAAACCATAAATAAAATAACGTAATAATATAACATTTTTCAACTATCTAATTTGTACAATTTTAATAAGGTTTACCTTTGCTGAAGAACAAGTGGGAGGAGCATCCTCGTGGCCTCTATCATGTGCGAGATCCATATCATCCTGTGACAAAGATTAAATATAAAAACTTTAGCGAACTAAAAGCAATAGACTTAGCAAAAAAAAACTTATTAATAAAATAGTATATAGTACTTACCACCCTCATGATAGTAACTTTGTTTGTATCTATGCGATTTAAATGATAATCTATTAGCAGTTCTTCCCCTGCACTTATTGATTTTATTGCACATACAAAAACTTGATTCCCCTCGCGCGCCTCAAATATGCAATTGGGTTGCTTATTAGTTGATGAAGGTCGCGTACTATTTATAAAACCCGCAATATTACCTGTTGCTTTTGGTCTCCCATCAATGTACATTGCAAATCTTTTACTTTGATCATTTTCTTTCCTTTGTATATAATTAGCTGATAGTGCATACCTACGCATACTTTTTTTATATTAAACAATCCGCATCCAATCATTGTAATTGTAACATGGACCGACATACTCGAACAATTCAACAACTCTATTGTAATATACCTTTATCCCATCCATGGAAAATAGGCCCAAACCATGTAATGAGGATGGAGCAATGCGATATATCCTCTCATTAACACAAAAATCAGTATTAATTGGAGGTAGCTCATTGGGTACCCATTCTTTCTCAATGTGTGTGTACCGAAAGGGTACCTTGATGTCACCTTTGGTCTCATCATCATGAGAACATGACCCCCCATTAGTAAGGAAATATTGCATGTGTTTGTCAAATTTTTTTTTAATCTTTTGACGTCTAGTTGATCTCCCTATTTTAGCCGTACTACATGTAGAACTTTCATCTAGCATTCCCTCATTTCCCTCATTCGATGTAGATAGATCTGACAAGTACCTATTTGGTGGTGCTGCAATCCATCAAATGAGATATTGCCACGTCAATATATATAGAATAATCAAGTCGTGACCCATACGTACAGTTCTTCTTTGTCTATACATGAGAGATATAAAATGTACTAGGTTGAAAGTGATTATATATTATATTTCTATATGGTTCTTTGTCTATATATACATTATATGATTATATAATATGTCTATTTATAACATACGTGCTCAGTGATAAACAAGAAGAATATAAGAAAATTATGTCTATTTATTGACTTATACCTGCCAATCCATGTCACTGTGCACGATCCACGCCAAAGGGGTCAAATTTACTGCATATGTTAATCATTTATCTTAAGTTAGCTAAATATTACATGATACGTATGCTACAAATAACTTAGAAGATAACATGAACAATATGCAACATCGTAAACATGAACAAATTTACCTTATGTATGGAATACAAGATCGTCAACAGAAGGCCGGGGTGACAATGTCTGTAGTCAATTGCCTGTTTGCAAAAAGGGTGATAATCAAACACAAATATACATGTATCAACAACAATTAATTAAGCATCGTAAACAAAAAATTGGTAATTATAAATCACATATGTCGTAATCATTAGAATTAAACAGAATAAATATGTAACCATTACAATTTAAAGCAAAACATAAATATGTAATCATTAGAATTGAACACAATAAATATGTAACCATTTCAATTATGTCATTGATCATCATCATCATCATCATCATCATCATCATCATCGCCATCGCCATCATCGCCATCATCAACAGCATCACCGCAATCATCATCGCCATGATCACCATCACCATCGTCATCACCATCATCATCATCATCATCATCATCATCATCATCATCATCATCACCACCATCAGCATCATCATCATCATCATCATCATCATCTGCTTCTTCATCATCTTCAATATCTTCTTCTTCCATAACATTATACTTTATCGGCCTTCCTCTTAGATCATGTCTAACAACAAATGACCAACCCTGTTTATGTGGAACCTCTGAGTAAAACACTTGCTCACACTGGCTTGGAAGAACATAGGGCTCATCTCCAACTGGCTCAAATGACCTTATATTAATCATTGTAAATCCATTATCATGTTGAATAACAGTTCTATCTGGATCATTTTGATTCAGTCGTAGCCTGTACCATTTGACAACAAATAGAACTACTTTGAAGGAGTTAAAGTCGCACTCAATTATATCATCTAAGATGCCATAGTATTGATTTTGAGATTGTTGAGGATGTAGGTCATTTCTAGATGATATATTGGTGACCTCGAAAACTGCACTTATCCCAGAATCACAAGTTTTCTTTGTATCATCCAATTTTTTTATACAAAATTTGTGGCCATGATAGTACATAGCTTTGTGGTACTTGACCTGCAATTTTTAAAGTGTGTAAATTATTTGTATCATGAGTCGATATGAAACATACGAGTCATGATCATTAATAAATTTGTACGTACCTGTCCACCTCTTAAACCATGTGCTAGATCAATTACCATTGGAGTAACATTGGGATCTCCATTACGATGAGCTTCTCTAACCAATGAAGCAACACCCTCCCATGTTAATGAGAAACTATTTTGTTGACATCGTTCAATCCATACCGTCATCCAATCAAGATTGTTTGCAATATACAAATGTATTGCATCCCATTCTCGACCAGCTGTATCAAAAACATCTTAGATTTATTGCATCCGACTCTCAACCAGATTTATAAGAATTAATTAACTACAATAACATCTTAGATTTACCTCTCACTTTCCTCAATCTACCTTTGCCCATCAAGTGCTCCCCTTCAAATTTGTTAATGGAGTTGGGATCCCAAATACGATCTACATGGATCTTTGCTGCAAACTTAAGAAGATATTCACTAATGTACACCATGGTCTGGTATACCATATATCCCTCTACCATAGAACCCTCAGGATGTGCTCTCTGTCGAACCAAGCCTTTCAAAAATTTCAAGTGCCTCTCAACCATCCACATTGACCTAGTTGGTACAGGTCCACACAATTCAATCTCCTCAACTTGATGTAAGAGGTAATGTTCTTGTGCATTGAAAAAAGTTGAAGGTAGACACTTTTGCATTTCACACATAAGAAGAGGAATTTTTCTCTTCCAATATTTTATATCTTCTTTATTGATTTCTTTAGATGACAACCACCTCATGTATTTTCCAAAATCATATATAACTTGTTTGACACCGTTGGCAAAGTGGCATGGGAGAGATAGAGGTAGAACATACTGCAATATTTGTAAAATGATCTCGTCAATATTTTATAAAAGAATGCAATGAAAACCACATGCAGTATACAAATATATAGTGAATACAAAGTAATATGAATTACCTTAATAAATATATGCCAATCGTGTGTTTTCATCCCTGGCCCAAATTCACTTTTCTTTGATATGAGATCATTTATGTTCGCAACAAATCTTGTAGGAAATCGTATTTTCTTTATAATTTCTTTTATAGCATTGCTCTGCTGCTCCGACAATAACCATGGAAGAGCACTTGTATCAATCTGGTCTCCATTTTGATTGGATTGAATAAAATTTTTCATTGCATGGTTGGATTCTTCAATGTCACTACAAATTTTGATGATTTGGTCTTTGTCACGCCTTCCATCCAATATTTTCCATAATGTCTCTATTACATTCTTTCCAATATGCATAGGATCAAACAAATGCATGATTGGGAGTTGCTCATAGTACGACAACCTAGTAAATTGTGTAGGATAACTTTTGAGTCCTTTTGGAAGTTGATCATTGATGCCTTGACGACCTTCACAAGCATCAATTACATCATCAGTAAACAAAACACAATATCAAAAGATAAATTTGAAACAAAACCCATCAGATGGAATGACATTACCTCGACGATTTATTTTATTGTATGCCAACTTCCATAGGTGAGGTGTCATTCTCCATGGCTTTGATGTAGTCTCTTCTTTCCCATTGAAAAGATGTTTTTCAGTAATTCGGTACTTATGATTTCTGTGGAGAAAGTGTCTATTCTCATCGAACACCTACTTTCTCAAACTTTTTGAATGACGAGATTTTGTCTTTGGACCACAAACTGGACATGCAAATTTTCCCTTTGTCTGAAGACCTACAAGATCATGTCTAATTGGATTAAATGTGTTAACTTTGTGTTAGCACTATAACATACCAAAAAAGAGGCGTTATGAAGAGAACATACCACAAAAATGTGTTAGCCCAGGGGCATCATGTATTGTCCATACAAGCATTGCATGGAATTGAAATTGTCTTTTTCCTATTGGTCTAGAGATGTCATACATAGTGACCCCATTCCATAACACCATCAACTCGTTGATAAGGGGCTCAATATATACATTGATATCTTTAACTTGGTACTTACCTAGTTGAATGAACAAAAACATTACATAATTATTATGACCATTTTGATGGATTATTAATAATAAATTAATTTAGATGACCATTAAATCAAAATATACCTGGAACAATCAGTGACAACATTATGTGCTCCCTCTTTATGGACAACCAAGGAGGAATGTTATTTTTGATAACAAAAATAGGCCACACCGAGTAAGTAGATCTCATCTCTCCAAACGGATTGACACCGTCCGCTGCTAATGAAAGCTTGAGTACGAGGTTCTTCTTTAAAGTGTGGCCATTTTTCTTCTATTTCCTTAAATGTCGAGCCATCTGCAGACATTCACATAATGCCATCTTGACTTCTATTGCGTGCATGGTAATCCATAAATTGTGCCAAGCTATTGCACTTGAATAATCGTTGTAGACGTGGAATAATGGGAATATGTTGAAGAACCTTGCGAGGCACCTTTTTTGTTATTCGATCTGATTGATATCTACTAATATGACAAATAGGGCATTCTGTTGCAAATTCATGCTGTTTATAATATATAATATGATCATTCAGACATGCATGTATTGTTTGATATTCCATTCCAATATCTTTCATAATGGCAGATAATTCTCGGTACGAGCGAGGTAGGATGTTTGATGGTGGTAACAAACACTCACCTACCAACCTACGACCAAAAATATAATTTGTTAATTTAAAGAATATTAATTGCTACACGATTCATCTAATATTAATTGCAAGGGAATTACAACTAAAATAATGAAAAAAGATGACATACCTTAACATATGTGTCATTGCTACGTTGGATAAACCATTCATAACCTTCAGGTTCACCAAGAACAATACAGCGGCAAGAAGAGTTGTTTCGGAGCCTTCATATAGGGGCTCGTGTGCCTTCTCAAGTAAAGGTACATCAAGCTCTGCATCAACATCATCATCATCTTGATCATTGTGATCATATTGATCTTCTTCATCATCGTGGTCTTCTTCCATGATATCATTACCTTCTACTTCTATGTTCACACCTCCATGTTCCCTCGTTTGGAAATCCACATTCTCCAGATTGTCATGGTCCATAACATGAAATTGAGGGACGTTGACCTATATGAAAATGATGACCTTATATTAACCATGATCATGTTGTCATCATCAAATCATGTCTTATGTATTTTATAAAATATTAAAATACATACCAATGGACGAAATTCATTTCCCCCTTCAATGTGACCATGTTGCCTACAATGTTCCTTAGCTGTTTTGATTAGATATCTTCGAGTCTTTAAGCCCTTACAAAGTTTGCAAGGACAATAACATTTTCCATCACCCTTTCTTTTTAAGTTAGACCATAGTCTAGCAATTGTCTCGCTATTTGTTTGTGCATTGATATCGTCAGACATGGTCTTTCTTGAATGGAATGACTCGTTGGTGGATGAAGGATGATTTGTTTGCAACCCACTGATAAAAATCGTTAGTGAACAACCATTTTTCTCAACCATTTTAATATCGAAAACATCATATGAAATATCTTTATCATTTAGATTTTAATGCTATATTTTAACTTTTAATCAAAATTATGTGTAATATAAGGACCCTATATCACCATTTTACTGAGAGTCAAGCATCAAGTCATCGGTAAGTTAACACAACTTGATATGAAGATCTGAAGATATTTGATACTTCCATCATCACCCATGACATAACTCTCAAGCCTAACATAAAGTCATTCATACAAAAGTAGCAACCTGTTAATTTGTTGATAGAACCCTTAATCTTCAAGGAAGTTCAAAAGTTACTTGCTGCAACGATAATTTTTCCTATCCGCCACTCCACTTGGGTGGAAAATTTGGTGCATGTACAGAAGAAGCAAGAGGAGATCTGTGTTAATTTTTGTAAGCTTAAAAAGGTGTTAGATTGGACACCCTAAGCCTTTGCATCAATTTTATGAGTTCACCTTTCAATAATGTTGAAGTGAGGTATTGGGCCCTCGAGAAATAAGCTTTCAGCTTGGTTAGATAATTCAAGAAGTTTAGACAATATATCTTGAGAAGCAATATATATGCCATTATGCCTGACCAAGTGGTCAAGAGATTGGTTATGTAGTCAGATTTGGGAGAGTGTCACGAGAAATAGATGGCTATTTTGCAAGAGTTTGATTTAGAGATGCATCCTATGGGATTGGTTTAGAGATGCATCCTATTTGATTTTTGAATTTAGCCACTAGCAGTTCAAAATTTGAAATGTATGGGTCTTTGACCACTTGCATTCTTCAAAGGTGGCCACGACCTTCCGAATGTAACAAACTAATCAAATAGCATTAAGGTGTTCTTTTAAACCTTTGTATATAAAGCGACGATGTCGAGTTTTCTTCCTAGTTCTTTCCTGATTGAGCTCTTTTTGAATCAGTTTTTATAAATATAAATATATATATAGTGGTTCTTCCACTTTTGTCTAAACAAAATAAAATAAAACAAGATACCCTATAAGAAAAGATAATCATCTCCATCTTATCTACATTGATTCTTAGAAAATAACATACTACACAATAAAAAATAACCAATAAATGATAATCATCTCCTTCTTATCTATGTTGATTCTTATCTCTTTTATATATAATCAATTTTAGAGAATGAAATAGTATGCAATAAACGATAATCACCCCCCTTATGAAAAACAAGATAATCATCTAAGTTCAATATTCTAAAAAACAAGATGCCACTTGCAATAAAGTGCCCATCTCCCTTCTATGTACGATGATTCTATAATTGAGTAAACTCTAATTCACAAGTAACAAAATTCATACTATAATTTAGAAGGTCTAATTCACAAGTAAATAAATTCTTGGCAACTCCTACATAACAAATTTTTAAAAATATATTGCACATTGAATCAATTTAAACCCAAGATGTATTTAAATTAAATTTAAAAATATATTCAAATTTAGATAAATCAACATGATAGATCATCAATATATCACTAAGTCTACAATAAGCAACATTTTGTTACTTAATTCTTCCTTTGTTAACCCCATCTTCTCTTCTGTGAAACATAATAAACAATCACTAACAAGCTTCTAACATCTTGTATGTTTCCATCTTCTGCAATGACTACAAAATATCTCCTACAAAAAATTCACACAAAAAACTCAAGTATAAAAATTAGAAGCACTTTGAACCTAGATATATATTAAATACTTTTGGAGGAGTTGTTTAAAGCTAACTACACATGTAAATGTGTGCACGATAAAAATGTGATATAAATAAACATACCTATTTTAGTGGATGTTGACATATAGTCATAATAATTAGAAATATTGAAAATGAATGTCTTCAAAGATTTTATCTTTGTCGTATACCTATGCAAAGATGGATGCAAAATATTGAAGCATATCGAGTATGCAATCTATTTGTCAAATGTTAAAAAAAATAATAGATCTTTTAATCTCAAATCTATAAAACATCACATATCCCAAATAATAACCAAATACAAATTATAAATTTTTTTCAAATATGGGACAATTTACTCTTAGCTTTTTTGGATAAGTATCTTGCTGATTTTTTGGTTCCTCATGCCTCTCTTCTTTTTAAATCCAAAGACCAAGAAGGTAAAAAAAAAGAGAAGAAAAACCTACATCATCTCCATTTTTATTTTCTCATTTAAATGAAAATGAGGACTTTAGCATTCTCACCCCACAATTTGGAAATTTCTAAGTAGGGAGTAAGTGACTACTCCACTAGACTAAGCAGGATAAATGGATGCAAACACATGAATCCTTCCATCAATTCATAGATAGATTAATTGTTACAATATTTTCAACTTGAAACTAATTAAATAATTTAATATTTTATCTTTCATTTGTAATAGAGCTCTAGTCACCTCCATCAATATATTAATAATTAGAAATAAATTTTCACACATATACTTTGTGCTAGCTCTTCAAATGAGGACATTGATATGCCTGCAAAGATCATAAATATAGTCATTGCACATATGCTAACAAATACTAAGCAAGGTTCTTATAAATATGTCTGTAATCAAAGATTCTTGCCTCTATTATTTGATAGGTATATCTGCCTTTCTCATCATGCCCAGTGAAATGAGGACAGTCTCTCTAAAGACAACATGATAATGTACACTCACTGTAAGGATAGTCACAAATGAGGACAGTCACTGTAAAGACAACACGATAATGTACACTCACTATAAGGACAATCACAAATGAGGACAGTCACTCTAAAGACAACATGATAATGTACACTCACTGTAAGGACAGTCACAAATGAGGACAGTCACTCTAAAGACAACATGATAATGTACACTCACTTTAAGGACAGTCACAAATGAGGACATCTGGTGCAGGGGCACCTATCAAGTCAACTAGGAACACCTTGGAACAAGATGGAACCAGAAGATCAAAGGCATTCCTACATGTCAACTGGGATATTTTAAGGCCAATAATGGCATATTGTAATGAACAATGTACTTTGCCAGTCAAGAGTCATAAAATTCTTGATAAAGCCTATGGGCAACTTGATGTAAAATGGCCTAATGAGCCATAAGGGTGTCCTAGAGGGTGCTTTTATATTTTGTCATATTCAATAAGGTCTTGAGATCATTTTGAGTCAATAACATAGGTTAGAATGTCATAAAAGTTATAGAATGCATAGTTTATAAATTTGAATTTGAATATAAACGGTCATGTAGGCATTTTGGAGGGAAACTTAGGATTTAGTATTTGTTTGTTAAATAAAACATTTCTAACCAACTTGATCAGTTAGAAAGGTGTATGTACACCTATATAAGTTGTGTTAACCTGATGAAAGGGGAGAAGGCATTGTTATGTACGGCAAAGTACAGGATTTGTACAGACAGGGCATAATTTAATGAAAATCTGAGATTTTCTTGCAAGATTTAAGTGCATTGGATGTGATAATCATTCATTTATGTTGGTAAGATACATTTAAGGGTTATTGAGTCACTTTCATATTATTTTGAGTGTTTATTGTAAGTTTATTTGCTATTGTAACACTGAAACTGAAAGTTTGCTTTGATTCTTCAATGGTAAATGGGGGTACCATCCTATCTTTGTACATCTGATCCTTAGGATGGACCCTAGAAGCACTAAAAAGTCTATCTAACCATGAATAAACCAGAAAAGTGAAGTTTTGCAGGAGAATGTGAAAGAAATGCAAAGTTGATGGTTGTTTGGACAAGTTTGGGTACCCAAATACATGCCATATGTGTAGCAGCCAGACATCTGGCTTAACAAGGTATAAATATTATTTGATATTCTTCAATAATATGTTGAACTCATGGTGAACCATGAATTTTATGACCTGGAAGTGAGTGGAAGTGTTAGATTGGTGATACCCTAGGTTATAGAGGGTTTTAAGGGCAAATTTGGGGTTTTGGTAGCAAATGAAATCATAAAGTGAAATGGGTTGTTGAATCATCTAATTGGACACAAAATAGGAATGTCCTATGAATTTGGTGGCTTTTGGATATGTTTTTAGCACACTTGCTTTGTAAAACATCACTAATTCCTCTTGAAAAATAGTGACAGTCAAGGTTTTGGGGCACATTTTCCAAAGAAGTTGATACTAGTTTTTTAGTATGTTATAGTTCTCCCAAAAGGGTATCTGGAATGCTAATTTGTTTGCAGGTTCATTTGGATAAATTTTGAGTTATTTGGGTTATAACGCTGCTGGAGGACTAGAAAAGGGGCAATTAGGCCTATTTGACAGTTTTGAGAAAATTGCTTGCTAAGAATTGTTTGAAGTGTTGAAACTTCTTGAAACCTGTTGAATCCTCTTTCTTAACACATCTAACACCATCTTTGAAAGTTTGGAATCCAGATCTAAGGTTTTGTGACTATTTTGTCTTTGAGTGGCTTTGAAGCCTAATAGGAGTTTGTGGGTTTAAACAAGCATTTGATTGAATTCCATCACCTTTTGTTGCCACTCTGCATCAACATCGATCTTATAGTGAGTGTACATTATCATGTTGTCTTCACAGTGACTATCCTCATGTGTCATAATATTAGAAGTTCACAAAATTATTTTTGTGAACTGTAATATTATTTTTGTTTTGTAATTTTTGTGACCTTGTGTAATTTCACAAAATGAGAAGTTCTCACAGTGACTGTCCCTTGTGTAATTGCCACTTGAATGAGGACAATCACTGTACAGACAACATGATAATGTACACTTACAGTGAGTGTACATTATCATGTTGTCTTTAGAGTGACTATCCTCATTTGTTGAAGAAGAAAAGCATTAATGTGGCTGAATAGCAATACATTCAAGTGGCAATTACACAAGGGATAGTCACTGTGAGATGTCCTTATTTGTGACTGTCCTTACAGTGAGTGTACATTATCATGTTGTCTTTACAGTGACTGTCCTCATTTGTTGAAGGAAAAAAGCATTAATGTGGTTCAATAGAAATACATTCAAGTGCAAATTACACAAGGGACAGTCACTGTGAGATGTCCTCATTTGTGACTGTCCTTACAGTGAGTGTACATTATCATGTTGTCTTTACATTGACTATCCTCATTTGTTGAAGGAAAAAAGCATTAATGTGGTTCAATAGCAATGCATTCAAGTGGCAATTACACAAGGGATAGTCACTGTGAGATGTCCTCATTTGTGACTGTCCTTATAGTGAGTGTACATTATCATGTTGTCTTTAGAGTGACTGTCATCATTTGTTGAAGAAGAAAAGCATTAATGTGGTTCAATAGCAATACATTCGATCAAGTGGCAATTACACAAGGGAGAATCACTGTGAGATGTCCTCATGTGTGATTGTCCTTGTCACAAATGAGGACATCTCACAGTGACTGTCCCTTGTGTAATTTCACAAAATGAGAAGTTCTCACAGTGACTATCCCTTGTGTAATTGCCACTTCAATGAGGACTGTCACTATAAAGACAACATGATAATGTACACTTATAGTGAGTGTACATTATCATGACAACATGTGTACACTTACAGTGAGTGTACATTATCATGTTGTCTTTAGAGTGACTATCCTCATTTGTTGAAGAAGAAAAGCATTAATGTGGCTGAATAGCAATACATTCAAGTGGCAATTACACAAGGGACAGCCACTGTGAGATGTCCTCATTTGTGACTGTCCTTATAGTGAGTGTACATTATCATGTTGTCTTTACAATGACTATCCTCATTTGTTGAAGGAAAAAAGCATTAATGTGGTTCAATAGCAATGCATTCAAGTGGCAATTACACAAGGGATAGTCACTATGAGATGTCCTCATTTGTGACTGTCCTTATAGTGAGTGTCACTTTTAATTTGTTGATTCTAATAAAAGAAAATAACACCAAATGTGTAACCTATTCTTGAAATCATAACAGTTTGATGCCAAGCTTTAGACAGCTAAAGTTTGAATATATTCCCACATTCTATTATAGGTTCACACAATTAATGACTCCAAGCACAGTCACAAATTCAACTGATAATTCCAAATCCCTCAATTTGGTAACAGAAAATATAAATTTCAGACTGCCAATCGATGACTGTAATTTCTTTACACAATCTACCAAACTTAGCTTGTGATGTTTTCCGGTTCTGTTTCTTACCACAGGAAAATATAACTTCTATGTTTACAATATATGTATATTCACTCTTTTGAACATAACTCTCTGTGTTACAGATGATCACAACTTTAACTTGAAGATTTGTATTTGATTCTTCTTATTTTCTCTGTTTCTGCAATGTGAACAGAGCAGGCACAATGTGTTCTTCTACAGGTATTAATAAGGCTTGTGACTTTACCTCTTTAACCACTAACTATCACTGCAAACTTCTACAGGGAATCTTCGAGTCTATTTGATCAATTTAAATTCAGTTCCATCTGGAAGTTTTAGCAGTGGTTTGATGAGTGGTTGCAATCGGTAAAAGATTTTGTAAGCCTAGCTTGACTTTTGGCTATCGAACTTCCCCACTTTAAACATTCTTTCACAGCAGATGATTCTTCACAAATTCAAAGTATCCTCAATTTGGATTCGACAGATTGTCTTTATTGTTAATATCTAACATTCCTTTGAGACTGTGCAATCAAATTCGACTGGTATTAAACACCCGTTTACCACTGGGTTGTATTCACCCCTTTTACAGTCTAGGGTATCCAAAAATATGTTCATCTAATTGACTCACTGTTTGTTTTCTTGTTTATTGTTTATTTAGGGCAAAATTTGTGAACTGTTCACATAATGTGTGCCGATTAGGCACCGATTTGATTACACCTTTTATGCACTAGTTCGGGCATCGGTTCTAGAAGCAGCCAATTGCTTCCCATTTTCTGTGCTTAATGTTTCATTGTTTACATCTATCCTTGGCTTGCTCTCCATCCAAAGGTATTGATAACCATTTGGGGAACCGCAAGTCAAGGATTTAACATATAATCGAACCCGATATACCGATTCTTGCAAGCTGTGAAGTCTAAAATGATTCTATGCAGTTATAACAGTTCAAAACCTCTTATAATACAAACTGGATAACATCACAATTTTATTCAATGCAGATTCCATAGTTTCATAAAACCAATAAACTATGCCCTAACATATTTTATTGAAACTTCGATAATGCTTATTAAAGTTCTGTCACAGTCTAACAAATTTCATTACAAAGAAACTCGATAGCAACACAATGTTCCACACTGGTTACTATCGCCAGAGCAACACAAAGATGTGAAGATTTATTGCATCTTTCTTAACACTTTGCAGGAACAGTAAAACCATATAACAATTTAGAAAAAAAATAGAATTAGAGACAAAAAATTCATACACAGTTGTCCCCGCCTTCTCGCCCGCTCTCGCCCGCACCGAAAAAGAAAGGGGTAAAGTAAAAATGAAATGCATCTTTCTTTCTTTTTTTTACATTTTATCCCCGTATTGGTTGAAATTTCGACCAACACGGGGATAAAAGGAAAAAAAAAAGAAAATTTTAAGACCATTTCCACTTTGGTCGATAAATTTGGTTGAAATTTGACCTCAAATCTACTAGTGAGAAACTCAAAACCATAAACATGAGTCACAGTAAAAAAACCCATAAAGCTGAAAGTCAAGCATAGTTTAGGGCTACAAATTGTTGAAGTCACGGTCACAGTCAAAGTCGTGACTAATGATGAAAAAGGAACTCTATGTCGAGTCACCTTTCTGGTGAAATTTTAAACTCAAGTCTCAATATCCACAGCTAAGAGTCGTGTATTCACAGTCACAAACATGAGCCATGTATTTGTAGCTGCAAACCAAAAGGGAAAGCGAAAATGAACATCAGTTATGAAATGCAAAGTAAATGTTAGCAGTAGTCAACACAAATTGAAACACATAGTGGTTTACCTTGTTAGAGGCCAAGAAGCTCGAGACCAAAGCAGGGCTGAGCTCAAAGATTCAGTAACAGTCGAATGCCAAGCCACAATTAGCAAGAATGAAGATGAAATAAATGATCTTTAAATCAATACTAATAACCAAGCCTTCATAGATTCAAGCCCTCAATTTGAATCTAATGCCAACTAAGAAGATTATGAATGACAAAGAGCTCCATCTATAGACAACTCGAGCTTGATGAAAAATTTTAGTATAGTTTTTCTTAGGGCTTCATTTTTCCTAATTATTCTCTTTGAAGATAAAAAAAAAAGGCCAAGTTCAAGAATGAAATGAGCCTTTGAGTTTTTGGAGTCTGCCAAGTGAATGTATTCAATGCCATCAATGTTGGTGTCAATATCTACAAACCTCAAGAAGTGCCAACAGTGCCACCTCACCCCTTTGTTTTCACATTGTATGCAAGTGGGATGAGTGGTCACATCAACCCTCTTCCACTTTGCATCATTTAGGCTTAGGAGTTTATTTCTTAAGTTTAAGGAGGTGTAGATTTTTGTTATTTTTTGAATTTATTTCAAAATTTAAATATTGGCAAACTATGTAAAAGGATTTTTATCCCTTATTTTAAGCCAATATTTTGGGCACTTGTGAGAGAGTCTTCATAGGCTAAATTCTTGGCACTTATTTTGGCCAAATTAGGGAAATTTGTAAAGGGATTTCATTTTCGGATTTGAGGCTAGGGCTTAGTATAAGACTAATTTTTATGATTAGTTTTAGGGGTTATGAGTTTTGGAGAGAAGGCAAAGTGAGATTATTGTTCCTTAGTGCCTTGAATTCATGTTTTGTAACCTTATTTTTGTCAGATTTTGAAGAAAATAAAGCAGGTGTTTTGGCTCATACATTTGGAGTTTTTGTTTTATGATCTTATTTTCATCTTTACTTGCAAGTGTTATTTTCATTGTTATCCAAGAGAAGTGAGTGCATATATGTTCCTTCTTAAGGTGATCAATTATTCAAAACCTTGTATGGAAAATGTATGTATGTTAACTATTTGAGCTATTTATGGTCTAACCCTAATAGTGAAATCTATTAGCCTATATGTTGAGCAGAGATTTGAAGTGTCAGGACTTTGATATATGAGTTAGAGTTTGTTGTTTTATCTTTCTAGAAAAGTTTGAATCCATTCTTGGTGTATCACCTCTATCTATTTTCAGTTTAAAGTTTTTATTTCTTCCCTTTTCCCACTAAGTTACAAATCAAGAGGTGATATTCCATATCAGATAGGAACCGGCCTAGAATATGGAGACTCCTCCTCATTCAGAGTCCACCTGTAATTCGAGGAGGTTTCCATTGTTAGGATAGAGATACTGTGTAGCCCCATTGCCTGAGTTGCAGTGGTAATTCTAATCCTGAAGACAAACCACACATTTGTTTGACAAAGAAAAGTAAATCCATGTCACACTTTGCAATGTCCTTGCACAACTTCAAAAAATTTGATCATAATGATCATGAAAATGCCAATTCATCACTCAATGTCCATATGCCATGTCACTACGATCCCTGGAACACATAACTACTTACCGCAACACAATACAACATCATTGGTTGAGGATCTTACTGATTGTTCTAAGAACTTTTATATTTCACTAAGTGATCTTTTTTGTCCATTAAAACTTTGGCTTTCATTCACCAATCATGATATGGTTGGAACAACAACCCCATAACATATCCTGAACCAAAACTTCTAAATCCAAATAATCATCAAATCATTCCTCCTTGGCTTGATCTTCCTATTGTCTTGCCAACCTTCAATCGATCACAAGTCACATCATACATATGATAAACCTATATGATCATAGATACAACATCTAGAGACATCACTTAGTCTTTCATTACGATCACACACTCCAACTCTTACCATGGCTCTAAGTCCAACTTTTTGAACATACATCATCATAACAAGCACATTGTCAAACAACAAACACTAAGTTGACATCAATGACAACATCATAACTGATCAACCTAACATCGAATCTGCATCAAACACATACAATAATATTTCAACTTATCATTGCATTACTTATGCCAACAACATCATTTCACATTACTTATATGGAATTATCCTGTATGCATGATTGATTCAGTTATTTGTCTTTCTCTTTTAATTAGGAGTTAGATTTATGCATAATATTTGATCTTTTTTGGTTGGATCCCGTAATCTTGGTTTGTGTCAAGAAATCATGAATGGTTGTATCTTTGCTGCTAATGTTTTTTAGAGATGATGAATCAATGAAGATCAAGGGTGAGTTAATTCTCAATATAAAGTATCTAAGGGGATTGGAAGGCAAGGATGTTCCCTAATACAATCTAGTAGGAAATGGTTCCATAATTTAGAATATTCTTAAGAGGGGAGCAAAATTAGTAAAGAAAGGAATCCTTTGGATATGTAATAAGGGTGTTGCATCTCCATTCTAATAGGAACCTTCGGATGGATTCCATCCTCTCCTTTCTCAATTTCCTCATTTGTAACTATATGTAGGGGAAATATGCAATGCTAAGAAAACAATTAGTAGCACCGAATTAATCACAAAAATTATTAATAATCATTAACCATACAAACAACATAATAATAAGAAAGATGATCAAATAATTGAAATAAACAATCAAATGCAAACCATCCAATGCTCTAGGTTTTTGTTGTTTATCTTTTCTTCATTGGAATGTTGTTAGTTAGCACTCTAAGGTGATACTGGCACCATTTTGACTCAAAGCTCTGAGAAATGATAAAGATAACCTACAAATGATAGCATAAGTTTGATATGAAAATTTGTGATGATCATTATGAGAAAGAGAGGGGGTTTCTATAGATTTTTAGAAATCAATGGACAATTGAGATTAATTCTGTGAAAGCAGATTGGATGAATGAGATAATTCAAGACTAGAGGAGATTTGGGCAAGTTTCCATTTCGAATTGGAAAAGTAGAGAGAAAAGAGGAGATAAGAATGAGAAGATATTAATCATTTTGAGGAGATAATATTCCAAAAATGGAAAAGAAAAGATTTTGATTTTGAAAGAAATGATGATTTTCAGAAAATCATTTTTTAAGATTTGTGAGGATTTCTTTATTTTCAGAATTTATAATTGCTCACAATTTTCTTTTTTCTATTTTTTGAAAGATTTAACTGAATTGAAAATTCAATTATTGAGAAAGATGAAATTAGAATGAAATTAAAGAGAAATAAAATTAATTTGATGCGAATAAAATTAATTTGGTTAATTAATATAATTTAGGAAGAATAATTAGCTAATTTGATTAAATGTAGATATAATTAATCAAATTATAGGAAAGGGGAAATTGAATTTAATTAACCAATAAAGATCAATTAATTAGATTTAATTAATTAAATAAACTTAATTATTTAATTAATTTTAGAGAAGTTATTGAATGATTAAATGATCAGATTATAACAAAACAACTATCAATTAATTAATGACTAAAGAACCATTAATTAATAGAAGAATAATTAGTTGTTAAGTGTTAACTTGCAAGCATGTCATTTTTAGGTGTATACATTTGTCCCTCTTTGATACAATTGTTGGAAACTATAATTGAAACAATTGCTATATTGTCATTAATGTCAAACCTTAATTGATGAGCCAGTTGTTATCTAGTAAAGTACCATATCTTTTGATTGATGAAGAGGATTTGAAAAGAGGAGATAACAAGAAGACCTAGTGAAAGGTTGAGTTATGAGAAATTACAATGGATACTTGATTAGTTGGCACATTGGCAAGGTAATGATTTTTTTATCTATTACACTAAGTAAAGAAGACAATTGCTTTGAAACATAGAAGAGATGAGGAAAGAAATCCTATAAGCATAGGCTTGACCGAGCAAAAGAGCAGAAGATTAAGAAATTTTGATGTAAGCCGAGTGATGCTAGTGTCGACCGAGCGCTAGTATAAGTCGAGAAAATTTAGTGTCGATTAAGCATCAGTAATTAACGAGTATCAGATAATTAACTAAATAAAGACAATAATTGTCGAGAATAACAATTTTAGCGATGACTGAGTTATCCAGTGATGACCGAGTAGAAGAACACAATGATGATTGAGCGTTAGTATTTTACAGTTTATGAAGGAATTGAGATTCCCAACCGACATAGTTGAATTCTTGGAATATGTAAAATGTGTTGTAAGGATGAATGATCTGGAGTATTTAATGCATGGTAAACCATTTTCTTGTGGATTCAAGGAGAAGTTTTGAGAAGTATCTAAAAGGATAAGGAGGAGAATGAAATGTTGGAAGGATTCGATGAATCTGACCTAAACCTAAGATCTATGAAGATGATTAAGCAAAAAAAAAATTAATCTACCTAATCAAGGAGGTATAAGGGTGACCTAATTATAGGTTATGTTGTGAGAGGTTGATTCAGTTGATTGGAAAAGAAGGCTGAGAAGAGCTATGAAGAGCTAAGAAGAGTTGTGAAGTGATTGCTTGAATAGATTTCCAAGCAGATCAGAGATGGAGATGAAAATGAAGGCCAGTCAGTGGATCGGCATATGAGCTACATTGGATCTATATTTGCAAAGTGAGTTAAATATTTTAGATCAAAACCTACTATTACTTTCTAACCATTGTATCAGTCAAAATCATTTAATCAAGGTTGACCTAACAATCATTTATAAATCCTTTAATAAAGGTGATATTCTAATGGGATGTTCTTAAGCCCTCTAACAAGGCCACTCCTAACAAGGTGATTAAATCCTTTAACAAGGTCACACCAAATAGTGTGTATTGTAACCTTTAACAAGGTCACACCAAATAGTGTGTATTGTAACCTTTAACAAGGTTGGCTCCTCATAGAGCTCACTTGAAAAGAGTAAAAATTTTGTAGTATGCTACTGGCGGTTTTTCCCAAATTGGGTTTTCACGTTAAATACTGGTGTCATACTTAAGTGAATGTTATTTGATGTGTTTTATAGTTAAGAGTTTTATATTCTACATGTTTATTACTTTTGGACACTGGACTGCAAGTTTATGTTACTAGTTATATTCTATAGAGACTGAGTGGATAGTTGAATAGATCTAAGTTGGTTGAAGTGTTGAAAATTTGAATTAGTACATCTAGAGCTGAGGATAATTGATTAACCCCCCCCCCCACTCTTAGTTATTCTAAAATTATTTATTCTAAAAATTGGTATTAGAGCTTGTGGTGCTTGTAAGAAAAAAATTTGAAGGTACTTGAAGCTAAAGATCAAGATGTACAAAAAGGAGGTACCAAAGCTGAATAAGGAGAACTTCCCTGCATGGAAAATTTTGATGAAGTTACACCTAGCTGGAATTGGTGATGCAACAAAATACTATGTGGAACATGAATACATAACAGTACCAACACCTTTGATAGCCCAACTGATGAAGGAAAATCAAGAACACAATCAGGCAATGTTGGAGAATGCATCAACCCTAAGTTATCCTAAATTTGAAGACATCAAGGATTGTACCAATGCAAATAAAATGTGGGACATACTGACAACTATCTATGGTGGAGACACAAATGTGCTAAGAGTCAAATCTGAAATCTTGAGACGTAAGTTTGATGAAATGAGAATGTTAGAAGGTGAAACTATTGTTCAATATTGTGCCTAAGTTAAAGAGGTAGTGAATGCTATTAGAGGAGCTAATAGAAATATTGATGATGAAACTATTATTAGCAAGGTATTGAGAACCCTACTTCTCATTTATGCTATTAGAGTTTTTGCAATACAAGAACTCAGATGTGCTCCTGGTAACAACCTAACTTTGGAAGGTCTAGTTGGTAGACTTATTGCTTTTGAGTTGTCAAATTTTGATAATTTCACTACTCATAATATTGATGTTGCATTCAAATCTCAATTAGTTCTTTAAAAATCTAAGAAAGAAAAAGAAAGATGTGTGAGCAGTGACAATGACACTTATGATGATGATCTTGATGATCTTGAGGCACTTATGTCTTTAAGACTACCTAGAGGAAAAGGAAAATTCAAAGGTGAACTTCGTACAATCTATTTTTCATGTAACAAAGCTGGCCATATTGCAACAAGATGTCCTAATAGGAATGTCAAGGATGAAAGAAGAGAAAGCAATTATAAAGAAAAAAGGGATGAAAAAGATTACAGAAGGTATAAGGACTACAAGGATAAAGGTAAGAAATCTTTTTATATTGTTGAAGAATAAATTGACAGTGAATTTGATGATTGTGATGTAGAAGTTGTTTATGTTGCTATGAAAGATGATTCTGACGAAGATGAGAAAATTGCACTTATTTCATATGTGAGTATAAGTTTGAAACCTTAAATCATTACAAAGGTAGTAGTGTTAAGTTTGGTAATGATGCACCATGTCTTCTGAAGGGAAAAGGATCAATAATATTGACTAATAAGATCAAATGTAACAATACTTATTAGGTTGAAGGTCTTAACTATAATTTGTTGAGTGTTGTATAGATAAATAGTTCTGGTTACTGAGTTGAATTCCATCACAAAAAGGCTAAGATATTTGATGTCACTGGTGAACTGATTGGAAGTGGAGAACAAACAAGAGGTAATTTGTTCTATCTAGACCTATCTGATGAGACATGTTTGTTTTCACAATTTGAAGATGTATGGTTATCGCATAAGAGGTTGTGTCATGTGAACTTTGATAATTTGGTAAACATTAGTAAGATGAAAAGAGTAAGAGGGTTACCAAGATTGAATAAAAATGATAATGTGATGTATAAACAATGTCGATTGAGAAAAATGACAAAGTCTAGTTTCAAGAGCAAAACTTATAGTTCGGATGATATTTTGGAATTGGTTCATACTGACATTTGTGGATCTGCTGGAGTGCAAAGTTACTATGGTGATAAATATTTCATTATGTTTATTGATGATTACTCTAGAATGATGATTGTGATGTTTCTTAAAGATAAATATGATGCCTTTTAGTTGTTTAAGTGGTATTTAGCAAAGGTTGAGAAAGAAATAGGTAAGAGCTTGAAATGTCTGAGATTTGACAAAGGAGGAGAGTTCATATCTAATGGGATAAACATATTCTACAATGATAGAGAAATAAAGAGACAAATGTCTATGCCAAGGACACCTCCACAAAATGGTATAGCAGAAAGAAGAAATAGATCAATCATGGATTATGCTAGAACACTGATGATAGAGAAAAATGTTGCACAAAAGTACTGGAGAGAAGTTGTAAGTATAGTTGTCTATACCTTGAACCAAGTACAAGTCAAGAAAGGTACAAATGCTACAACTTTTGAGTTATGGCATGGTTATGCACCTAATGTGAAATACTTTAAAGTCTTTGGAAGTAAATGTTATATATTGAAGGACAATAGGAATGAAAATTTTGATGCTAAAAGTGATGAAGGCATATTCTTATTATATTCCACTAAGAGCAAAGCTTATAAGTGTTTGAATTCTAAAACTAACAAAGTTGTGGAAAGTGAAAATGTAGAGTTGATGAATATGCAGAAAAGAATGAAATTGAATGCAAGTAGGAACCTGAAGATTACAAATCATTTGTATACATTAAAGAAGGAGAGGCCAACAATTTATTTGGAACAGAGAACAAAATTGTCGAGCAACAACAAAACATGTCAAGTCACAACAAGAAGATGTTGAGGAACATGAGGTAACTATCGAGCAATCAAAAGAGGAAGTAGAGATACAAAATGAACCTGAAAAAAATTTACAAGATGAACCTAAAGATCAACAATAAGAAGAAAGGAGACCAAAGCCTACATTAGCACAATATGTAAGAAGACATCATAAGCCAGATCAAATCATTGGAGCTAAAGAATTTGGGGTCATGTCAAGAAGTTCAAAAACCAAACATGCTTATTATGTGAGTTTGAGCCTAAATCGGTGAAATATGCTTTAGAGAATGAAGATTGGATTCAAGCCATGAATGAGGAATTGAGTAGATAGAAAAGAATGAAACCTGGACACTAGTACCTAGACCACATGATAAGAATGTTATTGGAACAAAGTGAGTGTTTAGAAATAATCTAAATAAACATCGAGAAGTCACAAGGAACAAGGCTAGATTGGGATGAAAAGGGTATGCTCAGGAAGAAGACATTGACTATGGGGAGACATTTGCCCCATTTGAAATATTGGAAGGAGTTAGGACTCTACTTGCATATGCACCTTGCAAAGGATTCAAAGTGTATCAAATGGATATCAAATTTACAATTCTGAATGGAATACTAGAAGAATAAGTATACATTGAACAACCAGAAGGATTTGTAGATCCAAGCAAGAAGAACATGGTTTTTAAGTTACCCAAAGCACTGTATGGATTGAAACAAGCCCCTAGAGCATGGTATGAGAGATTGCATAATTACTTGTTTAAGATTGGATTTGCAAGAGCAAATGATAACAACAATATGTACTTGAAGACTGAAAAAGGTAAAAGGGATATTGTTAGCTAAAATATTTGTTGATGATATCATATTTGGAGGACAAGATGAACTATGTCAAATATTTGCAAATGAGATGTGAATTGCATTTGAGATGTCTATGTTTGGAGAGATCAATTTTTTGGTTGGTTTGCAAGTTTATTAGATGAAGAAAGGTATCTATATTACTCAATAAAAATATATCAAGGAGATATTAAAAACCTTTGGCATGGAGCACTCTAGACCAGTAAGTACACCCATGGCTACTGGACATAAACTATCAAAGAATGATGATACAAATGAAGTGAATCAAACCTTTTATAACTCAATGATTAGAAAGCTACAATATGTTGTTCACAACAGACCAGATATTGCATTAGCAATTGGGACTGTTGCAATATTTTCTTCCAATCCTAAGGAGAATCACATGATGGAAGTGAAAAGATACTGAGATATCTTGAAGTAACAAAGGATTATGGATTATACTACAAGAAAAATGACAAGTTTGAACTAAAAGTTTATACTGATGCAGATTGGGTAGGAAATGTGGATGATAGAAAGAGTACAAGTAGTGGTTCACTCTTTCTAGGAAAGATATTAGTCTCATGGATAAGCAAGAAACATATTTGCATTTCTCAATCTTCAACAGAAGCTGAATATGTAGCAGCAACAGTTAATTGTTCAAACATAGTGTGGAGCAATTGTTCAAAGGTATCAAGGAAGAAATCACTAAGCCCATTGTTATTTTCTATGATAACACAAGTGCTATCAATATATGAAAGAAATTTGTGATTCACTAAGACTAAGCATATTGCTATCAAGTATCATTACTTGAGAGAGCTAGTTCAAGACAAGGAAGTGAGATTGGAGTATGTGAATTAAAAGGAATAGTTAGTAGATATATTCACTAAAGCTTTACCTAAGGATGCTCATGAGTATCTAAGAGGTAAATTAGGGGTGATTCCTCTAACTGAGGCTACCTAAATCAAGTAAGAGCATTGCATCAAATGCATTAATCAGAATATCTAATAAATTGATGCAAGGAGGTCACACTTTAGGAGTAGCCTAAATCTATGAAGAATAAAGCACAAGATGTTGATCAGTCATAAGAAAGATGACACAAAGATATATCTACATGGTAAAGATGAATGAGAAGATGGAAGCATCTTTGACATTGTTGTCAAAGAGGAAGAGATTCAGAAAGAGTTACCATAAGCAAATGAGGGAGAGATTTAGTAACTTGAGGAAAAAGATTTTGATGGAGTTACCATGAATAGTTAAGGGAGAGATTCACAAGATGAAACATTCAGTAAAATGGATGCATAGACAAAGAGGGATAAATCTATCCAAGAGGGAGCTGATATTTGGATGAGAATCTGAATGAAGATAAGGATATTAATGAAGATTAGTATACATAGAGAGTTTACATAAGTTGCTTTGTTACATACTTTTTGGATTGTATGGTATCTATGCAAATGGTTAAGCATATAATATTATATGGTGTTTCCATCAATGTCAAAGAGGGAGATTGTTGGAAACTACAATTGAAACAATTGTGATATTGTCATTGATGTCAAACCTTAATAGATGAGACAATTGCTATCTAGTAAAGTACCATATCTTTTGATTGATGAAGAAGATTTGAAAAGAGGAGATAACAAGAAGACCTAGTGAAAGGTTGAGTTATGAGAAAATACACTAGGTACTTGATTAGTTGGTGTTGGCAATTTGGCTGAGTTGGTTACATTGATGTTGTCATTATGGAAACATATGATCTACATGAAGATCGCACAGGTCAGAGAGCTAGTATGTCATAGCACAATGCGAAATTGTCTAAGTATGAGACATTGTGTTTTTACTAGTGAACCTGAAGATAGTTTTTGTTTGCGATGTCGACTGGAGTAAGTTTAGTGCTTGCGCACTTGAACATAGACTCTATGGTGACTATTGAAGACTCATCTCAAAGTGCAAGTTAGTACGACATGTATGGAAGAAGTTATGACAGTTTTACTAAAGACAGTGTCAAGCCGACAGGATAGAATATGAAGATAGAATTGATAAAGAGTTAAGGGATTATTTTGTTTATCAAAATAATGACTTAAAAATATAAAGGGAAAACATCCTAGATGTTAACCCTTGGATAAAGTTATTTTGTAATATGATAGCCGACTGGAAAGTTATTAATCTTAATAACTTGTATAAATGTAATTGTAAATTGTAAGAGAGATATCATCAAGAAGTGATATGATGCGAGATATATGATGTAAATGTAATAGTGATAGTGAAAGAGTAGAGAAGAGATATTGATGCAAGCCATATAAGGTTATGTACCTTAACCTACTTTTGTAATCAGTGAATATTGTATATTACTTGTTTGGGTAGTGGGCTCATCTGGTAATCACATTTTGTACTGCCAACTCCTAATAGGGTTGAGGCTTTTAACAAGGCCTATAGTCCCTTAATCAGGACTGAGACACTATATGCTTGTAATAGACTCCTAACAGGGTCAACATCCTTAATAGAGTACTTTTGATTAGTGGATCTTTGTGGGTACCATCCCCACCAGGGTTTCTTCAAGAACAAATAATGTGTTATGAGTTCTTTAGTTTTATTTCTATGCATGTTGTTTAGCTTCTTATGTTATGCATGTGTAAAGATAATCTATTATATCCATAATTGGGCAAAAGATAAAGTTTATAGAATACTGATTCACCCCCCCTCTCAGTATTCCCTATTTCTAACAGTTGGCACATTGGAAAGGTAATGAGTTGTTTATCTATTACACTAAGTAAAGAAGACACTTAATTTGAAACATAGAATAGATGAGGAAAGAAAGCATGCAAGCATAGGCTTGACCGAGAAAAAGAGAAAAAAATGAAGAAGTAATTACTGAGTATCAAAGAATTAACTGACTAAAGACATCAATTAACCAGAAGAATAGTTTTAGAGATGACTGGGTTATCCAGTGATGATCGAGTAGAAGAACACAGTGATGACTGAGCATTAGTATTTTAAATTTTATGAAGGAATTGAGATTGGCAGCCGACATAGTTGAATTCTTGGAATATGTAAAATGTGTTGAAGATAAGGATGAATGACCTAAAGTATTTAATGCATGGTAAACCATTTTCTTGTGGATTCAAAGAGAATTTTTGAGAAGTATCTATAAGGATAAGGAGGAGAATGAAATGTTTGAAGGATTCGATGAATCTGACCTAAACCTAATATCGATGAAGATGATTAAGTGGTAAAAGATTAATCTACCTAATCAATGAGGTATAAGGATAACCTAATTATAGGTTATGTTGTGAGAGGTTCATTCAGTTGATTGGAAAACCTAAGAAGAAGGTTGAGAAGAGTTGTGAAGATCTGAGAAGATTTGTGAAGTGGTTGCTTGAAGGGATTTCCAAGCAGATCAGTGATGCAAATGAAAATGAAGGTCAGTCAGTGGATAAGCATATGAACTACATTGGATCTATATTTGCAAAGTGAGTTGTATGTTTTAGATCAAAACCTACTGTTACTTTCTAACTATTGTATTAGTCAAAATCCTTTAATCAAGGTTTCTCTAACAGTTATTTGTAAATACTTTAATCAAGGTGACATTCTAATGGGATGTTCGTAATCCCTCTAACAAGGCCACTCCTAACAGGGTGATTAAATCCTTTAATAGGGTCACACCTAACGATGTTTATTCTAACCTTTAACATGATTGGCTCCTCACAGAGCTCACTTTAGAAGAGTGAAAATTTGGTAGCATGTTACTAGTAGTTTTTCCCAAATTGGGTTTCCATGTTAAATCATGGTGTCATACTTGTGTGAATTTTATTTGATGTGTTTTACAGTTAATAATTTTATATTCTACAAGTTGATTACTTTTGGATAGTGGACTATAAGTTTATGTTACTAGTTATATTCTATAGAGGCTAAGTGGATAATTGAATAGATCTAAGTTGGTTCAAGTGTTGAAAAGTTGAATTAGTATATCTAGACCTGAGGATAAATGACTCACCTCCCTCTCGGTTATTATAAAATCATTCTAACAAAAATTTGATTTTGAGTGATGTGTCAAATAATTTTAGATCATGTCATGCCCCAATGTACCCTCGTGACAGCAAGTGGATTTATGCCCCCTCAATAAATTAAGCAAAAATGTGCCAGATGAGCATTAATTTTTTGCAAATGTTAAATGGTGTATGCATTAATGATATGATTCCAATAAGAATTCACTTCTATATTTTTGTATTTTCCATACAAATTTATGATTAATTATGTATGCAAGACCTGTGATGATATGTATGAGTACCTTTTAGGACTATCTCAATTAGTTAGAAGAAAATTAGTTAGAAGAATGAATTAGGAGAGAAATTATAAGAATTGAACTTATGTTATCAATGTGAATGATGTACTGAGTCGGTGCCCAATATTTTAACCATTTTCATCACCGCGCCTTATTAACAAGAAAGAGAGCTGCATACACCCATATATTGACCATCTAGATACCACTACTATCTCTGATGAAGTAAGCAAAAAAAATAAGGAATGTTGGGCTCTAATCTAGGTTCTTGTGCTTAGAGGTGAAGCATATGCTGCCTACAATCCTATATTGTTGTAATACTCTGCAATTGATATTTGATGGTTTAAATGGATAAAAAGAGGTGTATGTGTAGTTTTTTTCCAAAATGTAATATAACAAATATGTAAGATATGAAAATGTTATGTGGTATGAATAGATAGGATTGGGGAAGGTAAGAGTTTCTTTTTAACCCCAAATTCCCAAAGGAAAGATCTAAATTGATTAACCACAAGAAAATGGTCAATGCATAAATGAATCAATCGATGAAGAATATGAAGAAAAAGGAAAAAATTACATTCTGTTGTGGAAGAGAGTATTAAAATCTTAATTGAATTGAAGACAAATACTAACCTCAAAGTATAGAAGATCTGAAAAATGCTATTTTTTGGTGTCTGTATTGAGTTTCTGGAAATTCTGCAACCAGATCTGGGACATGAAAACAGGGATAGAGAAAACCTAGAAATGTTTTCCTTTTCTAATAAAGGTCAACCTTGACCCAAATAAAGGTCAACCTTAACCCCTTTAGCTTGACCTTGACCTGCGTTGCTCTGACGAGAATTATGTTCGCGGATCTCGAAAGTTTGCTGAAAAGGGTGTCTGAATCTGCTCTGTAATTCGTTGTTCCGTACCTTCCTACAAGGAAAATAGTTTTGTTATTTGGATGAGGGTTTTTCCTTGGTCAAAACCTGATTTTGGAATAAACCTTGAAATTAAATTTAAATTGAAGTAATAAACAAAGTAAATGGAACAATTCACCTTGCTTATGTTGAAAACTCTTGTGGAGGATTTGAATCCTTGGATCCACAAGTATGGATGCTCCAAATGAATGTAGAATTGGATGTAAGATGTCTCAAATCAATTGTCTTTAGATCTTCAACACCAATCTTGAATGGATCTTGGAATAGGAAGAAGCTTGAATAGATGTGGATGGAGAAATCTTCAACAAAAGGGCTCCATAGAGATTGAATCATTCAATGGCTACCAATGGATCTCCTTGATGAATTAAATCTTGAATGCTTGAATATGGATGAATGCTTGAATGTTTTCCTTCACCTTATTTCTTGCTTCTTGATTGCTTGATTTCACTTTTTATTGCTTGCTTGATTGAGAGATTGGGTGATTTATTGAAATGAGAGGAGAAGGCTTCCTTTTATACTAGTCTAGGGCATAAACTTCTAGAGAGGCCAACATAGGAGAATTAAATTCCCATTAAGCCTAAACCCCTAGGAGTGGACCTAAATTAAATATCATTTAAGAGTTTACCATTTTGAAGTCCAAAATAGCCGACCCGGAAGTGGAAAAATAAATCTTTGTGAAACCCGACATTCGAAAACCTTCGGATTTTGAAATTTGGATGCTGGGTCAGGGTCGAGGTCGACCTTGACCTAGAAGGTCGACCTTGATCCTGAGGTCAAGAACCTCAAATTATCAAAGCAAGTTGCCAAGATTAGGTAGGAAGGAAGTGGAAAATGGGGCAGAACAAGGGAAAAAGCCAAATCCAAGTCAAAGACCCATTAAAGGCATTCGACATGACCCCAAACCACTTACTCAGAGGGATAAACTAGTCCTAAATAGAAGTGCTTCCATTTTATGATGATACATTTAGCCCCCACTTTAGAAAGAGTATGGACTCGATGCAAACTCTTAGTAAAGGAGATCACAAAGAAAAAGACAATCTTATTGAAATCAAAGGGACAAAGGAATCCTCAAGCCCAAGGAAATTGAGTCTTGATCAACTCCAAGATTAAAATAAGAGAGACATCTCTAGAAAAAAGAGAGAAGAGGGTGTGATTACCTCGCCCAATGAGAACTTATGTCCCATTGTGAACCACACAAGGAAACATCGCAATTGGAAAGATGGAGTTGAACTGCCTAGTGAATGTGGCTATTCACTAGTCAATCCATCAAGAATTCACCCTTAGGAATATTCTATTCCAAAAGAGTAAAGCCAAAACAAGAGAGACCCAATCTTAAGGACACCTCTGACCTTAAGGGATCAAGAGATCCTATAAGGTAAAAATCCATGCTTTAAGGATTAGTCACTAATCCATAAAGGGAGAAAAGGCTTTGAAAAATATATTGAAAGTGCGTGTGTGCAAAAATTGAGTAGAGCGTATGCCCCCATGTTAAAGCCATTGCTAACACTTTAGCAGGAGAAATGACTTGAATGAAAACATAAACAACTCCACTAATTGTGTTTCCACTATGACATGCCCCCAAGCAAAGACAAATCAAGGGAAATACCACATAAACATACAGAGAACACATAAGGGATCTACGTGTTGTGGGGTCAGTATGATAATAAGATAATATTGATACATGATATTATTGCAAATGAATTGAAATTATTCCCCAAGGAAAGTAGAACTACAATCACAATGGAGGAAAAGAAAACATAAGAGTTACAAAGAAGAGTCTTTTCGGACCACAACATGGAGACGAAAAAGAATCAGTGCTACCAAGTCACAAATCCAAGAGGACTACACAAGGAAAACATTTACGAACAATAGCATAGGTACAACATAACATGAAAACAACATATAGAAGAATAGAGATACATATAGAGGAATAGTAAACAGGTTTGATTCCTTTAAACAAAGTAACAAGGGTCGTATAAAAGAATCTAACAAACATTTAGCAAACACATTACGAGAGAAGCACAATACAATAGGCAAACACACAAAGAGCTACCATGAAGGACAAGCCAATCAAGCACATCACCTACCCTCCCCATCTCATTCTATATCATTTAGGGAAGGTGGGAAACTCACAAGAGGGACTATATCCAACGCAGTAGGAATAATAGCTAGTTCCAAACAAGGATCCTCTTGAGAATCATGATGTTCAATACTAGGTGTAATTATCAATTGTGCTAAAAGAATATTAGGTAAATCAATATCAATGTCAATAGTCTCATATTCATCATTAGCATCATTAGTATCATCAAGAGTATCTTGCTCATCAAGATTAATCAAAATAGAATCTACGATATGAATAGAATCATCTTAATCATTCATGTTAACATCATTATTAACATTAAATTCTTCTAACACATCAAGCATAGGCTGGTCAAAAGAAGGTAAAGAACTTTGAAGAACAGAGGCACGAGCCTTAGCTTGAGCCCGATGCTTCTTACGATGTTCATTGGCAAATCAATTATGCTTTGTCTTGTTTTAAATATGTTGAGAGCTAGGAGGAACAACCACCGGTTCCTTCACAGGTTCTATACGAGGATTAGTAGGATTCTTAGTAGGCTAAAAAGCAATACTAGAAGCTTGATTAACATAACTAGAAGCCATGGATAAAGGAGGTATGGAAGGCATAGGAAAAAGACCCAGGTTAAGATCCATCAGAGGCATGCTTAACTCAACAATCTTGCGATGTTTATAGGCTTGATATGAGTGAAAAAGGTTATCAGTTCGAGAAGGACATGAATTAGGTAATGAAGGCCAAAAGAAGTCAAGGGTAGCACAATCCGTGGGCCTAGAAGGTTGATATAAACTATGATTAATCATCTTCACTTCTTCATCATGAATGAATTTAATACATTTATGGATAGGAGGAGCAATAGCATGCATGCAATTCAACCAAGGCAAACCAAGCTTAACTTGAAACTGATCAGAAGTAGGAACAACAACGAAGGTAGTGTCCACAATTTCACCACAAAGTTCAATAGGCAAGTTAATAGAGCCAAATGATAGATAGAGAAAACCATTACAAGTTTAGATCCACACATCAAATGTATCATAAGAATCACATTGTAAGTTCTTTATAAAAATATTTTCTTCAGTTATAACATTGACTAAGGATGTAGGATCAAGAAGAAAACCATGTGTAAGTATCTTAGAAATACTAGCATAAATGTAGAGGGGACCATTAGGAGCTTTAATAGTCTCATAATCATCAAAGATAATCAAGAGCTCCCTAGGTCTTTTATTCTTAGGTTGTTTTCGATGTTTAGGTTGAGATTTTGGTTTAGGCTTAGGTTGAGGTGGAACTTGAAGTTGAGGTTGAGATTGAGGCTGGGGTGGAGATACAGGTTGAGACAAAACAACATGCTCTACATAGTTAACAATATGATTAAGATCATCCATCTTTGAATCATAAACAATATCCACAGAAGATGGTTAGACAATGGTATTAGTATCATGTGTAGGCAAAGGATTTGTATAGATTTGGAGATTTTGATTAGGAGGAGAGATAGATTTGTTCTCACTACCATCAAAATTATCAACAGATAAAGCATTAGAATCAATTAAGTCTTGAACCTTATGTTTTAAAGAATAACACTTCTCAGTATCATGGCCATTTTGAAGATGGTATTGACAAAAGGCTTTAGAATCAAAAGATTTGGATGCCATCATAATAGGTAAAAGAGGTCAAATAGGAGGTAAAGTAATCATATTAGCAGTCAACAATTTACTCATAATAGAATGCAAAGATTTAGAAAGGGAAGTATATGTACGATTCAGATGAAAAGCAGTGGATGCAGAAGTGGCATTGTTGGATGCAACAACAACTTGATCAGCAATTGCATTTTCTTGTTTATTTATCTTGACATAGTTGTTAGGTTTTTGAAACTTGTTGGGATTAGGAGCAGCATCACTCTTATCAACTAGAATAGGAGCCATTGGAGTGTTTCTCTCAAATTGACTCACTTGTAATTGATAATGATTAAGCACTGCACAAAGTTGTTGAAAAGAAGTAAATTCAGTAAGCAGAATCTTATCTCTAATATCATTTTGTAAATTAGAAATAAACATGCAATGAATATCAATATCAGGAATGGGATAAGAAATTTAGCATACAAATGCTTAAATCCACCAATAAATTCAATCAATTTTTCTTTAGTATTTTTTTTACAATGCATCAAATTAGTTAAGGACACTTACGGATCAATGTTATTTTTGAACTCTTGGATAAAAGAATTAGCAAGTTTTGGAAAAGATTCAATATAATAAGGAGGCAAGGAACACCATTGCAAGGCCTTATCACGGAAAGTTCTAGCAAAAAACTTGGCTAAAATCCTATGGTTATGAGAATATTCACTACAAAGGATTTGAAATGTTTTAACATGAGTGACAGGGTCTCCCTTACCATTGTAATTCTAAAGATGAGGCATATCGGCTTGCTGAGGAACAGGAGCACGAATAATGTCTAGAGATAAAGGACTACCCATGTCACATGTAGGAATACTAAACTTGGATTGAGTTAAAGATGCAAGTTGTTGTTGTAAAGAGGACACAGTTTGAGCTAGACTAATGATTTTGGAATCATTAGAAGAAACAAGAGGCATAGAAACATTACAAACACTAGGAAAAGTGTAGGAAGTAACAGGAATGGAAGACACAACTAGTGGAACACTTAGAACCATAGTTGGAAGAGGATTGGAATAGGTAAAAGGAACACTATGATAAGAAGGTTGTGAGGTAGGTAGAGACATCGATGGAACACTTATAGGAAGAGAGGGAACTGATGTAGTCACTAAAGGAGGAGTATTAGGAATGCTAGGTAAAGGAATGGAAGAAGGTTCCACACTAGTGATAGGAGGAGTGAATCCCAATTCTTGAGCTTCTTGAGCTAAAGGTTTGACATTTAAATACACAAGATGGGTGATATCACGCAAGAGATTAACACCTTGATCACTATCATGAAGGACTTTCTTAAGAGCCTCTATAGCTTGAATAAAATATTGATTATGGTTTTCTTGAATAAGCCAATTTCCCATTTTATCAAGTTCAGTTGAAATTTTTTGGCCTTGTTCAGGAGGAATTCTTAAAGCATCATCCTCATCATGAGATGAATGAGAACAATTATGCTCCATAGTAGGATTGGAATCATGAGTAATCAAATTGTCATCCGGGATCCTAAGGAGAGTAGAGGAAGACTCAGGTTCAAAGAAACCCATAAGTCTACGACTTCTTCTAATTGGAATATTATAAGTAGGACTAGAGGTAGTAAATCTCATATACCAATGCAATGCAAATGAACTAAACTAGGAAAACACAAAGCATGAAAAAATAAATGTTTTTATTTTTATTTTTTCTTTATATAATTTTTTTGTTTTATTTTTGAAATGTAAATACAAGCACATGCAACACCATAAAAGAAAGATTTGTCTATCGCGGATTCACCAAAATGTAAATGGATAAAAAGAGGTGTGTGTAGTATTCGCCAAAATGTAATTTAACAAATATGTAAGATATGAAAATGTAATGTGGTATGAATAGATAGGATTGGGGAAGGTAAGATCTTCTTTTTAACTCCAAATTCCCAAAGGAAAGATCCAAATTGATTAACCATAAGAAAATGGTCAATGCATAAATGAATCAATCGATGAAGAATATGAAGAAAGAGGAAACCTTACATTCTATTATGGAAGAGAGTATTAAAATATTAATTGAATTGAAGACAAATACTAAGCTCAAAGTATAGCGAATCTAGAAAATGTTGTTTTTTGGTGCCTCTATTGAGTTTCTGGAAATTCTGCAACCAAATTTGGGACAGGAAAATAGAGATAGAGAAAACCCAGAAATATTTTCCTTTTCTAAGAAAGGTCAACCTTGACATGTGCTGCTCCGATGGAAATTTTGTTCACGGATCCTAAAATTTTTCCGAAAAGGGTGTTCGAATCTACTTTGTAATTTAGTGTTCTATACTTGTTCCTACAAGAAAAATGGTTTTGTTGTTTGGATGAGGGGTTTGCCTTGGTCAAACCCTAGTTTTGGAATTAACCTTGAAATTGTAGTAATAAACAAAGTAAATGGAACAATTCACCTTGCTTATGTTGAAAACCCTTGTGGAGGATTTGAATCCTTGGATCCACAAGTATGGATGCTCCAAATGAATGTAGAGTTGGATGTAAGATGTCTCAAATCAAGTGTCTTTAGATTTTCAATACCAATCTTGAATGGATCTTGGAATAGGAAGAAGCTTGAATGGATATGGATGGATAAATCTTCAACAAGAGGGATCCATAGAGATTGAATCCTTCAATGGCTACCAATGGATCTCCTTGATGAATTGAATCTTGAATGCTTGAATGCTTGAATATGGATGAATTCTTGAATGCTTTTTTTCTCCTTCTTGCTTGCTTCTTGATTGCTTGATTTTGATTGTTATTTCTTGCTTGATTGAGAGATTGGGTGATTTATTGAAATGAGAGGAGAAGGGTTCCTTTTATATACCAATCTAGGGCACAAACTTCTAGAGAGGCCAACATAGGATAATTAAATTCTCATTAAGCCTATACCCCTAGGAGTGGACCTAAATTAAATATCATTTAAGAGTTTACCATTTTAAAGCCTGAAATAGCCGACCCGAAAGCGGGAGAATAAATCTTTCCAAAACCCGACATCTGGAAACCTTCAGATTTTGAAATTGGACCCTAGGGTAGGGTCGAGGTCGACCTTGACCCAGAAGGTCGACCTTGACTGTGAGGTCAAGAACCTAAAATTCTCAGAGCAGGTTGCCAAGATTAGGTAGGAAGAAAGTAGAAATGGGGCAGAACGGGGGAAAAGCTAGATCCAAGTCAAAGACCCATTAAAGGCATTCGACATGACTCCAAACCACTTACTTAGAGGGCTAAACTAGTCCTAAATGGAAGTGCTTCCATTTTCTGATGATACAGATGGATAGATGAAGGTTCTTATCATAGACAACCTAGGCACACTTTCCTTAGAACTTCATTGCAATATTCCACAAATAACAAACAAAGAAAAACAAGATTACGATCCATCATGGCTACTTTTGCCAATTAGTGGTTTCCTTGAAGAGCTTAAGAATGCAATTATGAAAGATAAGTTGATAATGGATTGACTTGACTAACTTTGTCAATACCCTTACTGGTTATTGATAGGATTGATTTCAATGTTTGATTAGATGTGGATGTCTGGTTTTAGGAATGGACTACCCATAAATGACTAATCTATCTCATTTCAAGTGTATCCATCATTGTATAAGATAATTGAATGGTTGATTGATTTGGTTTGATCAAAAGCTAATAGATTTGGATTTTTGATGAAGATGTGTCTCATTAGTCCATTACTAATTTATGGAGCTCATTACTTTGTTTAAGTTTCTTGTTGTGATAGAGATGATTTTATTGCAATATTTTGACATGTGTCAATTTTTTTGATTGATTTCTTTAGGACATTTTCTGATGTTTTTGGTCCATCAAAGGTTTCATATGTTTGGAGTCAAGGTATGTGCGGTGTATCACATATAGGAAGTCCCTTATCACAAACATCACTAACATTATTTCCTTAAATGATTTTTGTGTTTTTTTATTTTTATTTTGGATTATTTTAGGATCATATATGATCATTTTGATCATTTTTTAAGGACATTTTAGTCTTTTATGGATTTTCTCATGACATTAAAATTTTCTTGACCAAGATTTATTGAATTGCCCCCAGTGTCTAGCAAGGCAAGGAAATTATGGTTCAATAGATGGACTAGTAGATGGATGTGTTGGTTCTTGAAAAGATTTTACACTCCATGAGATACCAATATACCTAAGACTTATTTTGGGAATGGTTAGTTCTAAATATGGAAAATTTGTAGGTAACTAGACCAACTATAGGGACAAGACTTCCCTCTTCACTTCTGGCTCTACAAAACCAAGGTGGGTATACCTGATCCAATAGATATAACTCAGTTCTTGACTTGATACTGGATCTAACAACAGATATCAGTGAGAAAGCACTAAATAACAACCTATTATTCATTGACTCTTCATCACTGGGTAGGATAATTACTTCTTCAAGAAAATAAAATTAAAGACTAGTTTTGATTATTATATTTATGATTGTAATGATCTCAATCATTCCTAATAAAGATGCACTCATATAGACCAGTGCCTTATCCATTGGGCATATATCACCAAAATATAGAGAAAACACAAAGATCCTAGAAGAACTCAGTTCATGAACATAAATACAAATATCTTAACTCTTTCCTACTTATAAGTAATCCTTATGCAAATCAAATGAACATGTATTTCACTTAGAGCAATATTTAATCCAACCCTAGATCAGAACTCAAAATAAAACACATACACAAGTCTCTAATAAACTCATAAATTCACAAATTTGACATAGAGGAGAGATAAAGACCTGAAATTTGTATTAAGCATAATGAAATTTGATCATTTGTATATAATATATCTTGAGAAACAAGCCTGCAAATAATGGTAGCAGCCTGTACTTTCTTCTATTACTTATAAAATGATACAAACTATTACAATCCTCGACTGAGGGCTAGGGTTTCAAAATTTCTATTATGTAGACTCCTAAACTCTCAATGCCTAATATGATCATGGAAAATCCTTTTATAGAGAAGGAAATGCAACAAGCTATCAATCATATTAGGGTTTGCAAAAATTTACCCTAGAATTGACAACAACCCCATTGGGTTTACAATAAATGAATCAATCAAATTTTAGACTGACATTTTATAGGCGAGCCACCTATCTTCAAGTCTCTCCTTGATCTCTTCAAACAAATCTGATTACCTTTCCTCACGACCCATCCTGTAATAAATATTTCCTACATCTTACCTACTTATGGACTATGAGTCACAACTTTTTGATCACCTCAAGAAGTAGATGGAGCATCTAAATTTTCAACATGGGGTATGTAATGATATCTCCATTTATTGAATATTTCCTCACTTGGGAACACAAAATTGACAATCTCAGCCTTCTTACCAAACAACTGCTCCCATTTGCCTTCCATTTGCTTGACCTCCTGTTGAATAAAATCAAACTTTGATTTGGCAATCATTAATAACTTGATGGTGTGGATGAAGGAAGGAGTGTTTTCCAAAACACTTGTCATTCTTGCTATAAAAATTTCATCCATCTCCTCTCTCCATTTGTACAATTCTTTCAATTCACCACTGTCCTTGAAAACACTTGGCACTAACTCATAGTTTAAATGTGTTAACTCTTTCCTTAACACATTGGATTTCCTTTTAAAATCATCCAAAATTATATTATATTCTACAAGCTTCTTTACAGACTGATGCACTGGCTTGATTAATGGGTCGGGATCAACTTGGCCTTTAAATAGCCAATGAAATAATCTTATATTTGGGGATCTCTCAACCAACTTATTCAAAATTGGTCCCAAATCATCTTTAACACTATCTAAAGATGCAAGAAAAATTTGCAATCTTTTATCATGATCAAACAAAATAGAAGGGTTCAGATCATGAGCAAATGCATTATTGCCTCTGTGATTTTCTCTTCATACTTTTGATTCACAATGGATTTGGCCTTCATATGCTCATCCTTTTATTTCTCAAGCTCTACCCTAATTTCTCTCAATTTATTTGTTTCCTCAAGCAATTGTTGCTTTTCCCAACTAATTCTTGCATCTATGTTCATTTTTGGGAAAGGTGATGGTGGAAACTCAACAGTGGGACTAGAAGAAGAGGCCATTGTAGGCTTATCAAGAACCATCAACTGAGGTGATTTGTGATCTTGTGGTCTTGACAATTGTGCAATTAGTTTTTCCTTTCGGATCACCTCTATCTTCAACTCATTATAAGATTTAAGGATAATCTCAAATTTAATCCTTAATTCCTCTTTTTCTTGAGCATCCTTCTTTGCTACCTTCACATTAAACTTGACTATCTCCAAGATTATATTTGAGGCTTCAACACCTGAAGTCTCACCAACTCTTTGCACTAACATGTTTCCAACATATTCTAAAGAAAGTGCCTCCTTTCTCTCTTTATTTTCTTCCCTCTTAAGGGACCACATAACTGGGGCAGCATGATCATCAGAGAAGGCCACACCCCTAGCAGCTTGTTGTGCCTGCTCAGCAGTAGAGAGAATGGTGACTTTACTCTTTCTAACTGAATCAAAAACAATTGCATCAGCAATATCCCATTCAAGGAGAATCAACACTCCTGCGGTATGAATCATGGCTTTGCCTTCTTCTGGGGTTATCTTCTCAAAACTCTTCATCATTTCCCCCTTTGTTTCATTCTCAATCTCAGTTGTATCCCTATCATGGAACTCTTCCTTCTTCTTCTCATAGATTTCCTTGTATTGATTAATTTTCATCCTCCATAAAAATTGAAGGAATTCCCTAGTCTTAACAAAATTGTCATCTGAAATAAAATAATCACTAGATTGTTTCAAAACCAAGTCTAATTCCTTACCCTCAAATTACGTTGTTGTAAGATCCATGTCTATTAGTTTGGGTGCCTCTGGCATCCCTTATTTCATCTCATCATTTGAAACAAAAATAATTCCCTCATTTCTTAACTATACCAGTTGCTGAGCAACTCCATGTTCATCCAATTGCAATGGGGATTGGGAAGGAGAATATATTTCTTGCTTTGGTTGAGATTCCTCCTATCTTTGCCTCTTTGGAGAGGGATCCTCAACTATTAGGCCACTCATAGGTCTCTTCCCCTTGGAGGAGGATGGGAGACTCTTATCCTTTTGTTGAGATGGGATAAGGACATTGTATCCCTTTCTCTCATGTATCGTATATATCCCCTTAGGGGTCAGCTTTGTATACCCTGGTTGGCTCAAAATTCTTCTTGCTCTATCAGGATCTGTTTTACTCACTGCAACCCTCTTTTCATTTGATGCTTGCATAATTCCTTCAAAGTGTTGTATAAGGGAATCTACCTTTCTTGCCCATGGCTGAAAAGCTTTCAATGGGTTATACTCTTTGTCAAAATTTATGATGAAATCTATAGTTTTCTTGTACATTATCCATTTCTCTTTTTTGATCTCTTGAGCTTGAAGATCAAACTCATTCTTGATTATATCCTCTGGGAAATTAAATTGGTGCTCCATAATAGCACACCTTATCTTTTCTCTAAACATCCCAGAAATGAAACCATCGTTATATGCACACCTTACCACTGTTGTAGCCATTCTATAGGGTTGTAAAACCTAATTTAAGTGCACCCATCCCTTTTTGATAATAATATATTGGTGGGCTATTGTAATATCTGGGAACAAGGTTCCCCTTCCTCTGTTTGTCAAAGCTACCTCTTGCAAGTCACCTATCTGCCTCAAAATTTCAGCATACCCCAATTTTCAAGGGACTTGGTAGGGAAAAACATAAGGTTCCTTTCTGCAACCATAAACCCTGAATACTATGGAAATCGGGTACAAGATTATATCACAAAAATTGTGCACTATGGTGATGTCCTTAAAATTCTCTTTTGGCCTTATTAGCCTTAACAATTCCATGGGGACTCTTGGATTTTTGAAAAATAATAGGAACCTAAGCCTTGAAGAAAAATTTCTATCAAAAATGAGATAACTGGCATCAGTCCTATCCCATGATAGATTTGTAGTCCATAGCTAGACTGGTAACACCTCTCCATTCTTCTCCCTGACAATATCCAATGTCCTACTGAAGAAATCCACACCCTTGTATAAAAATATGTGCATCAACATAGAATACCATCCAAAAGGCCTGCCTACCTTCATATTTTTTATCCCCATTAATCCTTCATGGATTAGGTCTACAAGGTAAGGGGCAAAATAAAAAATCAATGCCAAGTGGGGATGTAGGGACTGTACTATCATAAACATGTATGGGATAGGCATGTGTGTAGCCTCATCTTCTCCAAAAATCAAAGTCAAGGACTTGTAAACATATTGTGCTCTTAAAATAAAAAGGTCTAGCCTAAAAGGCTCAGGTGTGCTTGGACTAACCATACACATGGCACCAATCTGGCTAAAGAAATCTCTTAAAGGGCTTCACCTTAGATAGTCTCTCCGTGCCTCATAAATTTTGTTAAATTCTTTAAAATCAATATTTTCAAGTTCAAAAAAGGGATCATTTAATGAGAAGACTTGTCTGATTTCATCCTCTGTGATGCTCACCAAATATTTTCCATTAATATCTTTGACACATCTGGTCACAGGGTCATAACATCTAGCTATCTATATGAGAAGGTCGACATCCATAAAAGCTCTAGGAACAATGAGCCTCCCTATGTCGAATTGCCATATATTACTAAGAGGAGCACATGCATTTCTTTGGGAATATGTAGCTCTGAATAAGACCAAACCATTGTAGTCTTTCCCTACCTTTGCATCCCTCATCCATAACCCTCTGTCATACAATCCTTGATCGACAAAATCCCTAGGGTTTTTGGGAACTAATTATTTTATCTTAGATGTCCCATTCTTTGAGTGTGGGAGTAACTGCAGTAAATCTTCAAAAAAAACCCTATCCTTATATTTTGTCTTCCTTGAGAGCTTTCTTTTGGGTGGCATTTTAACTAGGGTTTTTTAGAAAAGTATACAGATACCAAATAAAAATCACCCAAATGAAACCAGATACCAATGACAAATAATACTTCAATCACCTAAACTTTCTCTTTTTCAAAAATTTGTGAACTTCAACTTCAAATTTCCTACTGTATGCCAGAGAAAATTTGTAGTCGACACCTGCAGAGAAAGCCCAATCGCTTGCCGAGAAACTTGGAGGAGAATTGTTTCCTCAAAATGATCAAATCTAACTATGTAGTCATTGCCAACCCATCATAGCCAACCCACATGAAACTCATTAAGTTCACCATTACTGAAACTAGTGGCTACAACGTTCACAAGACGTGAAACAACATCAAAAATTTAAATTTGAATATGAACCATTGATCCAAATTCCTTCTGGCGCATCGAACGAATGATAGAAATGATGTCATAACTTTAATACCTTTCCCAAGCTTAGTTCTTGACCAATGAGAACATTTTAATTTAACTCATGTGCAAAAAATTGTACTTTAATTTAACTTTACTCAGTCTAGACAGGTGTCAACATGTCACATTCCTGCAAGCATAAAATTCTGAGCATCTCTAAGTTAAGGAAAAATGACAACCGTCAATGCTTTCAAAATCTGACAGATCTTTACCACCTTTGAAAATTAGTGACCCCACTTCACAAGTGAACACGTGGAGGCTTTTGAAAACTTCAAACCCATTGGCAACCAATGTTGTAGAGGACACATGTCACTTGGTCGCATCCCCGCAAAATAGAAAACTGTCAGGTATGTCAGATTAAGGGAATGCGACAACCGTTGGTGCAATTTCCATCGGATGATCATTGATTATTTATAAATTTTGGCACCACCTTTACTGTCGTCTACCCTTTATTGAATCAAAAATGGCCATGTCACAATATTCGGTAGGTGGACATACCATTTTTTCTCACTGAGCACCAGTCTGACTGGAAATTTCTACATCATAGTCCAGCTTAACCAATGAAAAATGGACATCTCAACATGACCTAGCAACCAAGGACCCACCTCATACTCTGAAACTATATGGAAGATCAGACGGTCATCGTTGAAGTGAAAACTTTAAACACCAAGAAACTTCCTTTAGCTGTATAATGATAGCCACAAGATTTATCTGAGCCTTCACCTTTGGAAGACTATGACCCACTGCATTACATCACCACGAACACATGTCAACCCAAAAAATCACTAGAGAACCAAAATATCAGAGCTCTACCATCGTCAATCTTTTATTCAATCAGACGGTTGTTGCTGAAGTGAACGGATTAACAAGTGGCCAACTTAGCTTTAAGGTATTGCGAAAATTGTCGATGCAACCCGCACTTTAATGATAGCATAGCTTTGAAACTGGGCCCACTTTGCCAGGTGTCATGCAGTCGCATTTTCACAAGTCAAAAAGTATGACAACCAAGGGTCTTAAGGAAAAGCAACAACCACAAGATTAAAAAGAATCAGACGGCCAGGGTTTAAGATGGGAAAAAGCTAAAGTCTGCATGAAATCTAATAAAAAGGAACCCGCTTAAAACCTAACCACAAAACACATGACTCTGACAACTTAAAAGGTTTAATTTGAACATATGCATTATTTTCATCCTTAGTGGATGAAAAAGGTAGCGTCCAAATACAACAAGGTTTATGATAATTAGGGTTTACATTATTTCTCCTTGCTATGTCAAATTAATGAAGCTTTTGACAAATATCAAAATATGAGGGCCAAAAAATTAACATTACTAACAGGATGAAGGCCAAAGATCTCTTAGTATGAAATTGGAGTTGTTTAGATTCCAAGGACTATCCATAGAAAAGGGATAACATGTTTAACCAAGCTTGGGGATTGGACATGACAAGATAGGATAATGAAACGGTGTATTGATTGGCATGTAGTTTACAGGAGTGAACATGTCAAGAGGACATTGAAAACATGTTTGACATTTTATGAACTTATTTTCTATCAAGACCTTGGATTTGTATAGGAAAATGATAGGACAAGCAAGATCAAGAATGGACAAGGGGAAGAGATATGGATTGAAGGCTATGATAAGATATGAAATATGGACCAAAGGGTTGTGGATAAGATAGGGGATACAAACCAAAGGGGTGTGGACAACATGAAGTAGATAAGACATGTGATGATTCTAGGGAGATCTCTAGCCTTGTCAAGATCAAAGTTGGGAAAAAGGGAATATTTTGATAAGATAGGTGATATAAGGGACATAGGATAATGGAGGAAGTGAAAGGGATATGATACAATAGGAAAACATGGCTGGAATGCAAGTTCATAACTTACACATGACACCTATTTACCATGTTTTCATCATGGTACTCACCCAAAGCACCTGTTTGCTAGGTTTTTAGTATTGGATGAAATTATTTCTCTTTATTTTGTTACTTTTGTGTTACCAAGAAGCCTTTTTGCCAATTTTTCACCAAGGAAACGATTCTTTTTTTTCACTTTTTTTCTTTTTAATTTTTTTGACTTTTTGACTTTTTGGGAAGATGATAGAAGCATCATAGGACATAGAAGGACTCACACATCCTTTTACTTGGATAGTTCTCTTTAAATATATGAAATGATGTACCATATATTTTGACGATATGTTCAAAGAAGTTGGTAGGGAAATGACAAAGGGAGATGAAATGGATGGTTCGATGAAGTGGGATAAGGGTTTATGCAAAGGATTGGACAAGGGGTATGGAAGGATAAAATATAGGAGTTGAATAATAGAAGGGGTATTGGAAGACTTGTATAAGATTAGATGGAAAGGATAACAAGGTCAATATTGGAATACGCCTTGAAGGGTGCTAGAGTAATGGAGGAAAAGTAGATTTGGAATCTTTGAATTTTGATGGAGAAGTGAATATGGATTTGATTTTTGGATATAGTGACCCAAAGTGGATTTGGAAGTGGATGGAAGATGTTTGGATGGTAGATTTGAGAAATCCTTGGGAAGCTTGAATGCCAATTTTGACTTTTCTTTAGTATGCAAGTCTTTTATGAGAGACTTGGGAATCTATATAGTTCTCAAATTTTCTTTTCTCTATGGTTCTTCAAAATGCATTGCTTCAACGAGGGTTTTAGGAACCCACATTATCTTTGACATTTATTTTTGTTCAAGGGGCCTTTGTGGCCTTTTGGATATTGATTTTATCTTTGTATCCACATGTTGATTAGATCAGATGTGTTGATTCTTTGATGGATGTGGATTTTTGGACTTGTAAATTTTATGCTTGGCATCCAAGTTGCTTCCCAAGGTATTGCAGTTTATAGAAGGATAGGAATGATATGGAGGCCTTTTGGATGGGTGGAAGGATCTCCAAGATGTGTTCAATTTCTGACCTTGATTTAGGAAAGGATAAGTGGATTGTGAACTAGTGGATGGAGGAATATATGGACCTCAGATGGATGGAAGGTTTGAAGGCTTTTATGTATGCTTGGGTTTAGTGGAGGAATGTAGGATCTATGAATGGTACCAACATCTTGAGTGTGAAATATGTAGCCAAGGCCATGATTTTTAAGGTTTTCTATTATATAAGGGGGTTCCAATATGCCTTGTTCAATGATGCCCAACCCTTTTCCTCATTAGTGCATGCTTTAGAATACCTTCTTAGCAAAGGGATACTTGTTATTTTGATAGCAAGATACGAGTCCATTTTGAGGGGGAGGAGGTATGTAAGGCACGATAGGATCATGAAGTATACTAGCCTGAATGAAAGTGGATGAACCAATTTTATATGTATGGGGATCATTATTAGCTTTTGTAGGGGTGATGGGATCTTTTGAAGGAAGATGATCATCATGAAGTGGAATAAAATGAATGTAAGTAGAAGAACTTGTTTGACAAGTAGGGGTTCATGAACTTTCCAAATTCTCTTGGATCATAAGTGGGATTAGGAAGAATAATGAGATCCTACGATGGAATAGGAGGAATGAAAGGATCATTTGGTAGGATGGGATCTTGAGGAGAAAATGGAGGATTAGGACATGGAGGTGAGGGAATGGTAGGCTCATGACGAGGATCTAGAGGGATGGTGAGATATTTTTGTGGACATGAAGGTGAAGGGATACTTTGACCTTGACTTAGAAGGGGATGATTTGAATTAATTTTAACGATAGTTTAGTCTTGACTATAAATAGAGTCATTTGAAAAAATGGAAGGGGTGTCATTATCTTGCTTAGGAAGTGGATGGTCAATAAGAAATGGAAGGACATTATTTTCTTCAGATGGAAGAGGATCATCTTAGATATGATGGGAAAGTATAGTATAATCTTCATGACACTCTAGAAAGATAGGTTCATGGTTAAAAACTGGATAGATTTGGTCATTGTTGGGATCTTGATCATTTTTTTCTTTAGGACTTGTGTCTTTGTGCTTTTGATCATCCTCCTGATATGGAGTATGATTTTGGATATGTATGATGGATTCTTGGAAGGGTTCAATGTTTTGACATGAGGGAGAAGGACTTAAAATGTGACTCTCTAGAGTAGGTTTGTCAAGGAATGGAGCATATGGTGGCATTGGAACTAGGGAAACTAAATTGAATAAGGGAATTGGGTTAAGAAATGAATTATCTTGGAAATAAATTGTGGGTAGCCCTTGGGAGGTCTCATTACCAAATATACCATTTGATGGAAAAGGATAACATTTCTCTTGCAACACTTTAGGAGATGAAGGATTGGTGGGAAGTATGGAGGTTTCTTATGGGAAAACTTCTTTATAGGAGACAGATGTGTCATTGGTGTGATTTTTTTGGAATGTGCCATTGCTAGACATGGGTAGGTTATTCTGATCTTGTTCAATAATGGAATTATGTATGTGACCCAATATTTTCATAAAATGACAGTAAGGTTCAGATTGGCATTTTTGTTTCTTGGGCGATCTTATTGGTGATACCACATTGACATTTGCACATTATGAAACATTTATTGATTGAATATGTGGTACAATAGGTTGCTTACTTATTATGCTTGATTGATGTCTAAAGGATGACATATTTTTAATTGTGTTTGTTTCAAAAATCCTCGATAGTGGATTTGAGGAAGTAAGCAGATGTTCATTGACATGTGATGTGATCAAAGGCCTATAGATTGATCGATTAATAGGATAGGGATATAAGTCCTCGACAATGTAATACTTTATTTGACACTAACTTTGAAGATCATCTAACTTGGTTTTCATGTCTTGCATTTATTGTATAAGGATATCAATTTTATCTTGAGGAATGTTTCCAAAATTAGGTTGTTGTCTAGCAACTGGTAGATTGTTTGTTGGGAATTTTGAATAGGTGATATAGGTAAATAAGATCTACTAGGATGTTGATTCTGATTACTAGTCAACAAATTCTATTGGAAATCAAATTGAATTTGGTTAAAGGGTTTTTGTTGTTGTTGTTACTATTGTTTTTATTGTTGTTGTTGTTGTTGTAGGATTCTCGATTGAAACAAAGACCCAACCCTTGGAGCAGGTTGACTAAATGTAAGACTGCTAGAAAATGATCCTAGATGTCTTTGTTGAGATACAGGCCCAAACTCGGTTGAGAAAGATTGGGTTATTTGCATATTGGGAAATGAGTTTCTATAATTTAGGGGTGATGATAATATGATAGGGGGACTTGAATTTTTAGTGGTTAAAGACATCAAGGGTGTTGTTTGAGATGAACTCATCATGATAGATGAACCAATTTGAGAACTAGTTATGTTTTGACTAGTGTGTGTCCCTTGAGATGTCATTTGATTTGATTAAGTCCCCGCGTAGAAGAGGAACTAGCTTGGGTTGACATCTGTGATGACATCATTTGAGAGGATTATAGCACAACATAAATTTCTATTAATTGAGTTCTTTCATGTGTTGCTAATGGATTTTCTGGCTAGATTATTGAAACATCAAACCCATGAGGTAATTTAACTCCTTTATTAAGAATTTTTGCTAAGAATTTTTGTGGGTTCCTCTCAATTACATCATTTATAACCTGAGAGGCATACACATCTTGTTCAAAATCCTCTAACTCCTATTTTTTTATATCTTGGAAGAATTTTGATCCTCTAGGTTGTTCATAGTTTTCCTGAAACACAAATGAATCAATGTGTTGAAAGGGGTCACTTTCTGATTCTTCTTCCCAAGAAGGAAGTGTGTTGGAAAAAAGGTCATCTGATTGGTTTTTTGTCTGAGATCTTTTCATTGCTCTATGAACAAAAGTATACACTGGTAAATTTGACATTGTGTTATTTTTTGAAATGCTTGGAGTGTTTTCCAAAATGTTGTTATAGTGAATCCAAGATTAAATGGTGTCTTTTGAATTGAAGTCTGATAGAGAAATACTCGTCTCTATGATTAAGACTTGTTAATTTTTTATTATAATTTCTTAATTATAAGGACCTGTGATCCTAGATGGAGAAATTTGAAATCTTGATCTTAAGTTTGTTTTGATGACACTTGTAACATGAAACTTGAATGCAACAAACAAAATGATAAGCATGACAATCACCTCAATCAATAGTCCTAGCAGCTAAACATTGAGTCTATGTTATAGAATGTTATGACAAGTCTTGCACAAGAAGAGATTCTATAAAATCTACCTAAGGTCAATTTGGCTATACATGGATGAAAAGGCAGCTTCTAATTAACCATGTTCTAGTAAGGATTATGTTCAAAGATATTTCTTTTCTCTCTTTCGAGAACTTCCCACTGTATGTCAAGAAGGTTTTGTGCAATCCGTGAGGACTACTAGAGGAATGTTATTACATGATTTGTGTCCTTCACCCCATTAAGGATAAAGGAACTTTGTTTTATAGTGGGGTCAGATTATCGTGGCTAAAGCAGTTATATCCCACTTTGGGCTTTCCCTCTCACTGACCTTGTTAAGGCAAGTCTCAGGAGGTATTCCCCTAAGGATCAAATTAATCCACCTACTAAAAGAAATGAAATAAAACTAAGAGAATTTATAGGAGTTTGATCACCTTAAGAATGGTGAGAGAATATCCCTACTACTTTTAATTTCCAAGCACAATTTACCTGGTGTTAATTATCTAGACCTTTAAACTAGAGGGACTCCACCAGGTTCACAATAATGATCACTAGGTTTGGCATTCTAGTCACCTGGAAGGTGAGAGCATAAGCCTATTGGTTTTGTTCACAAGAACAGGAGGTCTTCCCTAATTAGTTTATAATTAAAACTTTGGAAATTCTATGAAAAAAGAAAAATGCTTGGAATAAAAGGGCTCTCAGTGTGCACCTTATTCAGGGTTTATGTGCATTTTTAATATACTTTTACTTGGGCAAAAGCTCTAGGTCCCAAGAATCTACAACAAATTTTACACACTAATGTTAGTCCAACACAAGAAACCCAAGGTGAAAGAAAATTGACATGGTTAGAAAATCCAAAATTTACCAAGGATGAGCATACAAATCAATTAAATTTGGAAGAAGAGCACCTTGATTTTTTCATGTGCTTTTGACCTAGTCATAAAGATCCAAGTTTTAGATATATTGTTGGCCCACAAAAATATAAATGGAAAGAAGTAACCCCTGTTAAAATCAATGAGATTTCCCAAAAATGTAAGAATTTTTTTTAAATGCCTTCATTTGTGCCCTAGAGACCCGATTTGTCAAAACAAACCAGTTTTTAAACATCTTTATTTCGACAATTATTTGTCATCAAAATTAAAAACATAGAGAACATGCCCTACTTAGATTTTTAAGAGATTTATGTAAAATTTTCAAAGAAATGTTGATTTGTGCCCAAAATTATTTTTTTATGAAAATAAATTATAAATCACAAAAAATTAATCAGAAAAATCTAATTTTTGGGTTGTACGCTTCTGATACCATCCCCAACTTGCAATAAAACTTTCATAGAAAATTTTTAAGCCATTTAGGAGATATGACCAAATCTTTAAAAACCTACATGTAACAACAAATCAACAAAGAAAACTTGCATGCAAATATAGAAGACAAATTTATCAGAATTTTAGCATGTTCACGTCAAGCTCAACAAATGTATGTAGGGGAAATCTACAAGGCTAAGAAAGTGATTAGTAGCACTGAATTAATCACAAAAATTACTAATAATCATTAACCATAAAAATAATAATAAGAATGATGATCAAATAATCAAAATAAATAATCAAATGCAAACCATCCAATGCTCTAGGCTTTTGTTGCTTCTCTTTGCTTTGTTGGAATGTGGTTAGCTGGCACTTAGAGGTGATACCAGCAACATTCTAACTCAAAGCTCTGATAAATGATAAAGATAACCTACAAATGATAGCATAAGTTTGATATAAAAATTTGTGATGATCATTATGAGAAAGAGAGGGGGTTTATATAGATTTTCAAAAATTAATGGATGATTGAGATTAATTCTGTGAAAGTAGATTGAACGAATGAGATAATTCAAGACTAGAGGAGATTTGGGCAAGTTTCTATTTCAAATTGGAAAAGCAGAGAGAAAAGAGGAGATAGGAATGAGAAGATATTTCTCATTCTGAGAAGATAAATCTAGCAAAAATGAAAAAGGAAAATTTTTTATTTATTTATGATTTTGAAAGAAATGATGATTTTTAGAAAATCATTTTTCGAGATTTGTGAGGATTTCTTTATTTTCAAAATTTATAATTGCTCACATTTTGATTTTTCTATTTTTTTGGAAGATTTAATTGAATTAAAATTTCAATTATTGAGAAACATGAAAGGGGAAATTGAGTCCAATTAACCGATAAAGATCAATTAATTAAAGTTAATTAAATAAATAAACTTAATTATTTAATTAATTTTAGAGAAGTGATTGAATGATTGAATTATAGAAGAATAATTGTAAATTAATTAATGATTAAAGAACCAGTAATTAATAGAAGAATAATTAATTGTTAAGTGTTAACTCACAAGCATGTCCATTTTTAGGTGTCTACAGTAACCTCTTTGTAATAATTTTCTTGAGGCTGGATGGAGTAGAGTTGAGGATTTTCAAGCTAATTTGAATTTGGGCCATGGAGAAGTGACTGGATGTAACAATCCACATGAGCAGCCTTCAGAAATATCACCAAATGCTAGGGAGGATCTTGCTAGGATACTGGAAAGAAGATTGTGCAACTCCTTGAATGGTGTAGATATTCTTGCTTGGGGCCCTATTCTAAAGGTGAAGCTCTTGGTGGATTTAGGATATATGGAGTTGGAAAAATCAAACTTCATGAAAGTGAATGTCCCTTGGAGGAAGAATACTTGGAAAAAATTGGCTTGACCTAAATGTATTTTTTTCCTGTGGTTAGTTGTGTAGAATAGATGTCTCACTTGGGAGAATCTTCAAAAAAGAGGGATTAAGGAAGATTTGGAATCTATGATGGAAAGTTTGCATACGTGCTTATGTTCATGCCAATTATTTGATTTTATTCTGGAATAGCCTCCACAAACTCCCTATTAAGAATTCATTTCTCTATGTTGTGTGAGATATTAGATCTTGTTTTCTTATTTGGAAATTATAGTTAGAAAGAAACTGTAGGATTTTTAGGATAAGAGTGTTGGAATGTTGTCGTTGGTGTCATTTCTTTCCTCTAATAGTTTGACAACATGAATGAGTTTTTCTTCGTACTTCTCTGCATGCAACAATATGATAACAAGGTTTTGGCTACAAGACTATATGACTATGAAGTATACTCAAGAGTATAGATACCATCTTTATTTGGCAGTAAAGATATTGCTCTGGAATTTTACTTTGGAAAACACTATGTTTTCCAAAAAAAAGGTTAGTTCAGTTCATGCAACTACATTTTACCATCAGAATGTTCATGGATCTACAAATTTGTGTCAAGGATAAGAATTGGGTAAATCATATGATTTCATATTTTTGTGAAATTAATTATTTTTTTTGGCCTGACTTAGACAAAATAACTTGTGTAGTGGAACTATATGATCATGTGTCAAAACTTTTTTTATGCTAAATCATTTTAGATTAGTTCTTTTTAGGACGAACATATTGCATCCATGTACTGGTATATATGAACATCTTTCACACTATTTTGAATACACACACACACACAGATATATATATATATATATATATATATATATATATATATATATATATATATATATATATATATATATATATATATATATATATATATATAACATGTGGTGAAGATAATATGTTTTAATCTCTAGTAGCGATGAAAATTAGATCAAGTGTGTGAGCTCTATATACTGAACATCATTGGAACTATATTTCATGCATATGTACGATGCAATTGTAGTAGTTCATTTTGTATATCCAAAAAATGGTCCTCTTTGGAAGTAAGATTTATAAGATTAGTGAGCCCTCTAGTAGTGAGCCTCTGTAATATATAATATCTGGTTATAATATATGGAGAATTCATCCTCTCCATGGTTTTTACCCATTTTGGGGTTTCCATGTAAAATATGGGTGCCATGTGTTATATTCTATTCTTCTTGCTTGTATCTACATATAGTCTTTAATTATGTTATGTGGATGGTTATTTATAGGCATTATTAATTTTAAGGATATATTGATTCACATTCCCCCCAACTCTTAGTCTATCGAATATTCAACAATTGGTATCAAAGAAAGGTCATTTAATTGATCCTAATAACTTAGAAGAGATCTTGAAGTTGAACATATGGTGCCTAAATCCACTATGGAAGAACTAATAAAAAAAAGATGATAAGAATGGTGAATTAAAATCAGATCTAGAAGATCTTGAAAACCTAGAAAATAAGATCAAATAAATCAAGGAAAACATTAATGAAGAAAAAGAATGCATTAAAAAACTAAAGGATCAAATCAAGAAATTCAAGGAAAGACATAGGGAAGTTAGTGAAGAGTTCAAACAATCCAATGACATGGTTGTAAGCTTGAAGCTACAAGTTGAAGAATATAAAAAGATAAAATAATATAGAGCAATGCAAGAACTTGGAACAAGAAGTAATGTTTCTCAAATCAGATCTGGAAAGAATAAAGATTTAGGAAGATAAACTCAAAATGTGTGATACAAAGCTTGATGAGTCGATAACCATATAGAAAACTCCAAAAGACTAAAGTGGTCTAGGATTTGAGACCGATAAATTCTCTCATCAGAAGATTGAAGACAAAGAGAAATCAAGTGATATAGAAGATACAAGAATCACTATACCTACCATAGAAACCAACAAAGAGGAGAAAATTGAGAAAGATCAAGCAAGAAAAACTCTGGTCAAGAAACAAAGGTACACATCTTTCAATGGCTATTATTTTAACTATAATAAATCTTTTTATAAGACAATAGAATGTAGAAGCATAATCAACCAAAATGTTAGACCTTTCTTTAGATAATTCTATACATGTAAAAAATTTGGTTATAAGGCTATTTAATGTAGAATTCAATTCACAAGCAATCAATACAATATTAGAACTTGACCTTTCTATGGTCATTGTCAAATATGTAATATTCTTGGGCACACGATGACAAGTGTAGATTCAAAGTAAACAAGGGAAGCATAGAATTAAGAAATGATAACTGTTGTAACTTAAGATGAGCAAATTGCAAAATTTTGCAAAAAAAAAGGTATAAAGAAAGATGATTTGGTGAACATCAATGGACCAGAAAAGAAAGTGAATGTCAAAGAAGTCAAAATGGAGATGAAGACAATTTGGAAAAATAAAGAAGATGGGTTTGCACTTGAGCTTGACGTAGATAATCCTTTTTAAAATTAAGTTACATAGTCTTTGGCTTAGGGGGTAGTTAAAAGGAAATATATTTTTCCCTTTCCAAACATTAAATGCTATATCACAACATAGTAAAATCGGGATAGAAAATGTAAAATGATATATAATTTCAATTAGTAAATTTTGTGGAAGAAAATATTACATTACAGTAAAATGAAAAAGGGAAATAAATGACTGTAAGGGACAAACACTTTAATTAGCATCTTTTTCTACAAATTTATTATTGGTACTTGCAAGTTGGACAAAACATTAAAAAGAGAATTTCAAAAAAGTTTTGATCATTCGAAGGTAAAGCATTTCAAGTAGAGTGAGGTAGAAAGAAAAATTATGGTTTAAAAGAAACTTTTTTCTTTCATGGATTCTCAAAACATAATTGATGTTGAAGATCAACCTTGCCCTAGATTCAAATGATACCCAAACAAATCAACACAAAATGATCCTATGGGTGCATTATCAAGTATACCATATGGGGTTTTATCAACTGAGGATATCATTACATACATCTATGTGAATGTGGAATAATATCATCACAATAAATTGTTAGGCATATGACACAATGAATTAATAGATGGAGACTTACAAGTAAAACTAGAATTTAGTGACCTACTAGTTAAGAAGAAATTGACAACGTGGAATGATTTTCCCAACTTTTTTATAATGAGAAATGGATCAAAATGGTGATAAGTAGAATACATGATGACTTTATATGTTTAGAATAGCCATGGTTAATTACCAAGGAAGTGATGAGTGAAATCACTAGTTTGTGGTCAACAAGACTGGTTCCAAAACTTTAGGCTGTAAAGAAAAATAAGACAAAAAATTAGTCAAGGAAAATCCTGACAAGAGATTTCTAACAATAAGCATAATTGAAAACCTTGTAGTCAAATATGCTTCGCTAATATTGGAAATAAAATCTACTTCATAAACAAGAAAAACTAAGTGTCAACAACTACAATGAATGTGTCATATAAGATGGTAGTAAAGAACACTAACTATGGCTAGTGTGAACTTCTAGGAGAATAATTTCTAGAAAATCTAAGGCAATCAAAAGAAAAGAAACACATATTTAAATGTGGAACTCTAACCCTATGCATCTTATTCTACTTCATAAAAGAGTTTCAGAGTGTCAACATTATTCATTGGATCTCAAAAAGGTTGGTAGCATATCAAATTCATGATTTATTAAGAATATTTAGGGATACAAACTCTAGGGATGAAGCTTTTATTTCATTCTTTACTCTCTTTCAACATCAAATGGCTCAAAGGGAGAGAATACTAAAAAGAGTCATGGAGAAATATAAGAATGATCTCACTTTTCTCATCACCATAGACAATTGCATCATGGAAGATACAAAATTTAGAAATGCATGAGTTCCTACTTTGGGATATGAGGTTATGAAGGACATTATGGAAATTCTAGTAGTGGTGATTTTAGCTATTCCCATTGACACTGCAAAAGAAAGAACAAGAGCCTATGAAGAAAAGAGTTCAAAGGTGCACAAGGAACTAATGAAACATGTTATGAAGAAAAAGGTTCAAAAGATAATTGATAATTCTTTTAGATCATTAGGCATGTCACAAGAAGAAAATGATGAAGCAAAAGGGGAAGTCAATATTTCTATCTCTACCAAAAGGTTTGAAAGGAGATCCTCTAGTCCTCCATTAATTCTTGTATCCCCTAGGACATCAACAAAATCATCACAAAAAAATTCTACTCCCATCAAGGAAATGCCCCCACCGAAACTTGAAGAAAAATCAGTTAAGTGGACAAAGGAACTTGTCTCCTCCTCCTCCCACATACCTATCAAACTTAGAGCTACAAGGATAAAACTAATTGAAGAAGAGTACAAGAGCTAAAATCACAATAATATGAGTTAGATGAAGGAGGAAACTTAACAAGGCTGAAAAATAAAAAATACATGTACTTATTATTTAGTCCTCATATGAGGAATCAAAGGACAAGGAAAAAGGAGAAAAACTAACTCTTTGGTACAAAAATAAGAAATGAAAGCCTCTAAGAAGCCACTCAATCTGGACACTTTTTTTTATTATATGATACAAGAAGAAAATTTGAAAGTGTGTATGTGAAATTTTTACCTAGTTGTGGATACAACACTTTAGTAAAACATTATTGGCTAATATGTTAGAAATCTGCAATATGAATAAATAAAATAAACCAGGTGATTTACTGCTTTCTAGTAGGTGCGAGTATGGTATTCTCAGATTTTGACCGAGATCAGTGACAATGCAACACCTAAATGAAGGATTTAAAATGATGAAAACAATGAAATATGAATGCAAATTAATCTCTTTTTTTTTGGTTTTCTATGCAATATGATGAAAAACTGATATGAAATTGATCTAAAATGGGTTGAAATGGATTGCAATTCTAATCGAACAATTCTATGAATGCTATGAATGGATTGAAAAGTTGCAAAAATCTCATAATCGCCTGTTCGCAAGAGCTTGATTCTCCAAGTATGTAAAATTTGTGATCTAAAAGCATGGGTTTTTTTGTGAAGGGTTGAGCCTTGTTTATATAGAAATCCAAGGTTTTTGAGAGAGCTTCTGAAAAGCCATAATTCACTCTTGATAAACTCGGGTTGATTTTTGAGTTAACAAGAAATTAGAAATATTTTAACTCATAAAGTCATGCAAAAAATAGCTTTTAACTCAAATAAAAACTTTAAATCACTTTTTAACTCAAAATTGGATGTTGAGTTAAAAAAGATAACTAATTGAATTGATTTATTGATTTAGAGTTTTTAACTGCTTTTCTGAATGTGCATGGATAATTATGAATTAATATTTATTTTCCACATGTTTTTCTCTCAACTTAACTATTTTTTGAATTAAAACAATTGATTTATGGGTTAATCAATCATTTAATCAACTTTATTCTAAATTAAATCATTAAATTTGACAACTGGATTTAATCAATTAAATAACAATTTAATCAATTGTAGTAGGATTTTGATTTATTGTCAAAATTCAATAATATTAATTAGGAATAAATATAATTAATTCTAATTAAATTAATTAAGTGGTATAATTAAATCTAATTAATTAAATATTTATCATATTCAATTAATTAAATTTAGGATAAATAAAAAGAATATCATTTATCGCAAAACAATATTTAATTAGGAGATAATTAAGATAAATCAGGATATTTAGGAAATATTCCCTGATGTAGAATTATGGTGAAATCAATTAGAGTTTCAATGTTTTAATGCACCGATGTGCCCCTGGTTAGGACTTTTGTGTCGATTTTGATAGATTTGTTGATGTAGAAGTTTAATGATCCTATAGCCTATTTTTGGGGTATTACATTTTGCCCCTCTTTGAATTACTATGCAAAGCACAGTGGTTCAAAGATTAATCTATTTTTGATGATGTTCGGACTCAGTTATGTGATGGAGAAATTGATTCTAAAAGATTAACTGATTCTGAGATAGAAGTCGATTGAAAGATTTGAAGATGTTGATTCAAGTCCTAATTGACCAAGAATCAAGATGATGTCAACTATAGCAACAATGAACTGGTGATTACAAAGAAGTGATAAAACACCTGATTCTGAACCTATGATTACGAGGAAGTGAATGTCCTGACTCCAAACCTAATTGTCCAAAGGAATCGAAAGGATGCCAAATCTGAACCCTTTAGTTGCGAAGAATCAAGGAAATAACACTAATGAACCGTGGTTACAAAGAGCTGATATAGTTTACAAGATTAAGAGAATACCAGATTGATATGGATCTTGATGAATCTGATATGCCCCAAGCGATGTGCCCCTAGCGACGAGGTCTTTTGATGAATTGGCAACTAGACGTGGTTGTTGTCTTGATTACTGAGGAAAGATTTGATTAACAAAATTAGTTAATGATGTGTAATACCATGCCCCCTTGGGGATGAAAATCAAAATCTAGCAAGAAAATCCAATGTTTGAATGATTAGAAGCATGTTAATCAATTGTAGAATTGGTTGTACATGTCTGGGAATGCGTTCTGCATCATTTAGAGGTCCTAGAGACCAAGTTTGACTAGGTTTGACCATGAGTTGACCATGGTTGACCAAGTTGAAATTCAAATAATTTGATGTTAGATAATCAATTAAGTTGAATCCTAGATTTGTTTGATGTTTAGAAGGTCGATTATGCAAGCAGTTGACTGTCCTGGGACTAAAAATTTTAAATCATGATTTTGACAATATAAATGATCTCAGATTTCAATTTTGATCCTGAAAATGGATTCAGAACATCAAAATTAGCCATGGGTATCTACTTAGTGATCTATTAAGAAGACCTTCGTGCGATACTCAGTCCTTATGATATGTTTAGCATAGATTTTAGAGAATCGTTAAGCGTCAAGCTGAATTGAAATCATGAGATAAATGCAACCATGCAAAGTGCAAAATGAAATGCAGACCTAGGACCTAGGACTTAGTCACTGATCATGTGTTGGTCTTTTTCATCACTGAATATTTATTAGGTAAGTGGATAGTCGATACAATGTCCACTGGCTAGAAAACAATGGACATATGAATATGGACTTTTAGTCAGAAATGTCGGATTAGATAAAAGCACCAAGGTATAAATGCCAGGATGACCTGAATATCATGTCCATTTTGATATTGCAATTTGTATAAGCATCAAAACATAAACTTTGCGATGACCTGAATATGCCTTGCGTGCAAACACACCAAGCAAAGGAGAGATCATTCTCATTCTTACATGAATTTACCCGCATTGACCCTTTATCATTCACATCCTTGGGTATTAGCATGTTTTACAGTAGAGAAGAAGAAATCACTCAAAAAGACAAAGTTAGATCAAACTTCCTTGAATTTTTCAGGTATCAATGGTCGAGGTACACGTGGCCATCCAATCATGATGGAGGAACTTATAGTGGACACCAATTCAATCCAGAATTTCCAAAGTTATTAGATTTTCACTCAAAGCAAAAATTGAAGAAAAGATTATGCCTCCAGTCATCACTCTATAAATCTTGTAAAGGACATCATCGAAGAGCTCGACAGGACACAATATGCAAAAATCTCAATGTGAATCAGTAAGCATACAAAGAAGATTAAAGCACGCAACAAAGATTGTTTTCATTCGTGTTGATGTTTGTTTGTGTTGTTGTAGATGAAAAATCCTTTCTGGTGAGGAGACTGACTGACTCGAATGTAGCTTCAAAGGACTTCTGACTGGATATGACATGTTTGAGGTACTGAGGACTGTAGGATATGACATTGATTGCCCCCAAGTTTGAACATTGATAGGATACCGATGCTTTTGCTGATCGACTTTATTGAAAACAAGGATATATACAAACTAAAGCAGACTGAAAGCTAGGAAATACCAAGATTGCACTGATAGATGGAGCTTTTTGAACAAGTGGTGCTCATTTTCTGGGTTTTCACCATCTTGGTAGAGATTCTATTTTTGCTACCAAGGCACTTATTTCTAGGTTTTCACCAAGGCACTTTTTCTTTTTCTCATTTTTTTGTATTTTTCATTTTTTTTGTATTTTTTAGTTTTTCAATTTTTTGTGATACATCAAGGCACCTATTTGCTAGGTTTTCACTAGGATGATCATTCTTTTAGGACTTTTTCTGATTTTTATGATTTTTTCAAGACATTTTCACAGACTGAATGCCTTAGGCATAGAATTTCTTCAGATGGAGAACATTGATTGGTTCTCAGAGCTGTTCTTTGTCAGTCGTTGAGAGTTGATAGGCTCCAGAGCTAAAAGTAGTAGTGATAACAAAGGGACCCAGTTAGTTGGGTTCAAACTTCCCCTTGTGTTCTTGATGTGATTGATTTTTAGGATTTTCTCTCAAGACTAGATCGCCAACTTGAAATTCTCAGTGTTTGACTTTCTTGTTGTAGCCTATAGACATTCTTTTCTGATACACTCTGAGATGATCATATGCAGCTTGTCTGTACTCATCTAGTAGTTCAAGTTCTTGTAACTTAGACACTCTATAATCATCATCGGTTATGAGTCCTTTCATTTTGATTCTTAGTGATGGGATTTCAACCTCAATAGGTAGTACCACTTTAGACCCATAAACTAAAGTGAATGGTGTAGCCCTGGTGGGCATTATGATACTTGTTTTGTAGGAACAGAGAGCTGGATTGATCATGAGATGCCAGTCTCTTCATGTTTTATTAATTGTTCGATGTAGAATCTTCAACAGGTTCTTGTTTGATGCCTCTGCTTGTCCATTCCCTTGGGGATAGTAGATGGATGACCAATGTTGTATGTGCTACTAAAAATTAAAGCATATAATACAATAGGCATTAGTAGAAAAAGGTTGCATGTTTGTTTGTCTAGTTAACATTGCCTTGCAGGTTTTGTTAGTTTGCATGTCCTTATTACATTCATTATCAGATGTCATTGATGTACTCTAAGTATTGATCAACTGTTAAATAATTCAAAATTCATCAATGATCATTACATTGTGCATTCATATTGAATGTAGTATACAAATGTCCTTTTTGTTTTGTATTTCAATTCAATAAATAGAATACATTGCAGAATTGAAAGAAGAAATTGAAGTATGGAATAGGGGTCCCATGCATTGCCTTATGTTGTCTTTGAGTTAGCTGGTTGTCTGTTAGGTCTTTGCATCTAGGTCTTCACTCCCTGAGTCTCCATCTGCATTTAGGTCCTTAGGGTTCACATCTGCAAGAAAGAGGAAAAAATGATTAGATCCTGTTGGATCTAAGCAATACATGAAAAGTGAATAACATACTTTAGCAATCTAATTTTCAAACTGCATATCAATCTAGAATGATAAATGTAATAAGGAAATGTATACTAACACTCACTGTAAGGTAGTGTTAAAGGGACGTGTTTCTAAAACATGAAACCTTTTGCTACTAATGATTATTGTGGTGTATGTTTTCTTTTGATTAACTAGGTATCTGAATGAAAGGGACTTAGTATGTTTCTGAACTGAGAAACCTTTTTCAGAAATATGTATTTCATAATGATGTTATTTGAAAGCTTAACCAACTATTTTGCAGATAGCAGCTGACTGGTTTACATTTTCAATCATTTTCAAGAATGCAGAACAAGCTGGTTTCCCATGATAAAAGCTATAGGAAGTGTCAAACATTGCTGATTTTCAAAGATCAATTGCAGAATGATGTTGTACAGATGCTGGTTACATGTTCTTCAAAGTACATTTTCAAGCTTTGAACATATTTATTGCTGAATATTAAGCAGTGCTTCAAGATTATGCCATAATTTAAATGTTCACAGTTTGTTTTTACTGAGTGTCATGAACTCGTGTTCGAACCTCAGTTATTAACATTTTGGTGTTTTTGAGTGTCATGAGCCCGTGCTCGAACTTCATTAACAAAGAGCAAAACATTTACATCTTGTTGTACTTAACATATCAAATGCAGATTCAGCATCAAAAGGAAGTGTACATAGTAGTCAGAGCTATAGGAACAAGTTCAACAGAAGCTATATGTATGAATTGAAATAGTTTCATTTTTTGCAAAACTTGTTAGAAAAGAGAGATAAATCAATTATTCATATTCAGAATTCTCAGTCAAGTTTTTATCACGGTCATATGCTGAGGAAGATAACAAAAATTGATGAAGTTACAGAATTGAAGTAATTCAAAATTCCTTGTATGTGAGAAATGTGTTGCCAGTACACACTCAAAATTATTACAATTTTCATATATAGCAAAAGATGTATTTTGTCTACCAGTAATGGGTACAAGCTTAAAAGATAAGCAAAACTTCAGACATATCAATGTTCAATGCTTATTGTTAATAAGTTCTTGTTATTTTCTAAAACTGTGCTCAATATTTTGGCATTTGAAACTAAAGAAAGAACAGTTATGACAACTTCATACGATGCCCAAAAGCTATATATTGATTTTCAGTTGTCAACAGGTATGAAGGAAGGTTTTCATTGATAAATTCAAAAACCCATAACCACTACTAGTTTGCAATCTGAGCTTATGATTTTTTACTATCACAACAGCATAAATGATGTATTTACAGTTGTAATAAAAGTGTTTCAAATAGTTTCAGGTTTATAATGTTTGAATCCATATATGGTTTGCAAAATGAACTAATAACAGTGCAGACCAAATTTGAAGTGTTTACAACAGCATATGCAAAGAAAAATTTAGCAAATAAAAACTGAATCTAAAGATATAATGCCAGTTCTAAATTATTTCCAGTCATTGACTATCAACAAAGTTTATTCTACAACTGGTGGTCGTAAGTTCAATCAAAAGAGACAGCAAAGCGTAAATAGCAGTGTGAGATTTCAGTCTCAATCTTCAATAAAAGTCATGAGTCATGGTATATGTTCACAGTTAATACAAACAATGGAAAAGAAACTCTCAGACATATCCTAGTTATGAAAAGTAAGATTTATAAGTTACACTTTGACTGTTGATAGAAAATACAACTATGAATATAAACCGTGACCGCATAATCAAGGGAGATAACAGCAATAAAAGAAATAGTTATACATGGAGAGCACATTAAGAGCAGAATTCACTTCATTATTGCAAGGGGAAGTTCGAAAGTCACAATTCAAACCTAGAATTTATAATCATAACAGTGAGAGCATATTTACAAACAAACAGAGAAGCATCTGTTACAGGAAGGCACGTTTTGCATTTTAAACTCATAAACTTTCATTGCAAACATTAAAAGAGAGTTTGAACTTATAGTTCCTTCATTATATGCCGAGTTCCTGTATGATTCAGCAAAAGCCAGTGCATCAGAAGATTGACTTCATCAGTAAAGTCAAGTTTGTTCATAATAATGCCAAGTTTCAACAGCAAATGCCATGTTTTCAGCCATTTTCGAAGACTTCTTCAGCATGTTAGGGTTTCTGTTCCCTAATTTTTGCAAATGAAATGATAACAAATGCTGAGTTCAAAGAAAAAACAATAAGAATTTGGAATCTGCTATGCCATAAATGAATGCAGAAGATGTCAATGCCAGCACACTTCTTGAAAACTGAGATCATGCCACTTATGCCTCTCTTGAAAACAGTGAATGCGATGTGGGTTGAGTCTTGTCGACTCTCCACTTTGCATCAATTTATACTTAGAGTCATTTAAGTTTGAATTTTAGGTTTTCAAATTTTGTTTTGAAAAGATATTTTCTCTTTTGTATTATGTTTTAATATTAGTTTTCTAATATTAAAATTAATATGATTTTTGGCAATTTTTGTAAAAGGAATTTAATTCCTTATTTTAAGCCAAAATTTAGGGAAAGGGCATTTTGTGAGGAAGTGGCTTATTGGCTATCATTTTGGATTCAATTTAGGAAAGTCATTTTGAGTTAAGTTGGAGCATTTTTAGGAGACTTTTTCTAGAGGTCTGGCATTTTTGGATTAGGGTTTGGAGGGCTTCTTAAGGGAATTGGTTTGACTATTTTCAAGGTTGCAAATATTGGAGAGAGAGTCTATAGTGAGCTATTCGGTTCTTAAATGTTTTGAAGCCTTTTTGTAACCTTTTTCATTAGATTTTGGAAGAAATGAACCAGGTGTTTTAGCTCATATTTTGTGTATTTGTTCAATTTTCAATTCTTATTCTTCTTTTCTAACAAGTGTCAGATTGTTAATTATCTACAGGAAGTGAATGATTTTCTTTTCCTTTCTAAGTTAATTGATTGCCCTAGGCCTTGCATGAGAAATGTATGTTGTTAATTGTTCAAGTTGTTTGTGGTAGAACCCTGATAGCATGAATTCATTAGCCTATATGTTGAGTAGTGAATCAAATTATTAAAGTATTCAATTTGTGAGTCAGATTTGGAACCCATATCTTTTGCAAAGTCTGAATTATTCATTGGTGTATCACCCTAATCTTTTAAGTCTTAAGTACTTTTTTCCCTTTTCCCAACTAATTTTTAGATCAGGAAAGTGATATTCAATATTTGATAGGAACCGGCCTAGAATCTGGAGATTCCTCTCTAATCATAGTCTACCCACAACTAGGAGAGATTTCCATTATCAGATATAATTGTTGTTCTACCTTAATGCCTGATGTAAGGTAACAATTCTAGACCTGAACAGTATGATCTTGAATTTAGCACATAAGGAATCTAAGTCCCTATTCTTGAATTGGCCACCATTATTTGTGACTATTGAATGTGGGATTCCATACCGACATATGATGTAGTTCAGGATGAACATTGAAATTTGTTTGTCGGTTGCTTGAGTCAAAGGAACTGCTTCTACCCATTTTGTGAAATAGTCTGTAGTTGTGATTATATGGTATGTCCATTAGAAGAATGAGGATGTATCGCCCCTATGAGATCAAACACCCATTGTTGGAAAGGCCATTGTGTTGTAAAGGGAATAAGGTCTCTCCTTGGTGTGTGAATCAAGTTACCATGGACTTGACACTTTTGACAATTCTTAGCATATTTGACAACCTCTTTTTCCATGTCTAGCCAATAGTATCCATCCCTAATGAGTTTTTGAGCTAGTGTTAAACCGTTGGAATGTGATCCACAAATACCATCATGGACTTCCTCTAATGCTCGTTGAGACTTGTCATGTTCTAAACACCTAAGAAGTGTACCATCTAGACTCCATTTGTATAGATCATTACCAATGATAACATATCGTGATGCATTTTAGATAAGGTAACATTTCTCATGTATGTTAAAGGATTCAAGGATGATTTGGTCTCAAATGTAGGAATATAGGTATTGGTATCAAGAGGAATCATGACCTACAATGGTGCAGATCATTTAGGTTTCTGGACAATCATAGGCAGGGAATGACAGTGACTCCACCAAGAACTCGTAGCATAGCTCATGTTCGGGTTTCTATAATAAAGTTGATAGCATTTCCATAGCATCAGAAGCCTTTTTCTCCTTTTTAGGAATCTACTCAAAAGTGATAGATATGAAGTATTTCTTTATATCATCTACCATGTGTTTGTATGGAACTAGTTTCTCATCTTTTATCTGGTACACATCATTGACTTGGTGTATGACTAGCTGTGAGTCTCCATGAATGTGTAACTCTATCACTCACCACTCAATTTCTATCTTCATGTCATTAAGTAGAGCTTCATATTCAACAATATTGTTTGTGTAAGGAAATTTTATTCTAAATGCTTTATGTATTGAGTAACCTTGTGGTGTTATGAATTGTATGTCTACTCCATATCCATTTTATGTACATAAGATCCATTAAAGAACATACACCATGTCCTAGAAGATATGTGCATGATGGATGAATCAGGAAATTCCATCTGTAATGGTGTATCATCAAACATTGGTGCTTCAGCCAACTAATTATCAATGACTTGGCCTTTGATAGCTTTCCTTTCAATATATTCTATGTCAAATTCACCCAATAGCATCACCCATTTAGCTAGTCTACCTGTGAGGGAAACTTTGCTCAATAATTATTTTAATGGATCTATCTTAGCTTTCAATTGTGTTGTATGAGCCAATATGTAATGTCTCAGTTTTTGCGATGCAAAGATCACAGCTAGACATGATTTCTCTATCATTGAATAGTTCTTCTCATACACTACCAGTGTTCTACTGATGTAGTATATGGATCTCTCCTTGATATCATCATGTTGTGCTAGTAATGCCCCCAGTGATGTATATGTGGTGGAGACATACATAATCAATGTCTTCCCTTGAATAGGAGGCATCAAAATAGGAGGGTTTGATAGATATTGCTTGATGTGGTTAAAATTATTTTCACATTCCTCACTCCATGAGAAGGTCACACCTTTATGTAATGTTTATGTAAATGGTTGTGATATGTCTACCAGCTAAGATATGAAGCGTCTGATAGATTGCACCCTTCCTTGTAGAGTTCTCATTTGACTGATATTCTTAGGAGGTTTTATCTCCATGATTTCTTTGACTTTTGTTGGATCTACTTCAATTCCTTTCTTTGAAACAATATAGCCCAAGAGCTTTCCAGAAGTGACACCAAAAGCACACTTTTTAGGGTTTATTCTGAGACTAAACTTCTCCATTCTATCTAGTATTTTTCTCAAATCATTTAGATGTTTGGATCTTGACATTGATTTAGCTAAGGTGTCATCAACATAGTCTTCCATAGTTAGATGCATCATATCATGGAAGATAGATGTCATAGCTTGTTGATATGTAGCACCAGCATTCTTAAGACCAAATGGCATGACATTCCAGCAAAAAGTACCCTATGCACATGTGAAAGCTATTTTCTCTTGATCCTCTAGAGCTATTTTGATTTGGTTATATCCAGAGAAACCATCCATGAGAAAGTACATTGCAAAGCCCACGATCATATCCACTATCATATCGATGTTTGGTAGTGGAAAGTCATCCTTAGGGCATGCTTTGTTTACATCTCTGAAGTCTACGCATACTCTAATAGATTTTTTTGGTTTTGAAATAGGAACGATGTTTGAGATCCATTCTGCATAATCTATCACTCGGATAAATCCAGCTTTTAGTAACTTTTCTAGCTCAGCTTTGACTAGGAGTGCAACATGTGGATACATCTTTCACAACTTCTGTTTGATAGGTTTGACTCCTAGAGCTATAGAAAGATGATGCATGGTGAGATCAGGATCTAACCCTGACATATTTGAGTATTTCCATGCAAAGTTGATTTTCTTCTCTGTTAAAATGCTTGATTTTATTCTTCTAACAAAGATTGAGCTACATGGATTAATAGAGGTTCTTCTGTTGTACCCAAGTTGATAGATTGTGTTGGTTCTATCAGTACTAGAGATCTGTCCTATAAATGACTCGAATGGACATCAAATATCTCATCCTTAGGCACCTCAGAGAGGTTTTCACCTTTGGATACATCGTTTATTTTTACTATTTTAGGTTATGAGACTGCCACATAGTGGTTTTCACTCTCAGAACTCTTTTTCTTTTTGCTCTTGTTTTTTGACTAAGATATTTTATATCCGACTCTATCATGTGTTCGTTAGGTTCATTGATGGAAGTTGTCATAGATTCCACTGCATTAAGGTAGCAGGCAAGAGCGTAGTCAGTTCGAAAGGTGTGCATATCTTAGTTTGGATCGGTGGATGTCTGGTTGATAAGCTTGGATGTTGGATAGTCAATATAGGGGGGGATTGGGAAATGGTGTTCATGCATACAGTTTTGTCATCATTGGTCCTAACCTGACTCTCGAACTCAAAGGTGATATTACTATTCAGGCTTAGAATTGTTACCTTACATCAGGCATTAAGGCTAACAACAATTCTATCCCAACAATGGAAACCTCTCCTAGCTGTGGGTAGACTATGAATGAAGAGGAATCTCTAGATTCTAGGCCGGTTCCTATAAAATATGGAATATCACTTTCCTGATCTGTAAATTATTAGGAAAAGGGAAAAGAATACTATAACTAAAAAGATTAGGGTGATACACCAATGAATAATTCAGACTTCTCAAAAAGATGAATTTCAATCCTGATTCACAAATGAATACTTTAACAATCTGATTCTCTATTCAACATATAGGTTAACAAACTCACACTATCAGGGTTCTACCACAAACAGCTTGGAGAATTAACAACATACATTTCTCACGCAAGGCCTAGGGGTAGCTAATTTTCTTGAGAAGGAACAAAATTTCATTCACTTCCTTCAGATAATAACCAATTTAACACTTGCTAGAAAAGATGAAACAGGATTCGATATTGAAAAAACAAGTACACAAAATGGGAGTCAGAATCTGGTTCATTTCTTCAAAAATCTGACAAGATGATTACAAAAATGGACTTCAAAGCACCTAGGAATGATATGTTCACTAAAATGCCCTCTCTCCAAAATCTGCAATCCCTAATTGATCATCAAAAATCAATTTTATAATCAGCTCTAGCCTCCAACTCCAAAATCTAAGCTCCTCAACCTTAGCCTAAAAGTGTGCCTTCAAATATGTCACTACATTGAGTTCCTCAAACATGCCTCTCTTCCTAAATTTTTGGCCTAAAAATATAAGGAATTAATCCTTTTACAAATAAAATATGCCAAAAACTATACAAGGGATTAATATTAAATAAAACTTAATACTAATTGCACAACCCCTAAACCCTAATTATTATTTCCTAACTTAGATAAAAATCTTAGTGCGAACTATTGCAAAGTGGAGAAGTCGACATGACCCTCAATCCACTTGCAATTCTTTTGAAAGAACTGATGAGGATAAGCATGAAAGGTGGCATGTTCAGTTTTCAAGGCTAGAGCTGGCACTGTCATGTATTGAATGCCCTCTCTGCTTTGCAGACTCCAAAATAGTTATTCCATTTTCTTGACATTTGTGTTTGTTCTCTTGAAGCTTCTCAAAGAAAACTCAGGGAAATGAAACCCTAAGCTTCTTGTAACTATGAAGGAGCTCAGCTTTGACTGTGATAAAATTTGACTGTTGCTGGAGTCAAGCCTTCATCTGCTACTTCTTTGTGTGCATCTATGATAGAACTCGACATTTCTCCATCTTTCCATCAGTGGACTGTAAGTTATCTTAAAATCCCCTGTTGATTCTTTTGCAATGGAATACAAAGAATAAGCATATGTTTCTCCTTGTTTAACTATTTGTTCTATTGTTGCTTTTGATATACTCATAGTTAATGAGTTATAGTTGTATCTTTGTTTTCAACAATCGAACTTGTTGTCTCATTCCTTTACTTTGCATTACTAAAGGTTCTCTTTTATTGAACTCGAGCCCATATCATGCTTTATGGCATCCATTGTTTTGCATCTCTATTTGAACTGTTCCTTAGCTTTCATCTTCTTTTGCTATGGCTTCTCACCGCGGCTTAATGGCTTCATACATTATATTTGTTGTTCCCCATTTTTATATGGGTTTGATTCAATACATCTCCATGCATTATTGAAGGTTCTCTTTTGTTGAACTCGTTGTTGATTCTTTGTTATTTTGTACATGCGGGTTCGAAAGTTTTATGAACCCAAACTTTGTTCACCCAAGTTCACATGCCATATGTGGTACTCATTGTTATTTATCTTACCATACTTTGATTGTTATCATGTCGTGAGTTCACCATGCTATGATTGTTTATCACCCGAGATGGGTTTATGACTTACCATCATCCGCGGGTTTGAAGTGTCGTTGCCTTCATTGATATTCTTTGTGCCTTTATTTTGAACTCACTGTTGTTATAGACCGAGGCTTTGATTCACCCAACAGTCACTATTGGTAATGATGACTGGTGTCTACCCACGAGCTAGGTTTATAACTTGGCATTCACTATTATTATATTTGTTGTTTTCCATTCTCTGTTGAACTTTCTTTGAGCTCGTTGTTAGTATAAACCATGGCTAACATTTGATTCCAATCGTCACTGTTGGTATAAACCGCGGCTTTCACTGTGACCAATGATGTCAATCTCAATTTTTTTGACTATTACTAATAATGTCAATTACATTATTAGTAACAGTCAAACATTTGATCTCCTTTTGCTATATGGGTTCGAAAGTTACTTGCTTATAAAATAGTAACAGTCACTATTTTACTATTGTCATTTCATTATTCCTTTGAAACCATGACTGTTACTGGTTTATAAACAAGTTCAACAGTTACTTAAAAGGAAAATAATCCCTTTACATCTTAATAACTGGAATATCAGTAAGCAATTTGTAGTCATTTTCTGAAATTGTCATAGCAACACACTTCTCAATTGATGAAACTTTGAATTCTTGTCAACTGCATCTTTATCAATTTTAGCATCAGCCTCAGCATATTCTATTGATAACATAGAGCACCCAAATTGTTGACTCTCTTTTGCTGACATGAATAAAACCTTGTGTAATTAACAGCTATAAACATGATGAGTTGATGAACTCTCTGCTTTACAATTCATACATGATGAGTTTAGCTATGCTGATCAGTTGCTCCAGGGAACCATGAAAACACCTCTTATTGACTCACTAAAGTTGCAAGGTTATGAGTGAAAGATGTTTTAAAGATATAATCTATTAGAACACAAAACCATTACATCTTCCACTCATAGCCTTCACAAACCTTAGAAGGTGATTATGAATGAGAGATGCTCAACACACTTTCTTATTTCCATAGTAGATAAGTACTCTGTCCTTTATGATATTCTTCTACTGGATACACATACTTTGTTCCAGTTTGTACATGTTTTTCATTTATGTTTAGCTTGCATCCTGTAGCTTTGTCCACTATAAATAATTCACATTGATGTTGAATCTGCACTTAACATGATAAGTACAACAAGATGAAAATGTTTATTTACTGTTAATGAAGTTCGAGCACGAGCTCGTGACATCCAAAAACATCAAAATATTTAACTAATGAGGTTCAAACATGGGTTCGTGACACTCAATAAAAATAAACTGTAAATACTTTACGATTTTATAGCTTAATCTTGAAGCACTCTTCTGTATTCAGCAACAAACATGTTTATGATTTGAAAATATACATAGGAACAGTAAGGACATATTTGTACTAGTATTTATGCAGCACCATTTGTATCTTAAATTGGAAAGTTGGCAATAGTTGGCATTTCTTATAGCATTTTTTTGTACTCAAACTAGCTTGATCTGCATCTTTGACAATAACTAAATATGAACACCAGTTAGCTATTATCTGCAAGATAATCTATTAAGCTCTCAAATAACATCATTATGAAATACATTATCTAAAAAAGGTTTCTCATTTTGGAAACATACTAAGTCCCTTTAATTCAAACATTTGGTTAATAAAAAGGATGACATACACCACAATGATCATTAGTAGTAGAAGGTTTCATGTATGAAACAAGTCCCTTTAACACTACCTTGCAGTGAGTGTCAGTATACATTTCCTTATTTCGTTTAATTTTCTAGGTTGATGTAGTATTGAAAACTTGATTGCCACAGTATGTTATTTGATTCTCATGTATTGCTTAGATCCATTAGGATCTAATCATTTTTCTTTCTTTCATGTAGATGGAGACCTTGAAGACTTAGATGCAGATGGAGACCTAAATGCAGATGAGGACCTAAAGATGAAGACCTAAATGCAAATAAATAGCAAACAACCAGTAGACTCAAAGACAAGACAAGGCAATGCATGGGACACCTATTCCATACTTCAATCTTTCTTTTCAATTCTAAAATGTACTCTAAATATTGAATTGAAATATGAGACAAGAAAGGACATTTGTATACTACATTCAGTATGAATACACAATGTAATGATCATTGATAAATTTTTAATTTTGCAATACTTGATCAATACTTAGAGTACAATAATGACATCTAGAATGAATGCAATAACGACATGTAAATTAACAAAACCTGCAAGGTAGTGTTAATTAGACAAACAAATGCAACCTTTTCCTACTTATGCTTGTTGTATTGTATGCTATATTTTTTAGTAACAATTTTGGCAACTTCTATTGGATGTCTACCTACTAGACATGACCTGTAGGCTTATCGTAGGGAAAAAGAATTTAGGAAAACTAAACCATGAATGCAACCTTTATTGAAAATGAAAATGCATCTAAACTAGACTCAATGCAACCTAGAAACCTAGTGCTTGGACAACACTTATTGAATTTTGAAAAATTGAAACAAACCTAACCCTCAAAGCAAAGCTTGAGGTGTATTCCATTAACTGGAATCTACAATTCTTCTCCTTCAATTGTGGACAATTGAAAAGCATTGTTGTCTTTACAGGCTATTATAACAAAAGGGCCTGACCAAAAATTATCAAATTTATCATGCTGCCCTGGCCTGCTCTTTAGCACATCCCACTTGAGTACTAAATCTCCCTCTTTAAATTCTCTGAACTTAGCTTTCTTATCAAAAGATCTTTTAGTTTGTGCTTGCTTAAGTTCCATTGTATCCAATGCTTTTCTCCTTTCCTCTTCAAGTTGTAACAAATCAACATACCTGAGTTTAAGGGGATCTTCTTCTCCAAACAACAACATTTGATCAGCTAGCTGCAAGGCTGGAAATTCGGTGGAAACTGGCAATCTGGCCTCTTTACCATAAACTAGGACATAAGGGGAATTCCCAATTACCTGTTTAGGTGTAATCCTATCTAGCCACAAGGCTGCCTTCAATTTGGAATGCCAATCCCTCTTATTTTCCTGCAGAGTCTTTTTGATAATTCTGATTAGATTTTTGTTTGTAAATTCTACAAGACCATCACCCCAAGGATAATAGTTTGAAGAAGTGTTTAAATAAATCTCATTCTTTACAGCCCATTCTATAATAGCTAAACCAATAAAAGCCATAGCATTGTCAAAGATAATTGATTGAGGAACTCCAAACCTGGTTGTAATATCTTCATAAAATTTTAACATAGCAGGTCCAAAAGTGTCCTTTAGTGCAATAGCCTCGGTCCATCTTGTAAAATAATCAATAGCAGTTAAAATCCATTTATGACCTACACTAGAATTAGGATTGATAGGACCAATAAAGTCCATTCCCCACTTAGCAAATGGTTGATCAACCACAATTGGTTTGAATGGCAATGCTGCCAGCCTTTGTTTACCTGCAAAAAGTGAACATTTCTAACATTTTCTAGCCCAAACATGAGCATCCTTAAATAAATTAGGCCAATAATAGCCTGCCCTTAGTATTTTCCAAGCTGTAGTTTTAGGATTGAAATGTCCTCCACAAGATCCATCATGAAACTCAGATAATATTCTGCTTTGATCTAGTGAATCAATACATTTGAGAAACATTCCAGAATAGTCTTTTCTATATAGAACACCATCAATAAGAACATAGGGAATAGATTGTAACCTGTAGTACCTCCTTTTTGCCTTATCAAGATTATTTGGACATTGTCTAGTTTGCAAGAATCTGGTCATATCTGACAGCCAAGTCATAGAATCATTAAACAATACAATATCACCTTGTAAGTTTTCAGATTCTTTAGATGCTTCAATCTGTTCTTCTTCTTCTACCATTTGTGCACAAAGGCCTTTGCCTCTAACCAGCTTAGTTATGTGAATCTGCACATCATACTCCATAACCCTTGTTATCCAACCAGCTCTCTTCTCATTAACATCCTTGTTCAACATAAACTCCTTGATGCTCAAATAAGAAACCATTAAGTGCACTTTATTTATAGCAATTAAATGCTTAAACTTCTTCAAAGCTTTAATAACAACAAGTACATGTTTTCAAATAAAAGTGTACCTTCTCTCATAATCATCCATACCTTTGCTAAAAAATGCAACTGGTTGCTCTTGTTTTTCATCATTCTTTTGAACTAGCATAGCAAAAATTGTGTTAGAACCACCAAAGGCATACAAAATGAAGTCTTTAGTAAAATCAGGATTAACAAGAGTAGGGGCTGAGGACAAAGCCTGTTTAATCAATTCAAAATTCTTCTTTCCTTCATCAGTCCAGCTAAAAGGAATATCCTTTTTAAGCATTGTGGTCAATGGTTTTAGTAAATTTGCAATACCAGGGATAAACCTCCTTACGAAGTTAATTCTCCCAATAAAACTCTGCAATCCTTTCTTATGTTTAGGCAATGAAAGCTCAAGAATTGCATCAATTCTTTCAGTATCAATTGTTGTTCCCTCCTTAGACACTTGGTATCCTAAGAGTTTTCCCTCATGAACTGCAAACACAAATTTCTTAGGATTTAAAGATATTCCAAATTCTCTACATCTTTGCAATATTTGTCTTAAATGATCAATATGCTGATTTGCAACCTTGTTGTAAATTGTCACATCATCTAGGTATACTAGAACAAACTTATACATTAGATTCTTAAAAGCCATGTCCATTTCTTTTTGAAAAGTAGCTCCAGCATTTGATAACCCAAATGCCATTCTTCTATAGGCCATAGTACCCCATTTAGTTGTAAAAGTTGTTTTAAACTGATCAGATTCTTTAACTAAAATTTGATTATAACTAGAATATCCATCTAAGAGTGAGAATCTCTCAGAACCTGAAACATATTGTAAAATATGTTCCATGGAAGGAAGAGGGTGTCTATCTTTCAGAGATGCCCTATTAAGGTCTCTAAAATCTACACAAAGTCTTATCTCTTTGTTCTTCTTCCTTACTGATACTAAGTTAGAAACCCAAGATGTGTGCTTAATAGGAAATATAATACCACCATCTAGGAGTTTTCTCATCTCTTTTAGCATTAATGACTCTAATTTGGGGTTTATAGGTCTTTGCTTTTGTCTAATTGGCCTAGCATTAGGTTCCAATTCTATAGTATGTTGAGTTAATTGGGGATCAAAACCTTTTAGATCAGAGTAATCCCATGCAAAAACATCATTATATTCTCTAAAAAGATCAATAAAATAGTTCATTTTCTTTAGGAGAATTTATTTTACCAACCTTCAATCGCTTATCTCTGAAAATTTCCACTTCTTCATAATGATCTTCTTCAATCAGCAGGCTGGTTTTACCCTTTCTAAATTGGTCATCAGAATTAAAAGTTGATTCCAAGCTTACTAATCCCTTTGGCAGTTTATTGGTTTTCAATTGAATAATTTGGTCTTCCATTTGCTGAATTTTTTTTGTTATCTCTTGAAGCTGAAAAACCATTTGTTTCTGTCAAAAAACTTAGGATATGTTCTTTAGTATTGAAAGCTTGCCAGTAAGTGTCATTATCCGGAATGGATGGCCTGACAATTATCTTAATATGTGACTGGTCTGAAATTATTCCTTTATTTTTTGTTATTGCAATATGAGCACCAATACCAGCCAACCTATCAGCATGTATATTTTCTCTTCTAGGAATTGAAATCAGGTTGAAAGCATCAAATTCATCTAGAATATTAGAAACTCTAGATTTATACATCTTAAGCAGATCATTTTTAACAGTATTGATGCCTCTCACCTGCTTAGCAATAAGCTCACTGTCACCAAATGCTCTCAAACATTTGATATCTCTCAACCTTGTCCATTCTAATCCCTGGATTAAACTTTCATATTCAGCCACATTGTTAGAACATGGAAAAGACAACTTAAATACAGCATAAAACTTATCACCATTAGGTGAAACCAGCATAACCCCTGCACCAACTCCATCCTTATTCCTTGACCCATCAAAATACAAATCCCAAAGCTGGTTAGATACATCAAATTCAGATTCTGGGTCTTTAATCAAATTAGGAACTACTGAATCAGATTCTAAAATCATGTAGTTTCCAAAACCAGCATCAAACATGTCATCATTCTGTTCATTCCTAGTAGCCCATTCATCTAGAACAATATCTAGATATGCTTCAGTTTGAGTATTATATGTTGAATAATTAGGAATTTCATCTTGATCCATGATCACACAACTTGCATTGATAGGACTTGGATTATAAGGCTCTATGTGATTTTTGGCCAATAATTCTGATTTTATGGTTACCTTAGTACCATATCTAGTTTTGAAGTACAAATGTGACCAATCTGATGAAAAATAACCATCTATTTTGGCTGTGAAATCTCTAGACAGACACATAGCAAAATATGCTAGTAAATCAATAACATATATATCCTGTGGAATTGAAAATTTTGGGTAGGAGTGTAGGGTCAAACTTGCATTTTTAATAACTCCTAAAGTCTTAATAGAAGTTCTGTCTTACTAGACTACACCCTTCTCAAGTGGCTCATATTTTAAATTTAGTGAATCTACCACTTTTTTAGGCATAATAGTACTGGTTGCACCACTATCCACCATGTAATTATGAACTAATTTATTTCCAATTATCAAAGACACATAAAAAGGAGGAGGCTTTTCATTTGCAAATTTCTTACTTTCCTTTTCTGATGTTTTTTGTATATTTGACAATTTCTTGTCAGTAGTTGCTGTTGTTTTCTCAACATTTGCAGCCTTCTTAAATTCTAGAATTACCGGTTGCTGAGCTTTAGCAAGCTTTTTATCTTCTTTTAGTGGCTTTTCTTGAACCTTAGGTGGCTCAAAATTAGTCATTACCACACTTGGTAACTATTGTACTATTTGTTGAGAATTAGTTGCCAACTTGGATAATTCCTCTTTCAAAATTTCAATCTGTCCTGGAATAGACAGAGTTTCCCATGCAGACAAAGTAACATTTGTTTTTTTCATTGTATCAACAATATTGAATGGAACAGAAAATTGTACCTTATGTGATGATCTAGGAGAACTTTGATTAGCATTCCTTTGAGTTTGATCTTTGTTAGTGGAAACTAAAGGACTCTTCAAAATAGAAACTGGTGGAGAAGAAACATTTCCAGTAGATTGATCAACTTCAAGAGCTCTCTTTTTTGCTCTTGTATTTGCTACAATTGATGAATCTTCATTAAGTCCACAAAATTCTTCCTCTTGCCAGTTTAAAAATCCAGTATCTGTAGTACTTTGATCTAACTGATTTTGAACCTCTTCAATAGACACACTCTGTTGTAAATTCATTGAATTTTGTACCATGAGAGCTTGATTAAGAATTCCATTAGAACATGTAGACTGATCATGTGGCTCATTGCATGAAAAACACCAATTAGTAGCAATATTATTTTGAGTAGGCACAATATCCCTAACAGTATTAAGAGGTGCTGGATTATATTGTCTATTTGGTCTCATATTCCAATGCTGCATGTTTGCATTAGTATTTCCTTGAAATTTCTACCTATTAGCCTAAACATTAGGTTGACTAGGATATTGTGTAGAAGAACCAGCAAACTGATTTTGAATAGCAGGGTTTACATGAGCTTGATTCCTCTTTAAGGCCACTAAATCATTACCAAAAGATTGCAGCAAATTTTCAATTTTTTGTTGATTGCCCTTAATAGTCTGTAATTCATTTAGGGAGGTTGTAGGAGCTATTTCTGAAGGTTTATAAGATGGAACAACAGATAATGGTTGAACTACCAATGGCATATTAGACTTTATATTAGGAAAGAAAGGCATAGGAGGCCTAGGAGCTATCTTTCTTGCCTGGATAAGACTATTCTCTGCCCTAATAGCAGTATCAAAAGCTTGAGGTAAAGTATTACCTCCCATAGATTGAATCATTACAGAGATATCACTATTCAGACTCTTCAAATAATATAAGAATGCATATTTAGCTGAAGGCCTTACTATAACAGGGATCCAATTCCAAGTCTTCTGAAAACAAAGATTAAAATTTGGGGCTCTCTTGATTGTAGTTAATTGTTCCACAAGAGACAAGTTATCAGATTTGTCCTCAAAAAATTTGGATAGCCTTTCACCTAGAGCATCCCAAGTAGCAATAGAATCTACTGGAAGGGTTCTGAACCAGTCAAGGGCTTTACCCTTGAGTGATGCAGCCAATAGCTTCAAAGCTACATCTTCTTCTATAATATGATGAACATTTCAAAGAGTTGCAACATCTCTAATGTGCTCGATGGTTGTTACTGATCCTTCTCTAGTGAATGACGACAAGCCTTTAAGAGTAGCTAATGGAACATTATTGTGATTTGCAATCCTCAAAGGACTGCCTTGATCAAACGTGACAAATGGAAAATTTCTGGCCATTGCTTGATGTGGAGGAGCTTGCTGCTAAATAGCTGGTGTAACCAATGGTTGAGCAGGCTGAACTACCTTCCTTTGATAAGTCTATAAATTTTGAGGACTTCCTGCAGTACCACTCACAGAAGCTCCGAGAATAGAATTATTTATAGATAAATTTTTAATGTTTGGGAATTCTGATCCGGAATGATTAGGAACCTCTAGATCCTCATGAAGATTAAGCTCCTCAATGATAACTTCTAGTTCTTCTAAATTTGCAACTTGCTGTTCGAAAATAGGATTATCAAATGAAGAGAAATTTGAATTCAAAGAAATACCTCTTGGATCATGCAATGTTCTTCCACCTCTCGATGATCTTCCTCCCCTTTTGTTTGGCTGTAACTCTTGATACACAAAACCTTCCTTATTTGATCTCATTGGAGTTCTGCTCATTAAAAATCACACTTAGAGCTGCAATTGAAACTTGGAACAATCATAAATCTAACAGCTTAGAACTGAGAAGCAGTTCATTGTCCCACCGGGCGTGCCAAAAACTGTTCAAGCTTAGAATTGTTACCTTACATCAGGCATTAAGGCTAACAACAATTCTATCCTGACAATGGAAACCTCTCCTAGCTGTGGGTAGACTATGAATGAAGAGGAATCTCTGGATTCTAGGTCAGTTCCTATAAAATATGGAATATCACTTTCCTGATTTGCAAATTATTGGGAAAAGGGAAAAGAATACTATAACTAAAAAGATTAGGGTGATACACCAATGAATAATTCAGACTTCTCAAAAAGATGAATTTCAATCCTGACTCACAAATGAATACTTTAACAATCTGATTCTTTGTTCCACATATAGGTTAACAAACTCATGCTATCAAGGTTCTACTGCAAACAGCTTGGAGAATTAACAACATACATTTCTCACGCAGGGCGTAGGGGTAGCTAATTTTCTTGAGAAGGAACGGAATTTCATTCACTTCCTTCGGATAATAACCAATTTAACAATTTTTAGAAAAGATGAAATAGGATTTGATATTGAAAAAACAAGTACACAAAATGGGAGTCAAAGAATCTAGTTCATTTCTTCAAAAAATTGACAAGATGATTACAAAAATGGCCTTCAAAGCACCTAGGAATGATATGTTCACTAAAATGCCCTCTCTCCAAAATCTGCAACCCCTAATTGATCATCAAAAATCAATTTTATAATCGGCTCTAGCCTCCAACTCCAAAATCTAAGCTCCTCAATCTTAGCCTAAAAGTGTGCCTTCAAATATGTCACTACATTGAGTTCCTCAAACATGCCTCTCTTCCTAAATTTTTGGCCTAAAAATATAAGGAATTAATCCTTTTACAAATAAAATATGCCAAAAACTATACAACGGATTAATATTAAATAAAACTTAATACTAATTGCACAACCCCTAAACCCTAACTCTTATTTCCTAACTTAGATAAAAATCTAAGTGCAAACTATTGCAAAGTGGAGAAGTCGACATGACCCTCAATCCACTTGCAATGTTTTTGAAAGAACCGATGAGGATATGCATGAAAGGTGGCATGTTCAATTTTTGAGGCTAGAGCTGGCACTGTCATGCACTGAATACCCTCGATGCTTAGCAGACTCCAAAATAGTTATTCCATTTTCTTAACATTTGTGTTTATTCTCTTGAAGCTTCTCGTAGAAAACTTAGGGAAATGAAACCCTAAGCTTCATGTAACTATGAAGGAGCTCGGCTTTGACTGTGATAAACTTCGACTACTACTAGAGTCAAGCCTTCATCTGCTACTTCTTTGCGTGCATCTTTGATAGAACTCGACATTTCTCCATCTTTCCATCAGTGGACTGTAAGCTATATTCGAATTCCCTATTGATTCTTTTGCAATGGAATACAAAGAATAAGCATGCATTTCTCCTTGTTTAACTGTTTGTTCTACTATTGCTTTTGATATACTCATAGTTAATGAGTTATAGTTGTATCTTTGTTTTCAATAGTTAAACTTTTTGTCTCATTCCTTTACTTTGCATTACTGAAGGTTCTCTTTTCTTGAACTCGAGCCCATATCATGCTTTATGGCATCCATTGTTTTGCATCTCTGTTTGAACTGTTCCTTAGCTTTCATCTTCTTCTGTTATGGCTTCTCATCGCAGCTTCATGGCTTCATGCATTATATTTGTTGTTCCCCATTTTTATATGGGTTTGATTCAATACGGCTCCATGCATTACTAAAGGTTCTCTTTTGTTGAACTCGTTGTTGATTCTTTGTTATTTTGTACATGTGGGTTCGAAAGTTTTATAAACCCGAACTTTGTTCACTAAAGTTCACATGCCATATGCGGTACTCACTATTGTTTATCTTACCATACTTTGACTGTTATCATGCCGTGAGTTCACCATGTTGTGATTTTTTATCACCAGAGATGGGTTTATGACTTACCATCATCCGCGGGTTTGAAGTGTCGTTGCCTTCATTGATATTCTCTATGCCTTTATTTTGAACTCACTGTTGTTATAGACCAAGGCTTTGATTCACCCAACAGTCACTGTTGGTAATGATGACTGGTGTCTACCCACGAGCTAGGTTTATAACTTGGCATTCACTATTATTATATCTATTTTTTTCCATTCTCTGTTGAACTTTCTTTGACCTCATTGTTAGTATAAACCATGGCTAACATTTGATTCCAACAGTCACTGTTGGTATAAACTGCGGCTTTCACTGTGACCAATTGTGTCAATCTCAATTTTTTTGATTGTTACTAATAATGTCAATTACATTATTAGTAATAGTCAAACATTCGATCTCCTTTTGCTATATGGGTTTGAAAGGTACTTGCTTATAAAATAGTAACAGTCACTATTTTACTATTGTCATTTCATTATTCCTTTAAAACCATGACTATTACTAGTTTATAAACAAGTTCAACAGTTACTTAAAAGGAAAATAATCCCTTTACATCTTAATAACTGGAATATCAGTAAGCAATTTGTAGTCATTTTCTGAAATTGTCATAGCAACACACTTCTCAATTGATGAAACTTTGAATTCTTGTCAACTGCATCTTTATCAATTTTAGCATCAGCCTCAGCATATTCTATTGATAACATAGAGCACCCAAATTGTTGACTCTCTTTTGCTGACATGAATAAAACCTTGTGTAATTAACAGCTATAAACATGATGAGTTGATGAACTCTCTGCTTTACAATTCATACATGATGAGTTCGACTATGCTAAACAGTTGCTCCAGGGAACCATGAAAACACCTCTTAATGACTCACTAAAGTTGCAAGGTTATGAGTGAAAGATGTTTTGAAGATATAATCTATTAGAACACAAAACCATTACATCTTCCACTCATAAACTTCGCACACCTTAGAAGGTGATTATGAATGAGAGATGCTCAACACACTTTCTTATTTCCACAGTAGATAAGTACTCTATCCTTTATGATATTCTTCTACTGGTTACACATACTTTGTTTTAGTTTGTACATGTTTTTCATTTATGTTTAGCTTGCATCCTGTAGCTTTGTCCACTGTAAATAATTCACATTGATGTTGAGTCTGCACTTAACATGATAAGTACAAGAAGATGAAAATGTTTATTTACTGTTAATGAAGTTCGAGCATGGGCTCATGACATCCAAAAACATCAGAATGTTTAACTAATGAGGTTCGAACACGGGTTCGTGACACTCAATAAAAACAAATTGTAAATACTTTATGATTTTATAGCTTAATCTTGAAGCACTCTTCTGTATTCAGCAACAAACATGTTTATGATTTGAAAATATACTTAGGAATAGTAAGGACATATTTGTACCAATATTTATGCAGCACCATTTGTATCTTAAACTGGAAAGTTGGCAATAGTTGGCATTTCTTGTAGCATTTTTTTGTACTCAAACCAGCTTGATCCGCATCTTTGACAATAACTAAATATGAACACCAGTTAGCTGTTATCTGCAAGACAATTTGTTAAGCTCTCAAATAACATCATTATGAAATACATTATCTGAAAAAGGTTTCTAAATTTTGAAACATACTAAGTCCCTTTAATTCAAACACCTAGTTAATAAAAAGGACAACATACACCACAATGATCATTAGTAGTAAAAGGTTTCATGTATGAAACAAGTCCCTTTAACACTACCTTGCAGTGAGTGTCAGTGTACATTTCCTTATTTCATTTAATTTTCCAAATTGATGCAGTATTGAAAACTTGATTGCTACATTATGTTATTTGATTCTCATGTATTTCTTAGATCCAGTAGGATCTAATCATTTTTCTTTCTTTCATGTAGATGGAGACCTTGAAGACTCAGATGCAGATGGAGACCTGGAAGATGGAGACATAAATGTAGATGAGGACCTAAATGCAGATAAATAGTAAACAACCAGCATACTCAAAGACAAGACAAGGCAATTCATGGGACCCCTATTCCATACTTCAATCTTTCTTTTTAGTTTTGCAATGTACTCTAAATATTGAATTGAAATATGAGACAAGAAAGGACATTTGTATACTACATTCAGTATGAATGCACAATGTAATGATCATTGATAATTTTTTAATTTTGCAATACTTGATCAATACTTAGAGTACAATAATGACATCTAGAATGAATGCAATAACGACATGAAAATTAACAAAACCTGCAAGGTAGTGTTAATTAAACAAACAAATGAAACCTTTTCCTACTTATGCTTATTGTATTGTATGCTGTATTTTTGAGTAACAATTACTAAGAATATTCAGTTCACGAATTGTTTCAACATTATTAATGTATTCCACTTCAAGAGTAGGTGGATCAGACTCGTTAAGTTCATCATTTCGCTCTAGAATCACGTTGGATTTAGGTGAATATTGGTGAATGATATCAATATGTTTTTCAATGATAAGCTCATCTTCTTCTGGAATTTCTCCCCATTCATAGTCATTGGATTCATCTTCTGATTCTTCATCTAGACATTTGGGAAATTTGAGAATATGTGTGAAATCTGGATGGATTCTCCAAGCTGGGTTTCCTTAATATTTTGGATGAAATTCATATTCATGAGAGTCTATCTCAAAATCATTGTTTTGTCCCAAATGTTCAGCTATCGTGATAGGTTCAAGTTGTTCCTCTTGTTTGTATGTAGGATCAATCAGTTCTTGTGTGGTGACTGTCACTTGTTCAGCAGTAGGTTCTTGTGTTTCTACTACATTGATCCTTTTAGGTTCATTTTCTTCTTTGAGAAGGTCTAAGATATGTTGAGGAACAAGTTCATAAGGAAAAACATCTGTAGTATCTGAATCATCACTATCCCTTTGTTTGTTTTCCTCTTCTTCATTATTGAACATTTCTAGTTCTATCTGTTCTATCACATGAGAAGAGTTCCCCTTGAGATAGAAGGGTTTCTTTTGATAGCCTAGACCTATAGTATCTTTGTTTGTCCGGCCAACATGCTCAATGGGAGACATGATACCTTTACCTCGTACTCCTAGAGGTCTTTTTCTAGGATATCCAATTTTAGTTATCAGTTTATTTCTTGGCCCATATGATTTTGAAGGAATCTTATGTTCTTTAGAGTCACATTTCAGAACTGATGTAGATTGGGAATCATCTTTGTATATCCATGCAAGCACAACTTCATCCTCTTCAAACTCTTTCTTGGACACTTGTTCTGTGACAAAACTTCCATTATAGGTAGCAAACGGTTCTTTAGAATCTTGTTTTGTCTGTTTTAAAGGTTGTCCATAAGATTTAGGTGAGACAGGGAGAGATGTGAGAGATAGGATTGGTTCCATAGTATATTCTCCCATGCCGGTGTCCTTGATTTTGATTTCTTTTGCAATGTCTTCCATCTTGGATGTAGATTCCATATCTATTTTCTTGGTGAAAGAGACTCTATTATGTGGAACAAGTTTGTCAGCACTTTCTTTCAAGGCATTGCAAGAGGTAGATATGTCAGCTGGAATTGTTACCTCTACTCCATCATAAGGAAATTTCAAACATTGATGGTATGTTGATGGAATAGCTCACATTTTATGTATCCAAGGTCTCCCTAGAAGAATGTTGTAGGCCAAAGGAAGATCCAAAACTTGACAGGTGATGTCTCTGATAACTGGTCGAGTTCTAATAGGTAGTACAATTGTTCCCTTGGAAGATCTTTCTTTCTCATCATATGCTTTTATGGTTATCTTCTTTTTAGGATCAATAGCATCTTCTTATAATCCCAGTTGTGTGACCAATTTATAGGAACATATGTTTAGACCAATGCCTCCATCTATCAACACATGTTTGACATGACAGTTTTGGATTAAGACTTCAATGTGTAAGGGTTGGTTATGCAAATGACTCAATGAATTGTCATCTTACTCTAAAAAGGAAATATACTGGGGTGATGTCAGATGACCAACCATGGTCTGAAATTTGTCTAGATCAAGATTGTTAGGAACATTGGAATCGAGAACAGCTTTATCCAGAATAGCTCTATGAGTAGGAGATATCCGAAGCAACTCAAACATGGATATTTTTACATTGGTATGCTGGAGTTGTTGGACAATACTATATGATGTTGGCCTTCCCTCCTTAGGATTTGATGATTTGGAAGCGCCCCTTTGTTTAGAAGTGGATGAAAGATTGAAAGGCACCTTAGGAATATTTGATGAACCTGAGTTTTGTCCTTGTAGATGTGCCTAATCACCAAGGTTCGTACGTCAACAACAATGACTACTGATCTCTCTAAGTGGGTCCAAGAGAGAACATACCATCAAAGATTGAAGACCAAACCAAGTAAGACCGTGAGATGATAGCGAATCCTCCCTACCTACAAGGGGATCTATCTTCGAGAAGAGCTTTACATCTAAAACAAGAAAATGAAGCCCACTCTCTCAAGAAATCCACAAATAGTGTTCATAGGGCCTAATTACTATCTGTAACAAATATGCAAGAAAGCAAATCTATGTTCTTTTTTTAGCCAAAATGAACATGTGATTTATGAAAGTAAGAACACTAAACCTAAACACGTGAGAGGTTCACTTTAATTTTCAAAATCCAAATGTTATAGAGATGCAACAAAATACATCAAGTCCAAAGCAACGCACTTAGTAGATTTTACCTTATTTTTATTTTTGAGCTTTTTCCATGCAAGCAAGCCTCGAACTCTCCAACAAGCAAACAAGCAAACAAGATATGAAACGTATATTCAACTTATGCAAACCCTAGGGTTAGATTTGAAAATCAATTGTTAGGAGCAATAATAACCAGCAAATAATCCAAATGACAACTCATATCATGCATTGAACCATGTGAAAAATAAGTGCATGCCCAATACAAAAAATAAAAATAAAATTTGCATTTGACCTAGTCAACAAGATCTCATTTTTTTGATATGATTTCGACCACAAAAATAGAGACCCCTACTAAAAAATAGAGAGCTTTAAAAAAATGTAAAAATTTCATAAAAATCTCTTCATTTGTGCCTTAGAGACTCATTTTACCAAAATAGACCAGTTTTTGTAAATTGACTATTTGCGCTATGATATTGCATCCAAATTTAAAACACAAAGAATGGACCCCCTGTAGAATTTAAAGAGCTTTCCAAAAATGTAAAATTTTTTGAAAAATATGCTGATTTGTGCCAAAAATTAATTTTTTATGAAAAATAAAGAAAAAATTATTAAAAATTCAAAATATCTCAGAAAATTCTAAATTTTTTATCGAAGCTTCCCTGATATGTCACCAACCTGCAAAAAAATTTCAGAATGAAACTCCAAGCCGTTATGGAGATATGATGAAATCTTTGAAAATTTATGGTTTTAGTCTCCAAGCAAATATTCACAAAGGGGTTAGCTCCAAAAAATAACCAAAACCAGCATGTAAAGGTGGGTTGCCCCACGGTGGGTGCCAGAAATGTGTATGTGAAATTTCTACCTAGTTGTGGACACAACACTTCGGTAAAACATTATTGGTTAATATGTCAGAAATCTGGAATATGAATACACGGAATTAACCAAGTGATTTACTACCTTCTAGTAGGTGAGAGTATGCTATTCTCAGATTTTGACCGAGATTAGTGACAATGCAACACCTAAACGAAGGATTTAAAATGATGAAAGAAATGAAATATGAATGCAAATTAATCTTCTTCTTTTTTTTGTTTTTTATGCAATATGATGAAAAACTGATATGAAATTGATCTAAAATGGGTTGAAATGGATTGCAATTCTAATCTAACAATGTTATGAATGCTATGAATGGATTGAAAAGTTGCAAAAATCTCACAATCGCCTGTTTGCAACAGCTTGATTCTCCAAGTATGTAAAATTTGTGATCTGAAAGAGTGGTTTTTTTTGTGAAGGGCTGAGCCTTGTTTATATAGAAATCTAAAGTTTTTGAGAGAGCTTCTGAAAAGCCATAAATCACTCTTGATAAACTCAAGTTGATTTTTGACTTAACAAGAAATTAGAAATATTTTAACTCATAAAATCATGCAAAAAATAACTTTTAACTCAAATAAAAACTTTAAACCAATTTTTAACTCAAAATTGGATGTTGAGTTAAAAAAGATAACTATTTGAATTGATTTATTGATTTAGAGTTTTTAACTACTTTTCTGAATGTGCATGGATAATTATGAATTAATATTTATTTTCCACATGTGTTTCTCTCAACTTAACTATTTTTTGAATTAAAACAATTGATTTATGGGTTAATCAATCATTTAATCAACTTTATTCTAAATTAAATCATTAAATTTGACAATTGGATTTAATCAATTAAATAAGAATTTAATCAATTGTAGTAGGATTTTGATTTATTGTCAAAATTAAGTAATATTAATTAGGAATAAATATAATTAATTCTATTTAAATTAATTAAGTGGCATAATTAAATCTAATTAATTAAATATTTGTCATATTCAATTAATTAAATTTAGGATAAATAAAAAGAATATCATTTATCGCCAAATAAATAAGGAATATTTAGGAAATATTTCCTGATGCAGAATTAGGATCAAATCAATTAGAGTTTCAATGTTTTGATGCACCGATGTGCCTTTGGTTAGGACTTTTGTGTTGATTTCGATTGATTTGTAGATGTAGAAGGTCAATGATCCTATAGCCCATTTTTGGGGTATTACAGAAAGAAGTTGGTGAGTTGTATGGAAAATCAAATAAGATCGACCAAGCAACCATTGTTAAAGCATTCACAAAATACTTTACTAGCTTTGATGCATATCTAGGTGATTTCAAACAAGAAATCCCAAAGGATCTTTGGAATGTGTTGGATCAAATGATACATGATGCATTATAAGATGATAGAAAAATCAAAGAATATACATTGAGAATTATCATAGTTGATTTGTCAAACACTGACAAAAATAACCTTAAGATACATTTTCCATAATGATTTGAGGTGTAAGAGAAGAATGAATGTACTACTAAATAGGGAGAAGGAAGTTTATGAATGAAACTCTTGAGTCCCTTAGGCACATAGCTAAAAATCATGGAATGTTGTCATCCAACAGTGTTGGAACATCTCTACAACCTAAATAGGTTCATGTTCCTTTGCCTTAAATCAAAGATACAAAAAGAGTTGATAACTCTCCTTTAAATACTTCTCTTCCGGATACTAAAAATAATGGTATTGAATAAACACTAACAATTCTTTAGAACACTCCACAAAGATCATATCAGAGAAGGAAGATTAAAAATTTGGTGAAGAAAATATGTTTGAAATTGAATCTTTGAAACTAAAAGAGAGGAGGAAAAAATTAAATAGGACTAGCTCAGGTGAGCAAGAAGAAGAAACACAATAAGAAGAAGACGCAAGGGTTGAACAAAAAAACTCACGAAGTCTAAGACTTCATTTGGTACTCCTTCTAGCACAACCCAATAATCCCTTTAATAACATATTCAAATTACAACTAAGATTACAATTGGTAACATCATCTACATTTCTGTTTTACTTTAACAAAATGGGTCTTGTTGACAAGATTCAAATTAGTGATGCATTTATTGCACTGGCTAAGAAAATTTGATTGACAGAAAGCATAAGAGTGAAGAAATGATTGAAACCTTACACCTTAATACTTTGGGTAACTCCATTGACCACTCCATGTTGATGACTGATAATCTTAAAGCTTATTTAGCAAGCTTTAAAGACATTGTGATAAGTGACTTGGAAAAATAAAAAGAAACAAGATTATTTGTGATAAAGGAAAGGTGTGCTACTGCATACAAAAAAAGATCTGATCTCATTACCAAGTGCAAAGAATGTCTCTAGGACACTTGTGCCTTTTACCATTTCAATTTTTTATGGCCCGATTCCAACAAATATATAAGAAAATGTATAATGAGTAAATGGGAAGCAATGCAAAATATAGATAAATCACCTCCCTTTTTAAAAATTACAGCTTTAGAAGGAATATGCCCCACTAGGTCCAAGGGGAGACTCAAACACTAAGTGGGACAATGGATTCCTTCCTAAATTAAAGTGATTGATGGAATGGAAATGATATACTAATGTGATTAAAGTGCTTAATTAGATAAAGTGCAAAAAATTAGAAATAACAAATAGAAACAAACTAATATTGATCATAAAAGTACATATTTAGAAAGTAGGGCTCAGAACTGACCTGTAGGTAAAATTTAAGCTAAAAGTAAAAAGGATAGGCTAAAACTCATCTTGTAAGTAGGAAGAGATTGCCAATGGAATTTTGTGCCTAACAATTTTGACTGAATATTTTTGAGGACTTCGGATTGTACCCAATCTGTCTGATCTCCTGATCTGGTGGCTCTGTAACTTGTTCCTACACTTAGAAAAATGAGGGAAAAGGTTGTCTAAAGGGGTTTTTCTTGGTCAAACCCCTATTTAGGAATCAACCTTGAAAATAGAAAGAGATTGCATAAAGGAAAGTATGTATAAAGGAAAAAGGTAGATTTACCTTGCATAAACCCTCATGGATGAATGTAGAAATCGCTCATACCCATGAAGATGCTTGAATGTACTTAAAATCCAAATATCTGAGTTTGGAATGTGATGTAGAATCAATGATTCTATCACAAATACATGGATATATGAATACCAATCCTAGATCTTGGATGTTGATATGCTTGAAAACACTTGCAAAGAAGGACAGAGAAGAAGGAATGAATGATGAGTCTTCTTGCTTGATTGAAAATTCCTCTACTTGGCCATCATGAGAGAGAAAATTGCTTCAATTAGAGAATATTGCATTTAACTTGATAGATATTGAAGAAATGGAGAATTGAAGATCTTGAATTTGGATGATTGCCTTTAAATCTTGAATCCAAATGCCTTTTGCTTGCTTAAAAACTTGAGTTCTTGATTGCTAAAATTTGTAGATCATGAATGTATAATATGATAGGATTTTTAAAATGATGAGAGATAAGTCCTTTTATACTTCATTCCATCATTTTGGGATTCAAAAATTGATCCACGTCGACCACAAATTCAAAAATCTTGCTAATACCCTGACATTGGGCCCTAGGCAAAGTTTAGGCTCCAAATACTTGGGACATGATGCCATTAGCATTCTATACCATAGGAAATGAGCCCAAATTTATAGGAGATACCAAGATGGAAGAAAAGAGGCAGGGGGAGAAAAGACAAGTCGCTAGGATCAATCATAATGGGTATTCAAAGCCCAAAATTTCCAAAATAGGGTCTAATAGGTCCTAGTAAAGTATCCAATAATGGGTGCTAACTTTTTAGGACTATATAGAAAAGAAATAGATTCAATTAAGTCTAATATATCAACATTTGTTCATGGCTACCATCCAAAATAGAACTTATTAGGTACTATTGGGACAAGAACTAAATTTTTACATATAAAAATACTTTGATCTCCAGAAACAATGTGACAATATCATTCTACCACTTGGTAACCGCAAAGATTCATTGAGTGAAAATGTATTGTTAGTTTTCCATGCTATTCTCCTAGCACAACAAGTAAATTTGTTTGATTCGGTCCCCTCATTAGTCTAGGATGGAGAAACATTCTCAGGTTACTTGAAAATCAAAACAACATTATGGAAATTGTTGTACAGGCTTGGATTGGCAACAAGGACACATGGCATGCACATGTACAAAATATAGAGAGTTCACCCAATTCCTATTGAAACATGTTTTCCCATAGTTTGTATTCTCTTTATGTCTTGTATAGACTATTTCTTTTTGGCAGTTTTACCAAGGGGGAGTCACCTAATCCAATTTTGAGATTCTTGTACAAAGTTCTTTTTTGGGGGTTTTGCTACCCTTTTCCATTGATGCCAAAACAAGAGAATTTTAGAAGTTTTGGGAGTAATTTGCAAATTTGTAATTTTTGAAGTCTTGGGTATAAGATGCAGTTTTTGAATTTTTGGAAGATATAAGGATATAAATAGTCCTAAAATTTTTTTAAAAAATTCATCAATAAAAATGGGTGAAAGAAAATTGACATGGTTAGAAAATCTAAAATTTATGAAGGATGAGCATACAAATCAATTAAATTTGGAAGAAGAGCACCTTGATTTTTTCATGTGCTTTTGACCTAGTCATAAAGATCCAAGTTCTAGATATATTGTTGGCCCACAAAAATATAAATGGAAAGAAGTATCCCCTGTTAAAAATAAGTGAGATTTCCCAAAAATGTAAGAAATTTTTAAAAATGCCTTCATTTGTGCCCTAGAGACCCGATTTGTCAAAACAAATGAGTTTTCAAAGATCTTTATTTTGACCATTATTTGTCATCAAAATTAAAAACATAGAGAGCATGCCCTATTTAGATTTTTAAGAGCTTTCTACAAATGTAAAATTTTCAAAGAACCATTGATTTGTGCCTAAAATTATTTTTTTATGAAAATAAATTATAAATCGCACAAAATTAATCAGAAAAATCTGATTTTTGGGTTGTACACTTCTGATACCATCCCCAACTTACAATAAAAATTTCATAGAAAAATTCTAATCCATTTAGGAGATATGACCAAATCTTTAAAAACCTGCATGTAACAACAAATCAACAAAGAAAACCTGCATGCAAATATAGAAGACAAATTTATCAGAATTTTAGCATGTTCATGTTGGGCTCACCAAATGTATGTAGGGGAAATCTGCAAGGCTAAGAAAGTGATTAGTAGCACTGAACTAATCACAAAAATTACTAATAATCATTAACCATAAAAAATAAATAAGAATGATGATCAAATAATCAAAATAAACAATCAAATGCAAACCATCCAATGCTCTAGGCTTCTATTGCTTCTCTTTGCTTTGTTGGAATGGGGTTAGCTGGCACTTAGAGGTGATACCGGCAACATTCTAACTCAAAGCTCTGATAAATGATAAAGATAACCTACAAATGATAGCATAAGTTTGATATGAAAATTTGTGATGATCATTATGAGAAAGAGAGGGGGTTTATATAGATTTTCATAAATCAATGGATGATTGAGATTAATTCTGTGAAAGTAGATTGAACAAATGAGATAATTCAAGACTAGAGGAGATTTGGGAAAGTTTCCATTTCGAATTGGAAAAGAAGAGAGAAAAGAGGAGATAAGACTGAGAAGATATTTCTCATTTTGAGAAGATAAATCTACCAAAAATGAAAAAGGAAAGATTTTGATTTATTTCTAATTTTGAAAGAAATGATGATTTTTAGAAAATCATTTTTCGAGATTTGTGAGGATTTCTTTATTTTCAAAATTTATAATTGCTCACATTTTGATTTTTCTATTTTTTTGGAAGATTTAATTGAATTAAAAATTCAATTATTGAGAAACATGAAAGTGGAAATTGAGTTCAATTAACTGATAAAGATCAATTAATTAAAGTTAATTAAATACATAAACTTAATTATTTAATTAATTTTAGAGAAGTGATTGAATGATTGAATTATGGAAGAATAATTGTAAATTAATTAATGATTAAAGAACCAGTAATTAATAGAAGAATAATTAATTTTTAAGTGTTAACTCGCAAGCATGTCCATTTTTAGGTGTCTACAGTAACCTCTTTGCAATCATTTTCTTGAGGCTAGATGGAGTAGAGTTGAGGATTTTCAAGCTAATTTTAATTTGGGCCATGGACAAGTGACTAGATGTAATGATCCACATGAGTGGCCTTCAGAAATATCACCAAATGCTAGGGAGGATCTTGCTAGGATACTGGAAAGAAGATTGTGCAACTCCTTGAATGGTGTAGATATTCTTGCTTGGGGCCCTATTCTAAAGGTGAAGCTCTTAGTGGATTTAGGATATATGGAGTTGGAAAAATCAAACTTCATGAAAGTGAATGTCCCTTGGAGGAAGAATACTTGGAACAAATTGGCTTGACCTAAATGTATTTTTTTCCTATGGTTAGTTGCGTAGAATAGATGTCTCACTTGGGAGAATCTTCAAAAAAGAGGGATTAAGGAAGATTTGGAATCTATGATGGAAAGTTTGCATGCATGCTTATGTTCATGCCAATTATTTGATTTTATTTTGGAATAGCCTCCACAAACTCCCTATTAAGAATTCATTTGTCTATGTTGTGTGAGATAATAGATCTTGTTTAATTATTTGGAAATTGTAGTTAGAAAGAAACTGTAGGATTTTTAGGATAAGAGTGTTGGACTATTGTCGTTGGTGTCATTTATTTCCTCTAATAGTTTGACAACATGAATGAGTTTTTCTTTGTACTTCTCTGCATGCAATAATATGATAACAAGGTTTTTGCTACAAGACTATATGATTATGAAGTATACTCAAAAGTATAGATACCATCTTTATTTGGCAGTAAAGATATTCTTTGGAAAACACTATGTTTTCCAAAAAAAGGGTAGGTCATTTCAAGCAACTACATTTTACCATCAGAATGTTCATGGATCTACAAATTTGGGTCAAGGATAAGGATTGGGTAAATCATATGATTTCATATTTTTTTGGAGTTAATTGTTTTGTTTGGCCTAACTTAGCCAAAATAACTTGCATAGTGGAACTATATGATAATGTGTCAAAACTTTCTTTATGCTGACTCATTTTTAGATTAGCTCTTTTTAGGACCAACATATTGCATCCATGGACTGGTATATATGAACATTTTTCACATTATTTTAAATACACACACACACACACACACACACACACAGATATATATATATATATATATATATATATATATATAACATGTGGTGAAGATAATATGTTTTAATCTCTAGCAGTGATGAAAATTAGATGAAGTGTGTGAGCTCTATATACTGAACATCATTGGAACTATATTTCATGCATATGTACGATGCAATTGTAGTAGTTCATTTTGTATATCCAAAAAATGGTCCTCTTTGGAAGTGAGATTTATAAGATTAGTGAGGCCTCTAGTAGTGAGCATCTGTAATATCTTATAACTAGTTATAATATATGGAGAATTCATCCTCTCCATGGTTTTTACCCATTTTGGGGTTTCCATGTAAAATATGGGTGCCATGTGTTATATTCTATTATTCCCGCTTGTATCTACATATAGTCTTTAATTATGTTATGTGGATGGTTATTTATAGGCATTAATAATTTTAAGGATATATTGATTCACACTCCCCCCGGCTATTAGTATATCGAATATTCAACAATTGGTATCAAAGAAAGGTCATTTAATTGATCCTAATAACTTAGAAGAGATCTTCAAGTTGAACATATGGTGCCTAAATCCACTATGGAAGAACTAATAAAAAAAGATGATAAGAATGGTGAATTAAAATCAGATCTAGAAGATCTTGAAAACCTAGAAAATAAGATCAAATAAATCAAGGAAAATATTAATGAAGAAAAAGAATGCATCAAAAAACTATAGGATCAAATCAAGAAATTCAAGGAAAGATACAGGGAAGTTAGTGAAGAGTTGAAACAATCCAATGACATGGTTGAAAGCTTGAAGCTACAAGTTGAAGAATATAAAAAGATAAAATAATATTTGAATGACATCATGGAAAATAAGATAGAGCTATGCAAGAACTTGGAACAAGAAGTAATGTTTCTCAAATCAGATCTAGAAAGAATAAAAAGTTAGGAAGATAAACTCAAAATGAGTGATACAAAGCTTGATGAGTTGATAACCATATAGAAAACTCCAAAAGACTAAAGTGGTGTAGGATTTGAGACCGATGAATTCTCTCATCAGAAGATTGAAGACAAAGAGAAATCAAGTCATATAGAAGATACAAGAATCACTGTACCTACCATAGAAACCAACAAAGAGGAGAAAATTCAGAAAGATCAAGCAAGAAAACCTCCGGTCAAGAAACAAAGGTACACATCTTTCAATGGCTATTATTTTAACTATAATAAATCTGGTCATAAGACAAAATAATGTAGAAGCATAATAAACCAGAATGTTAGACCTTTCTTTGGATAATTCTATACATATAAAAATTTTGGTCATAAGGCTATTTAATGTAGAATTCAATTCACAAGCATTTAATACAATATTAGATCTTGACCTTTCTATGGTCATTGTCAAATATGTAATATTCTTGGGCACACAATGACAAGTGTACATTCAAAGTAAACAAGGGAAGCGTAGAATTGAGAAATGATAAATGTTGTAACTTAAGATGAGCAAATTACAAAATTTTGCAAAAAAAAAAGTATAAAGAAAGATGATTTGGTGAACATCAATGGACTAGAAAAGAAAGTGAATGTCAAAGAAGTCAAAATGGAGATGAAGACAATTTAGAAAAAGAAAGAAGATGCATCTGCACTTGAGCTTAACATAGATAATTCTTTTTAAAATTAAGTTACATAGTCTTTGGCTTAAGGGGTAGTTTAAAGGAAATATATTTTTCCCTTTCCAAACATGAAATGTTATATCACAACATAGTAAAATCGGGATAGAAAATGTAAAATGATATATAATTTCAATTAGTAAATTTTGTGGAAGAAAATATTACATTACAGTAAAATGAAAAATGAAAATTAATGACTGTAAGGGACAAACACTTTAATTAGCATCTTTTTCTACAAATTTATTATTTGTACTCGCAAGTTGGACAAAACTTTAAAAAGAGAATTTAAAAAAAGTTGTGATCATTTGAAGGTAAAGCATTTCAAGTAGAGTGAGGTAGAAAGAAAAATTGTGGTTTAAAAGAAACTTTTTTCTTTCATGGATTCTCAAAACATAATTGATGTTGAAGATCAACCTTGCTCTAGATTCAAATGATACCCAAACAAATCAACACAAAATGATCCTATGGGTGCATTATCAAGTATACCATATGGGTTTTTATCAACTGAGGATATCATGACATACATCCATCTTAATGTGGAATAATATCATCACAATAAATTGTTAGGCATATGACACAATGAATTAATAGATGGAGACTTACAAGTAAAACTAGAATTCAGTGACCTACTAGTTAAGAATAAATTTACATCATGGAATGATTTTCCCAACTTTTTTATAATGAGAAATGGATCAGAATGGTGATAAGTAGAATACATGATGATTGCATATGTTTAGAATAGCCATGGTTAATTACCAAGGAAGTGATGAGTGAAATCACTAGTTTGTGGTCAACAAGACTGGTTCCAAAAGGGGAAGTCAATATTTCTATCCCTACCAAAAGGTTTGAAAGGAGATCCTCTAGTCCTCCATTAATTCTTGTATCTCCTAGGACACCAACAAAAACATCACAAAAAAAAGTCTACTCCCATCAAGGAAATTCCCCCACCGAAACTTGAAGAAAAATTAGTTAAGTGGAAAAAGGAACTTGTCTCCTCCTCCTCCCACATACCTATCAAACTTAGAGCTACAAGGATAAAACTGATTGAAGAAGAGTACAAGAGCTAAAATCACAATAATATGAGTTAGATGAAGGAAGAAACTCAACAAGGCTGAAAAATAAAAAATACATGTACTTATTATTTAGTCCTCGTATGAGGAATCAAAGGACAAGGAAAAAGGAGAAAAACTAACTCTTCGGTACAAAAATAAGAAATGAAAGCCTATAAGAAGCCACTCAATCTAGACACTCTTTTTTATTATATGATACAAGAAGAAAATTTGAAAGTGTGTATGTGAAATTTGTACCTACCTGTGGACACAACACTTCAGTAAAACATTATTGGTTAATATGTCAAAAATTTGCAATATGAATAAACAGAATTAACCAGGCGATTTACTGCCTTCTAGTAGGTGCAAGTATGGTATTCTCATATTTTGACCGAGATCAGTGACAATGCAACACCTAAACGAAGAATTTAAAATGATGAAAGCAATGAAATATGAATGCAAATTAATCCTTTTTTTTTTTGTTTTCTATGCAATATGATGAAAAACTGATATGAAATTGATCTAAAATGGTTTGAAATGGATTGCAACTCTAATCTAACAATTCTATGAATGCTATGAATGGATTGAAAATTTGCAAAAATCTCACAATTGCCTATTCACAAGAGCTTGATTCTCCAAGTATGTAAAATTTGTGATCTGAAAGCATGGTTTTTTTTGTGAAGGGCCGAGCTTTGTTTATATAGAAATCCAAGGTTTTTGAGAGACCTTCTGAAAAGGCATAAATCATTCTTGATAAATTTAGGTTGATTTTTGAGTTAACAAGAAATTAGAAATATTTTAACTCATAAAATCATGCAAAAAATAGCTTTTAACTCAAATAAAAACTTTAAATCACTTTTTAACTCAAAATTGGATGTTGAGTTCAAAAAGATAACTAATTGAATTGATTTAGAGTTTTTAACTGCTGTTCTGAATGTGCATGGATAATTATGAATTAATATTTATTTTCCACATGTTTTTCTCTCAACTTAACTATTTTTTGAATTAAAACAATTGATTTATGGGTTAATCAATCATTTAATCAACTTTATTCTAAATTAAATCATTAAATTTGACAACTAGATTTAATCAATTAAATAAGAATTTAATCAATTGTAGTAGGATTTTGATTTATTGTCAAAATTAAATAATATTAATTAGGAATAAATATAATTAATTCTAATTAAATTAATTAAGTGGTAGAATTAAATCTAATTAATTAAATATTAGTAAATTCATGCATACGGTGTTGTCATCATTGGTCCTAACTTGACTCTTGAACTCAAAGGTGATATTACTACTCAGAATATTCAGTTCACGAATCATTTCAACGTCATTATTGGATTCCACTTCGAGAGTAGGTGGATCAGACTCGTTAAGTTTGTCATTTTGCTCTAGACTCACGTCGGATTTAGGTGAATATTGGTGAATGATATAAATGTGTTTTTCAGTGATAAGCTTGTCTTCTTCTAGAATTTCTCCCCATTCGTAGTCATTGGATTTATCTTCTGATTCTTCATCTAGACCTTTGGGAAATCTAAGAACATGTGTGAAATCTGGACAGATTCCCCAAACTGGGTTTCCTTCAGATTCTGAATGAAATTCATATTCATGAGAGTCTGTCTTAGAATCATTGTTTTGTCCCAAATGTTTAGCTATCATGATAGGTTCAAGTTGTTCCTCTTGTTTGGATTCAGGATTAGTTGGCTCTTGTGTGGTGACTGTCACTTGTTCAACAGTAGGTTCTTGTGTTTCTACTACATTAATCCTTTTAGGTTCATTTTCTTCTTTGAGAAGGTCTAAGATGTGTTGAGGAACAGGTTCATAAGGAAAAACATCTATAGTGATCTAAATCATCACTGTCACTTTGTTTGTTTTCCTCTTCTTCATTGTTGACCATTTCTAGTTCTATCTGTTCTATCAAATGAGAAGAGTTCCCCTTGAGATAGAAGGGTTTCTTTCGATAGCCTAGACCTGTAGTATCTTTGTTTGTCTGACGAACATGTTTAATGGGCAACATGATACCTTTACCTCGTACTCCTAGAGGTCCTTTTCTAGGATATCCCATTTTAGTTATCAGTTTATTTCCTGATCCATATGATTTTGAAGGAGTCTTTTGTTCCTTAGAGTCACATTTCTGAATTGATGTAGATTGGGAATCATCTTTGTATATCCATGCAAGCACAACTTCATCCTCTTCAAACTCTTTCTTGGACAGTTGTTCTGTGACAAAACTTCCATTATAGGTAGCAAGAGGTTCTTTAGATTCTTGTTTTGTCTGTTTTAAAGGATGTCCATAAGATTTAGGTGAGACCGGGAGAGATGTTAGAGATAGGAATGGTTCCATAGTATATTCTCCCATGCCGGTGTCCTTGATTTTGATTTCTTTTGAAATTTCTTCCATCTTGGATGTAGATGCCATATTTGTTTGCTTGGTGAAAGACTCTCTATTATGCGGAACAAGTTTGTCAACACTTTCTTTCAAGGCATTGCAAGAGGTAGATATGTTAGCTGGAATTGTTACCTCTACTCCATCATAAGGAAATTTCAAATAGTAATGGTATGTTGATGGAATATGTCACATTTCATGTATCTAAGGTCTCCCTAGAAGAATGTTGTAGGCCAAAGGAAGATCCAGAACTTGACAGGTGATGTCTCTGATAACTGGTCTAGTTCTAATAGGTAGTAAAATTATTCCCTTGGAAGATCTTTCTTTCTCATCATATGATTTTATGGTTATCTTCTTTTTAGAATCAATAGCATCTTCTAATAATCTCAGTTGTGTGCCCAATTTGTAGGAACAGATGTTTAGACCAGTGCCTCCATCTATCAACACATGTTCGACACAACGGTTTTGGATTAAGATTTCAATGTGTAAGGGTTGGTTATGCGGATGAATCAATGAATTGTCATCTTCCTTTGAAAAGGAAATATACTGGGGTGATGTTAGATGACCAACCATGGTCTGAAATTTGTCTAGATCAAGATTGTTAGGAACATTGGAACCGAGCAGAGCTTTATCCAGAATAGTTCTATGAGCAGGAGATATCTAAAGCAACTCAAACATGGATTTTTTGCATTGGTATGCTGGAGTTGTTGGACAATATTGTATGATGTTGGCCTTGTCTCCTTAGGATTTGATGATTTGGAAGTGTGTGTGTGAAAATTATACCTAGTTGTGGACACAACACTTCAATAAAACATTAGAGGTTAGCAAAATCAAAATCTGCAAGTAAATGAAACTAAGCTAGCCAGGCGATTTACTGCCTTCTAGTAGATATGAGTATGTATTCTCATATTAGACCGAGATCAGTGACGATGCAACACCTAAACGAAGGATTTAAATGATTGAAAGCAATGAGATATGGATGCAAGATTAATTTATCTTTTTGGATTTTCTATGCAATAAGATGAAAAACTGGATATGAATCTAATCTAGAATGATTTGAAATGATATACAAATTGATCTAACAATGATATGCTAAATGAATATGAATGCTCAAAACAATAATAAAAATCTCACAATAGCCTTGATTCACAAAAGATTGATTCTTCGGATGCCAATTCGCTAGAGTGGTTGTGCAAATTCAAGGATATATTATGAAGAGCTGAGCCTTGTTTTTATAGAAATCTAGGGCTTGAGGATGCATTGAGAAAAGCCATAAATCACTCTTGATAAACTCAAGTTGTTTTTTGAGTTAACAAGAAATTAGAATTAATTAACTCATAAAATCATGGAAAAGCACTTTTTATTTCAAAATAGAGTTTAGTTCACTTTTTCAACTCACCATCAGATGTTGAGTTTATAAAGTTAACAAATTGAAATTGATAATTGATTTAAAGTTAACTACTTTTCTGATTGTGCATGATTTAATTATGAATTAATAAATAAATAAAGTAATTTATTCTCAACTTAACTGATTTTGAATTAAAATAATTGATTTATGGGTTAATCGATTATTAAATCAAACTTTTATTCCAAACTATATCATTAACTATTGACAATTGGATTTTATTAATTAAATAATTATTTAATCAATTATTCGATAGATTTTGATTTATTGTCAAAATTAAATAATACAATTTAGGAATAAATGCAATTAAATCTAATTAAATGATTAAGTGGCAAGATTAAATCTAATTAATTAAATATTGAGAATATTCAATTAATCAAAATTTAGGATAAATATGATTTATCACCAAATAATATTTTAAAGATAATTATGATAAATTAGGAATATTCAAAGAATATTCCCCGATGCAGAATTAAGATAATCAATTAGGTTTTTGATAAATTGATGTGCAGATGTGTCTTAGGTTAGGACTTTGATGTCGATTTCGATCGAATTGTTGATGTAAGAGGTTAATGAACCTATAGCCCATTTTTGGGGTATTACATTTTGCCCCTCTTTGAATCACTGTGCGAAGCGTAGTGGTTCAAAGATTAGTCTATTTTTTATGTTGAAACTGATTTGAAAGATAAACCGATTCTAAGACAGAAACTGATTGAAAGATTGGAAAAAACTGATTCAGGTCCTGGTTGACCAAGAATCATGATGATGTCAACTATAGCAACGATGAACTGGTGATTACGAAAAAGTATCAAAATGCCTGATTTTGAACCTTATGATTATGAAGAAGTGAGTGACCTAATTCCAGACCTGATTATCCAAAGGAATCACAATGGTATGACATCTAAACCCTTCAGTTACGAAGAACCAAGGAAATAACACTAATGAACCAATGGTTACAAAAAGATGATACAGTTTACAAGATTGATTAGGATACCAGATTGATATGGATCTCAATGAATCTGATATGCCCCAAGCGATGTGCCCCAAGATATGAGGTCTTTTGATGAATCAACAACTAGACGTGGTTGTTGTCTTGATTACTGACAAAAGATTTGATTCAAGAAGATTGAATGACGCAACCTTGTCAAGATTGGATTGATTGGACATAAATGAAGGATAATGTGCCCTAGTTGTATGGGTAGATGCCCAAAAGATGGCAGACATGAGATCCAACACTTAGCTATTTTGAGGATTGATTCTAAAGATGATGTTGACAAGGTTTTGACACAAGATCAAGTGGGATTCAAATCGAAAGATCAGAAGGTTGGATCAAACTCAAGAGACTTCTTTAGGAAAATAGATTGGATTTTTTTGTTTAGCTCTACTTTGTTCCTGACATAATGAATTTTTTGACAGAATTTGGAAATTGGCTGTAAAAATTGGATTTCTGACAAATTTTGGAGTTTTTTGACAACTTCTAAAAATTTTGATATAGGTTTCTCTAGGCTCGTACGAGTCTGGGTTAGCTCTAACATGGCAGTTGACAAAGCTCGTACAACAATTGACACCAGGGTTTTGACTTTGCTTGAATTTTGAGATAAAACTCATACGACAATGTATAGGCTCCCGTACAATAATATAGGGGTTCTGGCATGACTTTTGAGAAAACTCGTATGAGTTTTTGAGATTGCAAAATGACTTTTGACTCCAGAAAGGACTTTTGCTTCCGATTTGCAATTTTTTAGTTTTTTAGTTTCAGATTGTTTGCAAATTTTTCTGTCCAGGTTTGAAGATCTATGTAATAGTTCATCTTAGGTGTAGTTCATTTCCAAAGGACCAAGTAGATAGCAAACACGCATAACAACAAGCAAGGGAAGCAAGCAATCATCTTAAAATAATGAACAAGGGAAAAAGCAACCTTGCACATGAACAAGAAATAGTGACTTATTGTGCTAATCCCTAGGAATGCTACTTGTGTATGTTCTCAAAAGTTTTTCAATAATGCACATAGTCCTATAAAATGAAAAATTTGGCCTCGCTAGGGTTTTTAGTAATGGTCTGACTTTGTAACTTTTGTGATCTCAAGAGGGAGAACTCCAATCCTGGTGCACCCAGGTTTTGACACAATTTGAGAATTTAATCAATCAGGAGCTTCTAGGGATATTTGATAGCCCAACAAGAGACCATTCTCATGTAGATTTCTTCTACAAAGACATTTATACAACGACTACTGCAACCACGATGAAAATGACTATTACTGCTTGAGGTTTTGTCCATGTGGTTGACCCAATAAAGGGAATGTCCACTATGGTTAACCCTCTCTAAAGGTGACTCACAAAATATACCACATGGGGACTTGGTCCAGATTCAAGGATCTGAGTTTCTGATACTACCCAAAAAGGGAGTAGAGCATAATCCTCTAGCCTTTTCACTTTTACCCAAATACAACAAATAAATTCTTTGACACGCTAAGACTTAAATCACCTCACCAAGATTTGTGATGTCAATAATGATGTCTACCAAGCTCTCTAAGTGGGACCAAGAGAGAACGTACTGATCAAAGTTGAGGACCAAACCAAGTAGAATGTGAGATAATCACAGTAACCTCCTTACCTACAAGGGGATATGTCATCAAGAAGAGCTTCACATGCAAAACAAGAGAATAAAGCCCACTCTCTCAAGATCATCTACAAATAGTGTTCATAGGGTCTATTTACTATGTGTAACAGATATGCAAAATGCAAATTTATGTTTGTTTTATAGCCCAAAATTGAAGTCTATTTTATGAAAGCGAGAAAAAGCACACAAGCTTGACATGTGAGAGTTTGTTTTATGTCCCAAAATGAAGTGTTGTCAAATGCAACAGAATACCTGAGTTCCTCGCAATGAGCTTAATAGATTTTACCTATTTTTGCAATTTTTGTTGTGCTTTTCCAATCAGAATCAGCAAATACTAGTCAGAAATAGAATATCTCAATTGTTAGGGTTAGCTGTTAGTCCAAATCCAAAAGAAAAATATGGAAATCTACCTGAAAAGTTGAAATGACAATTGAAATTCTGATGTCAAAACTCATATGAATGTCAGTTACCTCTCGTACAACAATCCAGGCCTAATACGATAGTGGGTCTATGCACACACGACAAAGTAACCTCCAAACGATAATGTATAAGAAGAGGCACGAATCTCAAAAACATTGATTATCGTACGATAGTCAAGGGGTCTTGGCATGACTTTCTGACAAAACTTGTACAAAAAATGTACGAACAGAAAATAAAAATCGCAGCTTTGGCTTGAAAATGATAGAAAATTGATAGAAATTGTTAGAAAAGAAATGGAAACCTATTTCAGGGCCCCACAGTGGGCGCCAGAAATATGTGTGTGAAAATTGTACCTAGTTGTGGACACAACACTTCAGTAAAACATTAGAGGTTAGTAAAATCAAAATATGCAAGTAAATGAAACTAAGCTAACTAGGTGATTTACTGCCTTCTAGTAGATGCGAGTATGTATTCTCATATTAGACCGAGATCAGTGACGATGCAATGCCTAAACGAAGGATTCAAATGATTGAAAGCAATGAGATATGGATGCAAGATTAATCTATCTTTTTGGATTTTCTATGCAATAAGATGAAAAATAGGATATGAATCTAATCTAGAATGATTTGAAATGATATGTAAATTGATCTAACAATGATATGTTAAATGAATATGAATGCTCAAAACAATAATGAAAATCTCACAATAGCCTTGATTCACAAAAGATTTATTCTTCGAATGCCAATTCGCTAGAGTGATTGTGCAAATTTGAGGATATATTATGAAGAGCTGAGCCTTGTTTTTATAGAAATCCAGGGCTTGAGGATGCATTGAGAAAAGCCAAAAATCACTCTTGATAAACTCAGGTTGATTTTTTAGTTAACAAGAAATTAGAATTAATTAACTCATAAAATCATGCAAAAGCACTTTTTATCTCAAAATAGAGTTTAGTTCACTTTTTCAACTCACCATCAGATATTGAGTTTAGAAAGTTAACAAATTGAAATTGATAATTGATTTAAATTTAACTGCTTTTATGATTGTGCATGATTTAATTATGAATTAATAAATAAATAAAGTGATTTATTCTCAATTTAACTGATTTTGAATTAAAATAATTGATTTATGGGTTAATCAATTATTAAATTAAACTTTTATTCCAAACTATATCATTAAATATTAACAATTGAATTTTATTAATTAAATAAGAATTTAATCAATTATTCGATAGATTTTGATTTATTGTCAAAATTAAATAATACAATTTAGGAATAAATGCAATTAAATCTAATTAAATGATTAAGTGGCAGAATTAAATCTAATTAATTAAATATTGAGAATATTCAATTAATCAAACTTTAGGATAAATATGATTTATCGCCAAATAATATTTAATTAAAGATAATTATGATAAATTAGGAATATTCAAGGAATATTCCACGATGCAGAATTAAGATAATTAATTAGGTTTTTGATAAATTGATGTGTAGATGTGCCTTAGGTTAGGACTTTGATGTCGATTTCGATTGAATTGTTGATGTAAGAGGTTAATGAACCTATAGCCCATTTTTGGGGTATTATATTTTGCCCTTCTTTGAATCACTGTGTGAAGCATAGTTGTTCAAATATTAGTCTATTTTTTATGTTGAAAATGATTTGAAAGATAAACTGATTCCGAGACAGAAACTGATTGAAAGATTGGAAAAAGTTGATTCAGGTCCTGGTTGACCAAGAATCGTGATGATGTCAACTATAGCAACGATGAACCAATGATTACAAAAAGATGATACAATTTAAAAGATTGATTTGGATACCAGATTGATATGGATCTCGATGAATCTGATATGCCCCAAGTGATGTGCCCCAAGAGATGAGGTCTTTTGATGAATCAACAACTAGACGTGGTTGTTGTCTTGATTATTGAGAAAAGATTTGATTCAAGAAGATCGAATGACGCAACCTTGTCAAGATTGGATTTATTGAAGATTGGATGTAAATGAAGGATACTGTGCCCTAGTTGTATGGGTAGATGCCCAAAGATGGCAGACATGAGCTCCAACACTTAGCCATTTTGAGGATTGATTTTGAAGATGTTGACAAGGTTTTGACACAAGATCAAGCGGGATTCAAATTGAAAGATCAGAAGGCTGGATCAAACTCAAGAGACTTCTTTAGGAAAATAGATTGGATTTTTTTGTTTAGCTCTACTCTGTTCCCGACACAGTGAATTTTTTGATAGAATCTGGAAATTGGCTGTAAAAACTAGATTTCTGACAAATTTTGGAGTTTTCTGACAACTTTTGAAAATTTTGATACGAGTTTCTCCAGGCTCGTATGAGTCTGGGTTAGCTCTGGCATGATAGTTGACAAAGCTCGTATGACAATTGACACTAGGGTTTTGACTTTGCTTGAATTTTGAGACAAAACTTGTACGACAATGTATAGGCTCCTGTACGACAATATAGGGGTTCTAGGACAACTTTTGAGAAAACTCGTACAAGTTTCTGAGATTGCAAAATGAATTTTGATTCTAGAAAGGATTTTTGCTTCAGATTTGAAATTTTTTAGTTTTTTAGTTTCAAATTGTTTGCAAATTTTTCTGTCCAGGTTTGAAGATTTGTGTAATAGTTTGTCTCAGGTGTAATTTGTTTCCAAAGGACCAAGTAGATAGCAAACACACAAAACATCAAGCAAGGGAAGCAAGAAATCATCTTAAAACAATGAACAAGGGCAAAAGCAACCTTAAACATGAACAAACAATAGTGACTTATTGTGCTAATCCCTAGGAATGCTACTTGTGTATGTTCTCAAAAGTTTTTCAATAACGCACATAGTCTTAGAAAATGAAAAATTTGGCCTCGGTAGGGTTTTTAGTAATGGTCTAACTCTACAACTTTTGTGATCTCAAGAGAGCAAACTCCAATCTAGGCACATCAGAGTTTTGACACAGTCCAAGAATTTAATCAATCAAGAGCTGCTAGGGAGATTTGACAGCCCAATAGGAGACCACACTCGTGGAGATTTCTTCCACAAAGATATTTATATAGCGGCTGCTACTACCACGACAAAAATGGCTATTACTACTTGAGGTTTTGTCCATGTGGTTGACCCAATAAAAGGAATATCCACTATGGTTAACCCTCTCTAAAGGTGACTCACAAAAGATACCACATGGGGACTTGGTCCAGATTCAAGGATCTGAGTTTCTGATACTACCCAAAAAGGGAGTAGAGCATAATCCTCTAACCTTTTCGCTTTTACCCAAACACAGCAAACAAATTCTTTGACACGCTAAGACTGAAATCACCTCACCAAGATTTGTGATGTCAACAACGATGTCTACTGAGCTCTCTAAGTGGGACCAAGAGAGAACGTATTGATCAAAGTTGAGGACCAAACCAAGTAGAACATGAGATAATCACAGTAACCTCCCTACCTACTAGGGGATTTGTCGTCAAGAAGAGCTTCACATGCAAAACAAGTGAATGAAGCCCACTCTCTCAAGACCATCTGCAAATAGTGTTCATAGGGCCTATTTACTATGTGTAACAGATATGCAAAAAACAAATCTATTTTCATTTTATAGCCCAAAATTGAAGTCTATTTTATGAAAGAGGGAAAAAGCACACAAGCTTGACACGTGAGAGTTCGTTTTATGTCCCAAAATGAAGTGTTATCAGATGCAAGAGAATACATGAGTTCCTCACAACGCGCTTAGTAGATTTTACCTATTTTTGCAATTTTTGTTGCGCTTTTTCAATTAGAATCAACAAATACCAGTAAGAAATAGAATATCTCAATTGTTAGGGTTAGCTGTTAGTCGAAATCCAAAAATAAAATTTGGAAAATTGCTTGAAAATTTGAAACAACAATTGAAATTCCGATGTCAAAACTCATACGACAATCAATTACCTCCTGTACGACAATCCAGGCCTGATACGACAGTGGGTCTATGTGCACACAACAAAGTAACCTCCAAATGACAATGTATAAGAACATGCATGAGTCTTGCAAATATTGACTGTTGTACAACAGTCAGGGGGTCCTGGCATGACTTTTTGGCAAAACTCATACGAAAAAGTATAGACAAAAAATAAAAATTGCAGTTTTGGCTAGAAGATGATAGAAAATTGACAAAAAATGTTAGAAAAGAAATGGAAACCCATTTAATGGCCACATGATGGGCGCCAAAAATGTGTGTGTGAAAATTGTACCTAGCTGTGGACACAACACTTCAGTAAAACATTAGAGGTTAGCAAAATCAAAATTTGCAAGTAAATGAAACTAAGCTAGCTAGGTGAAAAACTACTTTCTAATAGATGCAAGTATGTATTCTCATATTAGACCTAGATCAGTGACGATGCAACACCTAAACGGAGGATTTAAGTGATTGAAAGTAATGAGACATGGATGCAAGATTAATCTATCTTTTTGGATTTTCTATGCAATAAGATGAAAAACTGGATATGAATCTAATCTAGAATAATTTGAAATGATATGCAAATTGATCTAACAACGATATGCTAAATGAATATGAATGCTCAAAACAATAATGAAAATCTCACAATAGCCTTGATTTGTAAAAGATTGATTTTTCGGATGCCAATTCACTAGAGTGATTGTGCAAATTCGAGGATATATTATAAAGACCCGAGCCTTGTTTTTATAGAAATCTAAGGCTTGAGGATGCATTGAGAAAAGTCATAAATCACTCATGATAAACTCAAGTTGATTTTTGAGTTAACAAGAACTTAGAATTAATTAACTTGTAAAATCATGCAAAAGCACTTTTTATCTCAAAATAGAGTTTAGTTCACTTTTTCAACTCACCATCAGATGTTGAGTTTAGAAAGTTAACAAATTGAAATTGATAATTGATTGAAAGTTAACTACTTTTCTAATTGTGCATGATTTAATTATGAATAAATAAATAAATAAAGTGATTTATTCTCAACTTAACCGATTTTGAATTAAAATAATTGATTTATGAGTTAATCAATTATTAAATCAAACTTTTATTCCAAACTATATCATTAAATATTGACAATTGGATTTTATTAATTAAATAAGAATTTAATCAATTATTCGATAGATTTTGATTTATTGTCAAAATTAAATAATACAATTTAGGAATAAATACAATTAAATCTAATTAAATGATTACGTGGCATAATTATATCTAATTAATTAAATATTGAGAATATTCAATTAATCAAACTTTAGGATAAATATGATGTATTGCCAAATAATATTTAATTAAAGATAATTATGATAAATTAGGAATATTCAAAGAAAATTCTCTGATGCAGAATTAAGATAATCAATTAGGTTTTTGATAAATTGATGTGCAGATGTGCCTTAGGTTAGGACTTTGATGTCGATTTCGATCGAATTGTTGATAAGAGGTTAATGAACCTATACCCCATTTTTGGGGTATTACAGGAAGCACCCCTTTATTTAGAAGCGGATTAAAGATTGAAAGGCACCTTAGGGATATTTGATGAACCTGAGTTTTGTCCTTGTAGATGTGCCTAATCAGCAAGGTTTGTACATCAACAACAATGACTACCGATCTCTCTAAGTGGGTCCAAGAGAGAACGTACCATCAAAGTTTGAAGACCAAACCAAGTAAGACCATGAGATGATATCAAATCCTCCCTACCTACAAGGGGATCTATCTTCGAGAAGAGCTTCACATGTAAAACAAGAAAATGAAGCCCACTCTCTCAAGAACTCCACAAATAGTGTTCATAGGGCCTAATTACTATGTGTAACAGAATGTAAGAAGCAAATCTATGTTCTTTTTAGAGCCAAAATGAACATGTGATTTATGAAAGTAAGAAACACTAAAGCTAAACACGTGAGAGGTTCATTTTAATTTCCAAAATCCAAATATTATAGAAATGCAACAAAATACCTCAAGTCCAAAGCAACACGCTTGGTAGATTTTACCTTATTTTTATTTTTGAGCTTTTCCGTGCAAGCAAGCCACAAACTCTCCAATAAGCAAACAAGATATGCAACGTATATTCAACTTATGCAAAACCTAGGGTTAGATCTGAAAATCAATTGTTAGGAGCAATAATAATCAGCAAATAATCCAAATGACAACTCATATCATGCATTGAACCATGTGAAAAATAAGTGCATACCCATCACAAACTTTTATTTTTTTTGCATTTGACCTAGTCAACAAGATCTGATTATTTTTATATGATTTCGGCCACAAAAATAGAAATGAAAAATAGAGACCCCTACTAAAAAATAAAGAGATTTCCAAAAATGTAAAAATTTCATAAAAATCTCTTCATTTGTGCCTTAGAGACTCATTTTACTAAAATAGACCAGTTTTTTGTAAATCGACTATTTGAGCTATGATATTGCATCCAAATTTAAAACACAAAGAATGGACCCCTTATAGAATTTAAAGAGCTTTTCAAAAATGTAAATTTTTTTGAAAATTATGCTGATTTGCACCGAAAATTAATTTTTTATAAAAAATAAAGAAAAAATTATTAAAAATTCAAAATATCTCAGAAAATTTTGAATTTTTTATCGAAGCTTCCCTGATATGTCACCAAGTTGCAAAAAAATTTCAGACCGAAACTCCAAGCCGTTTGGGAGATATGATGAAATCTTTAAAAATTTATAGTTTTAGTCTCCAAGCAAATCTGCACAAGAGGGTTAGCTCCAAAAAATAACCAAAACCAACATGTAAAGGTGGGTTGCCCCACAGTGGGCGCCATAAATGTGTATGTGAAATTTGTACCTAGCTGTGGACACAACACTTCAATAAAATTATTGGTTAATATGTCAGAAATTTGCAATATGAATAAACATAATTAACCAGGCAATTTACTGCCTTCTAGTAGGTGAGAGTATGGTATTCTCAGATTTTGACCGAGATCAGTGACAATGTAACACCTAAACGAAGGATTTAAAATGATGAAAACAATGAAATATGAATGCAAATTAATCTTCTTTTTTTTTGTTCTCTATGTAATATGATGAAAAATTGATATGACATTGATCTAAAATGGGTTGAAATGGATTGCAATTCTAATCTAACAATGCTATGAATGCTATGAATGGATTGAAAAGTTGCAAAAATCTCACAATCGCTTGTTCGCAAGAGCTTGATTCTCCGAGTATGTAAAATTTGTGATCTGAAAGCATGGTTTTTTTTGTGAAGGGCCGAGCCTTGTTTATATAGAAATCCAAGGTTTTTGAGAGAGCTTTTGAAAAGCCATAAATCACTCTTGATAAACTTAGGTTGATTTTTTAGTTAACAAGAAATTAGAAATATTTTAACTCAAAATCGTGCAAAAAACAACTTTTAACTCAAATAAAAACTTTAAATCACTTTTCAATTCAAAATTGGATGTTGAGTTCAAAATGATAACTAACTGAATTGATTTAGAGTTTTTAACTACTTTTCTAAATATGCATGGATAATTATGAATTAATATTTATTTTCCACATGTGTTTCTCTCAACTTAACTATTTTTTGAATTAAAACAAATTGATTTATGGGTTAATCAATCATTTAATCAACTTTATTCTAAATTAAATCATTAAATTTGACAACTGGATTTAATCAATTAAATAAGAATTTAATCAATTGTAGTAGGATTTTGCTTTATTGTCAAAATTAAATAATATTAATTAGGAATAAATATAACTAATTCTAATTAAATTAATTAAGTGACATAATTAAATCTAATTAATTAAATATTTATCATATTCAATTGATTAAATTTAGGATAAATAAAAAGAATATCATTTATCACCAAATAATATTTAATTAGGAGATAATTAAGATAAATTAGGAATATTTAGGAAATATTCCCTGATGTAGAATTAGGATGAAATCAATTAAAGTTTTAATGTTTTGATGCACCGATGTGCCTTTTGTTAGGACTTTTGTGTCGATTTCGATCGATTTGTAGATGTAGAAGGTCAATGATCCTATAGCCCATTTTTGGGGTATTGCAGAAAGAAGTCAGTGAGCTTTATGGAAAATCAAATAAGATCGACCAAGCAACCATTGTTAAAGCATTCACAAAATACTTTACTAGCTTTGATGCATATCTAGGTGATTTCAAACAAGAAATCCCAAAGGATCTTTGGAATGTGTTGGATCAAATGATACATGATGCATTAGAAGATGATAGAAAAATCAAAGAATATACATTGAGAATTATCATAGTTGATTTGTCAAACACTGACAAAAATAACCTTAAGATACATTTTCCATAATGATTTGAGGTGTAAGAGAAGAATGAATGTACTACTAAATAGGGAGAAGGAAGTTTATGAATGAAACTCTTGAGTCCCTCAAGCAAATAGCTAAAAATCATGGAATGTTGTCATCCAACAGTGCCGAAACATCTCTACAACCTAAACAGGTTGATGTTCCTTTGCCTTAAATCAAAGATACAAAAAGAGTTGATAACTCTCCTCTAAATACTTCTCTTCCGGACACTAAAAATAATGGTATTGAATAAACACTAACAATTCTTCAGAACACTCCATAAAGATCATATCAGAGAAGGAAGATTAAAAATTTGGAGAAGAAAATATGTTTGAAATTGAATCTGTGAAACTAAAAGAGAAGAGGAAAAAAGTAAATAGGGCTAGCTTAGGTGAGAAAGAAGAAGAAACACAATAAGAAGAAGACACAAGGGTTGAACAAAAAAACTCATGAAGTTTGAGACTTCATTTGGTACTCCTTATAGCACAACCCAATAATCCCTTTAATAACATATTCAAATTACAACTAAGATTACAATTGGTAACATCATCTACATTTCTATTTTACTTAAACAAAATGGATCTTGTTCACAAGATTCAGATTAGCGATGCATTTATTGCACCGGCTAAGAAAATTTGATTGACAGAAAGCATAAGAGTGAAGAAATGATTGAAACCTTACACCTTAATACTTTGGGTAACTCCATTGACCACTCCATGTCGATGACTGATAATCTTAAAGCTTATTTAGCAAGCTTTAAAGACATTGTGATAAGTGACTTGGAAAAATAAAAGAAACAAGATTATTTGTGATAAAGGAAAGGTGTGCTACTGCATAGAAAAAAAATCTGATCTCATTACCAAGTGCAAAGAATGTCTCTAGGACACTTGTGCCTTTTACCATTTCAAGTTTTTATGACCCGATTCCAACAAATATATAAGAAAATGTATAATGAGGAAATGGGAAGCAATGCAAAAGATAGATAAATCACCTCCCTTTTTTAAAATTATAGCTTTAGAAGGAATATGCCCCACTAGGTCCAAGGGGAGACTCAAACACTAAGTGGGACAATGGATTCCTTCCTAAATTAAAGTGATTGGTGAAATGGAAACGATATACTAATGTGATTAAAGTGCTTAATTAGATAACGTGCAAAAAATTAGAAATAACAAATAGAAACAAACTAATGTTGAGCATAAAAGTACATATTTAGAAAGTAGGGCTCAGAACTTACTTGTAGGTAAAATTTAAGCTAAAAGCAAAAAGGATAGGCTAAAACTCATCTTGTATGGAGGAAGAGATTGCCAATGGAATTATGTACCTGGCAATTTTGACTGAATATTTTTGAGGACTTTAGATTGTACCCAATCTGTCTGATCTCCTGATTTGGTGGCTCTGTAACTTGTTCCTGCGTATAGAAAAATGAGGGAAAAGGTTGTCTAAAGGGGTTTTCCTTGGTCAAAACCCCTATTTAGGAATCAACCTTGAAAATAGAAAGAGATTGCATAAAGGAAAGTATGTAAAAAGGCAAATGGTAGATTTACCTTGCATAAACCCTCATGGACAAATGTAGAAATCGCTCATACCCATGAAGATGCTTGAATGTACTTGAAATCCAAATATCCGAGTTTGGAATGTGATGTAGAATCAATGATTCCTTCACAAATACATGGACATATGAATACCAATCCTAGATCTTGGATGTTGATATGCTTGAAAACACTTGCAAAGAAGGAGTGAGAAGAAGGAATGAATGATGAGTCTTCTTGGTTGATTAAAAATTCCTCTACTTGGCCATCATGAGAGAGAAAATTGCTTCAATTAGAGAATATTGCATTTAACTTGATAGATATTGAAGAAATGAAGACTTGAAGATCTTGAATTTGGATGCTTGCCTTTAAATCTTGAATCCAAATGCCTTTTGCTTGCTTAAAAACTTGAGTTCTTGATTGCTAAAATTTGTAGATCATGAATGTATAATATGATAGGATTTTTAAAATGAGGAGAGATAAGTCCTTTTATACTTCATTCCATCATTTTGGGATTCAAAAATTGATCCAGGTCGACCACAAATTCAAAAATCTTGCTAATACCCTGACATTGGGCCCTAGGCAAAGTTTAGGCTCCAAATACCTGGGACATAATGCCATTAGCATTCTATACCATGGGAAATGAGCCCAAATTTATAGGAGATACCAATATGGAAGAAAAGAGGTAGGGGGAGAAAAGACAAGTTGCTAGGATCAAGCATAATGGGTATTCAAAGCCCAAAATTTCCAAAATAGGGTCTAATAGGTCCTAGTAAAGTATCCAATAATGGGTGCTAACTTTTTCGGACTATATAGAAAAGAAATAAATTCAATTAATTCTAATATATCAACATTTGTTCATGGCTACCATCCAAAACATAACTTATTAGGTACTATCAGGACAAGAATTGAAAAATTGCATATAAAAATACTTGGATCTCTAGAAACAATGTGACAATATCATTCTACCACTTGGAAACCACAAAGATTCGTTGAGTGAAAATGTATTGTTAGTTTTCCATGCTATTCTCCCAACACAACAAGTAAATTTGTTTGATTCAGTCTCCTCATTAGTCTAGGATGGAAAAACATTCTCAGGTTACTTGAAAATCAAAACAACTTTATGGAAATTGTTGTACAGGCTTGGATTGGCAACAAGGACACATGGCATGCACATGTACAAAATATAGAGAGTTCAACCAGTTCCTATTGAAACATGTTTTCCTATGGTTTGTATTCTCTTTATGTCTTGTATAGTCTATTTCTTTTTGGTGCTTTTACCAAGGGGGAGTCACCTAATCCAATTTTGAGATTCTTGTACAAAGTTCTTTTTTAGGGGTTTTGATACCCTTTTCCATTGATGCCAAAACAAGAGAATTTTAGAAGTTTTGGGAGTAATTTGCAAATTTGTAATTTTTGAATTCTTGGGTGTAAGATGCGGTTTTTGAATTTTTGGAAGATATAATGATATAAATAGTCCTAAAAATAAATTTTATTTTCATCAATAAAAATGGGGGAGATTGTTAGAATGTTGTCATTGATATCATTTATTTCCTCTAACAATTTGACAAACACTAGGTTTGAGTTTCACTCCACACTTCTCTGCATGTAATAATATGATAACAAGGTTTTGGCTACAAGACTATATGATTAAAAAAAATTTCACCTAATTGTGCACATCTAGCATATGAAGTATGTATACTCAAGAGTATAGATATTATCTTTATCTGGTAGTAAAGATGCGGCTTTGAAATATTACTTTTGGAAACACTCTATTTGGTAGGTCAGTTTATGCAACCATATTTTGTTGTCAAAATACTTGTGGATCTACAATTTTGGGTCAAGGATAAAGATTGTTTAAATCATATGATTTCATGTTTTGCAAAGTTAATTATTTTGTTTGGCCTGACTTGGACAAATTAACATGTGTAATGGAACTATATGATAATGTACATAAACTTCCTTGATGGTGACTCATTTTTGGGTCAGTTCTTTTTGGGGATGACATATCGTGTTCATAGACTAGTCTATATGAAGATGTTCCATACCATTTTGAATAGACATACATATACAAGGTGTGGTGAAGATAATATGCATCAATATTTGATAGCTACAAAAATTAGATGAAGTGTGCAAACTCTATATGCTAAAGTCACTGGAACTATATTTCATGCATATGTAAGATGCAATTATAGCAATTCATTTTGTATATCTGGACAATGAATCGTCTTTGGCAGTGAGACTTATAAGGGCAGTGAGCCCTCCAGTAGTGAGTCTTTGTAACATCTTATAACCGATTATAATATATTGAGAGTTCATCCTCTTTGTAGTCTTAACCATTTTAGGGTTTCGACGCAAAATATTGGTGTCATATGTTATGATTTTTTCTTCATGCTTTATTCTACATACAATCTTTAATTATGCCATGTGGATGATTGTTTAAATGCAATAATAATTTTAAAGATATACTGATTCACCCCCCTCCTCTCAGTATATTGAATGTTCAACAAAGAGGATGTTGGTGCAACAAGTTTGGTTGTAAGTTACTCGCATTATTCAAGAAACTTTGATGGCTAAGTGTGATCTTTTTGTGGATGTGGATCTTGGTTATTTGCATATTGTTTAGAAATCGAATATTTTTGGTGAGAATTTTAGAGATTCTTTTGGGAGATGACATGCTAAAAATAAGGCTCATTGGAATGGAAATTGTTCTCCCTGCCTTAGGGGGTCCTTAAAATCAACACTAATGGTTCTTCTAGAAGAAATCCTAGGCATGTAGGAATTAGAGGAATTGGTAGGGATAATATGGGAAATGTGATTTTGTTCTTTTAAAGGGGAAACATACCAATAACTATATGGAGGCCCTTGAAGTTCTCTTAGCTCTAGAAAGAGCATGTGCTCTTAGAATCCCCAATGGATGATGTCGAGTGACATCTAGCTTTGGTAGATAAATAAATTCTTAGTTTGAGGGATTCCTTAGAATTTGTTTCCTTTTGTTATGTTTCCCAAGAATGGAATATGACAACAAACTATTTAGCTATGTAGGCCTCTAAGTAGTTGAATGGTTGGAACATTAGAGAGTGGGCTCAGTTTCCTTAGAATAATGCTAGAGATTTTGAGAAGATTATTATGAATGACATGATAGGCTAGTTGTGACCTAATTGAGGCCACCCATTTGTTGTTTTTTTCTCGTTATGTGCTTTTTTTGGGCCTACTAACTCCTTGTTGTCTATTGTTATTTCTGATTCAATTATTTTTTACATCTATTTTTTCATTTAAAAACTCTTAATAATAACACATTTTTACTAATTATACTTAAATTTATTTTAATAGTTATTTTTACATTGAAGGAAGGGCGCAACATGATATAAATAATCTATTCCTTGAGCACAATTTGTAGCATGTCCAAACACACTTGTACAAAAAAAGCATTCAAGTAGACATAATCAAATCAATTGAAAATAAGATGGATGAAAAATTCAAAACCTATCCAAACACACTTGTAGGAAAAAAAACATTCAAGTAGAACAAATCAATTGAAAATAAGATAGATGAAAATTATATGTTTAGTTCCTTATTGGTACAAACATTTGCTTTAAAACACATCACTTAAAAAAGGAGTTAAAAACTACAAAGAAAATTATTTACTACATCATTAGCAATAGGTACAATAAGCAATGTGAATAATATAAAGTATCACAAAGAATAATAAGCTAGATGACTAACTATATACATAAATGCTTTATATTTCCACTAATATAATTACAACAATTAACTAGTGTGATTTCATACTATATAAGTTGTATCATTTAAATAGGGATGGACATTCCAACATAAGAATGGTCTAAGTGCACCTCTATTTCATCCTTGATATATTTGGCGGCCCTTATTTAGTTTCCAATAATTTAGCCTCTATCTAGCATCCATAATTCAACCATTAAAACATTGCAAATTAATATTTTGAATTACTAATTAATTTGTAGGATTGTCTCCCCATTGACCTTGGAAATCATGTCGGCGGGGGACGATGGAATGGAAGAGGGAAGGCATTTAAGGCGGATGCATACATAGAGTAGTGGTAACCCGTGGAAGTAGGTCCGGACCATAAGTTGATGCAATAGATGAACCAATCTCAATTGTCATCTGGATTTAGGATTCAAGATTTATGTGAGCTGTGGTTATTTTTCTTTACGATTGTGTTCTGTGTTTACGCATAAAGAATATAAAACAATCACACGATAACATTTTATGTTTTTTTTCTGTCGCTCAAGAGATCTTGGAGGAACCCGAGAGAATCGAAGCTCAATTTAGTCACCCTTTTTCAGGTATTTATTATTTTCTTTAAATCTCCCATTTTATTGCAAGATTTTGCCACGGTTACTTCTTGTTTCATTTTTTATGGGCAATCCTATCTTACTAGAAAAGTTTATTTGGTTTGCCCATTTGAAAATTTGATTTATACACTGATCCCATTTTCTCCGCACTGTAGATGATTTGTAGTTTCGTTTCCTTTTTTCCGGTGGCAGAGGGAGGTATAGAGTTTTGTAAACCCATTCACATTTTTAGGATCTCGGCTTTTTTTTTCCCTTCATTTTAGGGTTTATGGTTACCTTTTCTCTGATTGATGTCTTATATAATGATGGATGACCTATATAATGATGTTGGTGTTGAGTTACCACGGGCAGTTGTTAATGGAGTGATTTTCGGTATTGACTGATCATGATCATGTTGTTTATGTCAATAAACTTTTCCTGTTAGCCATTGTTTTAAATAAGTATATATCGGAACTTAAGTTAGAAGAAGTGAGCAGGTCGAAAGGAATGGGTGGATATGAAAATGACTGGTTTGGCAGAAGCAAAGATGATCACTACCCTTCTAAATTTTTGAAGAAGTATGAAGACGTGTGTGATACCAGTGGGCCCCTAGGAGCTTTTGAGGGTATGATTTTTATGTCTAACAGAAGAACGAAGAAGGAATGTTTTGATCTTAAGCTTTTTGGGCTCCCTAGTGCATATGCTAGGGTTGTGAAGCATGTGAGACCAGGTATGAAATTGTTCTTGTTTGAATATGAACGAAGACAAATGTATGGGGTTTTTGAGGCGACAAGCAATGGAGCAATGAACATTGACTGCAATGCATTCAAGCAAACTGGAAGATCATATCCAGCACAGGTTTGCAATAAAATTTGTTTTGTTTTTTTCATCCAGTTTAGCCACCGTGTGCTTCGGCTATCCTGGATATAGTTACTCTATACATTGTGAGGAGTGTGTTTGGAGTTAAGAGGCAATATCCAATTTTATTCATATCTTGATGGTACTGCTTGATTTGACATTTTTTCAGGTTCGCTTTAGGAGTTTTTGGGAATGTTATCCCCTTTCAGAAGAAGATTTCAAGGATGCAATTATTGAAAACTATCGCTCCACAAAAGAGTTTGAGTTTGATTTGTCACAGGACCAGGTGATTATGATATTCATCAGATTGAAACAACACCACTCATCACTCTCTGTTGTGATTTTTATACATTCAAGGAGCATTATCTTGTGTCATTTTTTGATGTAGGTATTTAAACTCCTCCAGTTATTTGCATCACAGAAAATTGAGCCACAAGTTCATGAAGTTCATGACTATTTTGAAAATACTCAGGACCTTCCTAGGTTAGATCTTCAATATGAAACTGCCAGCCTGCTTGAAGAAGTTGGTAGGAGCCTTTTTGCTAAAGAACTACTTTATAAAAATCTTCCATTAAGAAGAGATGATTGTCATGTTGGAAAGACCATATATGGAGCTTCAGATGCAGAACCTATGCTGATATCCAGGAGGGAATGTGTTCACAAGGATTTACAATCCAGAGGAGATTGTCTTACTGGACAGAATGTATGCGAGGGAGATTTTCAGGCTTTGGAGAATACGTATGATACTTCAGATAGAAAGCAAAGATCTGCGTTGCCTCCCTTGCGAGGGTCTACCTATACTTGTAAGCATGACCAATTAAGTTCTGACTTCCAGCCATTTTATGTAAGGTATCCAAATATTACAGAAAATGTAAAGAATGCATTTATTGCGAGAGAAATTCTCATTAATGAAACAAATCAAAATGCTAGTGGTGAAAATTATGAAAATAATACCAGGGAAGTTATCATTGCTTCAAATCCCCAAAACCATAATACACACTATTACAGTGAAACTGAAATGCCCTGTAGTACATTATCGCCTCTGACCCTAACAAACAATGCAATTGATGATCATCGAAAATTGAGGCAAGTTCCTCCAAGTGTTTCACATGCAAATCACATCAGTGACAGCTTGTCACCAAGTGTGGATGAGTTTCAAGATGGTTCGGCATCTGATTTTATAGGACTGCCTAGGTATTCTTCTAGTGGCATGCATTCTCTAATGTCTAATAATATTTCTAAGAAACAGAGTGTTTTTTCTCGTTTAAAGAGAGTCCAAGAAATTGATGTTGGACACAAGACAAAGAATAAAGATCTTTTAAGAGAAATTAGTCCTGCAAAACTGCCTTTCCACAATAGCCAGAGGAAGTTTTTATCAGTTGCAAGAAATGAACTTGAAGTATCAACCACTCGAGATGATAATAGGCAAGAAGCAGAGGTCTGTGATGAACTGATCCTTAAGGATAGACTTCTAATAAAATTCAAGCGGAGGAGTCAAGTTTGCAAGGATGGAAAACAGGTTGAGGGTCAAACAAAACAAAGTTATGGAGAACCTAATTCTTGTAAGCCAAAAAGAAGAAAGTTAATACGACCGGAGTTTGACTCTCCCAAAACCTCCGAAACAAGTGGTCTTCCACTTTCAATTGTGGAAAAAGTTCAGAAGTGTAGTATTGAAAACAAAGTCATACCTCAGCCAGAGAATGGTGCACATACAATGAACACAAATTCAGTGAATGTTAATTCACCTGCTTTAAATTTTCTGCATATTTCCCATAGCAATACCATGGATGCAATAGAGGATGAGAGTTTGCCTAACTTAGGCTACACGACAAATTACAACAATTCAAAATGTCCACAGTGTGTCACTGAACCAAGTAGAAATGTGATTGAAAATTCAGAATCTGGATTTGTTCAATTGACTAATGAGATTGTAAATAGAGATTTGACCGACTTGAGTGAAAAGGGATATCCCAGTCAAATGTTATCTCCAAGTACAAATAAGTTGGATGTTATAAACATACAGTGTGATTTGGGAATGGAAAATGGAGGACTTACAGCACATGTGACAAAGAGTACAGAATCTCCCAACATTCAAGTTGAAAATGAAAAGGGATATCCCAGTCAAATGTTATCTCCAAGTACAAATAAGTTGGATGTTATAAACATACAGTGTGATTTGGGAATGGAAAACAGAGGACTTGAAGCACATGTGACAAAGAGTACAGAATCTCCCAACATTCAAGTTGAAAATGAAAAGGGATATCCCAGTCAAATGTTATCTCCAAGTACAAATATTTTGGATGTCATAAACGTAGAGTGTGATTTGGGAATGGAAAACAGAGGACTTGAAGCAAATGTGACAAAAAGTACAGAATCTCCCAACATTCAATTTGAAAATGAAAAGGGATATCCCAGTCAAATGTTATCTCCAAGTACATATAAGTTGGATGTTATAAACATACAGTGTGATTTGGGAATGGAAAACAGAAGACTTACAGCACATGTGACAAAGAGTACAGAATCTCCCAACATTCAAGTTGAAAATGAACTTTCAGTGAAAATGGACATTAGTGAGACTTTAACTGAGTGAAGTAGGACAGAATGTCCAAGGCAATTTGTTTATTTAAGCACAAATATTCTGATTGTTTTGAACAGAGGGTGTGATTCTGGGCAAGAGACTACATGTTTTCTGGCAAATTTTTCAGAGCGTGTGGGTTGTGGTAATGTTCAGTCTCCGAATGAGGCTGATGGTAAGTTTTTTGCTAAAGTGAAAATGAATGAGACATTAAGTGATTGTTATGAAAATGACTGCAGTTTGATTACAGGCAAGAAAAAGAGATCCGTTTGGTTGCTCTTGGCTGAGATGTTAATCAATGTTAATGTGAATTATTTTCAAGTGAAAGCTTTTATCCTGAACTGTGTTCATGAGAAATAATATCAAATCAAGCTGTTTCTTACAGTATGATAATTTTGGATCAACCAGATGCATGTTGTAATTCTTAATCACTTTAATTTTGGATTTTTGCTTTGTGGAATGTGATATTCTCATCTAGATGCTTGTGGATCTTCAAGTTGGAAATGGTATTGTCACGTACAAATGAGTAAATTGGAGAATTTCAATTAAGCGTAGCAGAGAATTTTCATTTTTAGACTTCAGTATGAATGCATGATACTTTTGGATTGACAAGATACTTAATCAGATTCCCTACTAGAATATTATGGGGTCTTTTGGAATCACTTTATATTTAAGATCTGAAAGTACGTTGTTATTAGAAAGAGGTGTCATTCTGTTTTAGTTTGTGATTGAACTTGGATTTGCCATATTGCTAGCCTATGTGTAGTATTATGAAGTGAACTATTTTTATGAATGCAAATTTATGAGTTTCTTTAAGTTCAAATTTTCAATTAATAATTAAGTAATACATTACGTTTTTCTGCTGTAAGATATGCCAAATTGTTACTATGGGATAGCATTGCATTTCCTGTAGATGCATTTAAGTTTTTTGGTGGGATGTGCTTTGGGGACGGTAGTCTGAGGACCATTGTTTTGGGAGGGTGAGGGGATTGCAATATAGATATATATACATATGCACAGAGATTTCTACTTTCAGAAGTTTATAAACAGTAGAATAACATGGCAATTTAATATGATTGCTAAAATGATGTCGGTTGATGTCTGTAGAAGCTTGCATGCCAACATTCTAAAATAAAATTGCCAACATTCGAAAAATAAATTGTTTGTTTGTGCGACTCACATGGTACCATGCTATTGCAGACAGTGGCCAATGCACATTTAATCTCTTTTGCACTGACAATAATAAACGATGGTAATATACTATCAAGTATTTTAAAGTTTGAGACTTTCACTTTTTTGAACAATAAATTTGAAAATTTAAATTGTTGTTGTTGGTATTGACTGTTATATCATTAACTATGAATCTGAATCATGGTATATTTATTATTTATTGCTGTTACACCACAGTTGTTGCTGTCACTGCTGTCATCATTAATTTAATTGCTATTATACTGCTATCACTATATATTTATTGCTGCCGCTGTAATGCTGCCATGATATATTTAAGAGTATTTTTTCTAGTTAGGAATGATTGTTTTTTAAAAACATTATAAAAAATTGTTGACTGTAGAGGATGCCTGGTCGTTCCTGGGATATTTGAGGGACATCTGACATTCCTGCTTTGAAATGCCTGGACGCATCTTCTAGAAGAAGGTTTGAGTGCCAACATTATTTCTGGTATCATAGCCAATTCTCCCAAATCTATCTACCTGCATCCTTGTTCGTATTGTGCAAATGAAACAGGTTAGGTAGTCTGGAGAAACGAAGCTAGCTGCTGCTTTGCCAATGTTTTGAGCAGATCATTGCTGAGAGTTCTAATGAGTCTTTTTGTGGGCCAATGGTTGCGGTTTAGTTTGGCTGTTTATTTCTGTGCATCTGCTGGATAGTTTGGAGGTTATATCTGTAGGGAAAATTTTGTAAATAAGAGGGAAGGCAGCCAACAGGGTAGCAATTTATATTGTCCTATGTAATTTTTCTGGGCTTTGATTGTGTAAAGATTTTTAACATTAACAGTTTGGATCACACTCCGTGATCCATCATCAGGATGGAAAAGAGAGCAGCAGGACTCATCACGGAGTGTGATCCGAAATGATGTTAAAAATCTTTGCACAATCAAAGCCCAGAAAATTTACATAGAATGATATGAGTTGTGGAAATCTAACTAATTTAAGCCGATAGGCTTTATTGTGGGAGCTTTTTGCTCCCGGAGTACTCACTGGTTTTGTCATCCTGCTTGGCTAGTTGGGTGCTTGTAAACGGTGTTTTATGTGCGGGATTTTTAATTTAACCGGAAAGATTTTTTGTGCTCGCGAAAATGTCATCCTACTAGCTACCTTGTTTGCACACGCAGCAGCTCTTTTGCCACGTTAGGGGTTAACGTTCCCAAAGGAAATCAGATTTTCAAATCCACCGCCATGACCAGAAACTGGGCTTACAGAAGAGAGATTAATTCGCCATGGATGTTTTTGGTGGCAAAAGGTACGCTAGTGAAAGCAAGCTCGCAGCTCAAACTTCTTACCGTAGCACTTTCAGGTTTGTTTCTTCACTCTGTCGCATGTGTTTGTCATATGGATTACGGTTTTTCTGTGGCGGTTTGTCACATGCCTTGTTTGTGCGGCCAAATTTGCAGGGTTGGCTTGTATTCAAATGTCAAGAGACAATATTCTGGATTAAGAGGGATCTGCTTAATTTTGGTTTTGAGTTAGCACTGGCACATGATTCAAATGTTAAGCTATGCATATTGGGTTGTTTGAGTTTAAAGCTTGAATTCTGAGACGTTCTTTGTCTAAGTGGAAAGCTCGTGTTCTGAGACATTCTTCTGCAGGGTAAAAGATATTACCTAGCAGTTGCAGCCGATAGGATTTTCTAGCTTTTTGTTTTCTTGTGGGGGACCGTATGAAGAAGATACAGCTCAACGATGATTTATAGAGTTTAATCGTTGATTGATATAGTTTAAGATTATTAATTTTTTTGGGTTTATGAAATGGTCGATGCATAATTCTAAATGGCAAGTTGAAAGTTTTTTCGGTTTATGAAATGGTTGATGCATAATTCTAAATGGTAAGTTGAAAGTTTTTTCGGTTTATGAAATGGTTGATGCATAAATTTAAATGGCTAGTCATCTTTCAACCTGGATTTAGGATGAGCTAATTACTGTCAAGGGTTTGGTGGGTTCAATATCCAGAAGTAGAATTTTGCTGAAAGGAATTCAAGATTTGTTTGTAACTCTTGCGTCAAAAAGTACCCTTTTATGGTTTCACATCAATGTTGAATTTGTTAGGGTTTGGATCCTTGGATATTCAGCCCTGAAATTTTTTATGGTTTGTATTGCAACATTAGTGCACAAACACAACAAAGCCCTTCTCCAAGTACTAACTATAGATCTCTTTTTTATTGAAACCATGGACGCTAAAATCAACTTACCATGATTTCTTTTATTGTCTGTGATGTCCCCTTCTAGTTAGAGACATCATTCTAGCTATTGATTAGTTTATCATTGGACCCTCATAGGCTAGAAGAGACGGATAGAGGGTCAATTTATGCACAGAGGAGATATGCTTATTTGATGGTTCAGCTTTTGCAGAGCTCAACACCCTTGATTTGGTATGGAGAGGTTTCAGATTTTGTTTGTTTGAGTTTTGCTATTTTTAGCAACTTTTCGAGTCATAAAGATGGACCTTTGTTATTTTTAGAAATATTATTTGATCACATGGGCAATTATTATGCCAGCTCTAGTTCCAGATGGTTAAGTCAGATTCTCAGTTTTGAGGGAGTTATTTAGTTTTTAGTGATTATATATTAATTAAATGACAGGATTTAATATTAAGTTGTAAATTGACTTTATATTAAATCACTTAAGTGATGGGTCTTAATATCATGAAGGGGGCCAAATTAATGTATTAATTTATTGGTATGTTTTCTTAAGTCTAAATCATTAAAATTATTTAATGATTATAGTTTTAATGCCCCGAAGGAAGAAATCGTAGCTTTTCAAGGAATTGCGATTTAGGGTTGGAAAGCCTATTTATGCTTGTTGGGGAAAGAAGAAAGACATCCATTGTTATTTTGCAAATTGATCATTGTGATTTCAAGCTCTGAGAAGGGTTTCAGCTTTGCCATTGAAGAACATAGTTTTTCTGTGTGTATCCATTTGAGTTGGTGAAATATCTAGTGAATTGAAATTTCAGAGAGTTTCATCCAGAGACTATTTGTGCTTCAGCAGTATTAGTTTCAGTAGCAGGAAGAAGAAGATAGTATTTAATTGTAGCTTTATGGAGGAATAAGTTGCAGCCATTAGCCTCTTTTAAATTTACAGCCACAACATTGTAGAATTGAATTAAATAAGTTCCTACAACAACTGGTGTATTCTCCCAAGTTTTTTTAAGCATTTTATAGTTGCCTTTGTTAATCATTTTCCAATAAAGGATTGTTTTGATTCCCTTTTATATTTCAATTGGAAAATAAATAGAAGTTGCGACAATTAATTGAATAGCTTCAAATTTTCAGATTATTACATATTTGCTTTTTTTATTTATAAAACCCTTAAAAATTCAAAAAATCATAGACTTTCAAACAACAAATTGTGATAAACGTCTGCAGCAGTTAAGGATCGATTTGGGGTTCTTACACTGGTATCAGAGCTAAATCCTGCCATCCTGAGGGTTTAGTTATTACATGCAGCCAGAAGAGGTTGGTTCACACAGGTATTATACATGCAGGAGAGCCTTACTTGAAGGTGAACAAGGTTTAGAACGACAATCGGTTACCATAGGTGACAGGTGTGATGGTAGCCCACCCAGGGTAAACAAGAATGATGAAGACCAGGAAATCAGAGAGTTTTTTAGAACTATGGCAACATGACAACATCAAGTGGCCTAGGCCTTACAGGCACTAACTACCATGATGGAGCAAATGAATCCACTTGACATGCAAAATAGGGAACACGAGGATAACAGGAGTGCTATAGGTTCTCCACGGGTACAAAGGACACATTTTAGGACAATAGATAGACTAACACGTCCTACCTTTGTTAGGGAGGAACCATCACAGGATCCAATAGAGGAAGCTGCAGATGAGATGTTTGCAGACATCCTTATGGCTGCAAATGATGAGTGGGAACTATTGGCCCCACATGTGCGAGAAAGGATGACCTTTGAAAGGGTTGTGAATCAAAAGAGAGAACACTACCGTGCAGTCAGATAGGACATGAGACCCAAGGGGTAGAATAATGAACTAAAGCGTGCTACAAACAAACTTTCCTTGTCTACTTTTGATGGTAGTGGTAGATTAACAGCGCAAGCTTGGATCCACAAGCTTGATACCTTCTTAGCGTTGAGGCCTATGACAGAGGTTGAGACAATAAAATATGCCACCTTACATTTGAAGGGAGTAGCGCATGATTGGCGGTATCATGGGTTGATCACTCTTCAACACAACCAAGTGACTTCTTACTAGGACTTCGTGGATAGATTGGTTGAGAGGTTTGACAGGAAAGATCCAGATGTCTACTTTAGAGACCTGACACAACTCAAACAGACAGGAAACTTAGAGCATTTTATTAATGAGTTTCAACGGTCCTCAGTTATGGTGCCAGACATATCAGAAAAGAGGTTGATAGTATTATTTACGGAAGGCTTATCAGAACCAGTCAGAGGTTGGGTAAAGGCTTTTGATCCTTCCACATCGAATGATGCTATGAAGAAAGCCAGGAGCATGGAGCATGCAGCCCTAGTAAATAAATTCCAGCTCAAGGCAACTTCCTACAGCCAGAACAATAAGCCATTCTTTAAGAAACTAGAGAGGACTGAATTTAAACTTGAAAATAGAGATAAATCTTTTGCACCTCTTGACAGGGAAACACTTAATGATTTGTGGAAGAAGAAATTGTGTTTCTATTGCAAAGGACCTTATGACATGAACCGTGATTGTCCTTTAAGATCCAAGGGCAAAGTAAAGAAGAATCAGGATTCTGATTCTAAAAATTCAGACCAACAATTTGAAAATGAAGAATCAGCTGAAGAAAAGAAAAGCATAGGTGATGAATAGTTGAACCAAATGGCTATAGGTGATGAAAAGACTGAGGGTAGATTTAAGGAGGCCCGACTCACCAGTGTGTAGCATGAGAGATCATTCAGGATGAGGGGAGTATTGGCAGGGCAGCAAGTTATCACCTTGCTCGATACAGGTGCCACTCATAATTTTATTGATTCCAGGTTGGTTGAGAGACGTGGGATTCAAACAGAGCAGTTTGAGGGTCTGAGAGTGAGGGTAGCTGATGGCTATGTCCTCAAATGTGATAGAAAGATTATAGCTCTACCCTTGAGGATTAATAACTTTGACTTCAAAGCTGATTTTTATGTTGTAAACATGGGTGACACAGATCTAAGACTTGGTATGACTTGGTTGCACGACATTGGAGTGTTCACTCTCGATTTGAGAGACATGGAGATGAAGTTCCAATTGGATGAAAAGACACGTATACTTAAGGTCATCCGTGACAGTGAGTTTAGGATGATGTCTTGCAGACGCATGGGGAGCTTGCTGAGACATGACCAAGTTGAGTGGGCAGCCCGTTGCACTTTGATGCCATCACAGGGGCAGAAACATTCCGAGTATCATCCAGACATACAAGCATTGAGAATCAAGCATAGTAAGGTGTTCAGTGAGATTCCACTAGGCAGTCCTCCCGATAGAGGTATTGAGCACATCATTGAGTTGGAGGAGGGTGCCAAACCTATTATGATTACACCTTACAAACATCCAAAGAGATTGAAGGATGAGATTGAGAAAACCATCAAGGAATTACTTGCTATGGGGCACATTAGACCAAGTAAGTCTCCTTTTGCTTCTTCTGTGGTTTTGGTGAGAAAGAAGGATGGTACTCTTAGGATGTGCATAGATTATAGGGTCCTGAACAAGAAGATTATCAAAAATAGGTACCCCATACCATTGATTGATGAGTTATTAGATGAGTTACACGGAGCATGCTTCTTCTCCAAAATTGATTTGAGATCAGGCTATCATCATATCTGAGTCAGAGAGTAGGATATAGAGAAAATGACATTTCGGTGTCATTGTAGTCATTTTGAGTTTGTAGTTATGTCATTTGGGCTGACTAATGCTCCTGCCACTTTTCAGTCCACGATGAACAGGGTCTTTCAACCTCAGTTGAGGAAATTTGTGTTAGTCTTCTTTGATGACATCCTGGTGTATAGTAGGACATGGGATGAGCATGTGCGACACTTAGACATTGTGTTGAGCATTTTGAGTAGGGAATCCTTGTATGCAAAGAGTTTAAATGTGATTTGGGATTATTAGAGTTATTATATCTGGGTCACATTATCAGTGCATAAGGAGTACGCATGGATCCTGAAAAGATTCATGCTATTGTCGAATGGCCTACTCTAGTAAACCTGACACAATTGAGAGGATTTTTGGGGTTGTGTGGGTTCTACAGGAGGTTTGTTAGTGGATATTCCAGGCATGCATCACCCTTGACGAATTTAATGAGAAAGGGGGCTTTCTTGTGGACTCTTGAGACACAAGAGTGTTTTGATAAATTTAAGGAGTTGATGACTTCTTGTCCAGTGCTAGCATTACCAGATTTTAGTAAGCCATTTGAGCTTATTTGTGATGCATCTGGTGAGGGCGTTGGATCGGTGCTTATGCAATACAAGCACACGATTGTGTATGAGAGTAGGAAGCTCAGGGGATCTAAGAGGAGCTTCAACATTTATGATAAGAAAATGTTGGCCATAATGCATGCATTGGCTAAATTCAGGCAGTATTTAGTGGGCAACAAATTTAACATAAAAATAGACCACAATAGTTAGAAACATTTCCCGGGGTAGCGAGATCTTAATGACAGGCAGTGAAAATGGGTAAGTAAATTACATGCATATAACTTTGATATTACCTATTTCAAGGGGACACAAAATGTAGTAGCAGATGCCTTGTCACGAAGACCCCACTTGAGCTTGATGATAGATATATCAGAGGACTGGAGATATTTGATCTTTGTAGAGTATGCAAAGGATACATGGGCATCAAGATTCATAGACGGATTAGTTCAGGATAGTGATTTCACCCTTGCGAATGAGCTCATCATTTACAAAGGGCACATTTATTTCGTGCTAGGGTCAGAGGTGAGGAGGATGGTGTTGAGAGTTTATCATGACTCACCTATGGCAAGACATCCAGGTTTTTATAAAACCTACCGGCATATTTGTGAGCATTTTTTTTGGAAAAGGCTCAAGGTTGAGGTGTTACAGTATGTTAGAGAGTGTCCTACTTGCCAGCAGAATAAACAGGAGCACTCTTATCCAGCCGGTTTACTTCAGCCACTTCCAATTCTTGACAGAAAGTGGGAGTGTTTGTCCATGGACTTCATCACAGGACTGCCGAGAGCCCATGGCAGAGACTGTATATATGTTGTTGTTGATTGGCTTACAAAGTTTGCCCACTTCTTCCCAATCACTGCTACATACACTGCTACCCAGGTGGCAGATTTATTCTTCGGAGAGGTATTTAGGTTGCATGACTTACCTCGGAGCATTGTTAGTGACAGGGACACCAGATTTATGAATCACTTTTGGCAGAAGTTATTCAGATTGTGCGGGACATAGCTCACTCCGAGTACTAGCTACCACCCTCAGACGGATGGATAGACTGAGATAGTCAACAAATGGGTGGAGGGATACCTCAGGAACTACATAGCAGGGCAGCAGAAGACTTGGGTTAAGTGGATTTACCTATGTGAGTATTGCTACAATTCCACTTATCACATGTCTATTCAGATGTCACCTTTCATGGCATTGTATGGGTATGAGGCACCCAATTTCATGGATCTTTTGCTGAGCGACAGTAGAGTGCCTAGTGCTGGAGACTTGTTATAGAAGAGGATTGAGTGGACTTTTGAGGTGGGGGATATGGTGTACTTGATATTACAATCTTATTGCTAGTCCACTCTTAAAAGGAGTGGTGCCGAGAAATTGAAGACACGATACTATGGACCTTTTAGGGTGATCAAGAAAGTTGGAGAGGTGGCATATGAGTTGGATTTTCTAGTAGAGAGTAAAGTCCATAATGTTTTTCATGTGTCACATCTCAAAAAGGTGTTAGGACACTAGATTGTTCCTTCTACAGTGCTTCCACCCTTGGATGATGAGGGAAAGTTGGTTTTAGTGCCTGAGGCTATTTTGGAGTTTAGGGAGAGAAACTTGAGGAGGCACACTATCAGGGAGTACTTGGTGAAATGGAAGGACATGCTGGTTGAGGATGCCACTTGGGAGAGTGAGGAGATTTTACAACATCCAGAGTTGAGATTGCTTGAGGACAAACAATTTCAGGAAGGGCAGACTGTGATGTCCCCTTCTAGCTAGAGACATCATTCTAGCTATTGATTAGCCTATTATTGGACCCTCGTAGGCTAGAAGAGATGGATAGAGGGTCAATTTGTGCACAGAGGAGATATGTTTATCTGATGGTTTGACTTTTGCAGAGCTCAACACCCTTTATTTGGTATGGAGAGGTTTTAGACTCTATTTGTTTGAGTTTTTCTATTTTTAACAACTTTTAGAGTTATAGAGATGGACCCCTGCTATTTTTAGAAATATTATTTGATCATATGAGAAATTATTATGCCAACTCCAATTCCAGATGGTTAAGCCAGATTCTCATTTTTGAGGGAGTTATTCAGTTTTCAATGATTATATATTAATTAAATGACAAAAGATTTAATATTACGTTGTAAATTGACTTTATATTAAATCACTTAAGTGATGAGTCTTAATATTATGAAGGGGGGCAAATTAATGTATTAATTTATTGGCATGTTTTCCTAAGTCTAAATCATTAAATTTATTTAATGATTATGTTTTTAATGCCGTGAAGAAAGAAATCGTAGCTTTTCAAGGAATTGTGATTTAGGGTTGGAAAGCCTATTTATGCTTGTTGGGGAAAGAAGAAAGACATCCATTGTTATTTTGCAAATTGATCATTGTGATTTCAAGCTCTGAGAAGGGTTTCAACTTTTCCATTGAAGAATGTAGTTCTTCTGTGTGTATCCATTTGAGCTGGTGAAATATCTAGTGAATTTGAAATTTCAGAGAGTTTCATCTAGAGACTCTATTTGTGCTTCAACAGTATTAGTTTCAGCAGTAGGAAGAAGAATATAGATGTGTGTGAGTGATTTACACCTTCATGAAATAACAAGATTTAAAGAGAATTTACACTATTCAAAGCAAACTAATCTAAATAATGCACAATTAATCTAAATATCTCATGGTTCTCTAAATTGAAGTGGTAAATGAGGCTCTCAGTTGCAAATCCTCACTAGTGACACTCTAATTATGAGAATTGAACTAAGAATGATATGCAAATAGATCTAATTATCAAATTCTAGCTCTATTTGATAAGAAAATCCCTAAAATGATCAACAATTAAGCTAAATATCAATGAAAATGCTAAGTGAGTGATGTGGATGCAAATTGCAAGAGCTTTGCTGCAATTCAAAGATATGGAGTGGATGAATAATGCCTCAAAATGCCTTCTATTTATAAGATTTTCCCAAGGGTAGGGGGTAGAGTGAGATAACCATGGTTATGCTTGGGTAAGTTCAATTGGCTTTGCTTTGTCTCTAAATTGGGGGACAAACATTTAAATGGTTTCAAAAGGCTGGACCATTTCAACAAAAGTGAGTGATTTGTGTCCATTTTGTCTCCTTTTTCCTTTGTTGAGAGAATTTCATATTTATTAATTAATTAAAGTAATTAAATTTAGCCATGAAGGGTAAGAGGTTCATTTTGATTTTTCATTTCAACAACTATGTCATTAATTGAATTTAATCAATTTCTTAGTGTTTTTCCCCTTTTCAAGCTTTATTTAATCATTTAATCATTTAATTGAATTTTCCTTTGATTTGAATTGCCTTTGTTCCATTTATTGATTTCTCATGTTATTTTGATGATTTGATTGCACCTTTTGATTGATTTAAGCCTTTACCAATTTTCTGTGTCTACAAATGCCCCTCTTTGAGTCGATGTGCGAAGAACACCGATTCAAAGATTCCCTTAGTATGATGATCTGATTCAGGTCCTTGTTCTGATATGCCTCTGATCATTCTGATTGATGTACTTCCTGATGACGATGATGTGCCTCTGATGATGGTGCTGATATGATTCTGATGCCTCTGATATGATATGGGTCCTGGTTTGATGATAGGTCCTGGGTTCACTGATAAAGGTCTTGGGTTAATTGATAAAGGTCCTGGGTTCATTGATAAAGGTCCTGGGTTCACTGATAAAGGTCCTGGGTTGATTGATTGCTGATATGTTGATAGGTTTGATATGATGACAGATTGGATATGAAACTGATATGCAATTGATTTGCCTCCTGATATGATAACGATATGATATGATATGATACTGATATCTTGATATGATACTGCTATGATATGATATGCCCCACTGATAAATGGTTTTGATGTGATGCCCATTTGATACTCTGATGCCCCCTCAGAAATAAAACATATTAATTCCTTGATTTGAACGAGTTTGAGTAGTTGGAATATGTTTTGATTTCTGATACCGTTTGAAAGAAATAATCAAGTTTGATTCATGCCCCGATTAATGAAAATGTCCTATGATAGGTTCAAAGTGCATTTTTTAAGTGTTTATGAGGACCAATTTCACCTTAAATAGGGTAAAACCCCTCATTTTACTAGTCATTTGCACCGTTCCTTCTTGAGATTTTAGCTCTGATTTTAGCCTTTTGGAGACGATGGTGGTCCCACATCGCGAGCATCGGTTTGAGAGAGCGCGCCGGTTCAGTCGGAGAGCGACCGATGGTCCTCCGGTATGTCATTCAAATTTTCCTCATGTCTTTAAAGTTGCATTTATGACCTTATTTAATGCTTTTAAAAATTTTAATTCTGCGTTCGTGAAAAGAAATGTCGCCTCCGTGCATTTTAATATCGCCTAAAAATTTTAAATGTTGCCTGTAGTAAATTTGATGTCGCCTCCCTTAGGTATTTTCACGCATTTAGAAAATCTTGTGTCGCCTAAGGAAAATTTAATGTCGCTTAGGATTTTAATCATTTTAATCAGGTGTCGCGTGATAATAAGATGTCGCCTGCGGAAAATCGTATACCGCCTCCATGAAATTAAGTCACGCGGATGAATAAAATCACGCGTTTGAACAAAGAAATGTCGCCTCTGGTAAAAGAAATGACGCCAGAAAGAAAAGTCGCGTAAGTAAAAAAAAAATTTGTTTATTTGAAACTTTTCTAGGACGTCTGATTGCTCGATTGCGTCAACTTGATTGATATCGATCACGTCAATGAATTCAATCGAATGTTTAGTTAGGGTATTCCCTTTGTTTGATGTCAACAACGAATTAGGACATAGGTAACTATAATATCGAAGAATAAGGTTAATCAATCTTCATCACGAATGATAGATCATGGATCTAAATGTCCATTCATTTTATGCTCAAATGCTTAGAGACATAAAACTAGGATCGTCCTTCCTCAATGCTTAGAGTTAGGATTAGTAAGTCTGATAGGTATATTTAAATTGATGACCATGATTGATTGTTTGATTTCCTGATAGTAAGTTACTCATGTGATTCCCTTGTTTTGATTAAACAGGAGAATGTCCCTGTGCTGTACCTTCAGACTGTACCACACTGGGTGATGGAGCTTAGGACCCAGTTGACTGACGCCGAGAGGCGAGTGATTAGGCGCTGCAGTTTACTATGCGTACTAGAGCTTCCTCGGTTCCAGATGAACCGAGGTTTGATTACTGCTGTCGCAGAGCGTTGGCACTCTGAGACAAACACATTTTGGCTACCACAGGGCGAGATGACTATTACACCGGAGGATGTTTACAGATTGCTACGGATCCCGACTCATGGAGAGATAGTATATTATGATGCAGTCTATGACGGGACATATTGTCGACGAGTATTCGGAGATCCGTCTATTGGTGATGATTGTATCTTATGGCCTCAGTTTGCCTCATTTCCTGTTTTACCAGCCTTATTAGGTGCTATCATTGGTGGTGTTTTATTACCTGATCGGCGAGGTCGCGGATTTTTAGTGGGATGGGGCAGGATTATCGAGGATTTGCTACATCATCCTCGACGCTTTGACTGGGGATCTTGTGTGCTGGCACAGCTTTATCACGATCTGCATGAGGTGGTTTACAGGAGATCAGCCTCATTATCTGCTGGGATTCATATTTTACAGTTGTGGATATGGGAGCACTTACCAGTCAGTCGTCCTATATCAGATCAAGATCGTCCTCTAGGATATCCTTTTGCATGGCAGTATACTGGTATGGTGACACAGCATCACTTGGGTCACTTGGAGTATTGGCGACGGCAGATTGATGACATGGATGAGGTCTATTGGAGACCATATGTTGAGGTCGAGGATTGGAGAGAGGATAGCTTGGAGTTACCATATATGTTTGCTCCTCGATGGATGATCGGCAGGATCGACTCTGTTCTTGAGAGATTCTTGGCAGGGAGAGTACTACGACAGTTTGGGCGGATTCAGCCTATGCCTCAGGGATCTGCAGTATATGCTCGTTCTAGTGCAGAGCGTGCTACTTGGGGTCACATGCCTTCATATGATGACGCTATAGAGCAGATATCATTACTGGGTTATATGGATTGGGACATGAGGTTACACATCAGAGATGCCGGAGTCACACAGGAGTATCTAGCTTGGTTGATGGAGCATCCGATGCCTCGCTTTACAGACCCTGCAGAGCCAGTGCCTGGGCGAGATGATGATGGTGATGATATTGGTGGTGGGAGGAGACGCAGAGGTAGACCCCGAGGTAGGGCAGTGATTAGGCTCAGAGGACGAGCGAGAGATGCACAGGTACAGGCACCACCTCCTCCTCCTCGTCCTGCAGTAGCACAGAGACAGAGGATAGATCATCAGGATCATGTGAGGGCTGCTAGACAGGATCCAGGTACAGGACAGGATACGAGAGCAGGATTACAGCAGGCTACTGTGGATGGTCAGGATACAGGTGCACAGCAGATGCCAGCAGCTTTTTCCCGTGATCGGGGAAAAGCTCCTATAGATACAGGTGATCCTCAGAGTACCTATGAGGTTGGAGAGAGCTCTAGTACTACCCAGCTACGAGCAGATGTGGGAGCATTACGGACAGAGGTGTCACAGATGTCATCTATGATTCAGCAGTTGGTATCGGGTTTGGCTCCCTTGGTTCCTCTCCTTGTTGCTATGGTTGGTCAGACACCTCCTCAGCAGCCTCCATCACAGCCTCCTCCACAGCCTCCTCCAGGACCTCCTCCCAGTGGTGACGAGAGATGAGCTATGAGTGCTCTTATTGATCATTTATGTACTGATGCTGAGATACTTGATATTGTACCATAGTCTTGTGACCTTGGTGTCACCTTTCCAGTTGTATTTTGACACTTATTTGACATTGATGCCCCTGTTGATGGGCGATTATAGAGTTGAGTTTTATGACATCATTGTTATACTTGATATATTGAGTTATGAGTAGACGTGTGATAGGAGAACATTTATGATCTTTCCTGCTTTTACTTGATGATATATGAGATTTCCTTTAGATGCTGCTATATGTGTTTATCTAATGCATTTGTTTTTGGATGGATATTGGCTATGGATGCAACGTATCTTATGTATGATATAGATAAATGGATGCATTTCTTCTTCATGTATGGATGCAGTTTTGATATGTTATTTCTCATGTATGCAATCTGTATGTATGCAATCTGTATGCACATGTAAATGATTATTTCCTTCTTTTCTTTGATAATATCTATGTAATGATTAATGATATGGAATGAATGCAAAAAGTATAATCTCATATATTTTTATTTTTGTAGAAAAGATGATGTTGAAATGATGTTGTCCTTGTTGATTTAACCCTGTTAATGATGTCATGTACCCCCTTTTTGATGCGAAAATAAAACCCTTGAGAAAAAAATGCACATGCAATTAATCTAACATGAGAATGCATTTAACCTTTTTATGAATGCAGCTAAGTGTCACTAGCTTTTAGCAAATAAATGCCTTGAGGATATATTTTCATCATTGAGCACTTGGGACCGGAAAGTCGATACAATCACCACTGCCCACTGACATGATGATATGAATATCACTTTTTATTTACTGCTCATATGGTAACCTCCGTTTTGCTTTCCCATCGGTCTCATCGATACGACTATCACTGATTTCAAAAAAATCATGAGTACGAATACCGATTTTGTCGGATTCTATGTTGCAAGTGGATTTTGTCATTTAGATATGAAGAATCTAAATATCCAAGGTATCCGGTTGCGTAAACAAACAAAGGTTAACTCATTGTTTTATAAGATAATCCTCGATGGTTCTTTGATGACCATGTCTTTGGATGAATTCTCATAAGGCAATGAATTTTCCTCCAAACAGTCACTTCATAGTCAAGAAAAATATCATGTCTCCATCATTGCCAATCTAGTCGAAACATCATTGATGAGCTAAAAAGACTTGATACAAATTGAATGAATGTAAGTAAACAGATTTTTAACCAACTTTTCAAAAGAATCTATCTAAGTGTTTTGCATTGCTTTCTGATTTTCAACAAAATATATTTCCAAGTGTTTGATCATGACATGATTTTTGATTTTTAATCCTGAATAATAAGTCAATTTAGGCTTCAAGGATTTTGTTGTGGTAGTCAACTTTTTTTGTTATCAATCAAAGGTTTACAAAAATCTGATCTCTCTTCTGAAAATGTTGATCTCTTTCTGCTTGTGACTGAATGTTGTTCATATGAATCCTTTTGAGGTATCCACTTTCCAATCCGTTTATGCTGCCCCCAAGTATTTGATGTATCAATTTTGACAACTTTAGGCAATGCAAAGGATGGTGCTACAAACTGTTATTATGACTATGTACAAATGACGGATGCAATGAAGGTTTAGACCAATGGGATGATGAGATGCATTATATACACATGTGGCTAGGAAGGAAATGACCTAAAGGAACCAAAAGCGCTTGTTACCAAGTTTTTCACTTTTGGGTATTCTCTTTTTTTTTACCAAGGCGCCTATTTGCTAGGTTTTCACCAAGGCACTTTTTCTCTTTTTTTATTTTTTTCATTTTTTCCTTTTTTTCTTTTTTTTTTGTATTTTTCATTATCACCTTGGCGCCTATTTGCTAGGTTTTCACCAAGAGATAGTTTTTCAAATGTTTTTGCTTTCTTCAGGCTCAATTTTCCACTGTTTTTTGATCTTTCTTCTTTTCCAATATTTTTTTGGATTTTTCATTTTCAAATGTTTTTGGTATTTTCCATTTTCAATTATGTACAATAATTATGATGCTCTCTCATCTGATACTCTTTATACTCTTTCATCTGTTTTAGGTGTAGAATCTCTTCAAATGAATGCTATTTATGGGTTCTTGTAATTCTTCACCATTACAATCTGATAACTTATATGTTCCAGTTCCAAAGGATGACGCTATCACAAATGGGCCTATCCAATTAGCTTCCCACTTTCCTTTCTTTTCCCTTTCAACTTGATTTTTGGGATTTTCTCTTAGTACCAAGTCTCCTACTTGAAAAGTTCTTGGTTTGATGTGTTTGTTGTAATTGTGTGCAATCCTTTTTTGATAACCTTTTAAATGCTCATAAGCTTGAGTCTGATGTTCCTCTAACAATTCCAATTGTTGTAGTCTGGCAATCCTATAATCCTCATCAGTGATCAATCCTCTTAATGAAACCCGTAGAGATGGAATTTCAACTTCTAATGGTAGAACTGCTTCGGTTCCATAGACTAAAGAGAATGGGGTGGCTCCTGTAGGTGTTCTGATACTAGTTCTGTAAGCCCATAGTGCGGGATTTATTTGCACGTGCCAATCTCTTCCTGATTTGTTAACTGATCTTTTTAATATTTTGAGGATATTTTTGTTTGTTGCCTCAGCTTGTCCATTGCCTTGTGGATAATAAATGGATGATGAATGATGTGTAATGTGAAATGTCATGCAAAGTTCATCAATATCCTGATTTTTGAATTGTTTCCCATTATCCGTGATAATGGCATGTGGAATACCATAGCGGCAAATTATGTGGTTCAAAATGAACATTGAAATTTGTTTGCCGGTTGCTGTTATTAATGGAACTGCTTCCACCCATTTGGTGAAGTATTATGTTGCTGTGATGATATACTTGTGTCCGTTTGAAGATGGAGGATATATGATTCCAATCAAGTCAAAACCCCATTGATAAAAAGGCCATGGTGTAATGAATGGGTGTAATTCTTGAGCCTGTGCATGTATCATATTACCATGATATTGACATTTGCTGCATGTCTTCACAAATTGACAAGCATCCTTTTCTAATGTTGTCCAAAAGTACCCTAGACGAAGGATTTTCTTAGCTAGATTAAAACCGCTTGAGTGTGACCCGCAAATGCCTTCGTGGACCTCGCGTAAAGCTAACTTAGACTCTTCCTCCTCTAAACATCTAAGTAACGTCCCATCAAGACCCTTACGATACAATGTGTCTGAAAGGATTAGGTAACGGGCGGCTTGGCGTATGAAGTTACGTTTTTGGGCACGAGTTTGGTCTATGGGGAGTACTTGGTCTTTAAGGTAAGTATAGATGGGTCCATACCAAGGAGAGTCATGTCCATGTAAAAGAGCAACAATTTGGGTGTCAGGAAGGTTAAATGCCGGTTTTACCAACTCTTCCACCAAGAACTCATACTTCTCATTTTGATCTGGTTTTTGTAACAATGAAGCCAAGGTAGCCATGGCATCTGCTGCTCTATTCTTTTCTCTTGGAATCTGTTCAAATGTGATCAAAGCAAAGTACTTCCATCCATCAATCAAGGTTTTATATTTCATCAATGTTATGTCCTTGGTATTGTATTCATTATTAACCTGATTAATTATGAGTTGGGAATCTCCATACACTTGTAATTCTGCAATACTCCATTCTAAAGCCATTTTGATGCCAATGACTAATGCCTCATATTCCGCTATGTTATTGGTGCATGGAAATAAGAGTTTATAAGACTTTGGAATGGTGTATCCTTGAGGAGTAACCAATAATATACCTGCTCCAGAACCTCCTTGTGTGTAAGATCCATCAAAATATAACTTCCATGTCTTTGCTTCTATGTTGACAATTTCTGCATCTGGAAATTCAATTTGCATGGTTTGTGTAGACTCCATTGGGTTATCTGCTAAGTGATCTGCTATCACTTGTCCTTTAATTGCTCTTCTATCAACATATTCAATGTCAAATTCACTTAGGATCATGACCCATTTTGCTATTCTACCTGTTAAGGCAGTTTTACTTAGTAAGTATTTGAGAGGATCAATCTTGGCAATTAATTTGATCTTATGCATCAACATATAATGTCTTAGTTTTTGAGATGCAAAAACCACTGCTAGACATGCTCTTTCCATGAATGAATAATTGAGTTCATATTTTATTAAGGTTCTACTAAGATAATAGATTGCCCTTTCTTTTCCTTGCTCATCTTCTTGTGCCAACAATATGCCTAGAGACCTTTCTGTGGCTGATATGTATAACAACAGTTCTTTACCTTTGATAGGTGACATAAGAATAGGTGGGTTTATCAAATAAGTTTTCAAAGTAGCAAAGGCCTTATCACATTCTTCATCCCACATAAATGTAGTGTCCTTGTGTAACAATCTGGTGAAGGAGTGACACTTTTCTGCTAATTGAGAGATAAATCTCCTTATTGATTGAATCTTTCCTTGTAGTGACCTCATTTGGCTAATATTTCTTGGAATCTCCATTTCTAGAATTGCTTGTACTTTTTCAGGATCAACTTCAATGCCTTTTGCTGACACTATATAACCCAATAACTTGCCGGATTGGACACCAAAGGCACACTTCTTTGGGTTTAGTCTAACTTTGAATTGTTCTAACCGAATGAATATTTTTCTTAGGATTTGTAAATGCTCTTCTCTATTGTGGGATTTTGCTAGAATGTCATCCACATAATCTTCTAAAAAAGTATGCATCATGTCATGGAAAATAGTTGTCATGGCCCTTTGATATGTAGCTCCAGCATTTTTTAAACCGAAGGGCATAACATTCCAACAAAAGGTAAACCAAGGGCAAGTAAATGCTGTCTTTTCTTGGTCTTCGAGAGCAATCTTGATTTGGTTGTAGCCACTAAATCCATCCATTAATGAGTACATTGCGTGACCTGCTGTCAAATCCACTATGGTATCAATGCTTGGCAATGGGAAGTCATCTTTGGGACATGCAAGGTTTAAATCTCTGAAATCCGTACACACACGGATAGATTTATCATGCTTAGTAACTGGCACAATGTTAGAGATCCAATCAGCATATGCTATTGTTCTTATGAATCCCACCTTTAACAATTTTTCCAATTCTGCCTTGACTAGAAGAGCCACATGTGGGTGCATTTTCCTTAGTTTTTGCTTCACAGGTTTAACTCCGGGTCTAACATTCAGATGATGCATTATGAAATCAGGATCCAATCCAGGCATATCGGCATATGACCATGCAAAATTTACTTGTTGTTCTTAGAAGAATTTGATAAAGTCCTCTCTTTCAATAGATGTAAGTGATGCAGCCAAGTGTACAACCTTTGGCTCTAGTTCCGTGCCAATGTTAACTTTTTCTGTTGGTTCTATAAGAATAGATGACCGTTCTTCTTCATGTTCAGGCAAAGTATCCAATCTCTCTTCTAATGGTGCCACAGTTGGGTTTTCACCAAAAGAAACGTCTTTTATTTTCATTGTTTTTGGTTCTAATGGTGCCACAGTTGGGTTTTCACCAATAGAACTTTTCATTTTTTTTTTTTCATTTTTTTTTTTCTTTTTTTTGACTAAGAGATTGGACCCTTGCTGTTGTCATCATGTCCGTATTGAGTTCGTTGGTGAAAGAGGGTTCAACCGCATTGAGGTATTGGTTTGTGGCTTGGTCATTTGGGAAGTAAAGTAAGTCATGTGGTTCAGTTTGATCCCAATCAATGAGGTCTGGATGTATCAAAATTAAGGAATTATTGGGTAAGGTATCATCAATAGGATTTATGGACATGACTTCGTTTGAGGGTTCATACATTGTATCGTTTAGGTTTATGATGTGCGCTTCCTCAAGATGATCCATGGAAGCAGGGTCAAAATCCCCTTCGCTTGAATCCTCGTCGACCTCTACGGGAAACAATGTGGGAAAAGCCACAAGCGGGTTAAAACTAACGTTTGAATTTCCCTCCTCTGAAGGTGTCCAAAATGTTTCTATCCATGCTCCACTACTAGATGCTTGTTCTATATTAGACCTTTGAATAGAAGATTCTTCATTAATTGGAGCATCTTGTTTTGGGATTTTTGCATAAGTATGTATAGCAATGACTTCTTTATCTTGACATGACTCATCTGATAAAGTATCCCATTCATAATCCCTAGAATCATCACTATCTCCTTCGGATTCTAATGCATTTATTTGAGGATGAAAATCATGCATTGGACTTGAACTTTCTCCCTTATATTGAAAACCTACTCCGGATTTTTCATGACTTGCCCTCCAAACAGGTTCAATAGGTTCTAATAATCCTCTATTTCTTTGGCCTAGGGGTCCTCTTCCTTTGTATCCCATCTTTTGCATAATATCAAATCCTTTCCCATATTGTTCTGTTTGTATATTAACATGCTGAATTCTTTCCATGGGAGTGTCTAGGGTACCATCCTCATCATGATAAAGCCATTGGAGGACATCATCCTCTTCCTTATCCCATGTTGCTTTGCTATCTTCCCTCACAAAATAAGAATTATACTTATGTGGAAGATGTTCTTTTGAGGGTTTTCCATGTGATTTAGGAGACATGGGCATGTCAAATAGAGAAACTGAATATTCTCCTACCCCTTTTGAACTAATCTTGCATTGTTTGTCAAATTTGTTCATCATCTCACTCATGTATTGGTAATGATCTGCTTTAGCTTGTTCTTTTTCCTCTTTAGTAGGTTTGTAGATCACTGTTTCCAATTTAGGTGCCACATATGGACTTTCCATCACATTTGGACCCTCGTAGCTCACTTTTTCCTTGCCCTTAGTTGATGTAGTTGAGCTAACTTGAAGAGGATTTTGTGCATCTTCATTGGTGATTCTTGGAACAACTCCTTCACGATTATGTGGAATGTATAATTCATGCAAGGGTTTGAGTGCATTACAATATTGAAATGGATTTGAGTCTCCTCCAATTGTGATTTCTTCACCCATGTATGGGAACTTGATGCATTGGTGGTATGTGGAGGGGACAGCTTGCATCTCATGAATCCAAGGTCTTCCTAATAAAATGTTATAGGTTAATTTCATGTCCAACACTTGACATTTGGTTTCCTTCTTAACTGGTCCCACTTGGATGGGCAACACAATCATGCCTTTAGAAGCTCTTTCAGCCTCATCATAAGCTTTTATGGTGATTTTCTTTGTAGGGTCAATGTAAGACTCGGATAGACCTAAGGATTTTACAAGACTCAATGTGCATATGTTAAGGCCAGCCCCTCCATCAATAAGGGCTCTTTTGACTCTATGCCTTTCGATCAAAACCTCTATATGTAATGGCAAATTTTGAGGATGAGTTATAGACATGTCATCTTGATCTGAAAATGAAAGACAATGAGGAGCCACAAGATGTCCTACCATATTTTGAAACTTTTCTTCCCCTAAGGTAGTAGAAACATGTGTCTCTTCCAAAGCTTTTTCCAAAATCTCTTTATGATTTGGTGACAACTTCAATAACTCTAAGATTGAGATTTGTGCTGGAGTACGTTGTAATTGGTCTACCAAACTATAAGGTCTTGCTGCTGTAGGAGATTGTTTGACCACAATGTTGGATGGTGGGATATTGGTGTTTTGAGGGACTATCCCTTGTAAAGTCATTCTAGAATTCTGCCCTCTTGTAATGACATTTGTTGCTTCCTTTTGAGGCTGTTCATTAATGATGATAGCATTAACAATATGATCATATGATGGCGCAAAGTTGAGATTATTGGCACTTTGTTTCTTGCCATTTGATGACTCACCTTTATCATGTTTGTAAAAAGGTTGTTTGAAGGCCGTATGATCTTCATTATTTTGGGGTCCATCAACAGTGATTATGTTATTATCTATCAAGTCTTGCACCACATTCTTTAATTGTAAACATTCATTTGTAGGGTGCCCCCGAATCCTATGATATTCACAATGATGCTTAGCATCCCACCAACCCGGCTTGTGATCTGGTTCATAAGGTTTAATAGCGGGTAATGTAATAACATTGTTAGCTATGAGAGTCTTTAATGCAGTTTCAAGTGATTCTCCCAAGGGTGTAAAGTGTCTTGCAGGAGTGGGTTTCAAATACTTATCATACTTGCTGTTTTGATCCTTGTTTCCTTGATTATTCTTATTGGCATTGTTGTTGTTGTTGGAAGGTGCATTATATGCTTGATTAGCATTATTCACTTGATTTGGTGTCTTTGTAAGGGCAAATGGAATCACCTTCAAGTTGCTGGATTCCACTACACCATCATTAACAATACCTTTGTTGTTATTCCTTGCAGCATAACGGCTATTGTTGTTGTACCAACTTTTATTTGGATTGTTGTTATTGTTGGAGTTAGAGTTATTCTTATTTTCCTTGTGTAATTTCAACTCTCCACTCTTAATCAACACTTCTTCCGTTGTAATTCCGTTATCAATTAGATCTTGAAAGGTTTTGGGACATTGCATCCTTAGTCTATAATTCAGCTCGCTTCTTAAACCATTAATAAAGATATCCATTTTTTCTTTCTCCGGTACACTTCTTGGATATCTAGCAAATGCAGTCCTCCATCTTTGCAAGAATGTGAGAAAGGCTTCTCCTTCTTGTTGCTTCGTGTTACATAACGTTATCATGGTGACCTCATGTTTGATGTTATAAGAGTAATGAGTCACGAATTTAGATGCTAACTCTTCAAAGGATTTTATGCCGGATGGTAGTTTTGAAAACCAATCCATGGCTGTTCCTCCCAAGCTTCTTGGGAATAGTCTCATTAAATAGGTTGATTCATGCATGAATTCAAGACTCAATGCACAAAACCCCCGAAGATGATCATGTGGGTCAGATGTTCCTTCATATCTCTCATATTTAGGAAATGTTACATTAATGGGAAAAGGCACCATGACCAAACTCTTATCGAATGGAAAAGGACATAATGTTTCAATAGAGAAAGGCTTAGGAGCCCCATTTTGTTTCAAATTGTCAATTTCCATTTGTAATGCCTTGAATTGTTTCCTCATTGCTTCCATAGGGTCTTCTATTTCCTTGGGCTTTAATTGTTCTATGTCAAAATCTTTAGGTAGCTTTACCCCCGTTTGTATTAAGTCCATGAAGTGTTTTTCTTTATCCATAAGCATGGTCTTTTTCATTAGTTCTATGAAATAAGGACATTGTCTTGCCTCTAATGCTCTTTCAATCGTGGCTTCTTCTGCAGTTGGGGGTAAGTTTGTATTATGAGGAGGAAATAAGTTGTTGCCTTGTGAATTTGCCTCTTGAGAATTAGGATCTCTTCCTCCATTATTAGAATTTTCTTGATTGTTGTTAAGATCCATACCTCCATTCATGTTGTTCCCTTGGTTGTTATTAGGATCTATGCCCCCATTCATGTTGTTCCCTTGGTTAGTGGGATCGATGTTTCCTAGGGTACCACTAAACATGTTGTTAATGTCCTTTGCCTTAGTGGGATTTTCAGTCACTCGTGAAGTAATGAAAGTGTTCTTTGGAAATGGGAGCTCTTCTCCGTTGTAGGTCCCGTCTGTTTGTAATGCTTTCCTTATAGAGAGTGACCTTGTAATAACAGGCATGAACAAACTTTAAGGGTATGTTGACTTTCTTCTCTTGATAAGCTATTTTTGGAATAAGGTAAAAGTTTTTGATCAATTTTAAATGGTTTAAAATTTTAATGGTGTTTTGATCAATAACTTTGGAATATCTTGTTTGAAAATAAAAACAATCTCAACACACACATCAATTGGGTACCATATCCCTAGAATGCTCTAATGTGTATATTTTTGAACGTTTTCACAGGTTTAACACAAGAATAGCTTCCACACAATCTACCTAGCACATAATTGGTTCGTAAACATGGCTCTAATAGGTAGTTTTGCTATTTTACCGTTATGTAGTAAGTTTTCCGTTCAAAAGAGATCTTAGCTTTTCATCCCCCAACTATGTTAAGGGGCTTCCCACACGCACAAAAGCACGATTTTGCGCAATCCGTTAGGACTACTAGAGGAAGTTCGAAAGAGCTAAAATCCTTTTGTCGTGTACCCCATTAAGGATACCCGCGTTTCATTTTATAGTGGGTCGGATTCTCGCGGCAAAAGCAAGTGTATCCCACTTTGGGCTGTCCCTCTCACCGGCCCTTCTAAGGCAATCTCGGGAGGCGAGCCCACTAAGTTTTAAACATATTCATTGAAAAGCATGAAAAATGGATTTGGTAGAGCAAGTTTGGGAATTTGATTCACTCAAAGAGTGAAGAGCATATCCCTATTGCTTTTCCCTTATCCCAAACACTCACAATCAAATTTGGTTCTTTTTCAACCCCGTGACAAAGGGGTTCTTAGAATTGAAGTGTTTATTTTTTCCTTTTATGATTAAACTATGTTTTTGAACTTTGAAAATGCCACAATTTAAGGGAAGTGCAAGCTTGATGAGAAAAATACCTCAAACGATGCTAGCAAAGGCTAGGCGCATTTTTAAGTAGTAGATTTTTCATTTTCTCTCCAAATCCTTCTCTTACCTTGGCAAAATGTTCCCTCCACCAACAAGTTAGTCAGCACAATACAAACAAAGTGAGGGGAAACCAAAATCAAAGCTAAAAAATGATATAATTGATTATGCTTTTGATTCTTTTTTTACCAAAATACTTGCAAAATTCTTACAAATTTAAGGACTAAATTCCCAATTCAATGAGACATATTTTCGTTTGTAAGCATCTACAACAGCAATGTATTTGGCATGTAATTCTACTTCTTTCTCTAAATTATTGTTGAGAACAAAGGTAGAATGTACCCGGTTTTCTTTCCTTATCCTCTTAGAAATCAATTTCTCCTCTAAGTTGTATCTTCTCTCTGGTTTTTGCACTTTCTTATGACAGACCATGCTCCTGAGACAAAAAAAATGACAGTAAAGTTAGCATACAGTCCTTATTTTGACAAAATAGTGAAAATACTGTCAGGCGACATTGTCCAGACTACAGGCGAGATCAAATTTAATGAAGACGTGACTATTTTAACCGCGAGCGTCACCAAAAGGGGCTCAAGCGAGATCAAAATAGTCAAGTGCGATATTAAATTTAGCAAACGCGTGAAATCTTTATTACAGACGACAACATCAATTACTCTAATAGAAAATAGATGCTATACCAGGCGACATTTCTTCTGTTAAAGGCGATATCTAATTTAACAAAGACGTAATTACTTTAACCGCGAGCGTCACCAAAAGGGGCTCAAGCGAGATTAAAGTAATTAAGTGCGATATCAAATTAAATGAACGCGTGAATTATTTATCAAAAGCGACAAACTAACTCAGATAGGCGACATCTTATTAAATGAAAGCGACATTTAAAATAATAAGAGCGACAAATCAAAAGCAAAATGCAGTGAACTCCCTTTACACCAGGCGTGAACTCATTCGTCGGTCGCGGCTTTTAATTCTTTGTAGGTGACATCTAAATAACCAAAGGCATCATCTGTTTGTGCGTCAGGCGATAATCTAATGTCCGCAGGCGTGATTTCTTTATCCAGAAGCGTGATTCTGCTGGTAAGAAGCGTGAGCGTTCAAACTACAGGCGACATCTGAATTACCGCGAGCGACATCTCTTTACTGTAGGCGTGATTTCTTTACTGGTAGGTGTGATTTCTTTCCGGTAACCTGCAAACAGTGAGCAAAATCATGCAATTCTAGCCTAAATTTGCAAATAACGTGAAAATTTTGATAAATTTGAGGCCTAGAGCCCCACGGTGGGCGCCATTTGTGTGTGAGTGATTTACACCTTCATGAAATAACAAGATTTAAAGAGAATTTACACTATTCAAAGCAAACTAATCTAAATAATGCACAATTAATCTAAATATCTCATGGTTCTCTAAATTGAAGTGGTAAATGAGGCTCTCAGCTGCAAATCCTCACTAGTGACACTCTAATTATGAGAATTGAACTAAGAATGATATGCAAATAGATCTAATTATCAAATTCTAGCTCTATTTGATAAGAAAATCTCTAAAATGATCAACAATTAAGCTAAATATCAATGAAAATGCTAAGTGAGTGATGTGGATGCAAATTGCAAGAGCTTTGCTGCAATTCAAAGATATGGAGTGGATGAATAATGCCTCAAAATGCCTTCTATTTATAAGATTTTCCCAAGGGTAGGGGGTAGAGTGAGATAACCATGGTTATGCTTGGGTAAGGTCAATTGGCTTTGCTTTGTCTCTAAATTGGGGGACAAACATTTAAATGGTTTCAAAAGGCTGGACCATTTCAACAAAAGTGAGTGATTTGTGTCCATTTTGTCTCCTTTTTCCTTTGTTGAGAGAATTTCATATTTATTAATTAATTAAAGTAATTAAATTTAGCCATGAAGGGTAAGAGGTTCATTTTGATTTTTCATTTCAACAACTATGTCATTAATTGAATTTAATCAATTTCTTAGTGTTTTTCCCCTTTTCAAGCTTTATTTAATCATTTAATCATTTAATTGAATTTTCCTTTGATTTGAATTGCCTTTGTTCCATTTATTGATTTCTCATGTTATTTTGATGATTTGATTGCACCTTTTGATTGATTTAAGCCTTTACCAATTTTCTGTGTCTACAATAGAATTTAATTGCAGCTTTATGGAGGAATAAGTCGCAACCATTAGCCTCTTTCAGATTTATAGCTACAACATTGCAGAGTTGAATTAAGTAAGTTCCTATAGTAGTTGGCGTATTCTCCCAGGTTTTTTTATGCATTTTGTAGTTGTCTTTGTTAATCATTTTCCAATAAAGGATTGTCTTGATTCCCTTTTGTATTTCATTTGGAAAATAAATAAAAGTTGTAGCAGTTAATTGAATAGCTTTAGATTTTCATATTATTGCATATTTGCTTTTTTTATTTCTAAAACTTTTAAAAATTTAAAAAATCGTAAACTTTCAAAGAACAAATTGAGATAAACGTCTGCATCAGTTAAGGACCAATTTGGGGTTCTTACATTGCCCTTGACGCTCATGCTGTTACTGTTATTTTATGGTGAATTGGAATATGATAGTTGAAAATTTCCATTAGTCCTCTTTAATTGATGAAAGGCTTTCAGATAAATTTAATGAATATTGCTGGTAACACATAGTTTGATTATAATGAGGAAAACACTACACTGGCTTATTGACAACTAGAAAGTTACCAATCGGCTTTCCACAGTTGATATCGTAAGGGTGCATAAAATAGACAGGACTTACAATTTTTCATTTTTAAATTTTGTCATCTCTGGATTGTTACAATTTGGTGGCCTCAATTGTGCCTCGTTCTAAATCATGACATTATTTTCCTCCTATATCCTTGACATATCATCAATGCACATTCTTATATGCTTGAAAAGTCATTTTTTGTTCAATTCACCTTAACATTAGAAATTCCTGAAGTCTTTCAAATTGCATTCCGTGGGCCCTACTGCCAAGAGCATCAGAAATTCCTTCAAATCTGCACTATTCTTTTCTGATTTTTGTTATCCCTTGCCCCTGCTACCAATTAAGGTAAGAGTATATTCTTTGAACACCTTGCTTTTTCTCAGGGTATATTGCTCAACTATTTTAACAATATTTTTTCCTGTGCACTTCGCTTTTTCTTAGGGTATATTTGCTCAACTATTAAACTGTTTTGTTGCATATTGTTGGCTGCCTTCAGCTCCCAAGTTTTAAACTTTGAAAGCTACACCCCACGAAGAAAATTTCCTGAACATTCTCATGATTTATAAAGATTTTTGCTAACGATGTCTTTGTGAAGTTATGCTTGTGATATCACCAGTTGGAGGTATTGAACTTGAACCTAGAACCAACAGTTCAAAGTTTAAAGTTCAAAGTGCAGACTTGGTTTAAAAAATTCAAGGTTCAAATGTTAGTTCAGATTTGATGGTTCAAAAGGGCCAACTCAAGGCCTAAAGTTGCAATCAATTTGTTGGTTCCATGATATAGTTCAGTGATGATTGTCAATGCAACTCCATGATTTAGGTTGACAAACCTAAGAGTTCAAACTAAAAAAAAATGGCAACTTGTTAGTTCAAAACTGTAGGCTCATAATGACCAAATCATGGATTGAGATTTCAATTTCAAAGCTCAAAATTCCTTGATATCTATACAATTTATGGCCTGTCTAACGAACAAACAATCCTAAGTTGTCAGTGGTAAGAAATTTTCCGACATTAGTGTTGAGGACGACTTTTGAAATCCTGATTCTTGTTCTCATACTATAAATTGTTTTGTAACATTCCTATAAAGAAGAGTCCCTTAGCGGGTGTAATATGCTATATATACATGTGGTCAAGATCAGTTCATAATGGAGGAGATTTGCTACAGAACGTTCTCCCCTTTTTATGAATATTTCACCCCCTATGCATAGGTTGTTCTTGTTATCGTTGGATGTTGATATTAAGGCTACTCGATGGTGCCACACAGCTAAACGTCAAGAGAATCCGCTGTAAAAGATTGCAAAGGAAGACTCACTTTGGGTTCTCGTGTGGATTCTTCCATGATTCGAAGCCTGTCTCAAGGCACATCTGGCATCTATAATCATATTACATGATCATCAAAGTATGTGAACACTTGTAAAGAGGAGGCGAGAAGCCACAATGCATGCAACACATTTGACAAAAATGAGCAACATCATTATCACTATCTGCCACATAGGGATCGCAGTAGTAGCCATCGGGTTGCAAATGGGAAGGAGACCCCATTCTATAGACATGTAGAGATTCAAGATGTCGATCATGTATTCAAGCACGAGGATGTGCCCCAAATTGTTCAATAGAAGTCCAATGGCACCATATCTTGGACACTAAGATTGGTCATGGAATTTACAGAATGAAATAAACCAAGTTATGACAGAGAACAAAGAGGTGGCTATGAAATGTTTGACGAAATGTCAATGCAGTTGCATTAATGCTTTGCTGACAGTTGCTCGCATAGATGGTGTCACATCACGCCAATGGTGCCCGATTCCCATCAAGCCCTGACATGATTCTATCAAGAGAAATTTCTTGCCAAAAGACTGACGTTTTCTCCAGCTCCAAGCCAAACATAGAAAAGCTAAACATTCAACTTCGGCAAAGCATGATGAATAGCTGCAAACCATTTGACTAAATGTTGACGCCTGAAAAAGATGAGTGTCAGATGTAGAGCCCTTTTATGAAATCTCGTCATGTGAAGTCATAGAAGATAGTGTTTGAATGGACACCATATTTTGGTGTATGCAGTGCCAATGCAAGAGATCTTGGGAATGAGGTCACCTTGAATATATTAGTAGACATAGAGCATAAAGTCTCATGTGTTGCAAGACAAGTCGATAACTAGAATGTGTTGAATATTTAGCATCTAATACTGTTAAAATTAAAGGCCAATTGTAGGTAAATAGTGATGCAATCAGTGTTGTGCCTCTCAAATTAATCAATTTTGTAAGTAAAGATGGAGGCGTTTGATTTTGAGGAAAGATGTGAAGACTGTGAAGGTCTTGAGGCTTGATTTGGAAGTCTCACATTGAGGATGTGCGCCAACTGCTCAACATAATGTCAAGACAAGTTCCACACTCTGTTAGCTGTGATCATAGAGCGCGGGATTCCAAATGAACTCAAAGCCCGCTTGGAAAGAACTCAAAATTGCAAATTAGTTGTATCTTAACCTGGAGAGCATGGTTAAAAAAAAAGAGAGATCAATTATGTTGATAGAACCCGCAAGTGTGCAAATCCGGCTAGCTCCATGAAGGGTCTAACCATGACAGTCCCTATGTTTTCCTTTCAAAACTTAGTATAAGGAATTGCTTGTGTGGCATCAAGGCAGAGGCCCTCATGAAAGAATGATGCTTTTCCAAGAGGCAACGAATGAAGGTTGCATGCTTTAAATGTGTAAAGACACGACAGTGTTGAGGGAGTGAAAGCTATATCCACTTGTCAGCCAATTAAAGCGAGCTTTATAATAATATAAGTCATTTTATTAATGTTGAATACCCAAAGAATCAGGGACGACAGTAATGAAACCATGAAATAGTGAAAATATAAGAATAAAGAGAATTTCAAGAAATGGTTATTGAAACCGAAATGCAACCGAGAAGCATTATTTATTGTAAAAAAATTTCACACTAGGGGGTTCTTTTCTCTTTTGGAGAAGCCGGCTACAGGAGGAAGGAGATAATTTATTTTCTGTATTTTGTAACAGGGATAACAAGGAAAATACTTTATATTTTTCTGCATTTTGATTGTAATGGCAAGGAACATAATGATCTATTGGCTATTATGTTTATGTTTTGAAATAAAGAGGTGTTTGTGTCATAGATCAGTTGATCTATATACTCATTTTCTCTGATTGAAATCAATCAGTTGATTGTTTCTTTCATGTTTCTGAAACATCATCGTATGCCATTTTGTCAAATATATGTTTATAGGCAAATCAGTTGGTTTGCATGTCTACATTTTGCAAAACAAGTCATTTAATTCCTTTTTGTTATCTCTGTAATTGAGAAGATTAGATAAGTGGTCAGTTGGCCATTTGTTTGTTCATCTCTGAGTCTTTTAATCTGTAATTGCATTCATTTCATGTCGATAAATGAATGCCAATTTCCTTCGTGTCTTTTGGTTAAAGACATAATCAATATTTAAATTAATTGAATATTATTGAAGAGGGAGCTGTACCTTTCAATTTAGAGGAGAATTATCAATTAATGATAACTCATCCAACTGTTAGTGTTGTTTGTCCTTCTTTCCGGGCATTTAGAGTTGAGTTGTTTATTAATTTGCGGAAGGACAAATCTGTTTACTAACACATAATGTTTAATTTTTCCATGTATTTTTCTATATACTTTGCAACACATTTTTATCATGGAACAAGATGAGTACACAAGAGAAGAAATTGATTGGAGCTGCATTGAATTTCTTGACAATCAAGATGTTTGAGATCTGATTAAAAATGTATTTTTCATTTCTGTTTCTTTTGCTGGTTTGATTTAGATGCAATTTGCATGGTTAAATATATGCACAACATCATAATTAAGGTTCTCAATAAACATCCTGATTATTTTGGAGTGAATATTTTAAAATGAACGATCCCTTTCTCAATTAAACTTGTGCTGCTTTGTCAAAAATTTGTATTTATGAAAACAAAAACTTTATTAATCCAGGGTGAAGGTCTTAATACAATGATTTTTGGTATATGCAGAAACTAGAGGGATTTGTTGCTCTTCTGGATGTAGCCTGGTTTGTTTATGTGATCTTTGTTCCTTCAAATTATTGAAATGGTGGTCATTCAACATCAGATTATGTGCCCTTTTTTGGTTTCTTTTATGGCACAATAGTTTCAACATTTTTCCAAGAGTAATGCAACCCCTTTCACCGTTTCTGAGAATATTGCAGACACAAAACAAATCCCAATCAAAACAGCTACCATTCTGAATCCCAATCAAAATAGCTGCCATTCTTATCAAAGCTCTAGCATTGATTTCCAAAGAAGATACATTTGCAGCTGGCTTGCCATACATTTTCTAAGACCACTGTAATTGTAATTTGTTCCCCCCAAAAAATTGTGGACGACTCATCCCCAAACCCCTATCGGCTCGCCGTTGCACACAAATAAGCGTGACTGCTAGTTTAATTTATATTGTATTCATATTCATATTTTGCATTATATTCAGGTGCTATCCTATTGGCTGCATAGACAATTCCTCAAGCCACTGGCAAAGTTGTGGTTTAGGTGGTTTTTTAAGCTCCTGCTGTTTCTCACTACTAAAATTATACATTCTATAATTTCTGAGAGAATTTTAAAAATTCCTATTAGCTTTTAATTAAATATCCAAGTAGTCACAAGATGGTAACGGTAGCCACCGGCATAGGACCATGCTATAACAAATTGAAACTTCTTTTGAGGAGATTAATTATGGTAGAAAAACTTAGCAGGTTTATCTCGGAAGGGCCGAGTTCTTATTGGTGATGTCGTTTCTATTTCAGATACGTTTCCATCCTAGTTATTAGGAGTCTCTATCATAGAGAAAAGGATCCTGCGAATATCCCGTCTCTGTGCCCACTTCTTCTGGTGAATATATTTTATATATAAAATAGTTTTTCCCTGATTTCAAATGGCTTCCCACCCACATCCTTGAAACCGTATACCTCTTGGAAATTGTGAATAATCTAATATGTTTCCATGCGGTATAATTACCACTATCAGGCTAATTTAGGTTTGAAAATGTGGGATTGAACTGTCAGAACTGCTCCATCAGGACCAACCTTAAACTCAGCAGTAACTGTAAGTGCAGATAGATACCCTTTAAAACCCTGTAATTGCTATGGTTGACTGCTTCCGTCGACCTTTTCGGAATTGGTTTGTTACCTTTGTCTTGGTCAAAACTTGGATGATCGAGAATTTCCAGTTTTTCCTAATACCCGAACTTTCTATATTCTCGGTAAATGGTTTTCATTTTACTGTCATTCCTTTCAAAAAGTTTTTGAGGTACTGAAACTGTTGAGAAAGCGTCAATGATTTTGAAGTTTCACAAACCTTTCAAATCACCGATCTTTAAGTTCCAATCAAAAGTTGCAAACTTATAAAAGAAGTTAGTGTCGATGAGTTCACAAGTTCGCAAAATCTCTGAAATTTCAACTAGTTAAAAAGTTTCGAAATGGTCATAAGCTCCGATAAAGAAGCTTAATGAAAAGTTTTTTTTAACGTTTACAAAGCTTTAAGAACTTTCAAAAGATTAGTTTTTGTTAAAAAAGTATAATTCGTAACTTTAAAATAAAATGTGACTTTTTTTTTTTATGGGTAAGAGGCCGAAGCAGATAGTAGGTTTATACTAGAGAATAAAATAAATCATACATGAAGTCCAGAATATCAAAGTCTAAACTGGCAGATCTCCCCCAAAACACAGACAAAAATGTCTGAAAGTATTCAGATATGAGAAACATTTAAAGAGTCTAGATAAAATGTATTTTGTCTATATATGAGACATAAAAGATCTCGTGTCAACCATCCAAGTAAAAAAGACAGCCATAAATCTAACAATCTATAGTGAGAATAACCTAAAAGAAGCCTAAACATTACTTATTTTTTGCAGGTAGAAACCATTACCCTTCTAGTCTTAATAAAGGAGAGCCCAAATTCGTGAAGAGGGCCCAACATCTAATCTACTGACTGGTTGAGAATCATTGGCTTTTCTTTTGTTAAGTTTTGGGATCACTGCATATGTAATAGCACTTTAGATTTTCTATGTATTTCAAATGCAACACTCTCTTGCGGCAAGGTCTTTCGCCAAGGTTGTTTCCAAGATGATTGCGAGTGAGAAAGGAAGGGTTTCTATTGGTAATGTGTCCTCCATTGCTCCGATTCCAGTGTGTTGCTCTCTCTCTCTCTCTCTCTCTATTAAGATTTCTTTGGAGGTTAAAGGGGACCTGGCGAACAACACTAATATTTTTAAGTCTCATGGTTTGATCTACTATTTTTGGGGGTTTTGGCCTAGCCTTCCTCAATTGCATGACTGGGTGTCTAGAAGATGGGAACCAATATTATCAAATATTGTTCATATATTTCCTATGGTAAAAGGGGTTTTCATAGAAAAGTTTGATAATGCTGAGGATTGATCTAAGATCTTGTGTGATAACTTCTTTAGTTGGGACGATGACAAATTTATGCTTATGGTAAAGCCTTGACACCCTGATTTCAATTATTCCTTTGAAGTTTTAGCAAGATCCCTATTGGGGTTATGCTCCCTAATCTCCCCCTTCATCTTTGTCATGATTCCATCCTCGAGGGAGTGGGTGAGAATTTGGGGGACTTTTGACGTTGGATCATGACTCCTCCAAGGGTCTCCCAGTTGAAATCAAAATTGAATCATCCTTGGGATCTTGGATCCAACAACTTGACTACAAAGGTATTCCTTTTAGGTGTTGTAAATATTTTAAGACTGGCCACATTTCCGCCCAATGTGGCTTGGATATCAAGAAGAAGAAATCTTCTCCTTCTTGGTGGAAGGGTGCCTCTACCCAACATTACATAGTTCTAAAAAGCTCCTCTTAGCCCAGGAAGGAGCCTTTTCTTAATATAGGTACTCAGGTGTCTAATGCGGCGGTGGATGGCTCAGGCCCTGATCTGCCTCTTGTTGTTCCTATTGGGTCTATTGTGGCAATAGGTTCTGGTCCTGTGCGCCCTTTTGCTGGCCCTGGACTTCCTCTTTCTTCGCTGGATGGTGCCAGGCTCTCTACTGGTAGTTTTGTGGGTGCTGGTTCTATTGGACCTGTAGGTGTTTTGGTTGTTGTTGGTTCTGGTTTTGCTGATCCTTCCATGGAAGGGTCTATTGCTGGTCCTATGCTAGCTGCTTCATTGGCAGATTCAACACCACTTCTGGGTGTTGGATCTTCAGTTTTGGACTCATTGTGCTGGCAGGATGAGGCTGCTAGAGTTGAAGAAGGTTGGATCACTATTAAAGACAAACATTCTAAGAATTCCTCCCCTTCTTTTGACATGACCCTTCGGTCCCATATGAAGGGAACTAAAGGTCAGTTCCCTTTCCTTCAGCTGCAGATCTCCAATAGTTTATCTTGTGCAATGGTTTGGACATTTTTTCTCTGGGCTACTTTCTCAAATTCTTTTCTTGGTAGTATTTTTTATGTGGGTGTTTCTTGGGGTTTTTGGCCCTTTGGTCTAGGCGGTCTGTTGTGTTTTGGGAACTCTTATTGATCAATCTTAAGTTTTATTTTTGTACCAAAGCTACAAAACATCAACACCTCTTTCTCTTTCCCTTTCTTTTCTTTGCCAGTATATTACTATCTACATAAAGACACCCATCATTTTGGGAAGAGGGAGCTAGGAAATCATTTGACGCTTCCATTTGATGGTTTCTCCCCTTCTTGAGAGGATTTCTTTTTTTGTGCAAATCCCTAATCTTTTCCTTTTTCTTCCCATGCTTGTCATGTTCATCGTTTTCCTCATTTTCTTCAGACTCTGCTTGAAAAGGAACAAAACCTTCCTCCATGAGATAACTTTTCCACTAGTCCACTCCACTTACGAAACATTCGCAAACCTTAACCACTTTTGAAGAAAAGCTATATTTCTTGCAATAATTGGCCTTTGAGTCTTAAAGGCTCTTTTATTCCTCATAGATAGAGTCAAAAGTTTTACAAAATCCGATTCGGAAGAAAGAGAAAAACTATTCTCAGTTTCATAATCCACTGGATATGGGTGAAGAGCACACGAATATACTGAGAGGGGGGGGTGAATCAGTATATTAACAATTTAAAACTTTTATTCAAATGCACCTTTAAATTCACAAATGAACAATTATGCACATGAACACAGATTTTACGTGGAAACCCAATATGGGAGAAAACCACAAAATAATATGCTTTTATATATAATATTGTTCTTTTACAATGTTTTTGTAGGCACCAACCTACTAGAGGCTCCAACCCCTATGTTTATGAGCACCGACTCACTGGAAGCACCAACTCCCACACTTTGCAGGCACCGACCTACTGGAAGCACCAACTCCCTGTCCGGATTCTGAGCACCAACTCCCCGTCCGATTTCTGAGCACCAACTCACTCTTTATAAATTTTCTTTCCACCTTGACGATGTTGCTATCTTCAACGATGATGGACATTATTAGTTCTCTAAGTCAGCTAAATATCCTTTCTTCCCTTTTTGAATAATGTATTCATAATAACAATCTGAAAGTATGAATATTAATTTTTCTCTATTTTCTTATTCTTTCTCTGCTCCTCTTTTTTTCATTTCTTCTTCTTTTATTTGCTGATCTTCACTCTTTTCCTTTTTATTACTTTCTTCTTATTACATCGCTGACTTGTTCCATTTCTTCTTCTTTTATTTGCTGATCTTCACTCTTTTCCTTTTTATTACTTTCTTCTTATTACATTGCTGACTTGTTCATTTTAATTTTCCAAAATGATTGAATATATATATATCCTCATATTTTTAAAACATTGTGACTCTTTATAAAGACATGACTTTTCAATAATGAAAAGGTGTCTCTTATTAACTTTTGTTTAATCCTCCTTAATAAACTAATAATATTAACTTAAGATAAGTTAATATCCTTGTTAACAATGATCAATATAAATTATTGACTGCTTTAATATTTTAAGGTTCTTTTGAATAATATATTAACCTTCGATAAAGAATATAAAGTCTTCATTCTTCAATAAAATACTCTCTGCCGCTTTGATAATAATATATATATATATTTTTATCGCTGATTTCACAAGGTTTTGAATCTTCTTCTTTGATAACCCCAACAGACTCCTTTTCTTCATCTGGTTCACCCATCAGGTACTCTGCAACATCCATAGCTTCTATGGCGTTATGATGTGCGGATACCAGCGTGTTGAAATTAGTACCAGCTTGCAGAAGATCTTCACATTTGCCCGCCTGTATTATTCTGTCACTGCGTAGCACCCATGATTCCTGAATCTATGGTGATAGAAGGAATATAGTCTTCTAAGTATTTTGTTTGACGCTGATAATATTATATATTATCTTTCGATAATTCTTTAATCTTCAATATACTCTGCCGCTGTATCAATATATCCTTTGATACACCTTTCATTGCATAAAAAAAACTTTCGATATCTATTATTGACTGCTGTATCATGGAGGTTTTTGATTGTTGCTGCAGTATATAATGATCGGCAGTTATTTGATAACAAACTACGATCTGATAATGTCTTCCGTAGCCAAGATTTCTTCTATAGTACTCAACACGATGCCTATTTTGCAATTGATAGTTGTTTTTAGGTCTGGTAAGTATTATAGATCTTCGAACAATATATACAGGAGTCGGCTTGGAATTTTTTCAATAGTCTGGTACATATCCTTCCCGTAATGCAATCAGCTAATCTATATTTGAATTGTCGATCTTCCTTTGATGTATGTTCTTCCTGCCAATGTGCTGCTGTAACAGATCGCAGGCTTGTATAAACACACCAAATGAAATAGCAGTATTCTAGTAATGACTGAAAATGTCCTCTAAGGCACGTGAAACCTATATGAATGCACCAGATAGCCAAAACGAGTCACAAGGATCTTTAACGCTGCCTCTTGAGTTGGCGATGGAAAATGATATGGAGCTTTATTTTTGGTGTCTACCGTATATGTTTTGGGTGTTCTTCATTTGATTGCCTTGTTCGACTATGTTAACCTTAATACATATGCTCGCATATTCTTGTCTTGATTACTTCTCGTTGAATGATCTTCATATATCTTCTATCATATCCTTCTCGAATATGCTGGTGTTTGTATAACCTATCTTCTATTCTTCATACTCCTCGTATATTGGTATATCTTTTAATAATGAATGATCTCCATAAATTTTCTATGCACTCTCTCCTCAAATCTGTATAATATTAAAAGGCTGTATATATATATATATATATATATATATATATATATATATATATATATATATATATATATATATATATATATATATATATATATATATATATATATATTAACAATATACATATGCCATTTACAAACTGCTGGTTCTCTGGTATACGTACTATATGTATATATCGGCCACTGCATAGTATAGTCGTCCCCCTTCGTATAATTTATTAGCATATTGTGGTATTTAATCTTCAACGCTCTGATTATAACTTTTAATCAATATTTTATCTTCTCGAACTTTTATCACATATATATTTGACTACCTTTAATTTTCGATAACATCATTGCAAATGAATGTAATAACGTAAGTGCCTGAAGATTATTCATTTTTGTTTCAAACCTTCAATAATATCTGTTGCTGCATACATATATATATTACATTTTGATATATTATTCTATGATGTTATATAATTCTGTTCATATATATATAATATATGTATGTTCTCTGTTTATCTTTTGCTGTGTATTTGCTGTCTCATATACCTCTTTGATTTCCTTAATCTGTTGATCAAGACCTCCGATCATATCATAAGTAGAATCTGGCATTTTCTCCACCTTCATTGGATTCACTAAAGGATCTACTTTGCTGGGCAAAATCAAGTGAAGAACATAACTATCATTACGAAGAGTTTAACCACTGAGTTTAATATCCTTTAACTAGAGATGTAATCATTGAGTATGATCATTGTCAAGCATATTCTTCAATCTTTGGTATCTTTGCATCCTCAACTCTTCTAGGCATTTGTGTATGACATCTATCTTTGTTAATTATAATACCTTCAACCTTGCACAACAATCCCGTGCCTTCACTTTGACATCAATGACAACTTTGTTCATCAATGGGACCATGAGTTTGTCATCCACATTTTCTATTGCTACCTCCATGTCACCTAACAAGTCTTTTTTGAAGACTCCTCAACACATTCTTCCCCCAATATGATTTTTATAGCTCTTAAAACTAAATCATGAAGATCATTTACCACTTTGCTCCACCATTCCTGGGTGATTTTCCCTAAGAAAGCCATCTAACTTAAACTCTTCACAATTTAACAAAGGGCCAACTCCCATTTCTGTTGTCCTTGATCTTTTTGAAAAGAAAATTTGCTAAACAAGTTTTTTTTTGAAAAAAGGCCCTATTCATCATAAGAACCTCTGAGAAGGACCTATATTGAGGCGAAATGAAATGTGTCATCTTCATTAAAACTCCATACTAAGAGGCATGTGTGATATGTCAAATTCAAGAAAAGAGTTGTCCTCGTAATCATTTCCCATTAGAAGACACATGAGACCTAAGATGAAGTCTATGAAACAATGATATTTTTGATATAATTTAAAAACCATATCATTTTGAAAAAAAATTGAAAAAATGTTATTAATCATCCTCATTAGCAATAAAATTGTCAAGTTCTCCATCTACTCAACATCCTTCTCATTAACTTTCCACTTTGAATTCTACCTCCCACCTACCTTGCCAAACAATCAACTTTGTTTAAATTTGAATTTTGAAAATTACTCTTTAAATTTTCTATACCTGTCTCCTTATCTAGAACCGTGAATCCAAACAAATCATAACCAACCTCTAATGTCTCTGATAAAGAATCAACTTCTTCCTCATTCCCCCCATCTCGATCTCTAGCCCTTCTTTTTGAAGGTTTTTTTTGTTACCTCTGTTCTTGGGGCTCCATCTAGCATATATTTTTTCTTTTTCTTTCTAGAATACTTATTTCTTTTAATATTTAATGGTAAAAGTGTACCTAATGCCTGGAATTGTTTATTTGGCTCCTTGTTATGTTTGGAGGATTCTTGTAAAACTTCAATACCCAAATCTCTTTTAATAGATGTAGTCTAGTTGTTTTGTTTGATTGAATTATGAGCATAATCAAATTCTTTGAGAGATAATGGCAATGACCTGGAACATTTTACATTTTCTTTCTGTTTCAACCTAGTCAATTTTCTCCAACTAGAGTTAGAGCCTTTGGATTCATCATCATGATGAACAATATTCCCAGAAAATGTTTCTGTATTTTTCTTTTGGAGCTACCTGGGGTTCTCTCTCTTCTTGCTAATTACTGGAGTGTAATCTTTCTTCTAATGGTCTAACAATCACAAACTGACTGATGCTACAATTGTATGAACCTCCTCTCCTTCCTCCTCTATTTGTTGGATATTTTCTCTGACTGCATTCTCAATTACTTGGTGGTCCTCTACTAAAATTTGATCTGCAATTTCTTCAATTAACTCAACTTGTGTCTTGCAAATTTTTTTGCATGAAGATGTCTAAATTTTGTGAGAACAAATTAACTTGAGGAACTTCCAAAGGATATTTCCCATCTTGCATATATCCTAAAAGGCCTTTATTTTCCATACATGCAAAATCTTCTAAGAGTTCACAATTGCCTCCCTCCCCTCCATCTTCCCCTTTCAATCAATACTTTCCTTGCAAGAAGATCTTTAACTGTAATATCCTTGATAAGAATCTTATCCTTGAAACATAATCCTAATCCTACCAATAAACTATTGGAAACCTCTCTATCTCTCTGATTGTTGCTATCTATCTGTAAATTAAAGCAATCTTTGCTTGACAAGAAAAGTAATTATGACCGTTGGCCATCTAAAAGTTTTTATACCAATTGCAAAGATGAACTTATGATTTGCTCCATTTGTCAACATGAGTCTCTCATCCCTTTTGAAATAGTGATACACCACCCAGAAAAACTTCCAGAGAAAAAATAGAATATGTCTGTCCAAAGAAAAAGAGCCCAAATTTGGATCTACCAAATGGATCAACCATGAATCTTCCATCCAATTACTTTTGGAAATAAATAAGATAAGTTGTTATGGGCCAAAATATGATCATAATAGCCAAGATCCAAATCTATTGAATTTACTTCCCTAATGGCTATATTATTCTTGGTCAATGAAGAAGAAAAAATGACATTTGACTACTTAAAGATCAAAGCTTCTCCTTCTTTTTCATAAATAATGCTTTGGATCCATTCCCCAAAGAAATAATTTTGAAGGAAGAGGGAAGAGCTTTCTCCATGTCCAAGGGATAAATTCTAGGAGGGAGATGATAATTTTTAAGGTGAAGGAGATCACTTTCAAGAACATGCCCATCTCGTTTCCTCTAATCTCTAATAAATATAAAACCTTGTATTCTAAGGGAAGGTTATGCTATTGCATCTAAAAGGGAAGAAGCCTAATATTGTCATCTCTGGGTTTGAATCTGGGAGACCATGCTTGCATATGTAGACCAGATTTCTTATACAACCAACCTTTATGCCTGAAATTTTTATCTCTAATCTCTTTTATTTTAATGAGTACAATTAAAAACTCCTGATCACTATCTAAATATGATTCTTTGTCTATTTCCTTTCACTCTTCATTTCCCAACAAGATAGCTCAAAAAAAGGAAGAGAGAAATTCCAAAACTTACAAATAAGAGCACGAAGTTGTAGATCTTTTATTCAAGCTATCAAAGTGTTCTTAGGGAAAGAAATGCATATCTCTTCTCTTTTGGGAATACATGTATCTTTTTTAGGCAACTTATCACTTTAATCCATTTCTGTATATCTATATCTAAAGACAACTTCCTGTGATTTACTTTGTCCTTTACAATTAAGAATAATCTCTTGACAAATTTCTATTTTTTTTTTCCAAATTTTCTTGTTCCACCCATTTTCTTTCCAAAAAACTTGATGTCTATTTGGGTGAAACCTTGGACCATTTTATACATTAGGGTTTCCTTCTTGATTTTCATTTCCTTTTCTATCATGCCTTCTGTTTTCCCAAATTCCTCTCTTAAAAAATCTACTAGAACTATAGGCAACATCCATACCTTGATTCACCCATTCTATACTTGATGTTCTTCTGCGTGGAAAAAATTGCTCCCCTTCTCTGCATCCTTTGATCCCTTTTATTCATGATGTTATGATCACACGATGATCAATTTTTCCCTGAAATCAGTGATTTATTAGAAGAATAGGTATAGTTGTTAACCAAGTTGGAATAGAGTTTGGAAATTTGGGAATCTCCTTCCTTTTAAGCATTCCTTTTCATCTTGTTGGCTTAAAATCTTCTTTGGTTGACCTTGATGAAAAAAATCTACTGTTTGTTCAAAAACTTGTCTCCCATTTGTATGAAAAAAGGTTTTCCATATTTGATTATACTTCTTAGGTTCCAACCTTGTCTGAAGAACTCATCCTTTCCCCTACCTAGGATCCATTTTCTTGAAAGGAGCTTCCTTTATGAAAACCCTTCTACTAGGATGATCTGTAATGTCTACCTCTAAGATCGGTACCCCCAACACCTTCTATTTAAAGGAATTAGATGTTAGCTTCTCCTCTCATCCTTCCATTTTACTTCATGCCCTCCTATTATAACAAAAAGCATTGACATTTGTTAAGAGTATCAAAAATTAATACAATGATGACAAAGCTCGATGTAGCTTGAAAAGTCATTTGAGATTATCAAACATTCAAACAAAGAAGACTTTCTCCCAATTCTTTTGTGATTGTTAGCAGGAAATTCCCTCCATCAATCCAAAGCCACATTGTGAATCAAATTATTTAAATATCTAACATGCATTTTGCTTTCCCAATTTGAAATATTTGACATATACTTGACCAAACATCATTTTGTTGGCAAAACTTTATTTCTCTAACATAGGCGCATTGTTGAACATGCTAAATAATTGAGGGGGGTGAATTAGTTATTCCCACACACACTCAATTTTTTTTGCTGTTGGTCAACTCACAATTAACAGATATAGAAACTTCAGATATGTTGGTTAAGCACATCAACATTCACATTAAATATATGCAATTAAGAACAAAAAAACACTGACATAGAGAACACCAGATTTTACATTGAAAACCCAAGATGGGAAAAACACTTGTTAAGGTGACACTGGTATGGTGATTTTTACAAAGGTTCACCGTTGGGACTGCTCACTATAGATACAAAAGCTCACTACCAGGATGTTAAGGCTCACTAGCAATACACAAGGGCTCACTACCAATACACAAGGGCTCACTTCTGATACAAGACTCATAGACATAAGATATGAAAAGAGATAGAATCCATCATTAAGATGAATTGATTGCTATGCATGAACACAGATCCCCACCAAACAAATTCACATCCACTTCACATATCAATGTGCATGAGACTTGATTAATACATGAACACCAACACTCCACGCTCCATATATACAACACAAATAGATCCAACATGTCAGCTAGCCACATTTGAAATAGGCCACACTAAAATATTTCCACAATGGTAAGGAATGAACTAAGGACCATCTCAATCAATACAAAATGCCTCGTTCAAGCCAAAACGCTACACCATCACCAAAGTAGTATGTTCCAACAAATATATTCAATACATTACTATTACATGGCTAGGACCAAAACACATCCTATCATACACATCAACTGATACACCATTTTACCAGATACATAGTAATAGATACACTTAGAGGTTGCAAGATGAGTATTTTGACATCAATGACAACCATTAATGACAACACCATTGGATAGCATCAACCTCACATTCTAAAAATCTTCCCCTTTGTCATTGATGGTAACATTCATCAATTACAAAGAACATAATTCATATCTGTAACCAAACAACCAAAATTATCCCCCTTTAACAACAATGAAAAAGGGCCAAGAATACTCCCCCTTGCTAAAACACTCTGCTACCCCTGAGAGAAAACCTCCAAGCACTGATCCATAAAGATATAGCTATGTAAATCACTAGATCAATGCACAAACTGGTGCATCTAGTGATTTCTAGGAAGGGGAAAAACACCTATCTTCCCTTGACATACTCAAAAGTATCATTTCAAAAAGGTTTAGTGAATATGTCTGCTACCTAATCCTTTGTGGGAACATACACAAGATTAATTGCACCTTAACCTTCTCTCTGATGAAGTGATATCTAATGTCAATACATTTTTTCTGTAATGCATTACTGGATTTTTTGACATATTAACAGCTCTGGTGTTATCACACATGATAGGAATCAGATCGACAAAACTAACTCCTATATCCTTCAGGGTTTTCTTCATCCATAACACTTGAGTACAACACAAGGATGCTGCAATATATTTTGATTCAGTAGTAGATAGCATTACGAAATCTTGCTTCTTGCTTGACCAAGAAACTAACCAAAAGCCAAGAAAGAATGCTCCACCACTGATACTTCTTCTATTCTCCACACAACTTGTCCAATTTGTATTTGCGTAAGACGTCAGAGAAAAATGTCTCTCTCAGATACCACAATCCCATATCTTATGTTCCTTTTAGATATCTGAAAATCCTTTTTACAACTACAATATGTGACTCTTTCAGTTCTTGTTGAAATTTAGTTGCTAGTCATATTGCATACATGATATCTAGTCCAGTGGCAGTTAGGTACAACAATCCTCCAATTTTTTATCTTTACATATAGGTTTTGAATTCTCCAGGTGAAACTTATTTAGTAACTCCTTCACATACTTGGATTGAAAAATAAAAAAACCTATCATTCTAACTTACATGCAATTCAAGAAAGAAATTCAATTCACCAAACATGGACTTTTGAAACTCCTACATTTCTTTAGCCAATTTCTTGCATAGATCATATTTTCCTCCAAAGATGATACCATCAACATACACAACAACAATCAAAATTTCCTCTAAAAGTATCTTGAAATATAGATTATTGTTAGCCCAACCTTTCTTGAATCCTTGATTGATTAGATATTTATCCAGTTTCCCTTACTAGGTCCTAGGTGTCTACTTCAATCCATAAAGTGCATTATTTAATCTGCAAACTACATTAGGATCTGATTATGATTTGAACCTTTTTGGTTTCTCAATGCACACTTACTTCTTTAGTTCTCCATTAGGAACACAAATTCGCATCCATCTAAAAAACCTTGAATCCTTTAAAAGATGTGAATGCCAAGAACATCCTAATAGCCTCCATCCAAGAAATAGAGGCATAAGTTTCTTCAAAGTCAATTCCTTTAACTTGTGAGTAAACTTTGCATACTAGTTTTGTCCTATTCCTCACAACCTTGCCAATCTAGCTTATTTCAATAAACCCATTTTGTGCCTATCATATTTTTATCTCTCGGTCTGGGCACCAATTCCCAGGTTTGATTCTTCTCTATCTGACTGAGTTCTTTCTTCATTACATTAATCCAACTCTGATCGCTGCAAGATTTTGTTACAAATTTAGATTCAACTTCTAATAGTAAACATAACAAAGCATGATCTTGAGATTCTTTACTTCTTGTAACAACTCCTCTGCTCTTATCTCTGATAATCTAATTCTCTAAATAATTTTTCCGTACATACCTTGCTTTCTTCACAGTAGATGTTGGTGTCAGTTGAGTATCTTCTTCTTATTTCTTTTCTTCCTTTCTCTTATCCTCTGTATTAGATTCATACTCAATATGTCGTTCGGGGACTGTATGAAACTCTTCATTAACCTTCACATTCACACTTTCCACAATTTTGTTTAGTCTCTTATTGTAACACCGATACACTTTTCTTCTCAATGAATATCCTAGAAATATTCCTTCATTAGCTATGTTGTCAAACTTCCCAAGATTGTCTTCATCCTTCTAAATATAAAACTTGCCACCAAATATCTTGAAGTATTTCACTATAGGTGCTCTTCCATGCCATAACTCGTATGAAGTTTTTCCATATTTTCTTTGGTACAGAACTCTATTAAGCATATACACAACAATATGCACTACTTTTCTCTAGTAGATTTCCAGTAGACTTGTCTCCTTCAACATAGTTCTTACTGCTTCCCGAATTATCTAATTCACCCTTTCCACAACACCATTTTTTTGGGGTGTTCTTGTTACTGGAAAGTATCTCTTAGTTCCATTCTTTTCACAAAAAATTTCAAAAGCATTAGATGTAAAATCTCCCCCTTTATTAGATCTCAAACACTTAAGCATTTTACCACTCTCAATCCCAACTCTAGCTTTAAATACCTTGAACTTTTCAAATGCCTCAAATTTATCTTTAAGAAAAGAAACCCATGCCATCCTTGAATAGTCATTAATAAAAAATATAAAGTACCTTTCACCTTGAAAGCTCCTTGTTCTAGTAGGACGTTAGAGATTAGTGTGCACAATCTCTTGTACACTAGTAGATGTTAGGAATGAATGCTGAATATATCCTATGGGAGTATAAACAACCATTCTGTAGTAGTTGTTGTTGCATTCATGACTGTGATTGTCATTGATATCAACATAGTGATCTACTGAAGATTAGCAAAGGAGTGGACAATGTTTTGGTTAGCGCACGTGGGATATTAGAGATCAAGCTATGCGATGTTAAAGAATTATTCTATGTTGTGTTATATGTTTATGGTTAAGAGCACAGATAGTAATTCATTTATTCATGGAAGTTATGAGCATTTTTATGGAAGCAGTATTCAGGCAGTGTTCTTGAGTAGTGGTTTGTGGTAATTGGATGATATCTCCTAATTGGAATGGAATCTAGTTATGTGCAGTTGGAAAGTAGTTGAAGACATGTTGTTAGTGACGTGGATGATAGCACAAACTTTGAAGTCGCATGAGTGAAGAGTTATTCTAATTGGAAGCCAACAGTTTTGTGTAATTTTTGTGTAGCGTGTGGAAACTTTTATTTTGTAATTTGTATGCCGACTCATTTGTAATTTCTTGAGTGTGGTATAAAGGAAGGAATGTATTCCTTGTTGTAATATGGAATGTGATTAATGTAAGTGTATTATGAAAGCGAAATTGTTGAAAGAGGATATGCGAAGTACAAAGATCTGAAATTGAGATCTGGTGTAGCAGTGAGTGCGGTTTGGCACAATCAGAGGAGAGGTAACATATTGTTGTGATCAATAATATTTTAATATTATTCTGTTGAATAATCTAGAGATCAGTTGGACAATGTGTTCAATGATCTTGCCATTGAAGCTGTTTGGGTAGTGGGTCCTTCTGTCTTCCATAACTCCTAACAAAGTTAGAATCTTTTAGCAGGGATTCAAAATCTCCTAACAGGGATTCATATGTATTGAATGTATTTCATAAGACTCCTAACAGAGTCCATCCTTTCACAAGGAATATTCATATTAGTGCATCTTTTATGGGCATCATTCCCACCAGAGTTTACTGTTTGATCAAGAGGTTCCCTAGTCAACATATCTTGTGTCATTGTGTTATTGTGCATGAATATCTTTCTATGGTTGTTGTTTACATTGCTTATATGGCTAAAATCTATTAAAGTTGATAAAGGTTTTAATTATCTGATAACTGATTCACCCCCCTCTCAGTTATCTTGGCGGACTTTACTTTCTAATAGTAGAAGAATAATATTTTACCTTGAATGATTATCTTCTCTATTTTCCTTCTTGAGAACCCTTACAGATAATGTTTTCTGGTTTCCGTAGTCTGGGTAGATCTCTTACTGCATGAGATGAGTTTATTCATTTAGATTTGACAGTAAAAAAAACCATCAAAAAATAAAAATAAAAAATTCAAACCTCCAGATCTAGATAGAGCTCGGAACTATCTTTCCGACGATATCTCATTTGCCTAATTTCAACGTCGTATGCTCAAGTTATGAGCTTAATACCAACTACTGCATTGGAGGGCCCAAAAATGGTGCAAATGATGATGATGCATGTTGACATCATCAAATGACAGGCTTAAATTTGATGGCCAAATGGCCGTTGCTGTAAAAAAAATTTATTTTTCAAAATTGCATGCGCACCTCGGGATACGTGCCAAACTATATGGATTTTTGCCTCCATTTGCATGTTAGAACACCCAAAAATATTTGTTTTGATTTATGTAGTGGATAGGAAAATTTTGCCTCAATTTGCATGTCAGTTCGTATAAATTTCATCTTGGGAAACATGCCAAGATATTTGGTACAAAAAAATGCCTCAAAATGCAAAGTTGTCCAAATTGGACGTGCCTTATATGGAAATAGGTTTTTTAGGCATCACAGACACAATTGTGAGGGTCGTTTGCACCAGAAATGCTCCAAAAAATAGTGACCACCTCGGGATCTGTGTTGGGTAGATTGCAAAAAATATTTGCCACAAATTCCAACTTTGTCCAAATTGGACATATATGGATCTAGGGTTTCTTAGACGCTGTGAACGCAACCATGAGGTCTGTTTGAAGCCAAGATGACCAAAAAAAGAGGACCCATATCTAACAAGAAACCCTTTGAAAATGCAGATCTGACAAACAAGACCGATTCTCTCAGAAAGAGGACAGGGGAAAATAGATCTAAAGCTCTCATAGCATATTGGAGTTTATGAGTAAACAACCCACAACTCCCAAGAACACCTGCATGTAAACACCTTTTACAAAAAGAGAGAGAAGAAGCAAGAAGCTATGGAGGCCTGAACACATTGATCCACGAGAGAGGAGAAATCATTCTTGATGTGCAAAAACAAAAGTTGCAATTCAATAATGAATAATCTATTACACAATTTGTTATGAATACAAAGGAGGTCAATCCTTATAAAAGGAAATCTAAAAACCTAAAAAGGTAAAACTTAGGTTGCACAATAATAATTAATAAAGTAGTTAATTATTATATGCCTAAAGTTTAGCTTAAGTAGAAAGTGATAATAAGTGACTTGGTAATTAAATCAAACATGATTTAATTAATAAGAAAACACTTTATTACTCTTACAATTCTCACCATATTATCAAAGCTTATGTGACACATCCTTTGACGCCAGGGACAACTGTCATCTGTCTAAGATAGTAAACAACATCCTTTAAATACTCCTAGTTGGTACATGTTTCTTCCTATCCTTTTTTCGATTGCAATAAGGTCTCCTCATCTCTTCCTGATTTCACAATCTTCATCCTTGAAGATAACATCATATCCATTTTCACACATCTATCTAATGCTCAAAAAATTATGATACAAACCCTTCACATAATAGACATTGTCAGTGTTATTCTTTCCATCAAAAGTACATTTGCAAATAATATAAGTTGCTTTGTCATCACCAAATCTTATAGGACTACCATCATACTTGCTAAGTGATACAAACTTACTTTTCTCTATTCATGTGATGAGAACAACCATTATCAATCAATCAACCATTCATTTTTCTTTCTTTTAACATACAAAGCAATTTCCACATCATCGACTCTAACACAAATGTTAGTAATATCAATTTCTATTTTCTCATGCTCTTCAACATTAAAAAATCCTTTGTATCTGATTCATCATATGACATACTAGTATCTTCATTTACATAATAATCCTTTTTATTTATCTTCTTAAAAATCTTTCAAGACCTCACTCTGGATATCTAATAGCCAAATGACCAATCTTTCCACATCTAAAACATTTTAGAGGTAACATACCTTTATACTTGCCAGTACTTTTCTTCAATCTCCTTGCAAAGTTCACTTCAGGCTCCTCTTCCTTATCATTAGGATTATCATCTAATTTTGTTTCTTTTAATTCCATTTCAATTATGCTCTTGTCTCTTCCAAACTTTATCAACTCAAATGCTATCAGGATACCAAACAATTGTTCATTGGTAAACTTCTTCGGATCATAAACCTCCTCAATTGCAAAGATTTTGTCACTATAGTTGTCTAGTAATGTCATCAAGATCTTCTCCAGAAAGTCTTCATCAGTAATAGTACCTCCTTAATTCTTGACTTCATTCAATGCATTCTCAACTCTCTAAAAACAACTATTGCTCTTTGAAAACAACTATAGATATCTTCTCCATCTTTCATTCGCAGATTCTCATAATGCCTTTTTGCTGTTAGCTTCTTAGATAGCTTAACTTTGTCATTGCCTTCAACTTTTCTGAAACTTCATTTGCAATTTTCAAGGAAATTACCTTAGCTAGTTCAGTCTTTGATAAAGCACTAGTGATAACATACCTTGCCTTTTCATTTTCCTCATATGCCTCAATTTTGTCCCAAGTTTCATACCCATTATGAGGAAATACATACTTTGTCTCCACATGCTTCCAGGTCTTGTAACCAACTGATACCAAGTATCCTTTCATCTGATCATTCCATGAACTGTAGTCTAATCCATCGAACAAAGGGATAGTCAATTTGTGCACCATCAGATCTACCTTAAGAGGTTAAGCTCTTCATCAAGGAACCAAGCTCTGATACCAATTGTTGAAGATGCTGGGTAAATGAGAGGGGGGGTGAATCGGTTATTACCGCACATACTTAAAAAAATTCCTTTATCTGTCAACTCATAATTAACAAATATAACAACATCAGAACTATCGGTTAAGCACGTCAACTTTCACATAAAATATATGCAATTAAGAACACAAAAATACTGACACAAATAATACTAGATTTTATGTGGAAAACGTAAGATGGGAAAAACTACATAGAAGATAATTCTCATGAAATGTAAAAACACCTATTAAGGTGACACCCATATGTTAATTTTTACAAAGGTTCACTGTTAATACACAAGGGTTCACTAGCGATACAAAACTCACATACAAAAAATATGAAAAGGGATAGAATCCACCACTGAGATCAACTGACTTTTATGCACAAACATAGATCGCCAACAAACATATTTGCATCCACTTCGCATATCAATGTGCATGAGACTTGATTGATACACAAACAACAACACTTTATTATCGATATGTACAACATGAAGAGATCCAACATGTTGACCAAACACATTTGAAATAGGTCACACCAAAATATTACTGCAGTGGTAAGGAATGAGCTGAGGACCATCTCGATCAATACAACACAACTTGCCCAAGAAAACATGCTACGCCATCACCAAAGCACTCGGCTCCAACAGATATATTCAACATGTTACAATTGCATGGTTGAGACCGAAACACATCCAAATAGGATCGAACCAAAAACATACAATCTACCGCGATGTAGATTCCAGAAACCAAAAAAAACTATCGGTGAACACACCAACTGATGCGCTAGGATATCGGTACACATCAATCGACACACCGTTCTTCCAGATACATAGTAACCAATACACTTAGAGGCTGCAAGATGAGTATGTTGACATCAATGACAACCATTAATGATAACACCATTGGATGACATCAACCTCACATTCTAACACATATTTCAATAACTGAGTTGCTAATTTTAGGAGAGAGTAAAAAGGAAAATAGTTTGAAGGTGACAAGAAAGGTAATGAGTATTGAGATTTTACATGATTTGGGAAGATAATTGAGTAGATCTCCCAAATATCTGAACTTGTGACCATAGTTTCTTCTTACATGAAAATAAACTACTTTCCTTTTTTTTTTGAAAATCAGGATAACAACATATGGGAGCATTTTGGATAATGTATATCAAAAGTGAGAGATAGTGAGGTGTCTTGCCCAAAATAGTTGAAATATGGCAATACAAATAAATTAGAATATTTTGTTGATTCACTATTGTACATAACACACAACATATTCCATTGGGTCTTGTTGTGGTGCATCACAAGTGCATCACCACTTGTAGAAAAGAGAAAGATTAAGGTGTATATTTATGTGCAACCTATTTTTTCCACCAACCAACTAGTACTTTATGATTCATCTTTGTGTGTTGATCATGCATGAGAATCTTGGGTTCAAAGCAATCTTACTGTTACCAATTTAGTTTGCATACTAAATTGCAAAGTTAAAACTAAGTTTGCATTGAATTATGGATTGAACAAGTTGTTGTTCTAAGATTTCAGAATTAGTTAAATGCAGAGAATAAAGTACAAAATGCTGAAAGTATTGATATTTTGTTCACTATTATTCAAATCTGAAATACAAGTACAAGACAGTGCATTTTCATCACATATTATTCAAATACTATTTTACTAAGGTACAATGAAATTTTCAAGGTACAATAAATGTTCAGATTTCAATTATTCAGAATATAAGTACAATGCATTCAGATCCACACAAGCCGTGGGAATACTTAACACTAAATCTCAATAAACATATTGCAAATATAAAGAAAATGAGAGATAGAAGAAAAACCTCCATTGCCTGTATGGGGAAGCAATTTCTGACTTTGTGTTGAAGACCTAGGCCCACATTTCCAGCTTTGGAAAATTTGCAAAATAAAGATTAAAAAGGAGTCAGTTCAGAAGAACTGAGCAATGGAAACATTCCTAAATATCTCCATGTTACATTATGAACATCAATATGTTTATACAAATAAAGCATTAAAAGATGCAAAGGAGAAGGATGAAAACAAAGAGAAAATCATTTTTTATACTAATGTTGTCTACTTAATGTGCAAATTCAGGTATGAAGACTAAGTAGGTTGTTGAAGGGACACACGTTCATTACAAATGTGAAACTTTCTGACTAAAGACATGTAGAGGCAAAGACCTCAAGGTCAAGTAGGTTGTTTGTTAGCATACAATTCTTTACCTTTCCTTTAAATCAATTTCAAACCACTTTAAAGAATGAAAAGAGAAGAATCTTAACACTAACAAATGAGTTGCTAGAAGCAAACTCTCTGCAAATTACAAGGTGCAGCTACCTTCTAGAAAGATTTTCAATACATTCTTATCAAGCATAGAAAAATAACATCATGTGTGCTTTTCACCAGAAAACACTTAAGGAGAAACATTCAGTCCGTCACCATGAAAAAGAATGTGCAGATTTTACATTAAATGTCTACTTCTATCACAATTTCAAACTTTGAATTTTCTAAATCTGACCTTCAATAACAATTCTCTTTATCACCTCTAAGAATAGAATTCATTCATATCAAAGCTAAGCTTCATTCAACACAACTTATTTCCACAAGAAAATAAATCACATCAGATAAACAATAATATTTATCATTTTAAAAGCTTAGACATATATGTAACACCATAAGATATTCCATACATTCTGTAATATCAGTATTCTGAAATCTTGAAGTAAAGTTTTTAGAAAATAATTTCTCTCAAACTTAGAAAGCCGAACCCATAAACAACTTAAAGTTTTTGCATAAATAGACGCAGGGCTTCAACAACTAACTTCGTAAAATTGTCTTACTTGAAAGTAAATTCTACTAAATTCTAATAACTATCCTAAGCATTAAGCATAAAAACTGGACTGGAGCAAAAAAAATGCATTCCAAAAATTGCCAAGTGTCTCGGATGGTTAAGGAGTTGAGATCGCTACAAGACGTGCTGCCCTCCAATCTTCGAATGCAGAATTGAACGCGGAGATGACTGGTTGATGTGGCAAACCAATAAAATCAATCCTTTGTTTCCAGACCTCCTTCTCTCTTTTTATCTTTCCTGCGTATATAACCGAATGATCTTGGTGAAGGATCATCATCGATTCCATCCGGTCAATCTTTGTGAAATGCTCATCTGTAGGTGTCTTCATCCTTTTGAGCTTGTTGAGCCAGGTCCTTACCTTTTTGATTACCTGTTTAGTCATTTTATCTGACACCTCTTGAGCTTCCTGGCACTGCTCATCAATCCACTTTATATCATTAGAAATGATTTCTTTGATCATTTTCAGCCCCTTCATGAGATCTTTTACCTCGGAGATTCCCCTAGCCACGGCTTCATTCCTCCAGTCTATGCATTCTTTTATAACATAAAGAACTGTGCTATCCAATCCTGGTATTGGCCTCTCCATTAGGAACTTCTACAAGCCGTACTCTTCAACTTCTTCAATCCAGTGGAGCTCCTTGGTCCAAGTAGTTTTTTCTAGCTCCCATTCTTCAATGCTGGCTTCTACTTCCTTTACCAGGTTATCTCCTTCACTATGGGTTTGATCCAGATTACTTAGCTGCTTGACAACCTTTGCTTTTACGTGCTCCACCCATCATCAAATGCCTTGCTCACTGCCTTGCTTCTTTGAACCTGGTCAAGAAACGATTGATTATTAGGGGATCTCATGTCAATGGAGGCTGGCATCTCACTCAGAGGGAAAGGTTTAGGATGTTGAATGACATTGATATACTGAGCCATACTCTTCATGGCCTCTTTCATTTCCTGTTTATCTTTGGCATCCTTCCATACTCTGCTAGTAATTTTCTTGTTTGATACCTCAAAAAACCTCATATCGGCAGCTCTGGTGTCTCTCCCTAAATCCACCTTGGATACTTGAAAATCCCAGACTGAAGCTTCTCCTTTAGCTCTATCTTCTTTAGGCTTTGCAATCTCAACCATCCAGTGGCCGCTGCTTTCATCGAAACCAATTCTAGATTCCATCTTCATTTTCTTGACCTTAGAAGATTTTCGCAGATAACTGCTTACTACATCATCAATAGGTACTGATAAAGGAACCGTATTCCTTTTCTTGGCTACTGGGGTCTCCAATCATGGTGGGGTAGCATAGGTCTTCTTTTGGGTGTCATAGTCACTCAGCAGAGCTAACGAGTCTTTCAGAGTACCTCCTGTTTCCTCTTGCATCTGTTGATCATCGGCCATATTAGATACCCTTTTGTCTTCAACTGAAACTACCTTTGGATCAAGGTCTGATGAATCTAAATCCACAATGACACTGGGAGTAACTCTTTTCCTCTGAACCTTTTCTTTTACCCTTTGACTTGATCTGGTCACTCAGACTTTGGGTTCAGGCTGTTGGTGAACTTGAACTCGAACTTGTGAAGAAATTGGTTCAAGTTCAGGTTTGACTTCAGGTTTAGCTTTTCCTGCACAAGATGGATCAACACTTAGGTTAGTTAAAAAAGAAGTCCACTTGGTTGAACTCCTCTTCTTGGTTTTTATTTGTTTCTTTGTTGATTGCAAAGGAGCAATAAGGATTATTTTCTTCACCAACCATGCTTTTGTTCTTTCGATCACCCTTTTCATTCTCTTATGCAAATCATCTTCTTTTGGCTCCTTCCAATCTAGATCAGGAATTGGGAGGGCTTCAACTTTCTCTAAATATTGGGAATCTACAACATCAACCTCACTGTCTTCCTCTATCCCATCTGTATCCATCTCTAGCTTGAATGTGATGATCTGCTTCAATGTTAGCTGAGACCAGAGTCTTTCCTTACCTCCAACTCATAAGAATAGTTGACCCAAAAATCTTCTAGCTCAGGGATGTGCATAAACGTCTTTGGGACATTGAGATTTTCTCCTGCAAAGCCTCTGTAATCAAAATTAACCCTGGGATTATAAGTTTGCAAACAAAAAGCATCTAATTCTTCTTTGATAGCCATAGCATCTTGGAAACTTTTGCATCTGTAGTACCCTAACTCAATAGGGAAGATAACACTTGAGGACTTCTTTAGGGTCCCAACCTTTTGTTCAACTAGAACAAGTTGCTTGCATAGCTCCATCAGGATTACATCATCTAAATAGAATCTAGGAAGCCATAGGGGCTCTTCATCAAATGCTCCGACTCTTAGATAAGTAAATCTTGGAAACTATATAAAATTACAGCCATAAACATTAATCACCTGCTTAGCTTCTTCAGAAAGTCGGCAGTTTTCCTTCCCTCTCAACTCAAAAACTAACCTTCTTGAAAATCTGTCATTTACAGTTTTAAACACATTGGAGAACTTCTCCTTTTGTAAGCATGTGAAGTAATCATATATCCTCATATCACTTGTCCACAATTCATGAGGTAATCCTTCCCAAGCTCTGCAACATGCTAAGACATAAACAAGATAGGAAGACATATAAAATGCAGTCAAATTTGTCATGTTTAAGAGTTCTCTATGAAGCTTTTCAGCTATCAGGTCAGCCCAATCAATAAAATTATCTCCTTCTATGATTTTCTGGTTGAAATAGTACATCCAATTTTCCCAATGAAATGCATGGGGGTTTCCTTTCACCCTATTCAGAAGAAGCACCATATCGGCTATATCTTTTTGGAAGTGTTCAATTGTTAGTGGCTTTGGCAGCCTGGTTCCTCCTTTCTCTGGTTTCGCAAGCCATACCTGGGCTATTGAGGATCTATATTTTTTCTTATCAGCCTCATACACATTATCTGCTTCCTCATAGGTCCATGGTTCATATGGTTCCTTGTCTGGAATTCTCAAGGCCGCCATTAATGTTTCTCGACTGATTTTTACCAAGATTTCCCCTAACACATCCTTAATACATCTATTCTTGGCATCATATTTGTTAGCGCACTCCAACACTAGTTCAGGGAAAATGAGAGCCTGAGGAAATGCAACGAATTCTAAAAGACCAGTTCCCGCTAATTTCTTAGAAAAAGAACCCTCGGAAGAAATTCGGGCTCTATCACAAAGTTCTCCTAGGTTTGCATTCAACAAGAAGGTATCACCTATGTTTGGAAGAGAAATTAGCAGGTGGGTTCTACTCTCCTCTTTCAGAAGTTTTGGGCGGAACAACGACATCCTACCAAATATGAATAGAAAATATTTGCAACAGAGAAAAAGCCGCTGAAAATTGAAACTGCAAAGGGGAAAAATAACTTACCAATGTACTGCGCACCAGCTTTCTACAAATTTCTCAATCCCAATTCTGTCGCTCCTTCTCCTTCTCGAGACAAAATAACTAACAGAAAAGCCTTAATCATTCTTCACTTATTCGCAAATTCCTTGTAGGATCCTTAATAAATCTTCAAAGCATGTCCATAATGTTTTAATGGAGGAATGATTGATTTGAGATGTCTGACCAAGCTTAATTAATCCACCAACTATTTCAGCATGAATAACTCAATTCCTGAGGAAAATCCCTGATCACCATATCTGAATATTAATGGCTCCCTCTACGTTACACCATCAACTGTCATTTCCAATCTTTCACATGCACAAGCCATCTGGTTGAATGAGAGCATCTTGTATGACAATTTCCAAAACTTAATAAGCACTCGTAGTGCTACAAAACATAAGCCTTCTTTTTGGAAAAGAAAACAATCCCACCGAATTCTTCATGGATAAGTTATCATATTACAAACGTGAACTTGAACTTGAACTAACTTAAGGTTTAGGACTAGGTTCAAGTTCAGGTTCATCTTTGAGATTGACAGACATTTTGAGGAATAGGCAAGCATGAGCATTTTAAGACTTGGAAGCGGTAATGGGTTGAACTTGAACTTGAACCAACTTATCAAAAGTTCAAGTTCAAGTTCAACTTAGAGACTTCTACTAACCAAGACTATAATCGGGATCTTAGAAAAATGAAGGTAACAACTGGCTCTGACTGCGGATCGGGACTGCTCAGGACTTAGGAATGAATCTAGAATATCTATTTGACAAGACAATTTAAACTTTATTTGACTGGGCCGACTCACCACAACAAAAACTTCTACTCCTACAGACACAAGCCAAAAGTTTATATACAAGCAAGGGAGAGAAAAGACTTACAATTGGTAAAGCTTGAGATCCTGCCCATTATAGGACAGGGGTAGTTCATCTCCATCAATGTATTTCAGCTTGAATGCATTTGGACCTAGAGCTTATGAGATCTCGAACGGTCCCTTCCAAAGAGACTCGAACTTGCTATGTGCTCCTCTTGGCTCTCGACGCTTATCCCAAAGAAGGATCTTATCACCCACCATGAATTTTCTTGGCCTAGCACGTCGATCAAAAATTTCCTTCACTTTCAGCTGATGACTGGTGATGTGATCAACTAACTCCGCTCTCTCTTCTTCTATTTTTGACAGATACAGAATCCTCTTCTCCAATGAATTTTGAAAGACTTCATTCTCCACGCATCTTTGCAACTTGGTAGAGGCTAATTCTAATGGAAGTGATAGTTGTGCTTCAACTCTGAAGACTAATTCAAATGGCATCATACCAATAGCCCTCTTTGGAGAGGTTCTATCCACCCACAATGCCTCATATAACTTCTTGTGCCAGTCTTTTCCCTTTTCATCTACTAGTTTTTTCATGATGTTTATCAAGTTCTTGTTTGTAGATTCGGCCTGGCCATTTCCCTGTGGAAAATAATCTAAAGAGTGAGATAGATTTATACCATGATCATAACAGAAAAGTTGAATCTCTTAGGAGGAGAAGTTCTGAGCATTATCAGCCACTATCTTCAGGGGAACTCCAAATCTAGTGACAATGTTTTCTTTTAAGAATCTACAGACTATCTTAGAAGTGGTTACTTTAATTGGTATCGCCTCCACCCACTTGGTAAAGTAATTAGTTGCTATCAAGATATGGGTGTGTCTTCTGCTAGAAGTTGGGTTGATTGGACCAATAAAATCTAATCCCCACTGCTGGAAGGGTTCTTCGATAATCACAGGTCTTACGGTAGAGCAACTAATTGAGGCTTTCCTGAGAAAAGTTTACACTTCTCACAATTTGCTACCCACCTGTATGTATCTTTAAACATTCCGGGCCAATAGTAGTAGTTTCTCAGGATCTTAAAGGCTATCAAAGAAGAAGAATAGTGCCCCCCACACGCTTCATTATGAAATGATTGCAATAACTTCTACTACTGTTCCTTGTCAACACATCGCAAAAACATCCCATCCAGTCCCCTTTTATACAAAACATTATCTACTATGACATACTTTGCTACCTTCAGTCTCATATTTCTTCTCTCTTTAGCTGATAAGTGTTCTGGAGGCTCTCCGTAGGTCAGAAAGAAAGCTACATTTGAAAACCATGAGTCATTTGTTGCTACAAATAGGCAATTAGGTAAACTTTGTGCTTCTTGATTCTCGACCATCAATTTACACAGGCCCTGACCTCTCACCAGCTTTGTAGGCTTAATTTCCAAATCAAACTCTTGCACCTTTGCAACCCAACTAGCCCTATTATTTACTGCAACTTCTTGTTGAGTAAGGATGGTCTTAACAATAGAATTCAGAACAAAGACCACAAAAATGTGAATGAAGTATATAGTATCAAAATTGTTTGACTGCCTTCACTACTGCAAATGCCTATTTTTCTATCTATGAATAGCATAACTCATGTTTCTTGAGCGGGACACTCATAAAGGAGATAGGCACCTTTTCAACATTGTCATTCTTTTGTAATAATACCCCAGACATTGTGTGCTTCGATGCATAGTAGTAGATGATAAAGTCTTTTTTGAAATTTGGGTGTATCAATGTCGGAGCATTGGCTATGGCTTCCTTAATCTTACCAAATGATTTGACAGCTGGTTCATCCCACTTGAAATTCTACTTCTCACTTAACAGATCTACCATCGGTTTTGATGTTTCAGCAAAATCAGGCACAAAATTCCTTAAGAAGCTAACTTGACCGAAGAAAGATTTAATCCCTTTCTGATTAACAGGCAAACACAACTGCTGGATAGCTTTGACTCTTTTTGGATCGATTTTAATGCCCCCCTTTGAAACTAAGTGACCTAGCAAGTTACCCTCCGTCACACAGAAGATTGACTTCTTCAGATTCAGGGAAACACCATGATCCCAACACCTTTGCAAAACTTCTTTCAGGTCTTTCAGATGCTTCTTATGCCTCCTAGAGAAAACTGTCATGTCATCCAAGTAAATGGTGATGGTCTTGTTTAGAAAATGGCCAAAAGTGGAATTCATGGCCCTCTGAAACGTGGCTCCAACATTAATTAGGCCAAAAGGCATTCTCCTATAGGCGAATGTGCCCCAAGGTGTGGTAAAGGTTGTTTTGTGCTGGTCTTCCTCTATAACACTGGTTTGGTTGTAGCCTGAAAAACCATCAAGCAATGACAACATTTCTGAGCCAGCTACTATTTGAAGAATCTAGTCCATCATAGGTAAGGCAAAGTTATCTTTAAGGCTTGACTGATTGAGGTTCCTAAAATCCATGCATATTCTAATTTCTCCATTCCGTTTCCTCACAGGAACAATGTTGGCCACCCATGTGGAATGATGTATTGGGAAGATAATCCTCTCTTGAAGCATTTTGTCAATCTCTTTAAAAATGGCATCTGACACCTTCAGATTGTATGTTCTCAATTTCTGATGAAACAGTGATGTACTGGGCTTCAAGGGAATATGATGTGTAAACTGTCCCTATCTGAAGTTCCTTAAATCATCATAGGTCTAAGAAAATACATCACCATATTATTTTAATAACTTAGTGAAATCATCTCTTTCATCTTCATCACAACACACACCTAAATTGACCATCTTGGGATTGAAATCATCACTGATATTAATTTTTTCATATTCACTTGAAGGGATAGTGTCCGACATGTCAGGTGAATTTAAATAATAGTCTCTCCTATCAAACAACCTCTCTAACTCCACCAATCCTTTGGGTATGGAGTTTCCTTTAAGTTGAATACCTTCCTCTGAAGCATTGGATTCCTTCCCCCGATAGAATTCATGGCACTCAGACTCTAATCCTTCATAATAATTGGTTGAAAACTTATCTAGACCCTGTAGAAATTCATTTATTTGAGCATCGTCTCTGAACACTTGCCAGGAACAGGAATTATCAGGAACACTAGGCCTATGAATCACTTCAATGGTGTAACGATCTTCTATAAAGTCTGGGTGTGGTATGAGCAAAGATGCTGACCCAGCAAGAGCATCTGCTCTTGAGTTATATTCCCTAGGAATTGCTTCAATTGAAAAAGCTTCAAACCACTCGAGTTCATCCCACACCCTATTTCTGTAGTTTTTTAGTCTCTCATTCTTCACTAAAAACAAGTTCTTGACCTATTTGACAATAAGTTCCGCATCCCCACGTGCCTTTAAAAGTTTAATCCCTTTCTTCTTAGCTTCTTCTAAACCTAACAATAGGGATTCATACTCTGCTGTATTGTTCGTATTCTCGAACTCAAGTTTGAATGAAAAAGGAAATTTGAGCCCAGCAGGAGAAATGAGGACTACTCCATCCCCCAAGCCTGTAGAAGAGCAACTGCCATCGAATTCAAGAGTCCAAGGAAGTTCTTCATCTGTAACCACTGGATTTGGAAGGTTAACCTCCGATAAAATAACATAGTTAGCAAACTCAGATTCTTGGTACAAGATCTAGGATTTAGGGTCTTTTGAGGGAAAAATCGTGTATTTGGATTTGGGTTCTGGAAGAAGAGTAACTTTCTTGTTACCTATAGGGACTATGGCCTGGGACCAATCCAATTTTATTTCGCTACCTAAATCCCTACAAAAGCTTCTGCTAAGAAGCATATCGTAGCTGGTTGGAATATCAACTACTAAGATGGTTAATTTCAATCTCTTATCTAGGAAAGCCGCCAAAGCAACCTGAGCATCCTTAATTTGACCTAGGAGTGGGACTTGTTTGGCATCCATAGAATAGAAGCATCCAAAGGTATCGGTCATAGGGAGATCTAATGCTTTGGCTACAGATGAAGGCATAATATTATCTGAAGCCCCTGAATCAATGATACAATTGTTTAATTTGAAACCATGAATGAACAGAGACACATAGAAAGGTTTAGGTTTCAAGCCAAAAGGAATAGTAGGAACGGGCTTCTCGGCAGGCTTTTGTTCAATTGTCTCTTCCTTCTTTACAGGCTGTCCTTTAAAACATGCATTGTTTGTCTGTTGAACCTTAGGTTCAGTAGGGATTCATTTTTAGATATTCTGCAGCAAAAATTTGCACTTTTGAGGTTTTACAAAAATCAACTATACTAAAAGGGGAATCAAATTCAGACCTTTCATAACTTGTTCCTCCGGACTGCCTGCTTTCAGAATCTTTGGATGATCACTGACCTGCCCTTCACTACCTTTAGTTGTTGCATTTGTCCAATTACTCACTTTTCCTCCACGCTGATTTCTTGTCAAAATTGAACAAGAGGTATCCTCTAAAGTTACCAATATGTCTCCCCCCCTTTCGGAGTCTGATTCATATTCAAGGTAAAAGTTTCCAAAGTCACCAGGCACCTCAGAGGACATGTCTTCAAAAGTCACCTTTGTTGTTGCTTCTTTCTCAGCTTCAAGTTGTACATGTCTTATATTTTTAGGACATGAGACTCCCTCATGCTCATCGATAAGATGGAAAACACACATGTTGCTTTTATTTGGTGGAGGTTTAATCTGCAATCTCTGCTGAGCAGGAGATAAATTAAATTATTTTCCTGAGTTTGATGGTCCTTGAGTTGGATATTTATGTGGAATATCTTGATAGGGGCTGGTAGTTTTAGGCAATTGTTCCTTGATGGTTATCAAGTCATTCATCAGTCTTTGAATTACAGGGTCTGACGATGAGGAGGTAGAAGGTTGAGAGTTGGATGTTTGAACATCTTTTCTCCATTTTCCATTTGTTATGAGATCATCCTTGAGTTCAATGGCAAGAGTCTGAGTAGCTGCTAAGGTGGCTAGCCTAGCTCTTTTTAAAGGAAATGCTACATCAGGAGGCATAGCATTTAAGAAAAAACCTTTCTGATTTTCATCATTGGGTCTACTTGCAGCTGGAATCACTTGAATTCCCTTATTGAACCTTGCCACAAACTCTCTCATGGGTACTTGAATCTCCTTCTTCATTTGACTTAACTGAATCGAAAGGGTATTTGCATCATCAACCGATTTAAACCTAGTCTCAAATGCTATTTTCATAGTATCCCAATCAATAATGGAGGCATGTGGTAAACTATGAAACTACTCGGCTGTAGTCTCAGTTAAGGTCAAGACAAAAATCCTGACAACCACATCTGGAGTGCCCATTGCTAAAAGTCTGCATGCTATATTGAAAGTGTTCAAGTGATCCTTAGGGGTCTTCTTTCCATCACCACTAAATTTGGGTAGGATGTCATGACCTTTAGGTAAGTTTTCAAGATTTACTCCTAAGCTTAAAGGTCCCACGACAACAGCCTAGGGCTGATTCTGTGTCATAGTAGGTAAGATGGAATTCAAGGGTTTTAAGTTTACGAAAGTGGGAGTTAAGGTTCCTGGTGATACCAAGGAACTAAAAGTAGCTATAGGAGGAGACTTAGTGGGAGAAGAAGGTCTACTAGCAGTCTTATACTGTCTTTGCCTAGAAGGAGTCTAGGGCTTAAAATCAAGCTTAGCTAGATCTTCAAAATCAGAATCTAAAAGACCTTTTTCTCTATATCCCCTTGTAAATCTCTTCTCATCCAGCTTAATGAACTGAAACAAATGAAAGAACCAATTATTCTCAGGGCCTTCAGACTGCCCTGTCAACTACAGTAGCCTCCTGGGCTATAGGCAAACCTTTGAGCCACTCTCCAATTTCTTCCTCTTCCTCAAGGACTAACCTTACTTGGTGGTATTGTCGATCATTCGTTCTCAACTTCCAAGTTGCTGCATTAAGGTCAGCAATTAAATCCTCTTGAATCTCAAAAAAATCTAGGCCTAGTTGTAAAACTAGAGGAAGTTCTTGTCGACCAAGGATAACTTTAGCGGGTAACACCATAGTTGATCATTAAATGCAAGAACATAAATCCTGGTCTATTCTTAGATGCTCCCTAGTAGAGGTGCCAAAAACTATTAGCATATAGTTTTTTCCCTTTCCTTTAAATCAATTTCAAACCACTTTAAAGAATGAAAAGAGAAGAATCTTAACACTAACAAATGAGTTGCTAGAAGCCAACTCTCTGCAAATTACAAGGTGCAGCTACCTTCTAGAAAGATTTTCAATACATTCTTATCAAGCATAGAAAAATAACATCATGTGTGCTTTTCACCAGAAAATACTTAAGGAGAAACATTCAATCTGTTAAGATGAAAAAGAATGTGCATATTTTAGAGTAAATGTCTACTTCTATCACAATTTCAAATTTTGAATTTGTTAAATCTGAACTTCAATAACAATTCTCTCTGTCACCTCTAAGCATAGAATTCATTCATATCACAGCTAAGCTTCATTCAACACATCTTATTTCCACAAGAAAATAAATCACATCAGATAAACAACAATATTCATCATTTTAAAAGCTTAGACATATATGTAACACCATAAGATATTCCATACATTCTATAATATCAGTATTCTGAAAACTTGAAGTAAAGTTTTTAGAAAATAATTTCTCTCAAACTCAGAGAGCCGAACCCATAAACAATTTAAACTTTTTGCATAAATAGCCATGCAAGGCTTCAACAACTAACTTCGTAAAATTGTCTTACTTGAAAGTAAATTCTACTAACTTCTAATAACTGTCCTAAGCATTAAGCATAAAAACTAGACTGGAGCAAAAAAAATGCCTTCCAAAAATTGCCAAGTGTCTCAGACAGTTAAGGAGTTGAGGTTGCTGCAAGACACGCTGCCCTCCAATCTTCAAATGCAGCATTGAATGTGGAGATGACTGATTGATGTGGAAAACTGATAAAATCAATCCCCTATTTCCAAACCTCCTTCTCTATTTTAACCTCAGCTATCTTTCCTGCGTGCATAACCGAATGATCTTGGTGAAGGATCATCATCGATTCCATCTAGGAAATCTTTATGAAATGCTCATCTGTAGGTGTCTTCATCCTTTTGAGCTCATTGAACCAGGTGCTTACCTCTTTGATTACCTGTTCAGCCATTTTATCTGACACCTCTTGAGCTTCCTAGCACTGCTCATCAATCCACTTTATATCATTAGAAATGATTTCTTTGATCATTTTCAGCCCCTTCATGAGATCTTTTACCTCGGACATTCCCATAGCTATGACTTCATTCCTCCAGTCTATGCATTCTTTTATAACATAAAGAACTGTGTTATCCAATCCTGGTATTGGCCTCTCCATTAGGAACTTCTGCAAGCCATACTCTTCAACTTCTTCAATCCAGTGGAGCTCCTTGGTCCAAGTAGTTTTTTCTAGCTCCCATTCTTCAATGCTGGCTTCTACTTCCTTTACTAGGTTATCTCCTTCACTATGGGTTTGATACAGATTACTTAGCTGCTTGACAACCTCTGCTTTTACGCGCTCCACCCAATCACCAAATGCCTTGCTCACCGCCTTGCTTCTTTGAACCTGGTCAAGAAACTGTTGATTATCAGGGGATCTCATGTTAATGGATGTTGGCATCTCACTCAGAGGGAAAGGTTCAGGATGTTGAATGACATTGATATACTGAGCCATACTCTTCATGGCCTATTTCATTTCCTGTTTATCTTTGGCATCCTTCCATACTCTGCTAGCAATTTTCTTGTTTGATACCTCAAAAAACCTCATATCGGTGACTTTGGTGTCTCTCCCTAAATCCACCTTGGATACTTGAAAATCCTGGATTGAAGCTTCTCCTTCAGCTCTGTCTTCTTTAGGGTTTTCAATCTCAGCCATCCAGTGGCCGCTACTTTCATTGAAACCAATTCTAGATTCCATCTTCATTTTCTTGACCTTAGAAGATTTTCGCAGATACCTGCTTACTACATCATCAATAGGTATTGATAAAGGAACCATATTCCTTTTCTTGGCTACTAGGGTCTCCAACCATGGTGGGGCAACATGTAATGCCCCACCAAGGAACCCTTGGCTCAAGGACATTATACTCATTAAGTCATACACAATATATAATTTTTTTTTTTTCAATAAAGTAGTAGAATATAATCTAATTTGATTTATTTAATATTACTAGAAGTCAAGAGAATAAAGACATCAAGTACTACTTGTCCTACTCAATTAACAAATTATTATTATTGCATACCTGAATATTGCTAGCATTCTTTTACATGATGACCACCATGTCCAACACCTATAACTACACACATGTCGAAACAACTAGATGCAAACATTAGATATATTCCATCGAAAATAAATTAATATCACAGAACTAGTTAAGGGTACTCACCTCTTTTCTCCATTAGATTGATGTTCAGAGGGTTCATTATTAAATATATGTTCAACTCTATTATGTATGTGTTGGTACATTGCTTTTCTTGATCCTTAATATGCCCCTCCATGAAATCTTCTTTTCTTCAGCTTTTCACACAAACGTAAATCTCCCTCCTCTGCATTTATTTCTCTCCCCACAAATATAATTCTACTATAAACATAATTTTATTTATTCCTATCCCACTCCCTTCACATAGGAGATCCTCCCTATATATAGATTGGGGAAGGTGGTTGCACGGGTAATCCAACTGATGCAACCATCCCAACTATATTAGTTATTTGCTAATATTATGGTTTTCAAAACCATTCTCATGAAGGGATACATAAATTTTGTTTAATAACATTTAAATCTATGTCTCCTCATTTTGAGGATGACAATATATATATTAAAGATATTAGGAATTACTTACTATGGTAATTTACCAAGGTATTTCCCAAACATAATTATATCATATACTTACCATAATCTCATAATAATTTCCTCCACATAATTAAATTATTATATAATAATAATATATATTTATATATATATGTATTCATAGGCATATGTGTGCACCCATATGCTTATGGTACATATACCATAGTAAGGCATATTATTACTAATATTATAAATATTTATTTTATTGTGAATATTATTATTTTAAATCAAATAAATTATAATTTGAACCCACTTACTAATTTATATTCTTCACAAAATATAATAGTGATAAATATTAGGTAACTACTAACATAAGTTGGATTTTACCACTATTATTAAAACATTATTAATACTATAAATTCTTTATTATTATTTTATAATAAATAACAATTAACTCTTATATAAATAAAATATATATGGGTATGCTTCTCAAGGAAGTCACTAACCCAATGGCAACTTGAGACCCCTTACAAACTAGAGGTCTCGAGTTCCACTCCCACCCTCTATACTAACAAGATATACAAGAGAGAGAGAGAGAGAGAGAGAGTCTATAAAGTAGGAGTAAATATAGGAGTACGTAATTAGTTTTATTTACTTTTATATTATATTTATTATTTTTGTTTATTCACTTTGCATTTAGTATATTTATCTAAAGTCACCTTATACATCAAAATCTAAGAAACAAGCAATGTAAGAAACAAGCAATAAATGTAAGAAACAAGCAATGCACTCCACATAATCTAACAACTAAGATCACACAATAATTCACTATCCACACAAGGACTGACTCAGAAACTCCCCACCTAAGGGACATAAAAGGGTCAACGATAGGATTTCCCTCTTGTGAAACCTTGGTGATATCTCCATAACAACAACAACGATCAAGGATTTTGAGGGCTCGCTTAGACCTATGGGACCAGGTGGAGACTATGACCGGTACTTGCAAGCCTGCATCACCAAGAAGAGATACATTTGCATATATATATACAATAAGACATTTGCAAACAGATGACCAGGATAGATACATCGTGTGGACCTCAACTAAGTGAGTAACTACGACTTCATCCTGAAAACACGTCAATAACATATACATTAAGCATGAGGCATCACATATATATAATGGTTAGCTTCCAATTCCTTGGGTTAGCTCTTTAAATCTTCATAAGTATATACAAGATGAATAATTTCCAATTTAATAAACAATAATCATAGTTGAGTATATCTAAATATCTGATAAGCATATCATCATAAGATAAATGTGAATGCATAGCTCTAATCATCATAATGTAAAATGTCTAAATCAAACAGTCCAAGTATAATCATCGGAGAGGGTGTTACATCCTCCCCCCTAAGATGAGACTTACTTCTGGAAGTCAGTAAGTTAGAAATGGAAATACATCAGACATTATCTCCTACACATTTTAATTGATATCCTATGCATAACTAATCCTTGAATCCATGGACTATAAAAAGCATGAAATATATATTCCAATCAATTTTACTATCACCAACAAGGATAACTCTATCTTGATCAAATATCAGTATGAATAGAATTTTCTCTTTACTTAGAAAGTAAGAACCAAGGTAACTAGCTTGAACCACTCAATTTTCCTTAAAACATATCAAGGTGTTGCAAATTCCTTCTCTTTCAATACATGTAAATCAAATTTTTACTTGCATCCAACACAACGATATATTTCAATCTAATATAAAACATTGAGCATATCCAAATGTGCCTCATAAACAATCATATTAGTCTACATCACTGGGATTACACATCATAAGGATCAGGAGTGGATATGCCTCTCTGGACAAGCTCTCACTCCGGGATAGAATACCAGTCTCTTCTATATCCAAAATCCATAATCAAAACCTCACATAGTGGCTTGATGTTGTCTTGGGCCTTTCTCATGAAGACCCTCCATAGAAGTCCACGTGTCATATCCCTTGTTTGTGTAAGGTGGTTAGCCTCCAAGGAACATACGCCACACATAGGAAGGTAGTGGATACTAGCTGCATAATAGCCTCACATACCCCCATCCTCAAAGGTTCCTTGCGTCTACTTCCTCGTATACACTCACCAAATCCGCCTCATGCGTCTTTAGTGAGGAATCACAACACAACACAAGACCAACATTATGAAAGGAGATAGTTTAGCCATCAAAGCTCAACAATAATATTAAATAAATAAATAAAATAGAATTATCAATCTCAACAATAAGATAAGAAGAATCCAAGATAAATTTCATAAGTCTTGGCTAAACTATTATATAAAAAGATAAGAAAATTGTTGGTCTACACAACCGAAGATAAAATAAATTCACCATAAATTGCACATCACATCACTATGTGACTATATCTAGTCACCTCACGAGGAAGGAGGGAACAATGTCCAGCTATCGCAATAGCCCTTCATGTGGTTGGGCCCGAGCAACACTACCCACATGGCATAGGTGGTTCACCTCAGCACCTCTCATTTCTAGCTTGCATATTCATCTTAATCTAGTTTGCATTTTCATTTCATTTTGATTCATGGGGATCTTGGCATTCCTGCCCTTGTCTCATTGAATCTCCCATTGCATGGTTTACTAGTAAAGTTATTGGCTTAATAGCTCTAGCTGAGAGCATTCTTAACACCCTTACACTCCATGGCTAGGGAGCTCTAAATCGATTTCTCAAAGTTTCTATTCCATGGATTCTCTTGGAAGCAATGATTTAGAGAAGTGCACTATTTAGCAGTACCTATCAACTTTAATCTTTGATTCAGCTTCACCATTCAGCTCAGCTTGATATTTTTATTTTGAGACTTGATTATCACTTAACAACAACGATGTTGATCTCTTCTTTTGATTCTTATCCCTTATTTTCAGACTTGACTATCACTTAACAACAATGGTGTTGGTCTTATCTTTCAGCTTATGCTTATGCTTGTCCTAATGTGTTCCCATCTGTCGAACACACATCTGAGTTGTTTTGTGATCCCAAATCGATCTCACATTTCAATTCTTCATTGACTGCATATGTTTCCAAAATGATCACACATTAGTCAAAGAGGGGCAAATGTATGCACCCTAAAATGGTCGCCTAGACTTTGGGCACCCATTCAACAATTTATCAAATCCCTAAATCAATATTTTAAAAAATCAACATTTTCAATTGAATTATATCAATTTCCTTGATCAAATCCTATTTTATCATATTCGATTAGTTTCCTTGGGCTAACCATTTTATCTTAAAGTCTTTATTTATTTAAAAAGAATATTTCTTCCCCTTTTATTAAATAAAAAACCCCCCACTTTTCATCTTATCCTAAGTTGCACAAATAAAACATTATTCCTATTTTATAAAAAAAAGAAAAACATTTTTTGTCTCATATGAACACAAAAGTCAACTCTTATTTTCTCATTGGAGGATATTTGTGCTCATGGATTGATCCCTCTTCAAGCTCCACCCTTGATTAAATCTTTTGCCTCTTAATCTCCATGGTCCATTCTCTCTCATTTTCTATAAAAGAAGAGCTCTTTTCCTCATTTGCATCATCAATCTTTTATGCTAATGTTATGCTGCAGGTTTTCTAGGTCACTTTGGAGCTTTTGAAGATTTAGAGCATTCTTGGCTTTTACATCTACATTCCATTCTTAGTTTCATTCATGCATAGTAGCTTCATGTTTATGCTTTCATAGTTTAGATTTCCTTTCAAGCTTTAGAGTAACTCATTTAGTTTAACTAGGAAGGCTTGGTAATACTTGTACTTTTCTTTTCATAGCATAGCTTGTACTTTCATTTCCATAGCTTAGCTTGCACCTCTCATTTCTAACTTGCATATTCATCTTAATCTAGTTTGCATTTGCATTTCATTTTCATTCTTGGGAATCTTGGCATTCTTGCCCTTGTCTCATTGAATCTCCCATTGCATGGTTTACTAGCAAGGTTATTGGCTTAATAGCTCTAGCTGAGAGCATTCTTAACACCCTTGCACTCCATGTCTAGGGAGCTCTAAATCGATTTCTGAAGGTTTCCAATCCATGAATTCTCTTGGAAGCAATGATTTAGAGAAGTGCACTATTTAGCAGTACCTATCAGCTTTAATCTTTGATTCAGCTTCATCATTCAACTCAGCTTGAGATTTTTATTTTGAGACTTGATTATCACTTAACAACAATGGTGTTGATCTTGTCTTTTGATTCTTATCTCTTATTTTTAGACTTGACTATCACTTAATAGCAATGGTGCTGGTCTTATCTCTTAGCTTATGCTTATGCTTGTCTTGATGTGTTCCCATCCGTTGAACACACATCTGAGTTGTTTTGTGATCCCAAATCGATCTCACGTTTTAATTCTTCTTTGACTACATGTGTTCCCAGAATGATCACACATTAGTCAAAGAGGGGCAAATGTATGCACCCTAAAATGGTCGCCTAGACTTTGGGCACCCATTCAACAATTTATCAAATTCCTGAATCAATATTTTCAAAAATCAACATTTTCAGCTGAATTATATCAATTTCCTTGATCAAATCTTATTTTATCATGTTCGATTAGTTTCCTTGTGCTAACCAATTTATTTTAAAGTCTTTATTTATTAAAAAGGAATATTTTCTCCCCTTTTATTAAATTAAAAACCCCCTCACTTTTCATCTTATCTTAAGTTGCACAAATAAAGCATTATTCCTATTTTATAAAAAGAAGAAAAATATTTTTTGTTTCATATGGACACAAAAGTCAACTCTTATTTTCTCATTGGAGGATATTTGTGCACATGGATTGATCCCTCTTCAAGCTCCACCTTTGATTAAATCTTTTGCCACTTAATCTCCATGGTCCATTCTCTCTCATTTCCTATAAAAGAAGAGCTCTCTTCCTTATTTGAATCATCAATCTTTTATGCTAATGTTATGCTGCAGGTTTTCTAGGTCACTTTAGAGCTTTTGAAGATTTGAAGCATTTTTGGCTTTTGCATCTACATTTCATTCTTAGTTTAATTCATGCACAGTAGCTTCATGTTTATGCTTTCATAGTTTAGATTTCCTTTCAAGCTTTAGAGTAACTCATAGTTTAATTAGGAAGGCTTGGTAATACTTGTACTTTTCTTTTCATAGCATAGCTTGTACTTTCATTTCCATAGCTTAGCTTGCACTTCTCATTTCTAGCTTGCATATTCATCTTAATCTAGTTTGCATTTGCATTTCATTTTGATTCTTGGGGATCTTGGCATTCTTGCCCTTGTCTTCATTTGAATATCTCATTGTGTGGTTGACTAGCAAGGTCATAACCTTAATAGCTCTAGCTGAGAGCAATCAAATAATCTTGCAACTCCATGCATAAAGAGCTCTAGGTCAGTTTCTAAGGTTTCCCATTCATGGATTCCCTTGGATATAATGACTTAGAGAAGTGCACTACTTGAGTGTGTACACATGTAAATCAAATTTTTACTTACATCCAACACAACGATATATTTCAATCTAATATAAAACATTGAGCATATCCAAATGTGCCTCATAAACAATCATATCAGTCCACATCACTGGGATTACACATCACAAGGATCAGGAGTGGATATGCCTCTCTAGAAAAACTCTCACTCCGGGATACAATACCAGTCTCTTCTATATCCAAAATCCATAATCAAAACCTCACATAGTGGCTTGATGGTGTCTTGGGCCTTTGCCATGAAGACCCTCCATAGAAGTCCACGTGTCATATCCCTTGTTTGTGTAAGGTGGTTAGCCTCCAAGGAACATACACCACACATAGGAAGGTAGTGGCTACTAGCTGCATAATAGCCTCACATACCCCCATCCTCAAAGGTTCCCTGCATCTACTTCCTCATATACACTAACCAAATCCGCCTCATGCATCTTTAGTGAGGAATCACAACACAACAAAAGACCAACATTATGAAAGGAGATAGTTTAGCCATCAAAGCTCAACAATAATATTAAATAAATAAATAAAATAGAATTTTGCCATGAAGACCCTCCATAGAAGTCCATGTGTCATATCCCTTGTTTGTGTAAGGTGGTTAGCCTCCAAGGAACATACACCACACATAGGAAGGTAGTCGATACTAGCTGCATAATAGCCTCACATACCCCCTTCCTCAAAGGTTCCCTGCATCTACTTCCTCGTATACACTAACCAAATCCACCTCATGCATCTTTAGTGAGGAATCACAACACAACAAAAGACCAACATTATGAAAGGAGATAGTTTAGCCATCAAAGCTCAACAATAATATTAAATAAATAAATAAAATAGAATTATCAATCTTAACAATAAGATAAGAAGAATCCAAAATAAATTTCATAAGTCTTGGCTAAACTATTATATAAAAAGATAAGAAAATTATTGGTCTACACAACCGAAGATAAAATAAATTCACTATAAATTGCACATCACATCACTGCGTGACTATATCTAGTCACCTCACAAGGAAGGAGGGAACAACGTACAGCTATCACAATAGCCCTTCATGTGGTTGGGCCTGGGCAACACTACCCACATGGCATAAGGGGGTTCACCTCGGCAACACCCCTGCATCGGATGGTGTAGAATAAGCATGCCAACCCACCTGACATGACCATACACCAAGTGGAGTAAGCACACTCTGGTCGTATGTCACATGGTAGTGTTCCTTGTGGAGTAGGCACACACAAGACACACCCCGCATAACGATGTCTCTCATAGATCATCCTCGTAGCCAGAGGTATACATGGCTTGGGTCCACCGATATGCCTACCACATTTATAAATCGAGCATCCATGGGTGCCCCTCTACAAGCATGCAAGCATCACCAATATACTTTGCATCAAGTAGGAAACAAAATAAATACATATACTGCGCATTCACGTAATCATGTACGTGGCATTGTTTTCTTGAGCTCAGCTCACTACCAACAGCAACACGACATCATCACCTCACACTATGTCGGAACAATAGTGGGGTGTGGCATCATGTTCATTGCATCATGTCGGAACATGTGCGAATACGGTATCCATCATAGCATGGGCTAACAAAATCTCCCTCCACATGTTGGACCACATAAAATGTACATATCCATAAATTATATATCTCATCAGAGAGGCTCATATCAAGTACTGGTATTGTGCTCAAGAACTGTGGGAATTAACGTAAACACTTATGAACCAAATGTTTAGGTTCCTCATAAGGGGAAGCATAGTTTACTCTTTTCCCTCGAGTAGTGGAAGCTAAGGTCACTTCGTGCCGCCGTTATACATATGCCACACAAATACCCAAGGAAATGGTACTACTACTACCCCTCCACATACTAAATTACCAACACTCATGGGTTGGCACTCAGTAGGGTGACAAACAAGAAAGCAACACATGAGTGGTATGGTTCTCCCATACCCTTATCAAAAACATAACTTCCGTGGACGGCATTTATATTGCACCACTCCATGGAACTCAATTAATTACTGGTTATACACAACACCCAACATAAGCACTGGCACTGGTTTTATCACATTTACAAGGAAGTACACAATAACATCACATAGTATCCATATATTCCAATTTTTATTTTATTTTATTTTCACAACTCACTTTTTCTACCTGGTACAAAATACCAATGACATACTTAATCACATTTCACCTCCTCATGGGCATATGCCAATATCCAATGTACAGATATCAATCTCTGCCATTCCGATAATATGAAACAATAACATCTATTCGCGAGATGACTTTAACTTATATAAAATAAGACACAAGAAAAAATGATACACTATATTTCTTCAAGAGTCATTGAATCAACACATATTTGTTTTAATTAAGGAAAGGAAACAATAAACTTGTACTACGTACATTTATAAGTCACATAATAAATTCAAAACTAATCATTATAAACCATTTACTTTTCACCCAATCAGGGGCACCACGAGTGGACCAAGTATCATCTTTTCAAACAAATGAATTAGCTAGGTACTTTCATTACACGTGATAAATCCCTCCAATAAAGACACAACACACCATATAGACATTTCAAGACACTAGTTTTCACTAACATAATGACTTCAATACTAATAAGGAAATACATTGAATTCTCAATTGCCTAATATTGCAATTTGGGGAGGATAGTCACATCATTACTAGACTTACCATAGAATTCATATTTCATCTAAATGTTACCTATTCACCAAGTCAAGAACAAAGAATTTCAGATATATAGTCAAGAAAATATTGCATCAAACCTAACTATTCCTTCAATAATTGTAGGCTAAGAACACATGTTCCTTTCATTATGAAAAACTCCTAATTTCATCTCTATAGTTAACCCCTACATAGGCTTCCAGTCACAAATGGACCTTGGGAGCTTAGGTTCTTTACCCAAGAATCTCAAAATCAACAATTTAAATCATATATTTACATTATATATTGATAACATCATTTTATGGTCATTCATCAAGAAGAGGAAGATATATTTATTTTAATTTGTGGTGATTATTATCAAATATCGCGAATGAAATTTATTTGAACAGTCATAGGTTTGATAAACCATAATCAATCACACATCATGTCATATTATCCATTACCTATAAAGCTTAAGAGAAATAAACACAATCTTAATTTAGAAAATGTTACCAAACTATTCATAATTCTTCAACATGGCCAAAAGGATTCCCCAGGGATTCTAGTGTTGCAACCTAGTTAATAAGGTTCTAAATTCCCCTTCCGTACAAAAAATTTGGTTGTCAATTCTCTTTTAAAATAGGAAAAAGGAAAACGAGATGCAATACTTCAACCTTTTCAATAACCTACAATACATATGCCACTTAACTTCATCATTTTGACTCTATAAGAATAACTACTACCATGGTAATATCTTACTCCTTGCTATAAATGCAAGCAATTCAATTCCAACTTATAAAAGCTCATTAACTAGAATAATTGATCAGACATAGAAATTATGATTTAAATTTAGCATTTATAGGAAAATAGAGTGTTATGCCTTTTCAAACCAATCAAGTAATCCTAAAATAACTATAACAAGCACTCATGATGAAAATTGTGAGAGGTGGGATTAGGAGGTAATGTTAGTTACTACCAAAAATTAAGGCACATAGAAACTTACCATAATACCTTGAGTCTTTCTAGGAGGACAACAAGAAGGTGACACCAAAGTATGAGGGATTCATTAATATTCCCTTATTAAGAAAGACATCCACTATTTAAGAAAGTACATAGGAAACTCATTAACTAATTCTAGAATGAAAACATAAGTAATTGATTTGAGACAACTTAATCAAAGAAGAACATGCATACTTTTGTAAAATAATGTACCTTGAATACCAATAACGTGGTTCTTATATTTAGGATCCTCTCTTACTAATACAATGATAAAATCAAAAGGAAGCTATGTAAAACACAATACGATAAGTGAGCTATGAGTCCCAGAGTTTCCAGTGTGGCAACCTAGGGCTCTGATACTAGATGTAATACCCCACCAAGGAACCCTTGGCTCAAGGACATTATACTTATTAAGTCATACACAATATATAAACTTTTTCTTTTTTAATGAAGTAGCAGAATATAATCTAATTTGATTTATTTAATGTTACTAGAAGTCAAGGGAATAAAGACATCAAGTACTATTTGTCCTACTCAATTAACAAATTATTATTCTTGCATACCTTAATATCGCTAGCATTTTTTTACATGATGACCACCATGTCCAACACCTGTAACTACACACATGTCAAAACAACTAGATGCAAACATTAGATATATTCCATCGAAAATAAATTAATATCACAGAACTAGTTAAGGGTACTCACCTCTTTTCTCTGTTAGAGATGTTCAGAGGGTTCATTATTGAATATATGTTGAACTCTATTATGTATGTGCTGGTACATTGCTTTTCTTGATCCTTAATATGCCCCTCCCTGAAATCTTCTTTTCTTCATCTTTTCACACAAACGCAAATCTCCCTCTTGTACATTTATTTCTCTCCCCATAAATATAATTCTACTATAAACATAATTTTATTAATTCCTATCCCACTCCCTTCACACAGGAGATCCTCCCTATATATAGATTGGGGAAGGTGGTTGCACAGGTAATCCAACTGATGCAACCATCCCAATTATATTAGTTATTTGATAATATTATCGTTTTCAAAACCATTCTCATGAAGGGATACATAAATTTTGTTTAATAACGTTTAAATCTATGTCTCCTCATTTTGAGGATGACTATATATATATATTAAAGATTTTAGGAATTACTTACTATGGTAATTTACCAAGGTATTTCCCAAACATAATTATATCATATACTTACCATAATCTCATAATAATTTCCTCCACATAATTAAATTATTATATAGTAATAATATATACTTATATATATGTATTCATAGGCATATGTGTGCACCCATATGCTTATGGTACATATACCATAGTAAGGTATATTATTACTAATATTATAAATATTTATTTTATTGTGAATATTATTATTTTAAATCAAATACATTATAATTTGAACCCACTTACTAATTCATATTCTTCACAAAATATAATAGGGATAAATATTAGGTAACTACTAACATAAGTTGGATTTTACCACTATTATTAAAACATTATTAATACTATAAATTCTTTATTATTATTTTATAATTAATAGCAATTAACTCTTATATAAATAAAATATATATGGGTATGCTTCTCAAGGAAGTCACTAACCCAATGGCAACTTGGGACCCCTTACAAACTAGAGGTCTCGAGTTCCACTCCCACCCTCTATACTAATAAGATACACAAGAGAGAAAGAGTCTATAAAGTAGGTAATTAGTTTTATTTACTTTTATATTCTATTTATTATTTTTGTTTATTCCCTTTGCATTTAGTATATTTATCTAAAGCCACCTTATACATCAAAATCTCATGCTCCATAAATGTAAGAAACAAGCAACGCACTCCACATAATCTAACAACTAAGATCACACAATAATTCACTATCCACACAAGGATTGACTCAGAAACTCCCCACCTAAGGGACATAAAAGGGTCAAAGGTAGGATTTCCCTCTTGCAAAACCTTGGTGATATCTCCATAACAACAACAACGATCAAGGATTTCAAGGGCTCGCTTAGACCCATGGGACCAGGTGGAGATGATGCTAGGTACCTGCAAGCCTGCATAATTGAGAAGAGATATATTTGCATATATATATATATATATATATACAATACGACAATTGCAAACAAATGACTAGGATCGATACATCGTGTGGACCTCAACTAAGTGAGTAACTATGACTTTGTCCTAAAAACACATCAATAACATATACATTAAGCATGAGGCATCACATATATATAATGGTTAGCTTCCAATTCCTTGAGTTAGCTCTTTAAATATTCATAAGTATATACAAGATGAATAATTTCCAATTTAATAAACAATAATCATAGTTGAGTATATCTAAATATTTCATAAGCATATCATCATAAGATAAATTTGAATGCATAGCTCTAATCATCATAATGTAAAATGTCTAAATCAAACAGTCCAAGTATAATAATCGGAGAGGGTGTTACATCCTCCCCACCTAAGATGAGACTTACTCCTGGAAGTCAGTAAGTTAGAAATGGAAATACATTAGACATTATCTCCTACACACATTTTAATTGTTATGCTATGCATAACTAATCCTTGAATCCATGGACTATAAAAAGCATGAAATACATATTCCAATCACTTTTACTATCACCAACAAGGATAACTCTATCTTGATCAAATATTAGTATGAATAGAATTTTCCCTTTACTTAGAAAGTAAGAACCAAGGTAACTAGCTTGAACCACACAATTTTCCTTAAAACATATCAAGGTGTTACAAATTCCTTCTCTTTCATTACATGTAAATCAAATTTTTACTTGCATCCAACACAACGATATATTTTAATCTAATATAAAACATTAAGCATATCCAAATGTGCCTCATAAACAATCATATTAGTCCACATCACTAGGATTACACATCACAAGGATCAGGAGTGGATATGCCTCTCTGGACAAACTCTCACTCCGGGATACAATACCAGTCTCTTCTATATCCAAAATCCATAATCAAAACCTCACATAGTGGCTTGATGTTGTCTTGGGCCATTCTCATGAAGACCCTCCATAGAAGTCCACGTGTCATATCCCTTGTTTGTGTAAGGTGGTTAGCCTCCAAGGAACATACACCACACATAGGAAGGTAGTGGATACTAGCTGCATAACAGCCTCACATACCCCCATCTTCAAAGGTTCCCTGCGTCTACTTCCTCGTATACACTCACCAAATCTACCTCATCTCTTTAGTGAGGAATCACAACACAACACAAGACCAACATTATGAAAGGAGATAGTTTAGCCATCAAAGCTCAACAATAATATTAAATAAATAAATAAAATAGAATTATCAATCTCAACAATAAGATAAGAAGAATCCAAGATAAATTTCATAAGTCTTGGCTAAACTATTATATAAAAAGATAAGAAAATTATTGGTCTACACAACTGAAGATAAAATAAATTCACCATAAATTGCACATCACATCACTGTGTGACTATATCTAGTCACCTCACAAGGAAGGAGGGAACAACATCCAGCTATCGCAATAGCCCTTCATGTGGTTGGGCCCGGGCAACACTACCCACATGGCATAGGGGGTTCACCTCGGCAACACCCCTGCATCGGATGGTGTAGAATAAGCATGCCAACCCACCCGACATGACCATACGCCAAGTGGAGTAAGCACACTCTGGTCGTATGTCGCATTGCAGTGTTCATTGTGGAGTAGGCACACACAAGACACACCCCGCATAACGATGTCTCTCATAGATCATCGTCCTAGCCAGAGGTATACATGGCTTGGGCCCACCCATATGCCTACCGCATCTACAAACCAAGAATCCATGGGTGCCCCTCTACAAGCATGCAAGCATCACCAATAGACTTTACATCAAGTAGGAAACAAAATAAATACATATACTGCGCATTCACGTAATCATGTATGTGGCATTGTGTTCTTGAGCTCGGCTCGCTACCATCAGCAACACGACATCATCACCTCACACTATGTCGGAACAATAGTGGGGTGTGGCATCATATTCATTGCATCATGTCGGAACATGTGCGAATATGGTATCCATCACAGCATTGGCTAACAAAATCTCCCTCAACATGGTGGACCACATAGAATGTACATATCCATAAATCATATATCTCCTTAGAGAGGCTCATATCAAGTACTGGTATTGTGCTCAAGAACTGTGGGAATTAGGGTAAACGCTTATGAACCAAATGTTTAGGTTCCTCATAAGGGGAAGCATAGTTTACTCTTTTCCCACGAGTAGTGGAAGCTAAAGTCACTTCGTGCTGCCATTATACGTACACCACATAAATACCCAAGGAAATGTTACTACTACTGCCCCTCCACATACTAAATTACCAACACTCATGGGTTGGCACTCAGTAGGGTGACAAACAAGAAAGCAACACATGAGTGGTATGGTTCTCCCATACCCTTATCAAAAATATAACTTCCGTGGATGGCACTTATATTGCACCACTCCATGGAACTCAATTAATTACTGGTTATACACAACACCCAACATAAGCATTGTCACTGGTTTTATCACATTTACAAGGAAGTACACAATAACATCACATAGTATCCATATATTCCAATTTTTATTTTATTTTATTTTCACAACTCACTTTTTCTACTTAGTACAAAATACCAATGACATACTTAATCACATTTCACCTCCTCATGGGCATATGCCAATATCCAATGTACACATATCAATCTCTGCCATTCCCATAATATGAAACAATAACATCTATTTGCGAGATGACTTTAACTTATATAAAATAAGACACAAGGAAAAATGATACACTATATTTCTTCAAGAGTCATTGAATCAACACATATTTGTTTTAATTAAGGAAAAGAATCAGTAAACTTGTACTACATACTTTTGTTAGTCACATAATAAATTCAAAACTAATCATTATAAACCATTTACTTTTCACCCAATCAGGGGCACCAAGAGTGGACCAAGTATCATCTTTACAAACAAATGAATTAGCTAGGTACTTTCATTACATGTGATAAATCCCTCCAATAAAGACACAACACACCATATAGACATTTCAAGACACTAGTTTTCACTAACATAATGACTTCAATACTAATAAGGAAATACATTGAATTCTCAATTGCCTAATATTGCAATTTGGGGAGGATAGTCACATCATTACTGGACTTACCATAGCTTCATATTTCATCTAAATATTACCTATTCACCAAGTCAAGAACAAACATTTTTAGATATATAGTCAAGAAAATATTGCATCAACCCTACCTATTCCTTCAATAATTGTACGAAAAGAACACATATTCCTTTCATTATGAAAAACTCCTAATTTCATCTCTGTGGTTAACCCCTACATAGGCTTCCAGTCACAAATGGACCTTGGGAGCTTAGGTCCTTTACCCAAGAATCTCAAAATCAACAATTTAAATCATATATTTACATTACATATTGATAACATCATTTTATGGTCATTCATCAAGAAGAGAGAAGATATATTTATTTTAATTTGTGGTGATTATTATCAAATATCGCTAATGAAATTTATTTGAACATTCATAGTTTAGAAAAACCATAATCAATCACACATCATATCACATTATCCATTACATATAAAGCTTAAGAGAAATAAACACAATCTTAATTTAGAAAATGTTACCAAACTATTCATAATTCTTCAACAACATGGCCAAAAGGATTCCCCAGGGATTCTAGTGTTGTAACCTAGTTAATAAGGTTCTAAATTCCCCTTCCGTACAAAAAATTTGGTTGTCAATTCTCTTTTAAAATAGGAAAAAGGAAAACGAGATGCAATACTTCAACCTTTTCAATAACCTACAATACATATGCCACTTAACTTCATCATTTTGACTCTATAAGAATAACTACTACCATGGTAATATCTTACTCCTTGCTATAAATGCAAGCAATTCAATTCCAACTTATAAAAGCTCATTAACTAGAATAATTGATCAGACATAGAAATTGTGATTTAAATTTAGCATTTATAGGAAAATAGAGTGTTAAGCCTTTTCAAACCTATCAAGTAATCCTAAAATAACTATAACAAGCACTCATGATGAAAATTGTGAGAGGTGGGATTAGGAGGTAATGTTAGTTACTACCAAAAATTAAGGCACATAGAAACTTACCATAACACCTCGAGTCTTTCTAGGAGCACATCAAGAAGGTGACACCAAAGTATGAGGGATTCATTAATATTCCCTTATTAAGAAAGACATCCACTATTTAAGAAAGTACTTAGGAGACTCATTAACTAATTCTAGACTGAAAACATAAGTAATTGATTTGAGACAACTTAATCAAAGAACATGCATACTTTTGTAAAATAATGTAGCGTGAATACCAATAACGTGGTTCTTATATTTAGGATCCTCTCTTACTAATACAATGATAAAATCAAAAGGAAGCTATGTAAAACATGATACGATAAGTGAGCTATGAGTCACAAAGTTCTCGGTGTGGCAACCTAGGGCTTTGATACCAGATGCAATGCCCCACCAAGGAACCCTTGGCTCAAGGACATTATACTCATTAAGTCATACACAATATATAATTTTATTTTATTTTCAATAAAGTAGCAGAATATAATCTAATTTGATTTATTTAATGTTATTAAAAGTCAAGAGAATAAAGACATCAAGTACTACTTGTCCTACTTAATCAAAAAATTATTACTCTTGCATACATGAATATCACTAGCATTCTTTTACATGATGACCACCATGTCCAACACATGTAACTACACACATGTCGAAACAACTAGATGCAAACATTAGATATATTCCATTGAAAATAAATTAATATCACAGAACTAGTTAAGGGTACTCACATCTATTCTCTGTTAGTGATGTTCAGAGGGTTCATTATTGAATATATGTTGAACTCTATTATGTATGTGCTAGTACATTGCTTTTCTTGATCCTTAATATGCCCCTCCCTGAAATCTTCTTTTCTTCATCTTTTCACACAAATGCAAATCTTCCTCCTATGCATTTATTTCTCTCCCCATAAATATAATTCTACTATAAACATAATTTTATTAATTCCTATCCCACTCCCTTCACACAGGAGATCCTCCCTGTATATAGATTGGGGAAGGTGGTTGCACGGGTAATCCAACCGATGCAACCATCCTAACTATATTAGTTATTTTCTAATATTATGGTTTTCAAAACGATTCTCATGAAGGGATACATAAATTTTGATTAATATCGTTTAAATCTGTCTCCTCATTTTGAGGATGACAATATATATATATATTAAAGATTTTAAGAATTACTTACTATTGTAATTTACCAAGGTATTTCCCAAACATAATTATATCATATACTTACCATAATCTCATAATAATTTCCTCCGCATAATTAAATTATTATATAATAATAATATATATTTATATATATGCATTCACAGGCATGTGTGCACCCATATGCTTATGGTACATATACCATAGTAAGGCATATTATTACTAATATTATAAATATTTATTTTATTACGAATATTATTATTTTAAATCAAATACATTATAAATTGAACCCACTTACTAATTCATATTCTTCACAAAATATAATAGTGATAACTAATAAGTAACTACTAACATAAGTTGAATTTTACCACTATTATTGAAACATTATTAATACTATAAATTCTTTATTATTATTTTATAATTAATAGCAATTAACTCTTATATAAATAAAATATATATGGGTATGCTTCTCAAGGAAGTCACTAACCCAATGGCAACTTGGGACCCCTTACAAACTAGAGGTCTCGAGTTCCACTCCCACCCTCTATACTAACAAGATATACAAGAGAGAGATAGTCTATAAAGTAGGAGTAAATATAGTAGCTAATTAGTTTTATTTACTTGTATATTATATTTATTATTTTTGTTTATTAACTTTGCATTTAGTATATTTATCTAAAGCCACCTTATACATCAAAATCTCATGCTCCATAAATGTAAGAAACAAGCAACGCACTCCACATAATCTAACAACTAAGATCACACAATAATTCACTATCCACACAAGGATTGACTCAGAAACTCCCCACCTAAGGGACATAAAAGGGTCAAAGGTAGGATTTCCCTCTTGTAGAACCTTGGTGATATCTCCATAACAACAACAGCGATTGATGATTTTGAGGGCTCGCTTAGACCTATGAGACCAGGTGGAGACGATGCCCGGTACCTGCAAGCTTGCATCACCGAGAAGAGATACATTTGCATATATATATATATATACAATATGACATTTGCAAATAGATGACTAGGATCGATACATCATGTGGACCTCAACTAAGTGAGTAACTACGACTTGGTCCTGAAAACACATCAATAACATATACATTAAGCATGAGGCATCACATATATATAATGGTTAGCTTCTAATTCCTTGGATTAGCTCTTTAAATCTTCATAAGTATATACAAGATGAATAATTTCCATTTTAATAAACAATAATCATAGTTGAGTATATCTAAATATCTGATAAGCATATCATCATAAGATAAATGTGAATGCATAGCTCTAATCATCATAATGTAAAATGTCTAAATCAAACAGTCCAAGTATAATCATCGGAGAAGGTGTTACACAAGATAGGTCTTCTTTTGGGTGTCATAGTCACTCAACAAAGCTAATGAGTCTTTTAGAGTACCTCTTGTTTCCTCTTGCATCTATTGATCATCAGCCATATCAGATACCCTGTGGTCTTCAACTAAAACTACCTTTGGATCAGGGTCTGATGAATCTAAATCCACGATGACACTAGGAGTAACTCTTTGCCTCTGAACCTTTTCTTTTACCCTTTGACTTGATCTAGTCACTCAAACTTTGGATTCAGGCTGCTGTTGAACTTGAACTTGAACTTGCGAAGAAATTGGTTCAAATTCAGGTTCGAATTCAGGTTTAGCTTTTCCTGCACAAGATGGATCAACACTTAAGTTAGTTAAAACAGAAGTCTACTTGGTTGAACTCCTCTTCTTGGTTTTTATTTGTTTCTTTGTTGATTGCAAAGGAGCAACATAGATTCTTTTCTTCACTAACCATGCTTTTATTCTTTCGATCACCCTTTTCATTCTCTTATGCAAATCATCTTCTTCCTGCTCCTTCCAATCCAGCTCAGGAATTGGGAGGGCTTTGACCTTCTCTGAATATTGGGAATTTACAACATCAACCTCATTGTCTTCCTCCATCCCGTCTGTATCCATCTCTAGCTTGAATGTGATGATCTGCTTCAATGTTAGTTGAGACCAGAGTCTTTTCCTTACCTCCAACTCATTAGAACAGTTGACCCAAAAATATTCTAGCTCAAGGATGTGCATAAACATCTCTGGGACATTGAGATTTGCTCTTGCAAAGCCTCTATAATCAAAATTAACCCTGGGAGTATAAGTTTGCAAACAAAAAGCATCTAATTCTTCTTTGATAGCATAGCATCTTGGAAACTTTTGCATCTGTAGTACCCTAACTCAATAGGGAAGAGAACACCCGAGGACTTTTTTGGGGTCCCAGCCTTTTGTTTAACTAGAACAAGCTGCTTGCATAGCTCCATCAGGATTACATCATCTAAACAGAATCTAGGAAGCCGTAGGGGATCTTCATCAAATGCTTCGACTCTCAGATAAGTAAATCTTGGAAACTGTATAAAATGATAGCCATAAACATTAATCACCTGCTTAGCTTCCTCAGAAAGTCTGCAGTTTTCCTTCCCTCTCAACTCAAAAACTAACCTTCCTAAAAATCTGTCATTTACAGTTTTGAACATGCTGGAGAACTTCTCCTTTTGTAAGCATGTGAAGTAATCATATATCCTCATATCACTTGTCCACAATTCGTGAGGTAATCCTTCCCAAGCTCTGCAACATGCTAAGACATAAACAAGGTAGGAAGACATATAAAATGCAGTCAAATTTGTCACGTTTAAGAGGTCTCTATGAAGCTTTTAAGCTATCAAGTCAGCCCAATCAATAAACTTATCTCCTTCTATGATTTTCTGGATGAAACAGTACATCCAATTTTCCTAATGAAATACATGGGGGTTTCCTTTCACCCTATTCAGAAGAAGCACCATATTGGCTATATCTTTTCGGAAGTGTTCAATTGTTAGTGGCTTTGGCAGCCTGGTTCCTCCTTTCTCTGGTTTCGCAAGCCATACCTGGGCTATTGAGGATCTATATTTTTTCTTATCAGCCTCATACACTTGATCTGCTTCCTCATAGGTCCATGGTTCATATGGTTCCTTGTCTGGAATTCTCAGGGCCACCATTAATGTTTCTCGACTGATTTTTACCAAGATTTCCCCTGACGCATCCTTAATACATCTATTCTTGGTGTCATATTTGTTAGCGCACTCCAACACCAGTTCAAGGAAAATGAGAGTCAGAGGAAATGCAGCGGCTTCTAAAAGACCACTTCTCGCTAATTTCCTAGAAAAAGAACCCTCAGAAGAAATTCGGGCTCTATCACAAAGTTCTCCTAGGTTTGCATTCAACAAGAAGGTATCACCTATGTTTGGAAGAGAAACTAGCAAGTGGGTTCTACTCTGCTCTTTCAGAATTTTTGGGTGGAACAATGACATCCTACCAAATATGAATAGAAAAGATTTGCAACACAGAAAAAGCTGCTGAAAACTGAAACTGCAAAGGGGAAAAATAACTCACCAATGTACTACGCACCAGCTTTCTGCAAATTTCTCAATCCTAATTCCATCGCTCCTCCTTCTCGAGACAAAATAACTAACAGAAAAGCCTTAATCATCCTTCATTTATTCGCAAATGCCTTGCAGGATCCTTAATAAATCTTCAAAGCATGTCCATAATAAATGTTTTAATGATGGAATGATTGATTTGACATGTCCAGCCAAGCTTAATTAATCCACCAACTATTTCGGCACGAATAACTCAATTCCCGAGGAAAATCCCTGATCACCATATCTGAATATTAATGGTTCTGTCTACGTCACACTGTCAACTATCATTTCCAATCTTTCACATGCACGAGCCATCTAGTTGAATGAGAGCATCTTGTACAACAATTTCCAAAACTTAATAAACATTGGGAGCGCTAGAAAACAGAAACCTTCTTTTTGGAAAAGAAAACAATCCCATCAAATTCTCCGTGCATAAGTTATCATATTACAAACATGAACTTGAACTTGAACTAACTTAAGGTTCAGGACTAGGTTCAAGTTCAGGTTCATCTTTGAGACCGACAAACATTTTGAGGAATAGGCAAGCATGAGCATTTTAAGACTCGGAAGCGGTAATGGCTTGAACTTGAACTTGAACCAACTTATCAAAAGTTCAAGTTCAAGTTCAACTTAGAGACTTCTACTAACCAAGACTATAACTGGGATCTGAGAAAAATGAAGGTAACATTGTTGAAAGGACGTGCATACATTATACGCATGAAACTTTCCTACTGAAGTTATGGAGAGGCGAAGACATGAAGACCAATTAAGGAGGTTGTTGAGGGGGCATACATTAATTATAAGTATCAACTAAATTAACGAGTCTGCAGAAGGCAAGTTATTGAAAGGACATGATCTTTGTCATGAAACCTTCCAGCCAATAAATCAGAGTTACAAGTACTACAAGATGGTTTTCATTTTATTCTAAAGTTTCAGAACTACACCAAGTGATACATGAGGTATTTATCTTATTCTGCTAAAGGAAGTTATCTTTCAAAGTATTGATTGTCATAAAAATCAGATTTACATTCAAGGATGTATGACATGTCAAGATATGAGGAATGAAAAATGCAAAGTACATGAATGGATGTAATTAGTAAAGACATTATATGAGAATCAGATTTGAAACAATAGAAGGTACAGTTCATTGTAAAATCAAAACAACAGTTTTCAGCCATAGGAGCAACATATATACATGAAAATGCAACTATTTTAACAACAACAATATCAATAGAAAGCAACAGATCAATAGTGATTTTCATTGACAAAGCATCAAATTTTATGTAATGATTACACTAGAAATGGAATAATAATGAAGTCACGAGTTTAAAGTCATCAAATAACGTGCTTCTATAGTCATCTCAGTGGACATTAATAATCCAATGCAACCATTATTAATCAAAATTCAGCAATGACAATCAAAGGTCTTCTATGATGAAGTATCATATATGAGAATTCATTTTTAAGCTTATTCATGTTATGGAAATTCTATCATGTATGTGTAAGTTCAATTTTAATACCACATGATTAAGAGATAAAAGTTGCAGATTTATAAAGGACAACAAATGACAGAGAAATAGCAGTTTTATTTAGGTGTCATTCAATGAATTTAAATACCAGCTGTGCACCGTTATATGAGTAACTATAATGATGCAATTGTATGGAAAATAAATGGGAAAAAGATACATTTTTGTATCTAACAACAACATTCATCCAGTAAGCTCCAGACAGAGATTGCAATACAGGTAACCAATAAAGCATGGGGACAACGAATAGAAAGTCTCAACCTGCAATTTACTCCCATAGTTCTCATTCAAATACAATCATAAATCTATCTGGGAGAAGTAGGAAGTTCACATAATAGCATTGTGGAGGATGCTGATATATATATTCTTTATGAGCCAAGCTGTTTGAGTATTTCATTACATTTGTTTTATCATTTTCCTTCACAAAAAACAACAGCATTAAAATACTTTTTGCTTCAAAGGAAAATGTTTTAAATTCATGAAAGATGACTGGTTTTAAAATACCTAGGCTAGTGGATCCTGTCAATAATTATTTTCAAAGAAATCTGCAGACAAAGAGTATAGATACCATTTCCTATGGCCGCCACATTGAAGATAACAAAAGAAGAAACACAGAATGGTTATGGAGATGCTTTAATCATTTTTCAGCTGAAGAACCAAACATTTGTGATATCAAAATGCATCATTCAGATTAAAAAATTGTATCAATAGCAGCATCACATACTGATCATGGAGATGCTTTAATCATTTCAAATGAGGAGCCTAAACCATATAAAAATCAGAAAGAGTCATCAAAAATAGCATCACAGAATGGCTGTGAAGATGTAGACATTTTTTCAACTAAGAAAGCAACATCACAGGTTGATTATGGAGAGGTGGAAACAATTTCAACTGATAAGACTGAGCAGGATAAAAAACCAAATAGAGACATCAAAAGAAGTATCAAAGGATGATTATGCAGCCACAGTCAAAAGGAGTCAATAACTGGAAGGAACAAAGACCAGTGAACACCATAATAACTCCAAGTTGACAAAGCTGAAAGAGCAAAAAGAAAACAGAGCTGAAGGTAAAGTATAGCTTCCAGTTCAATATTATCAAAGTAATGCAAAGAAATGATACAACTGGTAATAATTAAGCCATGCACGATTTCAATATTTTTAGCTTTCAAAGCCATGAAAGAATAACTTAAATTGAGGTTTTCAAGAACTATGTTACATTTTAAGATTTCCAGCCCTAAAGTCTATGCAAAATGTAGACTAAATGTTTTCAGAATGTTCTTGTTCAAGCAAATGCAAGATGAAGGGTAATAAAAGCTGCATCTTTTGGCTGTTTATCAATATGATGACAGTAGAAATCACAAGAAAGAAAGCCTCAAATCAATGAAATGAAAGAAAGACTTTCAACAGTGGGAAATGAGGAATGATACTTATCTTAGTTACCAATCTCAGTTCATTGAAAGTCTCCAGCCAAGATTCAATCAAAGTGGTTCAGATAAACAAGAAAGCCAAAGTGCCGGTAATAAAGCCCGAGTTCCAGCAAAGAAGACAAACTCATATGAACCAGTCAAGCCGAGACCACCACCAGTTATAGCAAGGAAGCCGAGCACTCAAGAAAAGTAACGACTGCAGCCACGACATTTACAACATGAAGCAACCCCAGCAAACAAAAAGAAAATGATACAAGTTTGGCTGCTGTAGCAGATGTTCAAACCGCAGCCATAAAGAACCAGTCCAGAAACAAGGGAAAAGCTCGAGCTGGAGGAAAAATGAAAAGGAAAATGCCAACAGAGAATAACCAACGATCAATATTACCATTTTATGTGATGAAAGTTAGCAGACAACAGTAGATCCTAACGTTTCCAGTCTAAACCCTCAAGGTGGTAGTAGCTAGAAATTAAAGAACAATAGCCAGCAAAGCGTTTCATACTCACAAAAAAATGGCGACACCCAGGCTGCAATATTTAGCATGAAATGACATAGACTAGAGAGCAGCAACCTTTCCAGTTCATGGAGGTAATACACAACAGAGAAACTTCAGTCAAACCCTCATGGAGAGAAGTTCAGCAGCAGGCAAGAGATAAAAGAGAAACAAATGATAATGTTTTTTAGGGTTCCTTATACCCTATGTAATTCGTGAGTTAGGGTAGAAGTCTGCCTTGTGTTATTTGTTTTATTTTAAAACTCACGTTTGGAGTTCAGTATTCCAATGCCTTAGGTTGTATATTTATCATTAACGTATTAGGTATTAGGTTTTATTTATAGTTTTTCCTTTCTTTTAAATTTAAGTTTTAATAATATATATTATATTCTATTTTTATTTAAATTAAATGGATAAATTAATTATCTATTTAATTTAAATAGAACTATATTATAATGTATATTGTTAAAATTTAAATTTGATTCTATTTAATATATTGAATGTTTAACAAATAACAAAATTACACTTAGTATTGAATATATTAAATAGGATTAAATTTAATTTTATTTATATATATAAAGTATAAGTTTTTTATTTATTAAATATTAAATATATTAAATATAATTTGGGCAAAATATAAATAAAACTTTTGCAGAATATGTTAGTAAATAAATATATAGTTAAGGTTAACACTTTGTAAGTTTAAAAAAACTCAAAGGGGGAGGAGTTCTGTTTTGAACCAGTTATTGAGGTAGTTTAGATGTTGTTGACAACATCTTGGAGCTCTTTGGAGGTGTTTTTTGAGTGGCACATTAGTTACTATCAGTTGGGAAGCCTTTTGGAGCAGTTTACTCTTGGTTTCATGCAGTTACACCCTTGATTTGGTGGGCTTTTTCTTCATATCCGACCCCCACAAAATAAGCATGTTTTATGAAGATTTGGAGTAGTTTTGAGAAGATTTTGAGTGGCACTTCAGTTATGCATGACTTGGAAGAGTTCAAGGATCACTTAGACTGCATTTTTTGATAGTTTGACTCCTCATTTCTTGAGATTTACTCATGCATCTAAGTTAGGGTTTTTTGGGACTCTATTTATTGTATTTTCACCTCATTATTGAGAACCTTCTTTTTGGCTCACCTGTTTTGCATACCGCATACTTGGGAGAAAATTTTAAGGCATTTTGTAGAACAGATTTTTCCAACATTGATATATAGAGACAACGGTTCCTTCTCATTGGTTTGAATACAATATTGTGATCTTTTTGCTTTTATGCTATGTTATCCTTCATCTAAGCTTCGATCCTTATTGCATATTCAAATCTTGATACTTGCTATTACAGGTCTTTTTTTGTGTCCATTAACATTTGTAGAAAATTGGTGAAACCTAGTTTCCCTCTCAAAGCAAAAGATTGTAGGTCCTTACATAGAATCACTTTTATAGTTGCATGTTTGTCTAGGTATTGAGAACCAGAAGTATCTTCAATGATTCATGCTGAATAAATTTAAGTTGCATATCATTTATTGGTGTATCACCTTATTTAGGTTTAGAATTTATTTATATTATTCTTTTCTCATCCCTTTTCCCACATACAAGTTTAGTCATAGGTGATATTCCAAATCCAAAAGGAACCAACCTAGAATCCAAAGATTCGTTCTCTGTCCCATCAATGAGAATGTTTCCATGTTTCAACAGGATAGCTAGATTCTACATCAAGCTAGAGGCGCAATCCTAATTGACAACACTTACATCAACCAAAAATATTTCTTTGAGTTTGTTTGCTATTATGTTCTAGTTGGAAAATTTTATGTGTTTTAGGTAGTGATTGTTCCAATTGGCTCATTATCTTATGCAATCCTTATAATGTGATCTATACATCATGGAGATCCTATGTCTAGGTTTACAACTCGATCCAGTGTTTCTAGAAGAAGTTATCTTATGATAGGTCTGGTCATATATGGATTTCCCATTCTAATAGTCGGGTTGGAAAAATTCATCTTGCAATGGAGATTCATGTTATGCGAAGCTCTTCGATGATGTCCTTTATAGGATTTAGAGAGTGATGACTGGGGGCATAATCTTTTCTTTATCTTCTGCTTGTATGTGAAAACCTAACGTCTTTGAAAATTTTGGATTGAAATGGTGTCCGACTGTAAGAGCCTCTATCTCGAATTGGATGGCCATGCGTACCTCAACCATTAATACCCAAAAAATTCAAGGAAGTTTGATCTAATTATTGTCTTTTTGAGTGAGTTATTTCTCCTACTGTGAAACACAATCTTACCTAAGGATGTGAACGATAAAAGGGTCACTACAGGTAATTCACATGGGATTTAAAATGATCTCTTGACCGTTTGATGTGTTTGTCATGCAAGGCGTATTCAGGTCATCACGACGTTCAAGTTTTGATGCTTATACAAATTGCTATATCAAAATGGACATGATATTCAGGTCATCCTGGCGTTTGTGCCTTGGTGATTATATCTAATCTGACATTCTGAAAACAAAATCAATATTCATATATCCATGGTTGTTGACCAATGGGTGTTGTATTGATTCTTGCGCATACAAATCGATATTCATATGTCTATGGTTTCATAGCTAGTGGGCATTGTATTGATTTATCCGGTTACCTAAAAGTTCAATGATGATAACAAATTGACACATGATCAGTGACTAGGTCCTAGGTCTTAGGTTGCATTTCATTTTGCATGTCTCTTTGCATTTTGCATGTCTGCATATCTCACAACTATTTTGAAATACTTCAAAGCTTAAACAATTCTTCATATCAATTCTTCACATCTAGCATGAGCTGAGTCTCACTTGAAGGTCTCTTCATCAAACCACAAGCAGTAACCCTCCAGGGTTAACCATTCTTTTGACATAAGACTGAGTACTTGTCTTCATCAACCTGCAAAAACATATCATGTGTATCGCTGCATTTACATCTTATATCATTATCATTTGTTGCATTACATTACATTCATTGCGTAAGCATAAATCATACATACATCTTTTCATCATCAATTACATTTGCATAATATCCATACATATGAAAGAAATCATTGCATTGCATCGATCCATACATACATTCTACACTAATCATAGCATAAGCATAGCATGATATCATCATAAATCCACATCATGACAAGTACAAATGACATCACAATCAAAATATCGATCTCATATATATCAAAAATCTCAAAATGTGTCAGGGGTGCACTACTGGCACAATGTACAAAAGAATGAGCTCCAGAAAGCTATCAGAATCAGAATGGTATAAAAAGAATAGAATATATCAAAACATGACCACCGAAATCAACTCTCAGCATGCTCCTCGGTATCTGGTGGAGGAGGCGGTGGTGCATCTGGTATGACCTCTACCCTCGGTGCCCTAGCTCCCTCGGAGGCTGCCATGTACTCAGAGTATGTAGGTACTCTCTGCTCAGCAGGCACAATAGCATAGTATGCAGACACATAATAGGAGGCTCATGAGGTCTGATGAGTCACCTCTATCTGTAGTCTCCGAACCTCTGAGTGAAGCTCTATACGAAGCTCAGTGCGCTGCCTGTCTGCCTCCCGAAACCTCTCCTCCCATCTGGCACTCTATACCTTCAGGTCCCAGACCTGATCTCTGAGCTGTGTAATCATCTTTGTTGAAGTGAGAGGAATAGTAGGCTCTGCTGCAGTTGTTGGCATCTCTGTATCCTATGCTGGCTGCTCTAGCTGCTGTCCAATGATCTCTGATCTATGCACCTTATGGCGTCTAACCTCCGCACCCAAATCAAGGGTGGTGTCTATCTGTGTGGGATCTGCATCACCACCTGCAAACTGCTCACCTGCCAACACCTCATCTGTCACACCGATACTGCCCAAAGTACCCCTCTCACCCCTGGATCATCTATGCGACCTTGTGGATGTACATATGGGAGAAGTAGAAGGACAAGGAGGCCTCATATGCCCAGATGATCTCTGCAATGGAGCTGTCACTCTCTGTCTGGGCGGTGTAGGATGCACTACTTGTGGTCTCGGGCCCTGTACCATAGGAGCACCTGTAACATCCATCGCCTCCTCCATGGAGGGTATCAACTCTGTAGGATTTGAGAATCTGTGGATGGGATGATCTACAAGCTACGCAATGTATCCGTCTATCACTCCTGCATCGACAACCTGTGGCCAGTAGTCCCAATCTCTGCCTATAATGGCACTATACTCCTCTGCACATAAGGAATAGGAGAGCCTCAGTGTCCATCCGAGCTCGATCTCACAGACAATGCAAGCATATGCAGTGTGCTCTCGTGGGGTATCCTGTCTACATCCATACTGACGCCACACTCTGCTAATCAAAAATCTCTCCAAAATAGTGGGAGAGTGGCCAATAAGCACTTGACTCTGAAAAATAAAACTATACTGCTCCCTCGCAGTGGGCCAGACCTCTATCTGCAAATATGGCCTCCAATGAACAAAAGTCATGTCATCTAGACATCGCCGGAAGTACTCGGTATGATCCATCCAAACCTGTGTGACGTAACCAGCATATGTATATATCACTGGCTCCTGTGGCTGCTGTTGTGTCTGAAAAACTGGTCTCAATACTGGGATATGCTCCCAGGCCCATATTTGTAATACAAGAGCTCCTGAAGCAAAGCTCTTGCAATCTTGATAAACGATCTCATGCATCTCTAAAAACATATGTGCTAAGAGGCACTAACCCCAGGCAAGCTTAGTGGGCGTAGCCATAAGTAGTGCTACCATCAGAGCCCATCCCATCAAAAAGCCATTCTGCTAACGGCCTGGCATGATGAGCTCCCTGATCATACCAGCAATAATGCACTCTAAACGGTGCATCTGACCATATCGCTGTACAAGGGTATCCCAAGAAATGGTCCCCATCAACTATGTATCATCTCCAAACAGACGCCTAAAGGCATGAAGACCACCCTGACCAGAACTCACATACTCAGGATGCCGACTGCTATGAAATGGAATGCGCAATATCCTATAGACGTCCTCTGGAGTCATGGTCATCTCTCCAGTAGGTAAATGAAACGTCTGCATCTCTGAATGGAATCTCTTAATCAAGGCAGTCAAAAGGCCATGATTTACCCTAATGTCGGGTAAATGAATCAAATACTCGAATCCACAGGAAACAAGATGAACCCTCATCGGGTTCGGAAGCGCGACACATAATCTCTGGGTAGCTGGGTATGAATGTCGGACATGTACATCTGGATATGTCACCTATATCATACGAAAATAGGGCATTTTATCAAAAATTGGGTTCAATAACAGGCTAATAGTTCAGAAATTGGATAGTCAGGTACTTCAGAAGGTAGGTCAAGCAGTCAGATATCAGCATCAGGCATCAAAAAAGTTAAAATTTGGCCCTAAAAATTAGTTTTCAGCACTCTACTTTTCATACGACAGCCCAGATTGGCATCAAATGTCATACAACACTCCATAGTAGACCAAACGACACTCCATGGTCATACGACATTGCGCCTGGGATCATACGAGTTTTGAGGGACCCGATGAAATGTCGTACGACACAAGGGTCCCTCTCATATGACACTTGGGTGGACTTGAAAAGACAAAGAAAATTCAAATGAAGTGTCGTACGAGTCTGGGTTGAGACTCGCACGAGTTTTCACACATGCAAAAATTAAAAAAGCAAAACGCGTACAAATTTTTTTTAAAAATGCTAGGAACATAAAAAAATTGCATCTTTAGAGGGGCACAGAGGTCCACCTACCGGATGTCCATACTGTCGGGGTCTCTAGTATCCCCGGCTGCGCTCAAATCGATGCAAACTCATAGGAACCTTCAGATCTCGTTGTTCTGCCATTTTCTTGCTCAGAGGGCTCCGCACAATTTCCAAAGTCAAATGGTTGAAATGAATTGAAAATGACCCTTCAGGTCTTTATATAGCATTTGACCTCATTTTCAAAAGTGCTCCATTTTTCACGAAAATTGCACCCTTGGCTAATTTTGACGTTCTGAATCCATTTTCGGGATCAAAATTCAAATCTAAAATCGTTTAATATGTCAAAATTGCAATTTAAAATTTTGGGCCCAAGACGGTCTACTGCTTGCATATTTGACCTTCGATCATCACAGAAATCCAGTATTCAACTTAACTGATTATCCAACATCAAACTATCAAAATTTCAACTTGGTCAACCATGGTCAACTCATGGTCAAACCTAGTCAAACTTGGTCTCCAGGACCTCTCGATGATGCAGAATGCGTTCTCAAACGTATATAACCACTTCTTAAATCAATTAACATGCTTCTAAACTATCAACGCTGACTTTTCTTATCAGATTTCAATTTTAATCCCGAAGGGGGCATGCTATTGCACATCATTCAAAGTCTGTAAATCAATTTCTATCAATATCTTTCATCAGTAATCAAGACAACAACCACGTCTAGTTATTGATTCATCAAAAAGTCCTCATCGCTCGGGGCAAATCTATCATCATTTGGGGCATATCAAATTTGTCGATCCATATGAATCTGGTATTCTCCTAATCTTGCAATCTGTATGAGTTTTTGCAACCATTGGATCATAGTGTTCTTTCCTTGGTTCTTCGGCAACTGAAGGGTTCAGATGTGATACTTGCTAGTTCTGCTAAGACAATCAAGTCTAGAACCGGTCACTCACTTCTTAGCAATCCTAAGGTTTGGAATCAGGCATTTTGACACTCTTTCACAATCATAGGTTCATTTGCTATTATAGTGAACATTATCTTTGGTCATTCAGGACCTATTATCTCTATGTCAAATCAATATCAATCAGTTTCTATCTCATATCAATTATCAAACATCAGTTTCATATCTTTATTATACATAGACTTTCTTTGAACCACTGCGCTTCACACAGTAATTCAAAGAGGGGCAAAATGTAATACCCCAAAAATGGGCTATAATTTCATTAATCTTCTATATCAACAATTCAAACAAAATCGACATCAAAGTCCTAACCTAAGGCACATCTAAACATCATCGAATCCTAATTGATTATCTTAAATTCTGCATTAGGGAATATTCCTAGCAATATTCCTAATTATCTTAATTATCTTTAATTTAATGATTATTTGGCGATAAATCACATTTATCCTAAGTTTGATTAATTATATATTTTCATATTTAATTAATTAGATTTAATATCTTGCCACTTAATTGTGTAATTAAATTTAATTCTATCTATTATTAATTGTATTATTTAATTTTGACAATAAATCCAATATCCTATGAATAATTGATTAAATTCTTATTTAATCGATTAAAGCAAGTTATCATTATCTAATAATATAGTTTTTAATAAAAGTTTGATAAAATAGTTAATTAACCCATAAATTAATTATTTTATTTCAAAAATCAGTTAAGTTGAAAATAAATCACTTTATTTATTTATTAAATCATAATTATCCATGTGCATATTCAAGGACCAGTTAAACTCAAATTGAAAAATCAATGCAAGTTGTTAGCTTTTTAAAACTCAACATCTTTTTGGGTTTTAAAGTTGATCTAAACTTCTAATTCGAGTTGAACTGTGCTTTTGCATGATTTTTGTGACTTAATTATCTGTTATTTAAAAATAACTCAAAAATCAACCTGAGTTATTTGAGTGATTTATGACTTTTTCTCATGCACCTCCAAAGCCTTGGATTTCTATAAAACCAAGGCTCAGCTCTTCATAATTCATCTCGAAAATTGCAAACTTACTCTACAGGAATCATAGCATATCAGATTTGGAGAATTTGCACAATTGGAGCTTGAAAGATAAATTTGAGGATTCGAAGCTTTGTGAGATCAATTTCAAATTCATAGCTTTCATATTATTGTTAGAATTTTCATTCTCATATCATACCATTTCTAGATCAGCATTGCATATCAATTTTCATATTAGTATAGATTCATATCAGTTTTCGTCATATTATTGCATAGAAAATATTAAAAAAATAGATTAATTGCATTCAATTCATATCTAGATCAATTGCATTCAAATCCTTCATTTAGGTGTTGTCTAGATCACTGATCTTGATAGCAATCTGAGAACATTAATCTCACACCTACTAGAAGGCAGTAAATCGCTTGGTTAGAGTAGATTTCAATTTTGCACGATTTTGATTTTTGGTAACCTCTAATGTTTTACTGAAGTGTTGTATCTACAGATCAGGTACAATTTTCACACACATAGTTATACATGTGGCCACCCTCCTTGTATCTTTTCATGTCATGATCTATTTATTTGGGGGCATTCTTATGGATTTAGGTCCTGACCTATATGTTGTAATATGTTTCCTTTATCTTGGAGATTATTGATTGGATAGGTTGACTTGTGGATGACGATCTTGTATATAAGTAGGGTAGTAGTTCTTGTTTAGAGGAGAAGATTGGGGAAGGAGGATAAAAAATATATCTGATAGTGAAGATCATGAATATATCCTTAGTAATGAGGTGTGTTTGTTGAAAAATGTGTAATCTTTTGCAGGCCAACATGATGATAATTGAAGAGAATTATTCCTTAATTGTTGGTGTTGATTATTGCTTTGTTTTCTCATTTCTGATGTGTAATCTCTATCTGCAAGGTTGGACATCTCCATTGGGGATTTATTCTCCCTTGACTACATCAAGTAGTATCAAAGCACAATTGCGATTCTTGGACTATAGATCTGAGTTCCTCAGCTTGAAAAGTTACAAACTTGTTGCTTTTGGGCTGGCAAAATTGAGGATATGACCTACATCGACCAGTGGCTTGTGCAAGGTGATTGGAAATTGTATTTGTTGTTGATTGGGAATGACAAAAGGAGTTTCAACAAAAAGTATTGATCAGATCAAATTCTAGAGGTTGCAAACCTGAAGATCCTGGTTATGGGGTATCAAAAGTTAGTGTTGAGCGTTGTTTTAACATGAGACAATGGCTAGGAATTTACATAAGCAAATTCCCCTCTTGGAAGAATGATATTAGTCATGTTGTCAATCAGGATTGCACCAATAGCTTGATATGGAATCTAGCTATCCTGTGGAAACATGGAAACGTTCTCACTGATGGGGAAGAGAACGAATCTCTGGATTCTAGGCCGGTTCCTCTTGGATTTGGAATATCACTTGCACAAATTTGTATAGGGAAAGGGATGAAAGAAATAACTTAATGAATTCTAAACCTAAATAGGGTGACACACCAAAAGCTGATATGTAACTTAAATTAAACCAGCATAGATCCTTAAAGATAATTATGGCTCTCAGTACCCAGACAAACATGCAACTATAAAAGTGTTTCTATGTAAGGACCTGCAATATTTTGCACAAATAGGGAAACAATGCTTTACCAAATCACTACAAAAAATTAGGACACAAAAAATAGACCTATAATAGCAATTATCAAGATTCAAAACGTAACAAAGAATGCAGCTAAGATGAAGGCTAACACAACATCGAAGTAATTAAACTCACAGTATTACACTTTGAAACAAATGGGAAGGAACATATATCTGTATTTATCAATGCTGGAATAATTCTTTGCTACAAATTGTCTTACAATTCTCTCTCAAGTTTGCAATATACAAAACAGGTGAGCCCAAAAGAAGATCCCCAAAAAATGAGGTGAAAATAAGGTAAATAGAGTTCCCAAAAAACCCTAATCCGTATGCATGAAAAAACCTCCAAAAATGAGGAGTCAAAACTATCCAAAAATGTAGTCAAAGTGACCCTTGAACTCCCTCAAGTCATGTATAATTGGAATCCACTCAAAATCATCTCAAACTGCTCCATAACTCCCAAAAACATGCAAATATGTGAGGGGTCAGATATGAAAGAAAAAGCCATCAAAATATGAGTGTAACTACTGGGAATTGATAGTGAACTGCTCCAAAGAGGCCCTCAACTAATACCATCTGATGCTGAACTCAAAATAGAACTCTGAGAAACTGAAACTACTCCTATATCAGAATGATGATCTCAAAACAAGTCAACCTCAGTTATACATTTATTTATTAATATATTATGCAAAGGTTTTAATTTATAATTTTCCAACCTATAGTTATTATATTTTATATTTAATAAATGACAAATCTTATACTTAATATATAGAATTAAAAAATAATTCTATCAAATATATTAAGTATAAGTTTAAATTTGTTCTTTATTTAATATAAAATAAAATAAATATAAATTAAGTTTAAATTTATATCACATAAATTATAAAAATCTACCTAAGTAGATAGATAATAAAATTATCTATTTAACCTAGGACTATATTATAATATATATGCTATAAATTTAAATGAAAGAAAATATAAATAAACCCTAAAACATACTATATCAATAAATAAATGTATAACCTAAGCTATTCTTCCCTAAGGTCGACATGACCTTTTAATACATATATTTCCAAAGCATTTATCTAATCATACCAATAGTCGACATGACTCTTTATACAAATATCTCTGCTTTGAAAAGAAAACAAAGCCATGTGACTAATGGTATCGTGGCATGTTGAGGAAACATCCGTAGACTACTGTCTATCATGCTTAGTGGACTCCAAAATTTTTGAAAAATAGCAAAGTCTTTATTTCTTATCTCCATTTTGTATTGTAACTTCATTTGATACATTTAGGCATTTCTCACATTCAATGAAGGAGAAAAAAAAACTTAGGGTTTGAACGGCGGCCATGTCTGATTTGAAGTTCTTCTCTACATTTTTTCCTAGGCTCCGCTCCTCTGCTCCAGCCACCAAGGGTTTGACTGCAGTGGCTTCTTTTGGTCTTTTGCATTATAAAGTCATGTTGTGTCTAAAAGCTTCAACTTGATTTTTTTTATATATTCCACTGTTAGAGTACCTACTTGAAGCTCTAACTGAGACAAAATTTTACGGCTCTCTTTTACAAGAAGAAAATAGTAATTATAGATAAGTACTTAATCTTCCTTTTTCTCCTACTGTTTACCCAAACTTTGAAGACCTATCTATTTATAATCTCCCTTTCTTTTGACTATAAAGTGTTTAGCCTTCTAGTCACGTAACTATAGCTATACTTTGTTTGTTGTTGGCTTTCATTTGTTTGTGTAAACTTAAGAATTTACTCTTGTTGTCCTTTATATGCACATGCCATCTTTTAGCTTGAAATCTTTCTTTGTTTGCATCTTTCATTACTCTTTCCTAGTGCTCACTGTGATAAGCTATCACTTGGACTCGAGATTTAAGTTCCTCCAAGCTGTTTATTATAATGACCCATGAGCTTTATCTGCAAGATTATCTTCTTCTGGCATGTGACTGATATTTTACATTATGATGTACATGAGCTTGGTGCTGGAAGTGGCTCTCTTCTTTACATGAAATTTTATCTGAGACGTGGTTGTAACTATCGTGCCCTGGCCTCTGTTCAATTAATTTCTTACTGTGCCTTTATATACATAACCATTTCCTTGATAAGCACTGTTATATTGATGATATGGTTCATACATTAAAGGCACTAAGACAATATCTGCAGTAGCCTAAAGTATAAGTGATACTTCTTACTATTCATCAGAAGAAGACGGACATTATTGCTTTCTTTGTTTGAAATCTGGAAACGTTACTCTAACTCAGGCTTGAATAGCCATAAGCTATTGATTCACTAAATTTTATTTAGGTTTTTTACCAGCCATGCATTTTCAACCTTTGACTAAGATTTTACAAGCTGAATATCGTGACCATTGCTCTTAACTATGCTGCAGCAGGAAACTATAGTGTGACGAGCTTGAGAATAAAAACTTATGTTTTCATTCATTGCTGAATTTTATCATTATAAAAATTTCAACTACATTTGTTTGGTACTATCTCACCCCTCTTTCCACATCATAACATGGCCTTTTAAACATTTGGTCTATAAACCTGGTTAGAAGTCAACTTTGTCTTACTAAGAGCTGAACATGAAGCTCAAATCAGTTTGAAACGTGGTCAGCTATCTCTAAGCTTGTCTTGATAATTCATTGTACATACTGAATGCTGGAGTTGTTACCTCTAAGCATGACTGTTTGAATATGTGATTGAATGATGAAACTTAAAAATGTAGTGATATAGATCTGAGATCTCTTCCTTCACAGCATGGATTCTTATTCATATACTATCTACATCTTGCAATCTTTTAATGGTAAAACCATGTTTTGTGTTATACATCATGTCTAAATATTCAAATGACCAGTTCCAAAAAAATGAAACTCCAATCTGTACTTTGTGACTGTAATTAGAAGCATACATGACTCGAAACACTTGTCATTTCCATTAAATATCTGATCGCTGCTTTTAAATAAAAATGACAATTTTATACATTTTGAAATTGATATGGAGCTGAAATTTCAATACATTGCTTATATGCCACACTTTGTATTGAACGCTGGGCCTGTTTATACATACCTTGTATTTTCTGCCTCTTAATTGTTATTAATGACTGCTCCTTACTTATAAAAGTTACCTTTGTAGACGGTTCTCTTACACTAGCAGATAGATGTTCATTGTTGCTCATTTACAATACTCTCTTCCTATATCATATCATCTGTATTCCTGTAGCATTTTATCTCTTTTTTTTTTGTAAATCTGATTCTATTTCTAATACTTGATAGTTTATCTTAACCTCTTCACTGTACCTAACACATTGAATTAACACTCATGAGGTTCAAGCATGGGCTCGTGACTCTCATGAGTCATATTCAAGACATTAAGTTTATTCCTTTTAAATACCTTTCATTCCTTAATCAATTGTACCTGATCTAATTGGCTGAAAGGTTTCATGACGAAAGTCATGTCCCTTCAACAGCCCATCTTTTACAGCTCCATGATTTGGCTAGAAGGTACCATGCTTGAAACATATGCATGCCCCCTTGACAGCCTCCTCTAGTCCACCGGTCTTCATGTCTTCGCCTCTACATAGCTTCGGTCGGAAAGTTTCATGCGCGTAGTGTATGCATGTCCTTTCAATGACCTACTTAGTCTTCATACCTATCTACACATGAAGCAAACAATTTTAGGAAATAAAGTGTTTTCTGTGATATGATCATTCTTTCCAACAGTTCCATTCATGCATGTTGATTTACATTTTTGTTTCACATTTATGCAAATGCAATCAAGTAAACAATTAGATAGCTTAATCCTTCTCCATTGCTAAATTCATATGAGCTAACCCATTTTATCACTTCTTGTTTTGCCGGATGTCTTGGAACACCTTGAAATGCAAGATCAAGGATGCAACAGTGTTCAACTCTTCACAAACCACCAGGCAATGGGGGGCCTAACCTGTCTCTTTTCTGCTTTTTTACATTTATAGAAATGCAAACTGCATTCTTAGTTCCTGTATTTGATTTTCTGCATTCAATTAATGAAACTAAAAATGCATGCTTGCATCAACCTACTACCACAGGATGTGTGGCTTCTTATAAATTTAATTTATCATTTGTCATTGAAAAGTACCTTCTGTTTGTGTTTTGGGATCAACCACTGCTTGTGTGGTTAAATTAAAGTTGTACTTTCAATTATGAAATGCAAGCATATATTTCAATTTTTTGTTAAGCTCAAAAAATTTGAATAGTGTTTCTGTCCAAAAATTTGAAATAAGTGTACCTTTATATGATGCTCTAATTTCAATTGTAATGTTGAACCATGTACTTAATTTCTTTGAATTCTGTTTATGTTTTCTTTACCATTCTGCAACCTTAAAATAGCAACTCTAAAATGCAAACTTAAACAGAAAACACTTGTCACTTTATCAATTTAGTGTGAACTAAAAATGATAACAAGTCACTCTCAAGGTTCCTTTTGGGGTGGGTCTCAACCACTTGGATAGCTCAACGGAAGATAAATGTGAATCTATTCACGATGAGGCCTTTGCTGGTTCATATCTCGAAAAGGGGGCTGCAAAAAAAACTTCAACAAAACAATACTCTTTCTTTTTTGGATTTTCAGATCTTAATTGAAAGCAATGTGAATCTATTAATCTACTGTAATTGATATGCAAGGAAAGTAAGAAGCAGGGTAACAATAATTCCAAGGAATTTTCTAAAAGAAACTAATGGAAATAAACCAATATCACACTGCTTCGCAAATTAAAATACCAAGAAGAAGAGGAAAACCCACAAAATAGAGATCTAATTAAATCACAATCTCAGCCAGGCAGATGCAATAAAAAATGGAAATAAATGCAGACGTATACTAAGCCAAAACTCATCAAATCACGAAGCCACCACATATGTGCACACACGTGAGACAAGTTTATCTTCAAAGCACCAAAAAAAGAAAGATCTTCTCAATAATTAGTCACAACGAAGCAATGTAGTAGAGGTAAACACCAAACTAAAAGAATCACAAATAAAAATCACCACACAATCAACCGGTTTTTTGAAATAAATAAATGAGCAATTCACACATTCATAAATCTCATAAAGGTAGCATAAGAATCACACCATGATTGAAGCACCAATTGTATGTATTGTATTAATAATAAAATCCGACCTTCATTACATTGAGTTTATACAATTTATAGAGCCATGCTCTTATTTTCGTAGCTAGGGTTTCAGCTGCATCTAAAACTTGGAAATAAATTTAAACTATACATTACATGAAGGAAACTACTTCTAAAAACAAGTTAAATTACCCTAGCATGGAATTGAACCTCGTGCATCACAAAACTAGAGTAGATCATGCATAAAATGAATAAAAAATGTAGCTAGAACTCATACAAGCTCTCCATGAAACTTTGCGATCCTTCCCTTTATCCTTTGTTATGGCTTCTCCACGTGGACTCAACTGAAAGAGGCCCCCAAATCATGCAGAAATGACCCCATAGAAGTGATCCAGTCGACTGAAAAATCAAGTTTGAGATGACTGAAGTCAAACGATGATCGTGCCCAGAAATCTCAGGTCTTGATGGTTTCCCCCAAAAAATGAAGCTCCAAAATTGGCTAAGTGTTGAGATGACCTTTTCCCAACTTTTAGACTCTTGTAGGCCGAAAATCCTCTAGGGCCGAAATGCTGAAAATCAGGGCCTTAAAAAATGACTAAGTGTGAAAACTATTTTTTTCCTCTACACAAAATTTGGCTAAGTCAAAATTGGATATTTATTGACTTGAGAGGACTTTTGGATGAGCTTTGCGGAACCTAGCCACAATCTCTTGTACCTCTTCGAAGTTGGCCATTTTGACCCCTTCAAGGAGTTCTTGTTTTCTCTCTCGGAAGGTGACCAATTCCACTACAAACCCCTTTATCTCCTCTTCCCGAGACAACATCTTCTAAATTTCCTCCTTCTGATAGAACATCTGCTAGAGGTCCTCTTTTGTTTTAAATCCTCTTAATATATCCAGATATTGATTGATGATAACATTTATAGAATGCATTTTTTTATCATCATCTTCATCATATAAGTCTAGGTCCAATCCGTCAAAGAACTTATGCATTTCCCTCACAAAAAGTAAACTTTCATCTCTCCTTTTATCCATCCTTTTTAGTACCTTTTCAAAAATGGTCAAAGCACCAGTGATATCCTGAATCCACTTCTCAAAATTGTCTAGCTCCGACCCCTCATACACTTTAACCAAAACTTGGAAGCATTGCTTCCTTATTACTATGAGTTCATCTAGTGCCTTTTTCCATTTCAGGATCTTCTCCTCCATACTGTCCTCTTCACTCATAATATCAATCAAAGATGTAATTCCTTAAAGTATACCTCGAAAAGGCCTCAAAATCTTCTTGAGAGACACCTTGGAAAACTCCTTGAAATAAACTTTCTAGTCGGCACAAGCTTGAACAAAATAATGTGGGACATCTGCCATTATATTTACATCACCCCTCTTCTCCAAAATAGCCTGTAATGAGGCCTTAGGGTTATTAGGGTCAATGGAACCCGTTGTCTTAAGAATGAATTTCTTCATGGCCTCATTCTGCTCCATTAATGCTTTTATTTTCTCTTCATCCTTCTCCATGAATCTCAGAGCATGCTTCAACCTTAGGGTAGCCAGAGTTTTACTTTCTTCTCTAGTTGGCTCTCCCAAATCTACTTCCTCCATCACATAGTCATCTGGGGTGACTTCTGCTATACTAATACTCATTGTAGGGACAACCACCTGAGCCTTCTATCTACCCACTTGGTTTTGTGTTACATATGATAGGGTCCTCTCTCAGGTGCTAGATTCAGCTTGATGGAATGCTCACCCTAATGCAACCATATATGTTTCATCATCAGTATATACCCTGGTCCTTGGCTGAATCTCCTTGGTGAACTAAGTGGGTTTTGAAAAAGAATTGAGGGGTTCATAAGGGGCTACTAGAGTCAAGGTAGTCATAGGGAATTCTATCTTTATTTCCTCATGACTCTCCTCCTCTCCTCCTCCTGTTTATTGTTCTTCCATCACATTTAGCTCTCCCTCCTCATGTGTCTATTCTTCCTCATTTGTTTTCTCTCCCTCTTTAGCCCGTTCCTCTGATCCATCCTGCCCTTCTGACAACATCTCACCAATCACCTCTATTTCTTTCTTTGGCTCTTGAGACCCTTGTGCCAATGTTTCAATGCGGACCAATGGTGGAATGGGAGCTTGGGAAGGATGGTTCTGCATAGGAGGAGTTGGAGCAATAGGGGGAGTGGGTGAAGGCATTGGTGGAGGAGGCAGAGTTGGCATGGGAACATGAGAAGGCAGAGGTTGCAATGGCATTAGAGTAGTTTGAACCAAAGGTGGAAGTGGAGTGATAGGTGGTGTTTGATGTGGAGGAAAGAGTGGAGTTTGATGCATAGGTGGAGGTGGAGGTGGAGGTGGAACTGGGTGTGAAACTAAGGGAATTTGTGCAGCTATATCCTCCTCAGAGGTGACACCTACAGAAGAACCCCTTCTTGACTCTGTTGTTTCCTTCTAGATTTCAATCACAACCTCCTCAATTCATTTATGAGAGTCTCATGGAACTTCCTCTCTCACATTTTCATGGGGACGAGTGAACTATGTAGGGAAAGAATCAAAAGACAAGGACTGTCCCATAGTTGGAGCGTGTTGCTCAGATTATTAGAAACTATGAAGTCCTTTGAAATCAGAGATGTCAAATTCATCATCTCCTAGAGCATCTAGATTTGTTGGTTCCCCTTGGGCTCCTCCTTTAGCCTCTTCTTGTGGATCATCTTCCAGTACCTACCTTCTCTTTAGGAATCCTACAAACCAAGTTCTTCTACTTAGGGGCATTTGATCCTTCTCATCTTCATCTTCCTCCAAGAGGGTATCCATCTGAGTGGGCATTGAATCTTTCTTCCTTTTGTAGACATTCTATTTCATTACCCCGGATGACCTAGGTCCAGTTATCTTAAACTTGGGTGCCTTCTTTGGTGCACTTGGAGGTTTAGGACCACTAGAAGAAGGAGCATCTGGAGGTTCTATGCTTCCATTCATTCTAGTTTTAGGCTTCTTTGAATGGGTAGCAGAGCCATATGCCATAGGGTGCTCATGTCTGTACACTTTTTCTTGCTTTTGTGGTGCAGCCTCTCTGAATTATGGCTTCAACACTTTCTCCCCCTACTTCTTCTTTTCCTTGGAGGGCTGAGTAGGTTGTTGTTTCATCAGCACCAGAGCCATAGGAAATGGATAGGTGATCCATGCCTTGGTCACTTTGATAACATGTCTGGCCTTGAAATTGATATCATCATTTTCATCTCTATTGACCTTCACATTCAAGATGGCCCTAGTGTATACTTTGTCCAAATTGTAGATAGGATCTAGGACATCCTTGGAGTCATCTCCCTTCACCTTTGGGGGTATCTATAGTAGTAGAGCCATCTGTGCTAGCTCCAAACTCATTTGACAGTAATCACAGATCCTGACCTCATATTCATCTAAGAAGTTCATCCAATGGTCCTCAATATGGGGCTCATGTACATAATGCCTTCCCATTATGTGACTATATATACCAATCGAATCAAAATGGGTCCTTATGAGGTTGTAGCTTTGTAGTGGGAATTCATCCCATTTCAAAGGACAAGGACTTACAAATCTTCATATCCTATACACAGTGGGACCCTATGGAAATTGGGAATTCCCAAAAATGTCTCTTCTTGTGTCAGATGTGCTCATGGGCATTAGACATTTGTCTAGCCATTTCCAATAGGAACACTCTATCCAAAGGATATCTAGGAAGCTTCCTAGGATCCAGGGTACATCCCACCACCTAGATGTATGTAAAATTCTTGAATTGAATGTAAAATTCCCTAGGGGCCTTCACCTTTGTAGAAACCTCTGTTGATATCCTTTTAGCATAATCTCCCTCTATGGAGCGTATGATAGAAAATACAAAGGCATTGTTGATGATGCAAAAATCAGGGCTATTGTGTGTAGTATTCCTTCTGAACTAGTTGTCGGTACACTGTGAATGGCCATGCATTTTGATCTCCCATAGCACTAACTTTCACCAATCTTGGGTATACTTCTCTTGTAGCCAATAGGTACACAACATAGGATGTCATGTAGAAATGTAGGTCAGTATTTACTGTGATGAGGTGCTGATTTAGATTGTCACTAAGGACGGTGACCCAATCAAATCTTGCTTGCCTCTCCTTTATTTTTCAATAAGAAGGATCATCCATGACTCCAATTGTATAGACTTAGGTAGTCCATACACCCAACTGATCATGGTCCGCATGTCTATCCTGTCCAACTTATTTTTGGGTAGAGGTTGTATAAGGTATTCTATGTTCACGATGTCATGGGATAATGAGACACTATTATAGAACTCCATTCCCTTGCCAATGAAGAAGTTTTAGAATTTGTTGACCCCTTTGGGCAAGTGGAAGACATCTTCAATATTGTCTAGCTTGAGATCCAGGACTACTTCACCCATGCTATTTTTAACCATTAGTTCATTTGGTATATAGTGACTTGCCAGAGTGTTGATCAAATTTGAGGACATGATGGAGACCGGGTGTGCTACTGCATTCACCATAGAATAGTACACTAATGAAGTGCAGTCCTCAGATCTTACTACCGACTGGGAACACTTGACCAAGTAGTCATTCCAATTGACATTGCCGATGTCCATATCTGTGATCTCAGCATGTAAGTTGCCCACCTTGGAGGGTGCATGATAACCTTTGAACTAGTACCTCATAGCTAGTGAGTTAACCTTCTTTTCCATTTTTGCAAAGATAAAAGGACATAAATCAGTAAACATCAAATCACACAAGTGAGATAAAATTCTAAACAATCCTGAAAGAACTAAGCCTTTAAAGGTTTTGAAAAACCAATTTTAGCCTTTTGGACCTTTGGGGGTACATTACCTCCAAAAGGCCAAAAAGGCTGAAGTACTAAAAAGGGGGACCTTTAGCTAGATTTTCGGGATCGGTGGTTTGGAGATGCAATCCTTTAGACTTTCGGTGAATCAGATATGCAAGATGTTCGGGGTGCGAAACCCTCGAAACACCAAAGAGGGGACTTGGATGAATCTTAAGGAAAGAATATCCTGAGAGTTTTGGACCATGAAAGTCCAAAAAATTTGATGTTTGAAAGGTTGAAAAATCAAGGGTTTAGGCTAGAACTAAAAAATGAGTCTTGAAGTGAGTTCGACCATGAACTTGAGGCCATGGGGTCGAAGGGGACAACCTTGCAATCCCCAAGGTAGGACTAGACTGACATGAACAAACCCTAGTGACTAAACAAACAAAACCCTAACCAAGTGACTAGAAAATGAAACCAAACAAAGAAAATAACAATAGGAAAGACACGAAGGCAGCAACCTTAGACAAGCCGAAAGATGATGACCATAAAGAAGTAGAGAGAAAAGCTGGGAAGCAAAAACATGCCAAGAAGAAAATGCCTACAAGCTCCAAAATTTGCGATCACAAGAAGAACAAGTGAGGGAAAAAAGAAGCTCACTACCTTATATAGGCAAATGATGGGGGTGATGTTAGCCACCCCCACTGATCGGCCTTTCAGCATTTTGGGGGTCTTGACCTCCGAAAGTCCAAAATGCCGAAGGCTGACTCTCTTTGGAGAGTTAGACCTTTCAGTTCCCAAACCTTTGAAAGTTTGAAACCCACTAGGGTTGGAAATGCCCGAGGGTTATCAATTTTTTGGACCTTTCATACTTTCAGGCCTCTGAAAGTGCGAAAGTGTGAAAGTGTGAAAAAAACTAAGAAACACCTAAACCTAAAGCCAAAAACCAAATCAACAGATAGACAAACAACCTAGGCCAAGCTAGAAAGAGGGGGGCCTCTAAAGCCAAGAGGCTTCAAAGGAGAGCGTGGTTGTGGAACCACAATAGTTAGATTTGGCCTATAATTACAGAGAATTGTATGAAGGGAGCCATTGAAAGAGCTGGAGGATCGGTTGAGAGGCAAGTTGGTGATTTTATGAACAAAAAGATCGTTTGAGGAAGATTGTGGGTGTTGGTATATTTTTTGATTGTGTTAGGGAAATCAACATTGGTGATCAAATTGCCAAAGCTGAGGAATATGAGAAAGTGATTGCTTAAGTTTGAATGAATGCCACCTAGAAGAATGAACCCTAGAAGACTACATAAAATGATGGAGGAATTCATGAATGAGATAATGACTGAAATCCAAAATTCTTTGACTGGGGTCAGAAGGAACCTTGAAAATGAAGATAAATATGAAGAAGCTATTGAAGATCTTGAGACAATTGAAGTTGATATCCCTACATATGAAGAATGATTATTGAGAGCTTTGACACAAATAAGTAAGAGTCATAGAATTGATGTTTCTAATTTATTTGTTTCTTTACATCCTGAGGATTTCATTGATTGGATTAGTGAACTCAAAGATTACTTTGAGCTTGAAGATATTAAGGATCCATAGAGGGTTAGGTTAACATAGACTAAGTTGGAGGGTCATGTTGCCTTATGGTGGAAGGAGTTGCATAAAGATAGAGAAGATAATGGTGAAGATCACTAGGTGGATAGTTATGGTTTTTAGACTTAAGGCCAAGTTCATACTGAAGGATTATGAATTGGAATTGTTTAAGAAACTATAGAATCTGAAGCAAAAGGATTTTTCTATCAAGGAGTACATAAAAGAGTTCTACAAGATGCACATAATATCTAGACACCAAGATTCATCTAAAGAGAATGTGGTGAGATATATCAATGGTTTGAGATTTAACATTCAAGATGAGTTGAGTATGTTGAGGATTAGTAAAATTGAAGATGCTTATCAGTATGCCCTGAAGGAAGAGACAAGTTGTAGAGAAGACAATAAAACCCTAAGGGAAGGGAAAGGCTGGTTAGAAAAGGAAAAAACAAAGCTTGTTGTTGAAGAGGAACTTGATCAAAAGATTCATGGAAGGAGTAGTAACCACAATAGTTTCAAAGGTATTTATTTCAAGTTTTGGAATGTTGGTCATAGGACTTTCCAATATTTTGAAAATTCTAGCAAAGGTAAGGGAAAACCAAACTTTGTGGCACATGCGGAGCAAGTTGAGGATGAACCTATTAAAAGAGAGGCTACACCCAAGATGGAAGATTCTCTGATGTTCCAGAGAGTTATGTTGAGTAAGAAGGAATCAGAACCTATTCAAAGAAGGTAGTTGTTATGAATAGTTTGTAAATTAGAAAATAAATGTTGCAAGGTGATAATGGATAGTGGTAGTACTGAAAACCTTGTATCAAATGAGATGGTATAGAAGCTTGGATTGAGGAGACTTAAAGACCATTTTCCATATGAGATAAGTTGGTTTCAGGATGACCATATGGTGGAGGTTAAAGAGTAGTGTTGGTTTAAGTTCAACATTGGACCATATAGGGATAAGGTATTATGTGATGTGGTTAACATGAGTGTTTGTCATGTTTTACTTGGAAGACCTTGGTAGTATGATGTTGGATCTATTCATGATTGTGAAAGGAATGTTTTGTCTATAATAAACGATGACATGAAGTTCAACTTAATTCCTTTGAAAGCAGGAAGGAAGGTTGAGAGTCTGAGTGTAATGAGGACTTACACCTTAGGAGATCAGACTTCTTCAGACCAGAAGGTGATGGATTCACAACAAGTGACTGAGAGGATTTTTGAGGTTGTTCAATTTTTGAAGGATTTGATGAACGATCCTAAAATGGTGGAGTTGAAAGATGATGAAGACAAGTTAGTGTTGTAGCATCAGGTTACAAAAGTGGTATCAAATGAGCAACAAAATATTGCAAATGGATCAGAGAGAAGGAGGTTATTAAACGATATCAGAGGTAGAGTCGCAATAGAAGAGGAAGCATACATTAATTTTTGTATGTAGGAGCAACGTGAGAAAAAGAAATTGGTGAAAGCTAGATAATCAAACTAGTGGTTATAGAAGTAGTAACCGAGTAGTATGTGATGATGGATTGTATACAAGTAGGTTTTAGTATTTGGCTAGTAAACATAGCCATTTGAAAAATATTATGGTTGCAGACTAAGAAGATAAAGGGTCAAGAATGAGAATGGGATTTGTGTTTTGAATCTTGCCAGATGTTCATAAGTTCCTCTTATGGAACATATTCTATTCACTTGGGGTGTCTGATGTAGGGGCATCTTGGGTTTGGGGCAATCTTGCATCAACCAAAAATATTTCTTTCACTTTGTTTGTTGTTATGTTCTAGTTGGGTAGTTTTATGTGTTTTAGGTAGCAATCATTCTAGCTGGCTTGTTATCTTATGTGATCCTTACGATGTTATCTAGATATCATGGAGATCCTATGTCTAGGTTCATAGCTCGACTTGGTTTTTCCAGATGAATTTATCTTATGAAAGGTCTGATCCTACATGGATTTCCTATTCTAACAGTCAGGTTGGCGAGATTTGACTTGCGATGGAGATTCACGTTATGCAAGGATTAATGGCGTATCATTCTATATTATTATACTTGTGGCCTACTTCCTTGCATGTTTTCATGTCATGATCTATTTATTTGGGGGTGTTCTTATGGATTTAGATCATGACCTATATGTGTAATACCCCAAAAATGGGCTATAAGTTCATTAACCTCCTACATCTACAAATCGAACGAAATCGACATCGAAGTCCTAATCTAAGGCACATCTAAACATCATCGAATCCTAATTGATTATCTTAAATTCTGCATCAGGGAATATTCTTAGCAATATTCCTAATTATCTTAATTATGTTTAATTTAATGATTATTTGGCGATAAATCACATTTATCCTAAGTTTGATTAATTTAATATTTTCATATTTAATTAATTAGATTTAATATCTTGCCACTTAATTATGTAATTAAATTTAATTCTATCTATTATTAATTGTATTATTTAATTTTGACAATAAATCCAATATCCTATGAATAATTGATTAAATTTTTATTTAATTAATTAAAGCAAGTTGTCATTATTTAATAATATAGTTTTTAATAAAAGTTTGATAAAATAGTTAATTAACCCATAAATTAATTATTTTATTTCAAAAATTAGTTAAGTTGAAAATAAATCACTTTATTTATTTATTAAATCATAATTATCCATGTGCACATTCAAGGACCAGTTAAACTCAAATTGGAAAATCAATGCAAGTTGTTAGCTTTTTGAAACTCAACATCTTTTTGAGTTTTAAAGTTGATCTAAACTTCTAATTCGAGTTGAACTGTGCTTTTGCATGATTTTTGTGACTTAATTATCTGTTATTTAAAAATAACTCAAAAATCAAGCTGAGTTATTTGATTGATTTATGGCTTTTTTCCATGCACCTCCAAAGCCCTAGATTTCTATAAATTAAAGCCTCAGCTCATCTCAAAGCATCTCATATTTTTGCATCCTCGTGTTGTCGGATTGGAGGACAAGGAATCAAAGCTTATTGTGAATCAAGGCTATTGTGAGATCAATTTCATTTGCATTTATATCATATTAGTTTTCATTTGTTAGATCATTTAGCATATCATAGCATATCAATTTTTACATATCATAGATTCATATCAAGTTTATCATTCATATTGCATAGAAAATACCAAAAAAATAGATTAATTGCATTCATATTTCATATCAGTTTTGCATTCAAATCCTTCATTTAGGTGTCGTCTAAGTCACTAATCTCGATAGCAATCTGAGAACATTAATCTCGCACCTACTAGAAGGTAGTAAATCGCTTGGTTAAATTAGATTTTAATTTTGCACGATTTTGATTATAGCTAACCTCTAATGTTTTACTGAAGTGTTGTGTCTACAGATCAGGTACAATTTTCACACACACATTTCTGGCACCCACCGTGGGGCCTTGAAATGGGTTTCCAATTCAATTCTATCAATTTCTATCTTTTTCTCCTCAGTTTATGTGCAAAATACAATTTTTTTTTTGTCCATACAATCTTCGTACGAGTTTCTGACAAAAGTTGTATGATTTTGAACCCATTATCGTACGACAGTTGACCAAGTGTCATTTCATTAGGGACCCACTATCGTTTGAAGGCTAGATTATCATTTCATCAGACACCCAGTGTCGTATAAGTTTCCAGACTGTCATCTGGGAGTAGACCCAGTGTCATATGAGTTTTGGCATCAAGTTCAACTGTCGTCTGGTAACAAACCCAGTGTCGTACGAGTTTCGGTACCAGATTTCAATTGTCATTTCATTTTTGCAGGTAGTTTGTCAAATTTGATTTTGGGATTTTGACTGACAGCTAACCCTAACAATTGAAATTTACTATTTCTGATTGATTTCTACTGGTTTTGATTGGAAAAAGTGCAAGAATTGCTCAAAATCAGGTAAACATCTACTAAGCGCATTGCGAGGATCTCAAGTATTCCACTTGTGCTAATAATATTTCAATTTGGAGCTTAAAATAAATCTCTCATGTGTCTAGCTTGGGTGATTCTTTTCATGCTTTTGTTTTACACACTTGCATAATTGATACTAGGTTGTGATCCCTTAAGGACTCATTAAGTAGTCTCAGATACTTATAATTGATCTTGATTTCTATCTTGGGTTATTGGACTCGCTAATCCGCTGGCCCCTCATTTCACCCCATGGTTGCAATCTTAGCGCCATAAAGGGGAGGGGTCAACAGGAAAGAAGCGTTAAGTGTTCCACTTGGCAACCCTTTTGTGCTTTTAGGAACTCACTTGTTTTCTAAGTTGGGGACTCATTTTTAGCTTGTGTGAGGTGTTAAGTGTTCCACCTTGTGGACTCATCTCATATTTTCTTTAAGCGTTAAGTGTTCCTCTTTCTACTTTTTGGACACTTTTGGTAGATTTGCTTTTGGAAACATACATCTATGCTCACATAGTAATTAGGCCCTATGAACACTATTCATGATTCTTGAGAGATTGGATTCCCAGTGAAATCCTTCTTGATGACAGAATCCTTGTAGGTAGGGAGGATACTTAGTGCATTTCACATTCAACTTGGTTAGTGCATCTTCTCTTATTGATCGATACATTCTCTCCCAGGAGAGGTTGATAGATCACGTGGGGTAGACATCACAAGCTTTGGTGAATCAAAATTGGTTAGTGCGTCTTCCCTTGTTGATTGATACATTCTCTCTACGGAGAGGTTGATAGATCACGTGGGGTTGATATCATAGACCTTGGTGAAGCAAAACTTTGTCTTAGCATGTCAAATTTATCTGCTTGCTTTGTTTGGGTTAAAAGTGAAAAGGTGTCAAAAACCTTGGATCTGGAGCCAAGTCCCCTTGTGGTATACTATTGTGAGTCATCTTTAGAGAGGGTTAACCGTAGCAGACAATCCCTTCACAGGAAAAACTACGTTGACAAAACCTCAAGCGGTAATAGCCATTTTCGCCGTGGTAGTGACAGCCGCTATATAAATGTCCTTGTGGAAGAAATCTCCACGGGTATGGTTCATTGTTGGGTTGTCAGATCTCCCTAGCAGCTCCTGAAGATTAAGTTCTCGGGCTGTGTCAAAACCCTGGTGCGCTGGGATTGGAGTTCACCCCTTTGGATCATAAAAGTTGCAGAGTCAAACCATTACTAAAAACCCTAGTGAGGCCAAATTTTCATTTTATAGGGTATATGTGCGTTATTGCAAAACATTTTTGGAACATACACAATTAGCGCTTCTGAGGATTAGAATGAATAAGTCACTTGATTGTTCATGTGCATGGCTGCTTTTTCCCTTGTTCATTGTTTTCAGACATGCTTGAAATCATGTGCTTGCTATTTTGCATGCTTGTTTATCCATCTAGTTATTGAAAATGAACAAATCTGTCACAATCCTCAAATTTGGACACTAAAATTTGCAAACAATTCAAATCTGAAAACTCAAAATTTACAAAATCTAAAGTAAAATCCTTTTCTCGAGTCAAAAGTCATCTCAGGAGGTCAAAAAGTCATACGAGTTTCCATCAAGTGTCATTTCATTACAACCCAGTTGTCGTATGATTGAGTACCCAGCGTCGTATGAGTTTCCATGCTAGCAAATTCTCAAAGCCAAAATCTTGCAACTGTCGTATGATATTGTCAACTGTCGTTTCATTGCTACCCAACTGTCGTATGAGATTTTCAACTGTCATTTCATTGATACCCAACTGTCGTATGATAACCAACCCAGTGTCGTACAACTTTTGATGCCAAAAAATTCTAAGAGTCAAAATCTTGCTTACAATTGTCATACGAGTTTTGCAACTGTCATTTCATAGCATACCCACTATCGTACGAGTCTGCAGAGTGTCGTTTGGGAAATTTTTGAAAGTTGTCAAAAAATTGTCAAAATTGCCAAATATTTAGCTTTTTCAGCCTAATTTCTAGAATCTATCGAATGAATCACTGTGTCAGGAACAAAGAAATAGCTATTAATAATCCAATCATTTTCCCAAAGTGGCCTTTTAAATCTGATTCAGCCTTCTGTTTAATCGATTTGAGTCCTTATCATCCTGTGTCAAAACCTTGTCATAACTATCAATCTTCAATCAATCATCAAAATGACTAAGTGTTGTGATATCTTGTTTGCTATCTTTTGGGAACCTACCCATACATCCAGGGCATAGTATCCTTCATCCACGTCTAATCAAATCTTCAAATCAATCAAACCTTGACAAGGTTGCGTCATTTGATCATCTTGATTCAATTCATTCTTCGGTTATCTGGATCTTATTCTTTTGTTTCACTTGAGGTGAATGGTGGAGACTAGAGCTTCCTCTCACAAGAAATCTATCAGCACTCTCCAAAATCCAACTCTTAAGCAACTCATCAATTCTAGTCTTTACGAGGATGATGGTCTTGGCAACTATCGATTGAAATCTGGTTACATACCCCCTCCATCAACTCATGGAGGTACTCAACATACCCCTCATCAATCTAATCCAGGGAGTCCACAAACTCCTACCATGTCTCAAGCAGGGACAAATTTTGGCTCTCAAAGAGCTCAATCTCAACATGGTGCAGATCAGGAACCCACACCTAAAGAAATTGCTCAATATCAGAATGATGATAACTTCAAACGAATGATGAAGCATTTCTTGAAAGAAGATAGAGAAGCATACTTTTTACAATTAGCTCATCAAGGAGCTAAAATTCCTCCCAACTTTAATGTTGAAGACATCATTACACATGAGGAAGAGAATCCACTCACAGTTATGACGAAATAGATACATGCTTTACAAGTCAAATTTAATAGCCTTGAGAAAGAAAAGGAACCCAAAGAGTTCTCCATGGAAGCTCTATGCCCTTTTCCATTTGACAAAGACTTATATATGCCACCATTTCCAAAAAGAGTGGAGATGCCAAAGTATGACAAGTATGATGGACACTTCGATCCTCAAGATCATGTCAGAGAATTTTGTACACAATCAATGGAGTTCATGCATGAACCAACCTATCTGATGCGTCTCTTCCCTCAATCTCTAGGGGGAGCAGCCATCCATTGGTTCTCTAGACTGCCTTCTACTATCAAAACTTTTGAGGAGTTGATCAAATTGTTTTATCAACAATACTCCTACAATATTCAGCACCTGGTCACCATGATTGATATTTGTAATCTCAAGCAGTATCTAGGGGAACCATTCCTAACATTTCTCAAGAGATGGAGGAAGAAGTTCTCTCTATATGCCAGATCTATTCCAGAAATAAAAAAATTAGAAATATTCATCAACAACCTTGTTTCAGAAATCAATTATCCTCTACAAATGCAAGATCATAAATCTTTTGATAAGATGGTGGATAATGCTATCAAAATAAAAAAAGTTCTTGTGAAAAAAGGAGAAATCACACTTCAAAAAGACAAGTACGAATCTGGATCTAGTTCTAAAGACAAGAACAAAAATTGGAACAAGAACAAAGGCATCATCACAGATGGCGTTGTTGACACCATCCATGCCCCATCAAAGGCACCAGCCTACAATCTCACTCTTGGCACTCAAGCCATTAAAGCTTCAGAGCAAAAGTCTTCTCCACCATCTCAAAGGAAGCCAGAATACAAAAAATGGGATAAACATCAAAAATTTACTCCTCTAGGAGAGTCTTTAGAATCAGCTATGAAAACTCTACTGGCTGATAAAATCATCTCTTTACCACCAATTCGACCGAATGCTCAGGACGCCAAACTGATATGGTGGAAGGAAAATGAATTATGTGATTTCCATCAGAGTAAAGGTCACAAAACTAGTAGTTGCTATCACTTGAAGCATACCATTCAAGATCTAATCGATAGTGGAGACATCACAATTGACAATCCCACAAGCAATAATGATCATATAGCATTCATAAAACCATTTCCAAAACATGGTCAAGAAGTTTCAACTTCTCAACCTAATATGGGGGCAAAAGTCAACTATGCCTACCCTAGAAATAATGTTGTCATCAATATGGTTGAACCATGTCTCTCTAAAAGTTGCAATGTCATCACAATTGTACGAAGAGATAGAGATCATTCCTTAGCTAACACAGTTACTCGATCACAAGCTCAAATGCATCTGAAAGGACAAATCCCATATTCATCAAATGTCCCTAAAGTGCCCTTCAATCTTTCATCTGCTTCTAAATGGAAGGCTGCTTCCAAATCTTCCAATCCAAAGGATACAAGGCCTATGTCTTATAGCATTATTCAACAACTCCAGCACACTAATGTGAAAATCTCCATGTTTGAGTTGCTTCGAATATCTCTAGCTCATAGAGCCATTCTCGATAAAGCTTTGCTTGGTTCTAATGTTCCTGATGACCTTGATTTAGACAGGTTCCAGACTATGGTTGGACATCTTACATCTCTGCAATATATTTCCTTTTCAGAGGAAGATGACAACTCCTTGAGTCACCCACATAATCAGCCTTTGCATATAGAAGTCTTGATCTAGAACCGTAGAGTCAAATGTGTGTTGATAGATGCGGGCGCTGGCCTAAACATTTGTTCTTACAGCTTGATCACACAATTGGGATTTTCAGAATTGGCTATTGATCCTAGAAAGAAAATAACTATCAAGGCCTATGATGAACAAGAAAGATCTTCTAAAAGCACCATTGTCTTACCTATCAGAGTGGGTCCAGTTATCAAAGATACCATCTGTCAAGTGCTTGATCTACCTTTGGCCTACAACGTCCTTCTAGGGAGACCATGGATACATGAAATGCAAGCTATTCCTTCTACATACCATCAATGTTTGAAGTTTCCTTATGAAGGAGTAGAGGTTACTATCCCCGCAGATCTAAATATAACTTGCAACACCTTGAAGGAAAGTGCAGATAAGCTTGTACCTAATAACAGAGAATCTTCTATTGAACCAACTAAAGAAGCATCCACATCTAAAATGGAAGATCTTGCAAAAGAGGTTAATATCAAAGAAAATAGTATGGGAGAATATACTATCGAGCTAGTCTTATCTTTGACATCTCTCCCTATCTCGCCTAAGTCTTATGGGCAATCTTTGAAACAATCCAAACTAGACTCAAAAGCACCTCTTGAAGCATATAAAAAGAATTTTGTAGCAGAACAAGTATCCAAGAAAGAATTTGAAGAGGATGAGGCTATGCTATCATGGCTATACAAAGATGAATCTGAATCTCAAGTCGTTCAAACTAGTGACTTTGCAGTATCCAAACTCCCTTCCAAGTCATATGGTCCAGGAGATAAATTAATAGCTAAGATGGGATATTCAAGTAAAGGACCTCTAGGAATTAGAGGAAAAGGTCTTGAGGTACCTCTCCCACATGCTGGTAGAGAAAATAAAAACAAAGTTGGCTTAGGCTTTAAGAAGAAACCCTATCACCTCAAAGGTAATTGCTCTCATGTCATAGAGTAGATCACACCAGGGGAACCTCTTCATAAGAAAGAAGAAATAGAACCATCCGATAGTGATTCAGATAGTTTAGAACTCATCCCCTATGAAAAATTGCCTAAAGAGATCAAAGACCTTCTTGATGATAAAGAGGGTCCTATCAAAAGCATTAATGTAGTAGAAACACAAGAACCTACTATCAATCAAGAGATAGTTGTAACACAAGAAATAGCTAATCTCAAAAACAATCAAGAAGAGGGAAGTGGTAGTGATTTTGAGACAGATTCTCATGAGTATGAATACAAATCAGAATCTAAGGGTAACCCTTCTTGGGGTATTCACCCTGACTTTACTCATGTTCTAAGATTTCCTAGAGATCCTGAATCAGAAGCTGAATCAAATGACTATGAATGGGGAACCATTCCAGAACCAAATGAAGATGAGCTTATTACAAAGAAACATGTTGATATTATTCACCAATATGTACCTCAAACCAATGTAAGTCTAGAGTGAAATGATGAACCTATCGAGTCTGATCCACCTATGGCTGAATTGGACTCCCACGATGACATTGAGCCTATTCATGAATTGAATGTCTTAAGTTGTAGTATCACCTTTGAACTTGAGCGTTAGGTTAGGACCAATGATGACAGATCCATATCCGTAAACACTATCTCCCAATCTTTCCCTACTTTGACTATCAAATATCTAGAACTTATTGATCAAACCTCCATGAATCTGAGCCATGGTATTTATACCTTCCCAAATGACTATGCCCTTGCTTGCTACCTCAATGCAGTTGAGCCTATGAGTACTTCCATCAGTGAACTGAGCGTCAGCATGACCGAGTTGGACATCAAATATCTTAGTCAGAAAAACAAGAATAAAAAGAAAAAGAAAAAGAGTTCTGAGGGTGAAAACCACTTTGTGGTAGTCTCAGAACCAACAAAAGTAAAAATAATAGACATATCCAAAGGTGAAAACCTCTTTGAGGCACCTAAGGATGAGATATTTGATGTCCTTTTGAGTCATTTATAGGACAAATCTCTAGTTCTAATTGAGCCCACTCAATCCATCAATTTGGATACAATAGAGGAACCACAATTGGTACATGTAGCACAATCATTATCAGAAGCAGAGAAGCAAAAATTTACAACATTCCTAATAGAAAAGAAGATCAACTTTGCATGGAAATATTCAGATATGCCAGGATTGGATCCTAATCTTATAATGCATCATTTATCTATTGCTCCAAATGTCAAACCTGTCAAGCAAAAATTAAGAAAGATGCATCCTCATGTTGCACCCTTGGTAAAAGCTGAATTGGAGAAGCTCCTAAATGCCAGATTCATCTGAGTTATTGACTATGCAGAGTGGATCTCTAATATTGTACCTATTTCTAAACCAGATGGCTCAATCAGAGTGTGCACAGACTTTAGAGATGTGAATAGAGCATGCCCTAAGGATGATTTTCCACTACCTAACATTGATATGATAGTGGACATGACTACGGGTTTCGAGATGTATTCCTTAATGGATGGTTTCTCTAGATATAACCAAATAAAAATTGCTCCAGAGGACCAAGAAAAAACTACTTTCACATGTGCATGGGGCACCTTCTATTGGAATGTCATGCCATTTGGGCTTAAAAATGTTGGAGCTACATATCAAAGAGTAATGACATCTATTTTCCACGACATGATGCATCGAACTATGGAAGATTACGTTGATGACACATTAAAAAAATCTATGATCAGAACTAAACATCTAAAGGACTTGAGCATGATCCTATACAGAATGGAAAATTTTAGTCTCTGACTAAATCCTAAGAAGTGTGCTTTTGGTGTCACTTCTGGAAAGCTCTTGGGATACATAGTTTCAAAGAAGGGCATTGAAGTTGATCCAGCTAAAGTCAAGCCTATAATAGAGATGCAACCTCCCACAAATATTAGTCAAATGAGGACATTGCAAGGAAGAGTTCAATCTATCCGAAGATTCATATCACAGCTAGCGGACATATCACAACCTTTTACAAAAACATTACATAAAGGTGTGACCTTTGCATGGAATGAAGAATGTGAGAACAACTTTAACCATATCAAGAAGTATCTATCAAATCCACCTATCTTGATGCCTCCTATTCATGGGAAGCCATTGATCTTATATGTCTCCGCAACAGCCACATCACTGGGGGCATTGCTAGCGCAACATGATGAAGAGAAAAAGGAAAGAGCCATTTATTATATAAGCAGAACATTGGTGGCATATGAAAAGAACTATTCTATGATTGAGAAAGCTTGTCTCGCTATGATCTTTGCATCATAGAAACTAAGACACTATATGTTAGCTCATACCATGCATCTAGTAGCAAAAATTGATCCACTAAAATACCTACTCAGCAAGGCTGCCCTCACAGGTAGACTGGCTAAATGGGTTATGCTCTTAAGTGAATTTGACATTGAATACGTGGAAAGAAAAGCTATAAAAGGATAGCTTATTGCTGTTCAACTAGCGGATGCACCCATGTTTGATGACACACCAATGCAAATGGAATTTCTAGACTCCTCTATTATGCACCTATCTTCTAGAGAATGGCAATTGTTCTTTGATGGCTCCTATACACAGAATGGATCTGGAGCAGGCATATTGTTCATTGATGGCTCCTATACACAGAATGGATCTAGAGCAGGCATATTGTTCATAACTCCTCAAGGATACTCCATCCCAAAAGCATTCAGACTAAAATTCCCCTACACAAACAATATTGCGGAATATGAAGCCCTCTTGAATGGTATGAAACTAGCAATTGAATGGAGAGTAACAGAGCTACACATTCATGGAGACTCTCAACTTGTTATTCATCAAGTCAATGATGTGTACCAAACTAAAGATGAAAAGCTCATTCCTTACAAGAGAATGGTAGATGATCTTAAGAAATATTTCATATCTATCACATTTGAGAAAATTCCTAGAATGGAGAACAAGGTTGTCGATGCAATGGCAACACTATCTACTTTATTACAGCAGCCTGAACATGAGCTATGCTACAAGTTTCTAGTGGAAGCACTATCTTATCCTACATATGACTCCCCTGAAACCCGCATGATCTGCACTATTGTAGGTCATGATTCATCCCGATATAAAAACCTATTTTCCTATCTCCAAGACCAAATCATCCCCGATACCTTCAACCACCATGAAAAGAGATACCTTATCCGTAATGCCTCCTGATATGTCATCATTGGTCATGATCTATACAAACAAGGTCTAGATGGTACGCTACTTAGATGTTTAGAATGGGAAGAGTCTCAACGTGCATTAGAGGAAGTCCATGATGGTATTTGTGGGTCACACTCGAATGGTTTAACACTAGCTCAAAAACTTATTAGGGCTGGGTACTATTGGCTTGAAATGGAGAAAGAGGCTATCAAATTTGCTAAGAATTGTCAAAAGTGCCAAGTGCATGGCAACCTAATTCATGCTCCAAGGAGGGATCTAATCCCCTTTACAACACAATGGCCTTTCCATCAATGGGCATTTGATCTTATCGGAATGATTCATCCTCATTCTTCTAACGGACATACCCATATAATCACAGCCACAGATTATTTTACAAAATGGGTAGAGGTGGTCCCTTTGACACAAGCAATAGGGAAACAGATATCTATGTTCATATTGAACTATATCATATGCAGATACCTCATTCCATAATCACAGATAATGGTGGGCAATTCAGGAATAAAGACCTAGATGATCTTTGTACCAAGTTCAAAATCACACAACATTGGTCTTCTATCTACTATCCACAAGGGAATGGCCAAGTAGAGGCTTCCAACAAAAATCTATTGAAGATCTTGCACAGAACAGTAAACAAAACTGGCAGAGACTGGCATCTCATGATTAATCCAGCTCTATGGGCCTACATGACAAGTATCAGAATGCCTACAGGGGCTACACCTTTCGCTTTAGTTTATGGGTCTGAAGCGGTACTGCCTATTGAGGTTGAAATCCGATCACTCAGAATTAGAATGCATGGTCTAGTAATTGATGATGACTACAGAGTGTCTAGGTTACAAGAATTGGAACTACTAGATGAGCACAGACAAGCAGCGTATGATCATCTCAGAGTATATCAGAAGAGAATGTCTAGAGGCTACAACAAGAAAGTCAGACACAGAGAATTTTAGGTTGGTGATCTAGTCTTGAGAGAGAATCCTAAAAATCAATCCCATCGAGAAGGCAAGGGGAAGTTCGAACCCAATTGGCTGGGTCCCTTTGTCATCACTGCTACTTTTGGCTCTAGTGCCTATCAACTCTCAATGACTGAAGGAGAATAGCTCTGAGAACCAATCAACGTTCTCCATTTGAAGAAATTCTATGCCTAAGGCATTCAGTCTATGGTAAAATGTCCTGAAAAAATCTTTAAAATTGGAAAAAGTCCTAAAAATGAACATCTTGGTGAAAACCTAGCAATAGGCACCTTGATGATTCACAAAAAAAACAAAAAATATCAAAAGTACAAAAAAATTGAAAAAATGAAAAGTACAAAAAAATGAAAAAATAGAAAAAGTGCCTTGGTGAACACCTGGAAACAGGCGCCTTGGTAGCAAAAATAGAATCTCTACCAAGATGGTGAAAACCCAGCAAATGGGTGCCACTTGTTTCAAAATCCTCCATCTATTAGCGCAATCTTGGTCTTTCCCAGCTTTTAGTCTTGCTTTAGTTTGCACATATCTCCCGGTTTGTTTCTGCATTTCTAGTTTTCAATAAGTCAGTTTGTCCACCAATCAGCTCCAACGTTTGTATCCTATCAATGTTCAAACTTGGGGGCAATCAATGTCATATCCTATGGTCTCCAGTGTATCTTAGACATATCATATCCACTCAGTGTCCTTTGAAACTTCATGTGAGTCAATCAGTCTCTCTCGTCTCCAGAAAAGATTTTGCATCTACAACAACGCAATCAACATCAAACATCGAACTAAAAACAATCTGTGCTTTTCATGCTTTTATCTCCTTGTATGCTTAATGATTCACATTGAGATTTTTTCATATTGTGTCCCTTCGATCTCTTCGATGATGTCCTTTATCGGATTTAGAGAGTGATGACTAGGGGCATAATATTTTCTTTGTCTTCTGCTTGTATGTGAAACTCTAACATCTTTGGAAATTCTAGATTGAAATGGTGTCCGACTGTAAGAGCCTCTATCTCGAATTGGATGGCCATACGTACCTCAACCATTGATACCCAAAAAATTAAAGGAACTTTTGATCTAACTATTGTCTTTTTGAGTGAGTTCTTTCTCCTACTGTGAAACACGATCTTACCTAAGGCTGTGAATGATAAAGGGTCACTACGGGCAATTCACACTGGATTTAGAATGATCTCTTGACTGTTTGATGTGTGTGAATGCAAGACATATTCAGGTCATCACGACGTTCATGTTTTGATGCTTGTACAAATTGCTATATCAAAATGGACATGATATTCAGGTCATCCTAGCGTTTGTGCCTTGGTGCTTATATCTAATCCGACATTCCAAAAATAAAATCAATATTCATATATCCATGGTTGTTGACCAGTGGGTGTTGTATTGATTCTTGCGTATACAAATTGATATTCATATGTCTATGGTTTCATAGCTAGTGGGCATTGTATTGATTCATCCAGTTACCTAAAAGTTCAATGATGATAACAAATTGACATATGATCAGTGACTAGGTCCTAGGTCGTAGGTTGCATTTCATTTTGCATGTCTCTTTGCATTTTGTGTGTTGCATATCTCACAACTATTTGGAAACACTTCAAAGCTTAAACAAATCTTCATATCAATTCTTCACATCTAACAAGAGCTGAGTCTCACTCGAAGGTCTCTTCATCAAACTGCAAGCAGTAAGACTGAGTACTTGTCTTCATCAACCTGCAAAAACATATCATGTGTATCGCTGCATTTACATCTCATATCATTATCATTTGTTACATTACATTACATTCATTGCATAAGCATAAATCATACATACATCTTTTCATAATCAATTACATTTGCATAACATCCATACATATGAAAGAAATCATTGCATTGCATTGATCCATACATACATTCTACACTAATCATAGCATAAGCATAGCATGATATCATCATAAATCCACATCATGACAAGTACAAATGAAGTCACAATCAAAATATCGATCTCATATATATCAAAAATCTTGAAATGTGTCAGGGGTGCACTACTAGCACAATGTACAAAAGAATGAGCTCTGGAAAGCTATCAGAATCAGAATGGTATATCAGTGATAAAAGAAGAACAAAATATATCAAAACATGACCACAAGAATCAACTCTCAGCATGATCCTTGGTATCTAGTGGAGGAGGCGGTGGTGCATCTAGTGTGACCTCTACCCTTGGTGCCCTAGCTCCCTCTAAGGCTGCCATGTACTCAGAGTATGTAGGTACTCTCTGCTCAACCGAAACAATAGCATAGTATGCAGACACATAATAGGAGGCCCGTGAGGTCTGATGGGTCACCTCTATCTATAGTCTCTGAACCTCTAAGTGAAGCTCTGTACGAAGCTCAGTGAACTGCTTGTCTACCTCCCGAAACCTCTCCTCCCATCTGGCACTCTATATCTTCAGGTCCCTGACCTGAGCTCTGAGCTATCTAATCATCTTTGCTGAAGTGAGAGGAATAGTAGGTTTTGCTATAGCTGCTAGCTTCTTTGTATCCTATGCTGGCTATTGTCAAGTGGTCTCTAATCTACACATCTTACGGTGTCTAACCTCCACACCCAAATCAAATGTGGTGTCTACCTGTGTAGGATCTGCATCACCACCTGCAAACTGCTCACCTGCCAACACCTCATCTATCGCACCGATACTGCCCAATGTACCCCTCTCACCCTTGGATCATCTATGTGACCCTGTGGATGTACCTATGGGAGATGTAGAAGGACGAGGAGGCCTCATATGCCCAAATGATCTTTGCAATGGAGCTGTCGCTCTCTGTCTAGGTGGTGTAGGATGCACTGCCTGTGGTCTCGAGCCCTGCACCATGGGCGCACCTGTAACATCCATCACCTCCTCCATGGAGGGTATCAACTCTGTAGGATCTGAAAATCTATGAATGGGATGATCGGCAAGCCATGCAATGTATCTGTCTATCACTCCTGCATCGACAACCTATGGCCGGTAGTCCCAATCTCTGCCTATAATGGCACTGTACTCCTCTGCACATAAGGAATAGGAGAGCCTCGGTGTCCATCCGAGCCCGATCTCACGCACAATGCAAGCATATGCAGTGTACGCTTGAGGGGTATCCTGTCTGCATCCATACTGACGCCACACTCTGCTAATCAAAAATCTCTCCAGAATAGTGGGAGAGCGGCCAATAAGCACTTGACTCTGAAAAAGAAAACTATACTACTCCCTCGCAGTGGGCCAGACCTCTATTTGCAAATATGGCCTCCAATGAACAAAATTCATGTCATCTAGACATCATCAGAAGTACTCGGTATGACCCATCCAGACTGTGTGACATAAACAACATATGCATATATCACTGGCTCCTATGGCTACCGCTGTGTCTGAAAAACTGGTCTCAATACTGGGATATGCTCCTAGGCCCATATCTATAATACAAGAGCTCTTGAAGCAAAGCTCTTGCAATCCTGATAAATGATCTCATGCATCTCTGAAAACATATGTGCCAAGAGGCACTGGCCCTAGGCAAGCTCAATGGGCATAGCCATAAGAAGTGCTACCATCGGAGCCCATCCCGTCAAAAAGCCATTCTGCTGACGGCCTGGCATGATAAGCTCCCCGATCATACCAGCAATAATGCACTCTAAATGGTGCGTCTGACCATATCGTTGTACTAGGGTCTCCTAGGAAATGGACCCCGTCAACTGTGTCTCATCTCCAAATAGACACCTAAAGGCATGAAGACCACTCTGACCAAAACTCACATACTTAGGACGCCGACTGCTATGAAATGGAATGCGCCATATCCTATAGACATCCTCTGGAGTCACGGTCATCTCTGTAGTAGGTAAATGAAACATCTGTGTCTCCGAATGGAATCTCTCAATCAAGGTAGTCAATAGGCCATGATTTACCCTAATGTCGGGTAAATGAATCAAATACTCGAATCCACAAGCAACAAGATGAACCCTCATCAGGTCTGAAAGTGTGACACATAATCTCTGGGTGGTCGGGTATGAATGTCGAACATGTACATCTCGATATGTCACCTATATCATACAAAAATAGGGCATTCTATCAGAAATTGAGTTCAATAACAGGCTAATCGTACAGAAATTGGATAGTCAGGTACTTCAGAAGGTAGGTCAACCAGTCAGATATCAGCATCGGGCATCAGAAAAGTTAAAATTTGGCCCTAAAAATTAGTTTTCAACACTCTATTTTTCATACGATAGTCCAGACTGGCATCAAATGTCATACGACACTCCATAGTAGACCAAACGACACTCCATGGTCATACGACACTGCACCCAGGATCATACGAGTTTCGAGGGACCCGGTGAAATGTCGTACGACACAAGGGTCCCTCTCATACAACACTTGGGTATACTTGAAATGACAAAGCAAATTCAAATGAAGTGTCGTACAAGTCTGGGTGGAGACTCATACGAGGTTTCAAACATGCAAAAATTAAAAAGCAAAACGCGTACGAAAAATATTTAAAAATGTTGTGAAACAATATAAATTTGCATTTTCAGAGGGGAACAGAGGTCCACCTACTGAATGTCCATACTGTCGAGGTCTCTGGTATCTTCAGCTGTGCTCAAATCGATGCAAACTCACAGGAACCTTCAAATCTTGTTGTTCTACCATTTTCTCACTCAGAGGGCTCCGTACAATTTCCAAAGTCAAATGGTTGAAATGAATTGAAAATGACCCTTCAGGCCTTTATATAACATTTGACCTAATTTTCAAAAGTGCTCCATTTTTCATGAAAATTGCACCCCTGGCTAATTTCAATGTTTTGAATCCACTTTCGGGCTCAAAATCAAAATTTGAGATCATTTATTATGTCAAAATCATGATTTAAAATTTTTGGGCCCAAGATGGTCTACTGCTTGCATAATTGACCTTCCATCATCACAGAAATCTAGTATTCAACTTAACTGATTATCTAACATCAAACTATCAAAATTTCAACTTGGTCAACTATGGTCAACTCATGGTTTAACCTAGTCAAACTTGGTCTTTTGAGACCTTCCAACGATGTAGAACACATTCCCAAACGTGTATAACCACTTTTCCAATCAATTAACATGCTTCTGAATTCTCAACGCTGACTTTTCTTGTCAGATTTCAATTTTAATCCCGAAGGGGGCATGGTATTGCACATCATTCAAAGTTTGTAAATCAAATTCTATCATATCTTCCTCAGTAATCTAGACAACAACCACGTCTAGTTACTGATTCATCAAAAGTCCTCATCGCTTGGGGCAAATCTATCATCACTTGGGGCATATCAGATTCATCAAGATCCATATCAATCTGGTATTCTCCTAATCTTGTAAACTGTATCAGTTTTTGCAACCATCAGATCATAGTGTTCTTTCCTTGATTCTTCGGCAACTGAAGGATTCAGATGTGATACCTGCTAGTTCTGCTAAGACAATCGAGTCTAGAACTGGTCACTCACTTCTTAGCAATCCTAAGGTTTGGAATTAGGTGTTTTGACACTCTTTCACAATCATTGGTTCATCGCTGCTATAGTGAACATTACCTTTGGTCATTCAGGACCTATTATCTCCATATCAAATCAATATCAATCAGCTTCTATCTCATATCAATTATCAATTTCAAATCAGTTTCATATCTCTATCAAACACAGACTTTCTTTGAACCACTGCACTTCACACAGTAATTCAAAGAGGGGCAAAATGTAATACCCCAAAAATGGGCTATAAGTTCATTAACCTCCTACATCTACAAATCGAACGAAATCGACATCGAAGTCCTAATCTAAGGCACATCTAAACATCATCGAATCCTAATTGATTATCTTAAATTTTGCATCAGGGAATATTCCTAGCAATATTCCTAATTATCTTAATTATCTTTAATTTAATGATTATTTGGCGATAAATCACATTTATCCTAAGTTTGATTAATTTAATATTTTCATATTTTATTAATTAGATTTAATATCTTGCCACTTAATTATGTAATTAAATTTAATTCTATCTATTATTAATTGTATTATTTAATTTTGACAATAAATCCAATATCCTATGAATAATTGATTAAATTTTTATTTAATTAATTAAAGCAAGTTGTCATTATTTAATAATATAGTTTTTAATAAAAGTTTGATAAAATAGTTAATTAACACGATTGGGGATATATTTGTGAAAAGAGATCTTATAGAAAAAGAGCTGGAAAATGTGAATAAGGAGATTACTGAAGAAGGTAAATAGACTTCAGATGATAACAAAGAGAAAGAACTATTATGTAAATACTATGATTCTCTTTCACAAATTAGCACCTTCTGGGGGCAAAGAGCGAGAGAAACATGGCTCAGGGAAGGGGACCGAAACACCAAATTTTGTCACAATAGCGTCAAAGCTAGAAGGAATATAAATAAGATTTCCAAAATCAAAGATAGCAATGGTAATACAATAGAGGATCCCAAAGAAATTGCAGATTTAGCAATCTCTTTCTTTGAAAAATCTCTGAATAACTTAGGGAGTGTGGATTTGTTGGACAAGACCAAGCTATTAAGAAACATCCCTTGTATAATAACTTCGCATCAGAATAACCTCCTAAATGCTGCATTTACAGAAGATGAAATACTCAAGGTTTTAAAGGAAATGAACCCGGATAAATCCCCTGGTCCTGATGGATTCCCAACTTTTTTCTTTCAAAAGTGTTGGTCATTTATGGGCAAGGAAATTACTGATGCTCTAGAGGGAATGAGAAACTCAGGACATATTCCTAAAGAGCTAAATAACACATTCATTGCTCTTATTCCCAAAAAGGTCAATGCAGAGAAATTTAATGAGTTCAGACCTATCTCCCTGTGCAACACTTTGTATAAAATCTTCTCAAAAGCTTTGGCAGGCAGAATGAAACAACTTCTTCCATTGATTATATCCTGAAGAACAAACAGGATTTGTCCCTAACAGGTCAATTTCGGATGGAGTGATTATTGCTCATGAGGCTATACATTCAGTAACAAATAATAAGGATCCGAGTATGTTGATTAAGTTAGACATTAGTAAGGCGTATGATAAAGTGGACTGGAGATTTTTGTGTAAATGTATGGAAGCTTTTGGATTCTCAAAACAATGGATCAATATGATTTTTGAATGCATCTCCACCCCTCACTTCTCAATTATGGTGAATGGGTCTCTTGAAGACTTTTTCAGCTATTCTCAAGGTTTGAGGCAGGGAGATCCGTTATCTCCTTTTTTGTACATTATTATGGTAGAAGCTTTAGGGAGAGGTATCAAGAAACTTCAGGAAGAGGATAAGGTTAAAGGAATCAAGATTACTTCGGGAGTCGAGGCTACTACTCATCAACAATATGTCAATGATAATCTCCTTTTTGGAAAAGCGCTTTTAGAAGAAGCTCAAGCTTTCAAAGAAATTTTAAAAACTTATGCTAATGCTTCTGGACAATGTATAAATGAGGAAATATCAGAAATTTTTTTTATCAATACTGAAGAGAGACGAAAGAATGAGATTAAACATATTCTAGACTTCAAAGAAGGTTTCTTCCCATGTAGATATTTAGGTTTACCTCTGGATAAGGGGGTCAAATCAAATCACTTATGGGAAAGCACAATTCAAAATATCTCCAAGAAACTAGATCAATGGAAAGGTAAATGGTTATCAAATGCGGGAAGGGCTGTTATGATCAGGTCAGTCCTCTCTGCAGTTCCTATTTATCAGATGATGAGCATGAGAATCCCGACAAGGAGATTGCTCGAAAGTCAAGGAGATTTTTCTGGCAAGGGTCAGAGGAGAAATCTAAACTAGCTTTAATTGTTTGGAATAAGATTTGTAAGCCAAAAGAAGGAGGTTTGGGAATAAAAGACCTTACGCTTCAAAACAAGGCCTTGGGGGCAAAATTAATATGGAGAATGATTAAAAACCCAAAGGAAAAATGGGTTAAAATACTAAGATATAAATACTTACTAGGAGAAGAGGAGGAAAGTGTTTGTCATTCTGATAATTATCCGACGGGCTCACGCATATGGAACTTCATAAAAGAATGTAAAGATATAGTATTAGAGTCCCTTTCTTGGGACGTGAAAAGTGGGGATAAGGCTCTTTTCTAGGATGACTCATGGGGTGGAAAACCGGCCCTACGTGAAATTCTTGGGAATGATCAGCTAATTGAACTAATCAAACAAAGTAAGGGAGAGCGGGTTAAAGACTATTTTTCACAAATCAATAATAGTGAGGGTAGCAGCTGGGCATGGAAATCTCTAGAGGAACTCAGACTTCCCCTTGATTTCTAGAATAAACTTAACAAGGCTCTACAAGAATGAAACTTCTATCCACACTCTGGGGAGGACACAATTATATGGGCTGCCTCAAAGAGTGGTGTATACAACTCAAAAGAAGGTTTCAAAGTTATTTCTGGGATAGATAATCCACCCACCAGTCTTCCCATTGATCTATGTTGGAATAGAAACTGTCTTCCTAAGGCAGGTCTATTCTCATGGGCAGCTTTATAGAAAAGGATTCTCACCACTGAATGGTTTGAAAAAATAGGGTACCATGGTCCTTCTAGGTGTGCCCTATGTGAGAAAGAAAGTGAGATGATTAATCATATTTTGTTAAATTGTGAGTATGCTAATAAATGTTGGTTTTGGGTTCTGGAGAAATTAGATCTGAAGACTGCTCTTCAAAATGATATCACAGAAGTTTTTATTTCATGGAAAAGATCATGTAAGGAGGATTTATACAGTAAAATGAGATACATAATCCCATCTCTGTTAATCTGGGAATTATGGAAGGAAAGGAACCGTAGGATTTTTCAAGATAAAAGGATGAACATTGAGAGTTTTTTGAATAAATTAGAGGCAAATATAGTAGAAATTACAAACAATAGAAATATGCTGGGACAATCAATGATGGAATTCTCACTAGAAGACAACAACCAAAGAAAGAAGTGGTATGGCTTGAAATTTCCTCCCTAGATTGGATCTAGCATTGACAATAAATCCTTATCAAGGGAGAACTGTAAATGGAAACCACCAAAGCAAGGATGGATTAAGTTGAACTTTGATGGGGCAGCTAGGGGAAACCTAGGGGTGGCGGGTATAGGGATATGTTTACATAATGCGGAAGGAAAGTTATTAGGAAGGTTAGCAAAACCTATAGGAATTAAGACAAATAACGAAGCTAAAATAGAAGCTATAAGATTAGGTCTGGCTTGGTGCAAAAAATGGAGGCTTAAAAGAATTGCGATTGAAGGAGACTTAGCTATTATTATAAATGCAATAAGACAGGGTAGAATGCCGAACTGGAAACTAAATAGTGCTATTGAACAAATATTGGAATCTCTTGAAGTTATAGGAGATTATACAATGAATCACATTTACAGGGAGGGCAATATAGACGCAGATAAGTTAGCTAACCTAGGAGCTGACAGGCAAGAAATTGAAGAAATTCATGAGAGTTTGAAAGAAGAACTCGGAAGGTGAAGAAAAATGATTTCAAAATAGGAAATCAAGATTAGATGTAAATAAATGTAAATGAATTTAAAGGTAAACAAGTATAGATACATTTGTGAGTATAGTATAAAAATGCAAAAATACACACACAAACACGCACAAACACACACACATATATATACTACCCTCTTACATAGCATACTTCAAGATAGGGAATGTAAGAAGTTAACATCTCATTTAGTCAAAACAATCATCATATATTAAGGGCATGCCAACCTACAATGAAGTCTCATCGATCACAAAAATGATAATTTTTAAAATAGAAAATGTTATGACAAATTAAAAGATTCGTAAAGTGCCCATAAATTTCTTATGTTCATAGCATGACTGTCAATAGAAATGGGCTCAAATTGTAATGTTTTATTTAGTAGACTAACTCATGGATTAAGATTTGAAATTCCTTAATTTCATCAATACCTAACCTGAACTAGCTTTATGAGGATTGAATCATGAAAATGATTAATTAACTGTAAATTAGGAGAATAGAGGTTGCATGGTGTCTTTCTATTTTGCAGGTATACAGGGAAAGCATAACAGACCAAAAAGGCAGAAATAAAGAAAAAGAGGCTCAAGAACTTATGTAAGCTAAGGCAAATACTCGAAGAGCGAGGATGAGAGAAAATAACATGATTTTTCAAAAGCACAGTTAAAATTAAAGGAAGGCTCATTAGTTCTAAAGATAAGAGCAAGGTATATGTAATCTCAATCTAAATAAATGTACGGCATAGGATGGGAATGCTCATCAGTTCTTCTTAAAAGACCATTGTATATAAAAGATTAATATATTTGTGTTCACTATCATGGAGGTATGCCTCCATTAATCTGTACTAAAGAGGGAATGCCCTCTTCGACTCCATCAAGTGGAGCTTTGCAATCCTACGCTTGTAGGAACTCTAAACTTGATTTGTTTCTGGACAAAAGTCCTAGGCCAGACTGGAGGTTTTCTTCCCCGTTCTTTCCTACCAGTGCTCGCACGAACGGAGGAAAATGTAAAAAGATAAATTTTAAATAGATAAAATCAAGGCTTCGACCCTTTATTGATCAAAAAAAAATATAGTTTTTAATAAAAGTTTGATAAAATAGTTAATTAACCCATAAATTAATTATTTTATTTCAAAAATCAGTTAAGTTGAAAATAAATCACTTTATTTATTTATTAAATCATAATTATCCATGTGCACATCAAGGACCAGTTAAACTCAAATTGGAAAATCAATGCAAGTTGTTAGCTTTTTGAAACTCAACATCTTTTTGAGTTTTAAAATTGATCTAAACTTCTAATTCGAGTTGAACTGTGCTTTTGCATGATTTTTGTGACTTAATTATTTGTTATTTAAAAATAACTCAAAAATCAAGCTGAGTTATTTGATTGATTTATAGCTTTTTTCCATGCACCTCCAAAGCCCTAGATTTCTATAAATTAAAGCCTCAGCTCATCTCAAAGCATCTCATATTTTTGCATCCTCACGCTGTCGGATTGGAGGACAAGGAATCAAAGCTTATTGGAAATCAAGGCTATTGTGAGATCAATTTCATTTGCATTTATATCATATTAGTTTTCATTTGTTAGATCATTTAGCATATCATAGCATATCAATTTTTACATATCATAGATTCATATCAAGTTTATCATTCATATTGCATAGAAAATACCAAAAAAATAGATTAATTGCATTCATATTTCATATCAGTTTTGCATTCAAATCCTTCATTTAGGTGTCATCCAGGTCACTGATCTCAATAGCAATCTGAGAACATTAATCTCGCACCTACTAGAAGGCAGTAAATCACTTGGTTAAATTAGATTTCAATTTTGCATGATTTTGATTATAGCTAACCTCTAATGTTTTACTGAAGTGTTGTGTCTACAGATCAGGTACAATTTTCACACACACAATATGTTTTAATACATTTCCTTTATCTTGGATATTGTTGATCAGATAGACTGACTTGTAGTTGGAAATCTTGTATATAAGTAGGATAGCGGTTCTTGTTTAGAGGAGAAGATTGGGGAAGGAGGATAGCTAATATATCTTATAGTGAATATCAGGAATAAGGCTTATGTCCTTAGTAATGAGGCATGTTTGTTGAAAAATGTGTAATTTGCATTTGCAAGCCAACTTGATGATAATTGAAGAGCATTGTTCCTTAATTTTTGGCGTTGATTATTGCTTTATTTTTTAATTTCCATTATGTAGTCTCTAGCTGCAAGGTTGGACATCTTCATTGGGGATTTCTCCCCCACTAACAGCTGAATAGGTAGAAAATGGGAATAGGGTTTGAGTTGATTGTATGAAAGGAGAGAAATATGAGATCTACTTCTAAATCCAAATTCCCAAAGGAGAGATCCAAATTGATCAACAAAAAAGTTAATGCACAATTGAATCAATCTATGGAGAATGTGAATGAAGGAGAAAACATTACATTTCACTATAAAGTGTATATGCTTTAAATCTGAAATACTTGAAAGGAAAATACTAACCTCAAAATAGGGCAAATTTGGAAAATGGTGAATCCTGATGTCTATGTGCAGTTTCGGGCAATTCTGCAACCTGTTTAAGAATGAAATGCTGAGATGAAGAAAATACAAAAAACTTTTATCTTTTTGATAGCAGGTAGTCTTTGACCCCAATAAAAGGTCAAAGACTACTTCATGATTTTGAAGGTCATCCTTGACTTTGTTCACAAATCTCAGAAGTTCGGTGAAAAAGGTATCCAAATCCAAGATCTGATCCCTAGTCCTGTACCTGTACTTGCAAGAAAAAGAGGATTTTTGTTGTTTGGATGGGGGGTTTGCCTTTGTCAAACCCCAATTTGGAATCAACCTTGAAATTAAATTGAAATAGCAATATGCATAAACAAAGTAAATGGAACTATTCACCTTGCTTATGTTAAAGTCCTTGTAGAGGATTGAAATCCTTGAATCCACAGGTAGGGATGCTCCAATGAATGTAGTAAGTACGTAAGATGTCTCAAATCAATGACATTTGATCTTCAACACCAATCTTGAATGGATCTTTGGATAGGAATAGACTTGGATGAATGTGGAAGGATGGATCTTCAAAGGGGCTCCAAAGAGATTGAATCCTTCAATGGCTAATAATGGATCTCCTTGATTAATGGATGCTTGAACACTTGAATGCTTGAATTCTTGAATGCTTGCTTGCTTGCACTTGAGAGCTTGATCATGAAATTGCTTGAGATGAGATTGTTCACACAAAACTTGATGGAGAAAATGAGAGAGGAAGGCCTCCTTTTATAGTGATCTAGGGCACAATCTTCTAGAGGGGCCACCTTGGAAAATTAAATCCCAATTAGGTCCCAACTTTTAGAAATATACCTAGATTAAATACAATTAAGGATTTACCATCTTGAAACCCGATATGGCCAACCCGGAGGTAGGAAAGAAGAAACTTTTCAAAACCCGACATCCGAAAATCATAAGACCTGGAAATTTGAACCCCGAGTCAAAGATGAGGTAGATCCCATCCTAGGTCAGGGTCAAGGTAATTCCTAACCTAAGTTAGGGTCAAGTCTTCATTGACCCTCAAGGTCTTCTTTGACCTTGAGGTCAAAAACCCCAGGACCTCAATCTAGAATGCTAGGAAATGTAGAAAGACAGTGAAAATAGGTGGAGAGAGAAGCAGAATAAGGGGGGAAAGCCAGATCTAAGAAAAGACCCAATCAAGATGCTTGACATGAACCCAGACCACTTACTCAGAGGGCTAAATGCTCTTAACATGGAAGTGCTTCTATTTTAAGATGATACATTAAGCCCCCACTTTAGCAAGAGTATAGACTCGATGCAAACTCTTGGTAAAGTAGATCATAATGAAAAGACAATCTTAGCATAATCAAAGGGACAAAGAGAAATGTCAAGCCCCTAGGGACTCAAGTCTTCATGAACTCCAAGATCACAATAAGAGAGACATCTCTAGAGAGAGAGAGAGAGAGAGAGAGAGTATCTCACCCAATGAGAACTTATGTCTCATTGTGAACCACACAAGGAAATGACACAACTGGAAAGATGGAACTGAACCACCTAGTGAATGTGGCTACTCACTAGTCAACCCATCAAGGATTCACCCTTAGGAATATTCTATTCCATAAGAGAAAAACCAAAAATAAAAGAGATCTAGTCTTAAGGACACCTCCAACCTTAAGGGATCAAAAATTTGAAATTGGTAGGATCAAGAGATCCTAATATATAAATCCATGCTTTAAGACTTAATCACTAATCCAAAAAGGGAGAAAAGGTATCTTGAAACAAAAAATATGTGTATTGAAAAGTGCGTGTGTGCAACAGGTGAGTAGAGTGTATGCCTCCATGTTAAAGTCATTGCTAACACTTTAACTTGAGCAATGGCTTTAACAGAAACATAAACAACTCCATTGATTATGTTTCCACTACAAGATGCCCCTAGATGAAGACAACTTAAGAGAAATACCACATAAACATACAAAGAACACATAAGGGGATCTACCTATTGTGGGGTCAGTATGATCATATGATAATATATATATATGATATTATTGCAAATGAATTTACAAAATTCCCCAAAGAAAGTAGAACTACAATCACAAAGGAGGAAAGATCACATAAGATATATGGAAAAGAATCTTTTCAGACCATGACCTGGAGACCAAAAATATTTAGTGCTACCAAGTCACGAATCTAAGCATATTACACAAGGAAACATTTACAAACAATAGCACATTTACAACATAACATGAAACAACATATAGAAGAATAGAAATTCATATAGATGAATTGAACAATATTTTTGATTCCTTTATCACCTTTCACCAATAGAGCAACAAGGGTTGTATAAAAGAATCTAACAACATTTAGCAAACACATTACGGGAGAAGCACAGTATAATAGGAAAACACACAAAAAATCTACCACGAAGGACAAGCCGATCAAGTGTGCTGCCTACTCTCCCCATCTTGTTCTATATCATTTAGGGAAGGTGGGTAACTCACAAGAGGGACTACATCCAACACAGTAGGAATGATAGCCAGTTCCAAACAAGGATCCTCTTGAGAATCATCATGTTCGATACTAGGTTTAAGTGTTAATTGTGATGAAAGCATATTAGGTAAATCAATGTCAATGTCAATAGTCTACTATTCATCATTAACATCATCAATATCATCAAGAGTATCTTATTCATCCAGATTAATCAAAATAGGATCTAAGATACGAATAGAATCATCATAATCATGCATCTTAACATCATTAGTAATAACCACATTATGCATAGGCTTAGCAGAATAATTTTGAAGAATGGAATTATGAGCTTTAGCATGAGCATGACGCTTCCTATGGCATTCATTAGCATATCAATTATGTTTTTGTTTACTTGAAATTGGTTGAGAACTAGGAGGAACAATCACAGGATCCTTCATAGGTTCTTTAGGAAGATCAATAGGATTATCAGGAATAGTAGGAACTTGATTAACAGAACTAGAAGCCATACTTAAAGGAGGTATGGTGTAGGAAAAAGACCATGATTAAGATCCATTAGAGGTATAATTAATTCAAGAATCTTACGATGCTTATAGGCTTGATATGATCGGAAAAGATTATCAGGTCGAGGAGGACATGAATTAGGTAATCAAGGCCAAAATAAATCAAGAACAACATAATCTCTATGCCTAGAAGGTTGATATAAACTATGATTAACCATCTTCACTTCTTCATCATGAACAAATTTAAGACATATATGGATAGGTGAAGTAACAACATGCATGGCACTTAACCATGGTAAACCAAGCTTAACTTGAAATTGATCAAAAGTAAGTAGAACGACAAAGGTAGTGTTCACAATTTTTTGACAAAGTTCAACCAGCAAGTTAATAGAACCAAATGATGAATAAAGAAAACCATTACAAGTTTGAATCCACACATCCGATGTATCATAAGAATTGTGTTGCAAGTTTTTCATAAAAAGATTTTCTTTAGTAATAACATTGACTAAGGATGTAGGATCAACAAGACAACTAAGAGTAGGTATCTAGGAAATCCTAGCATAAATGTAAAGGGGACCATCAGGAGCTTTAATAGTCTCAGAATCATTAAAGGTAATTGAATGTTCTTGAGGTCATTTATTCTTAGGTTGAGTTTTCAATTTAAGTTAAAGTTTGGGTTGAGGTTGATATTGAACTTGAGGTTGATTTTGAGGTTGAGGTGGAGATACAGAGTGACCAACATGCTCCACTTGATTAACAATGTGATTTAGATCATCCATCTTTGAATCATACACAATTTCCATAGAAGATGGCTGAGCAATGGTATTAGTATCATGCACAGGTAAAGGATTTGTATATATTTGAAGGTTTTGATTAGGAGGAGAGACAGATTTGTTCCCACTACCATCAAGATTATCAATAGATAAGGCATTAGAATCAATTAAATCTTGAACCTTATGTTTTAAAGAATAATAATTCTTAGTATCATGACCATTCTAACGGTGATATTGAGAAAAGGCTTTAGGATCAAAAGATTTAGATGAAATTGTTTCAAGTAAAAGAGGTCGAATAGGAGGTAAAGTAATCATATTAGCAATTAACAACGTATTCATAATAGCATGTAAAGATTTAGAAAGAGGAGTAAATGTACGATTTAATAAAAAAGAAGTGGATGCAGAAGTGGCATTGTGAGATACAACAACAACTTGATCAACAACTGCATTCACTTGTTTTTTTATCTTGACATAATTTTTGAACTTTTGAAATTTGTTTGGATTAGGAGCAACATCACTTTTATCAACTAGAACATGAGCCATTGGAGTGGTGCTCTCAAATTGACTCACTTGTAATTGATAATGATGAAGCGCTGCACAAAGTTGTTGAAAAGAGGTAAATTCAGTAAGCATAATCTTATCTCTAATATCCTTTTGCAAATTTGAAATAAACATATGTTGAATATCAATATTAGGAACATGATAAGAAATATGATTGTGCAAATGCTTAAATCTACCAATAAATTTAGTCAATTTTTCCTTAGCACTTTGTTTACAATGCATCAAATCAGTCAAAGATACTTGTGGGCTAATGTTGTTTTGAAATTGTTGAATAAAGGCATTGGCAAGTTTAGGAAATGAATCAATAGAATAAGGAGGCAAGGAACAATACCATTGTAAGGCCTTGTCATGGAAAGTTCTAGTGAAAAGTTTGGCTAAAATCCTATGGTCATGAGCATAATCACTACAAAAGATTTGAAATGTTTTAACATGATGAACATGATCTCCTTTTCTGTTGTAATTCTCAAGGTGAGGCATATCAACTTGCTGAGGAACAGGAGTACGAATGATATCTAAGGACAAAGGGCTTCCCATGTCACATGTAGGAATGCTAAACTTGTTTTGAGTTAAGGATGCAAGTTGTTGTTGTAAGGATGACACAATTTGAGCCAAACTAATAATTGTTGAATCATTAGAGGAAATAGGAGGAGTAACAACATTATAAACACTAGGTAAAGTGTATGAAGCTACAGGAATAGAAGAGACAATTGAAGGAACACTAGGAACTAGATTTGGAAGCTGATTGGAATAAGTAAAAGGAACATTATGATAAGAAGGTTGTGATGTAGGAAGAGACACAGGAGGAACACTCATAAGAATAGAGGGAACTGTCATAGTCACCAAAGGAGTATAGGTAGGAATACTAGGTAAAGGATTAGAAGAAGGTTCTACACTAGTAACAAGAGGAATCAACCCTAAATCTTGAGCTTCTTGAGCTAAAGGTTTAACATTTGAATGCACAAGGTGAGTAATACCACGCAAGAGGTTAATACCTTGTTCACTATCACAAAGGACTTTCTTAAGATCCTCTATAGCTTGAATAGAATCTTGATTATGGTTTTCTTGAAGAAGCCAATTACCCATTTTATCAAGTTCAGTTGAAAGTTTGTGGACTTGTTCAGGAGGAACTCTTAAAGCATCATCTTCGTCATGAGATGAATGAGAAGAGTTGTGCTCCATCATAGGATTGGAATCATGAAGAATCTCCTAAGGAAATGAGAAGAAGTTTCAGGATCAAAGGCACCCATGATTCTACGACTTCATCTAACCAAAATATTATAAGTAGGACTAAAGGTAGTAAATCTCATAAACTAATGCAATGCAAATGAACTAAACTAATACAAAATATATTGATTTTATATGAGATGCAAACACATAAAAGAAATCTAATACATGCAAGATCTAACACCATAAAATATCATATAGCATTTAATTCCACAAAAGAAAGGAGAGTAAGTATGTCAGGTTCACCAAAATGAATAGTGAAGGTGAACACACAAGATAAGACAAAGGGAAATCTAACACCAAAAAGAAAGAGAGTAAGCTTGTCGGGTTCACCAAAATGAATAGGTGGAAAACGGAGGGAAATATGAGATCTACTTCTAAATCCAAATTCCCAAAGGAGAGATCCAAATTGATCAACCAAAAGGTTAATGCACAATTGAATCAATCTATGGAGAATATGAATGAAGGAGAAAACCTTATATTTCACTATAAAGTGTATATGCTTTAAATCTAAAATAATTGAAAGGTAAATACTAACCTCAAAATAGAGAAAATCTAGAAAATGCTGATTTTTTTATGTCTATGTGCAGTTTCAGGAAATTCTGCAACCTGTTTCAGACTGGAAATGCCACGATGAAGAAAACCCTGAAAAATTTTATCTTTCTGACAGCAGGTAGTCTTTGACCCCGATAAAAGGTTAAAGACTACTTCAGGATTTTGAAGGTCATCCTTGATTTTGTCCGTAGATCTTAGAAGTTCGGCAAAAAGGGTATCTAGATCCAAGATCTGATCCGCAGTCCTATACCTGTACTTGCAAGAAAAAGAGGGTTTTTGTTGTTTGGATGGGGGGTTTGCCTTGTCAAACCCCAATTTGGAATCAACCTTGAAAATGAATTGAAATAGCAATATGCATAAACAAAGTAAATGGAACTATTCACCTTTCTTATGTTGAAGTCCTTGTAGAGGATTCAAATCCTTGAATCCACAAGTAGGGATGCTCCAATGAATGTAGAAGTATGTAGGTTGTCTCAAATCAATGGCATTTGATCTTCAACACCAATCTTGAATGGATCTTTACATAAGAATAGACTTGGATGAATGTGGAAGGATGGATCTTCAAAGGGGCTCCAAAGAGATTGAATCCTTCAATGGCTAACAATGGATCTCCTTGATTAATCGATGCTTGAACACTTGAATGCTTGAATGATTGAATGTTTTCTTGCTTGCACTTTAGAGCTTGATCATGAAATTGCTTGAGATGAGATTGTTGGCACAAAACTTGATGGAGAAAATGAGAGAGGAAGGCCTCCTTTTATAGTGATCTAGGGAACAATCTTCTAGAGGGGCCACCTCAAAGAATTAAATCCCAATTATGTCCTAACCTTTAGAAATATACCTAGATTAAATGAAATTAAGGATTTACCATCCCGAAACCTGAAATGGTCAACTCAGAGGTGGGAATAAAGAAACTTTTTGAAACTCGACATCTGAAAATCATAAGACCTAAAAATTTGAACCCTAGGTCAAAGATGAGGTAGACCCCACCCTAGGTCAGGGTCGAGGTCATCCCTGACCTGGGTCAGGGTCTAGGTCATCATTGACCCTCAAGGTCATCTTTGACCTTGAGGTCAAAAACCCCAGGACCCCAATCCAGGATGCTAGGAAATGTAGAAAGATAGTGAAAATAGGTGGAGAGAGAAGCAGAACAAGGGGGAAAGCCAGATCCAAGCAAAGACCCAATCAAGATGCTTGACATGAACCCAGACCACTTACTCGAAGGGCTAAATGCTCTTAACATGGAATTGCTTCCATTTTAAGATGATACAATTGCGTCGGTTGATCAGTAACATTAGCAAGTTTGAAATTATAGATTAATATTAAATAGTTATTAATTTGAACTTAAATCCTTCACATGATAAACATTGATATTATTTTTTTAACCTTTGGGAAGATTGACTAGGTTTATACAAGATTGGTAACATCTGAAATTGTAAGATAAGGATTAATTTTACTTTATTAAATTATTAAAAAGTGACTTAAGAGGCAACTTAAGTCATAGGGCCTAGTCACATGATCCCCTACAATAGTTTAATTCATACTTAGATTGTAATTAGTTTAAGTAATTTTAAATCAAATTAGGGGGTTTTTAGTGGAATGAATATGAATTCTCATCCTTTGGATGAGAATTAATGACTAGTTCTTGGATTTGGGGTTAGACTTATAGCTCATTCAATTAGGAAATCATATACATACCTTAAGTATAAAAATGACACTCGATGATTCATCCTTGCGTGTTGATCAATAACATTAGCCAGTTTGCAATTAGGAATTAATATGAAATAATCAATTATATGAACACAAACATTGATATTTTTTATTAAACCCTTAAGAAGATTGGCCATGTTCTTAACAATAGGAAACAATACATTATACAAAAATAGTGACATTCATAATTATAAAATAAGGATTACTTTTACTTTATTAGAAAAGTTACATAAGTGGCAACCTAAGTTATGGGGCCTAGTCATAGGGTACCCCACCATGGTTTAATTCATATTTAGATTGTAATTAGTTTAAGAATTTTTAAATCAAATTAGGGATTTTTAATGCAATGGGCATGGATTCAATTATATGAGAATTAATGACTAGCCCTTGGATTTAGGACAAACTAAAGGAAACACTAATCCATAAGCTATTTCTAAAAGAGTTATTTTTACTTTTTTCCACCCCCTTTTTGATTTACAATTTAGAGAGTTCAAGAAAAAATATTCATATGAGTTTGGAGAGCATTTGTCATATTTTATTCATTCCATTTGATGTATATACATATTTCTAAGTATATTTTTTTTATGAAGTTTATATATATATATATATATATATATATATATATATATATATATATATATATATATATATATATATATATATATATATATATATATATATATATATATATATATATATATATATAATTATATTATTTTATTTTATCATTAAAAGAAACAAAACAAGGGTTCTATCCCTTACAAAACTACAGTCTTAAGATATTAAAAAAAAAATTAATACAATAGGGTCAAGAGAAGACCATTGACAAAAAACTAGCAACACAACTACTGACCCAAATCAAGTATGGGTATGCAACTCACCGACAACGCTAGGAGAAGGGTGAGAGACTGTAAAGTGATTCTTCAATCACTAAAAAATAACCATCTAAGCGATACTATTGGCAGGATCCCCAACACAAGATGGTGGGACCCTTGAAGAGGGAGAATCAACATTATCAATAGACTAGAGTGTTGCCAATGTTGAACCTGTGCAACCACAAGATGAAGCATATCTAGAGCAGTAGCAATATGAGAAGAGATAATGCCACCTGAGGGGATAAAATAAACAATAGGTAGAGGAAATCCATTGGGACAAAGGAGGTCAGAACACAAGGAGCATCACCTAAGGGGGGAAATCATTAGCTTGAAGAGTGTCATTAGAGGAAGAGTTAGCAACCAAGACAATCAAAAGATCATCATTTGCATCCTTCCACCACATGGTAGAACACTTACAATGCAAGAGAGAATTGTTTGTGACTAGATGAATAGTAGAGAAACACCACCTACATCTGAAGGGGAGGCCCTCAAAATCTAGTGATTGGGCCCATGGCCTATCCTTGATCATGAGAACCACATCGTCCAAATGGGATGTGGAGATGTCAAGTTCAACCATAATGCAAGCAAAAGTAGATCGACTCACTTTAGCTGTAGCCTCATCCACCTTTAAAAAATGACCAATAGAGTTTCCTATGGCCTGAAGGTAAGAATTATCTAAAAGATAAAGCGAAATATATGTGAGACAAAGACACAATAGACTCACATTGAGTGGTTTAGTAAGAGGTTTCAATGAGACTATCCATGTTTGAATTATAATTGTATATATTGCTGTTGATATTCTTTTGGATACGATTGTGTGCTATATCAACAATATTTTATGAATTGTGGAAATTTTCTATCTTTAATTATATATATTTTTCATGACAATGGATTTATTTATTTATTATATATTTTAAATAAATAAAAAATAAAAATGTCTAAGTTAGGGGCTTGTTCACCCACTGTGGGGTCTATAGACCCTATGCCGGTCACAACCTATGGACATATCTCATGGGGGTCAAGACTCCTTTGAGAAAGGCATAGGTGATAGATAGGATTTGACCCCCCCTTCTCTCTCTCTCTCTCTCTCTCTCTCTCTCTCTCTCTCTCTCTCTCTCTCTCTCTCTCTCCACACACACTTACACACACATGCACACACACAATAGTTAACATTATTCTTTTAAAACATAATTAAAGAAGGCATATGATTCATTTTTAACATACACAACTTTTTTATTTTATTTTTTTCATATATAAATGAATTTTTAAAATTTTTTTTGAGGCATATTATTCATTTTTATCAATTTTAAAATATTTACAAGTATATAATTATAGAGATATGACTCTTATCAAAATTAAAATATCCTTAATTTTAAACTTCTATGTTGAAGTACAAAAAGACACTAGCACAATGCATGTTTTTCCTGTATATTATGTTAATGTGGTATATGAAAAAATAAATAAAACTATTACATTGTCAATCTAATATGTAAAATATTAGATTCCAATGTTATATTAATGTCATGAGAGTGACACATGAATCCAAAATGCCCCATTTACCCTAACATACTATTTTTGTTGAGTAATTAAATCAATAAAAATACTATTTTTGTTGAGTAATTAAATCAATAAAAATACTATTAACTATTGACATATATATATACACATATATACATACATATATATACATATATATACATACATATGTGTATACACACACACACACACACATATATATATATAATTCATTGAATAACAAAAATTTAACTTTCATGTTAATAAATATATATAATTTATTAAATAGATTATAAATCTGATTGAGATAAATCTTTCTTTGCACTATATATATTATATAATATAGTATATATAATTTATTTATATACATTATTTTCTATATATATGTAAATAATTATATATATATATATATATACATACATACATATATATTTAAAAATTAAAAATTTGAAACTCTGCCAAAATGAATTCTCTATTTTTTAACAATGTTTAAAAAAAAAAAATTATTATTAAATTTAGAACGTGGGGGGGAATGCCTCACCCCCACTCCCCCTTTGCATTAAGGGGCGCAACCCATGGTGGGGTTGCAGACCCGCAAGGAGGCCATGACCTTCCTTGCATGGTTGTAGCCCTCCCAAGGGGGCTCACCCCCTCCCCATATGAATAGGGATTCAAACAAATATTGTTAGGAATGGGAACACTAAGAGGGGGGGGGGGGTGAATCAGTGTTCACTATATTTAATCTTTTTACTTTACTCTTGAAACTTAACTTGATTTCTTAAGTACTGAAATGAACTTCAATGTAAACAAGATAAACAATCACAACACATAACACCAATATGATTATGGGGAAAACCAAATAGGTAAAAACCCTAGTGGGAATTGACACCCACTAAGAACTACACTAGTGTCTTATGATCCTTGTTAGAAGATCTGCAACCCTATTAGGAGTTGTTCTTTACAATGTTTTTAGTACAGTGACCTTATCAAGGGTCAAACCCTATTAGGATTCTTTTACAATAACCCTGTTAGGGGTGGGGACACACCGTCCTAGAGCTCATTGTTCAAGTGATGAAGGCTACAACCTTTTGATCTCAGATACACACTATATCTGCTGGATGACCTGATGCTATGACACTGCTTATCTAATAAATTCCTTTGATGCATTGATGCTTTGAACTCTTACACAGATCTAATATATCTTAACTTCTATTTGCATACTTCTGCTCTACTTATCTCATCTCTATATCAACTTCCATACCTTATTACAAAGGCGCATCTAATATTTATATGCGCTACCAAAACAATTAACTAGGTTGGCCTATAACCGATTACATACAACACTTCCAAGTGAATTGGCTCAAGCATGTTTACAAAAAAATATTTTTACATGTCTACAACCTAATTAAAATAGGCACATGGCCTTTACAAAATAATATTATAACCGCTAATCAAAATAGTAACAGTCAGCTGCATACTCTGTTCTATTCTGGCGTTCACTAGTTGTATCTCTTCAACTATCTATATCTTCGTCATACTATCACATCTGATCATGAACTCTTAAATTAAGTATGAATACATACTTACCATCTTAACTTCAAGGGTGCATACCATAACTCGGTCATGCACACGTGCATTGATGCTCTAATCTTCTAGTGCTTTGCTAACTGTCCAGTTTTCTATACTTAGCCATATTCTGATTATGACCTTATGATAATGTGCACTAGCTCCAAAACTCTATATGAATTTTTTGCCATAATGAAAACACTATATCTAGAAATATACAATAGTATAGTCAACTTACCAACAATCTCCCCCTTTGTCATTAATGGTAACAAAGCAATATGGTGAAGTTACTAACTGTACCCTTATACAAAATTCTTTCTAACTTATATCTCCATTTATACTCTATACTATACTTCTTCTATACATCATATATGATACTCCATATTCTACATACAATACTCCCCATTTGACATTAATGACAAACGTGCTCAAAAAGTACTTACAATGTTAGGACATCCGGATATGCTATTTTCAAATTTTGGATCTCTTGTTTCCAAAATGCTATCAGTGCATTGACAATCTATAGATGGATGCATAAGGAATATTGTAGCTTCTCCATCAACTCCAATTCTATACTCAGACCTTGATCATATGTCACCATAGTGGCATCGATCTCCTTGATGTTCTGATTGAGTATATCTAGAGAGGGCACAAGAGCATTCCTGAGCTGTGTTTGCCTTGCCCTTATTTTAAACATCTCCTTTTCTACCTTTTCCATCTTGTCTATCTGCCCTTGGTATACATTATTGCACATGTTCACATCAGTGGAGGGATCTTCCACTGATTTCCTTACATTGTCTACCATTGCTTTTGCCTCCTAGATTTTCTTGAAGTGATCATCAGTCAACTTATCCTAGTCCATATAATCTGCAATGATCTTCCTTCCCTTGGATGTGAACTCCTTCAATGATGCTTGACCAATCTTCAATGAATTGAGGTCAAGTGTGAAGTTTCCTACTAGTTCATTCAATCTTTTCTTCATGTATTTCTCTTTTGCAGCTTGAGATGCAAATTCTTCCAAGCTAGAAAAGTTTGTTTTAAAGTTTTTTAGTATAGTATTGACATCATCAACTGAATGTACCTTAGACACTTTCTTGTCTAAGGGTGGCAAGCTATTTAGATTGTTGACTAATTCAAAAAATAGAGGGTTTTTCATCACTTGCTTCTCTTTTTCTTTCTTCATGGCTAGGACATTGATCTTAATTAGGTCTTCTTCTCCCAAAGAGTCTAAGTTTGAGGTGTCTGGTGTCAAACTTGTCAACAATGATGCTAAGGGTAAGGGTGTGATAGAAGTGTTGTCTATCACTTCTTGCTTTATCTTCATAGATGTCTCAATGGATGGCTTATCTATTGGTTCACTTCCTTTTACCTCTTCTTCTCCTTTTTTCTCTTCTACCTTTTCTTCCTCTTTTTCTGTCTCTTTTTCTGTCACCTTCTCTTCTTCTTCACCTGTTAGATCTTCTATCTATGCTTCCTATTGTAGCTTGGGTGAATTTTCACCACATATATTTTCAACCTCTTGTGTGCTCACAAAGGCTTCTTCAAACTTATCCAAGTCATTGTCTGTAGCCGCCATTGCAATCTCTACATTATCAATAATGATAGTGTTATCCTTTTGTGTCTCAGTCATGGGTGCAGAATTTACTACCTCTATAGGTGTTACCACTGTAGGCACTGGATCCTGAGGACCTGTTACTGGTGCATTTGTGGTCTCTACCACCTTGGCTTCCTTGGAGGGCACTTGTGTTGTGGGTGCAATAGGTGGATACATATGTCTATTCAGGAAACCTTTCTCAAATGCTTTCTCAGTCTCTTTAGCTGCTAGCTCAAAGTTCTTGTCCATTATGTGTAGTGTTCTTAGCTTTGTTCTTAGATGCGGCTTCATCAGATCTAACAATAATGTTTTCTCTTACAAAGAACACACAGGGAGGCTTTCATCTAGAATCTTTTCCCTTATTCTAAGATCTTCTTCAATAGCATGTTTCTTCAAGGATTCCAAGATACTCCAAACACTATCCGGAATGACTGTCTTAAGTTCCACGACTGTCTTCTTGAATTTAATCATATGTTTATGATCATGCCATGAATCTCTGATTTGTCAATTTCACTATGCTTCTCATAAAACTTTCCTATTTGATATCCTCCCTTCATCAACAATCCTTGTTCTCAAGACTTGTAGACTAGGTCTGAAACCTACCTCTAGAGTTGTTTGAGTATTTTTCTTACTTTTGGTTACTCATGAGGATGGGTGACTTGTGCTAATTTCCTTCTTCCTCTTGGCCATTTCCTTATACTCAGGAGGTGGTGTTAGATCAATTGTTTCCTTGGGCGCAGGAGGGATAACATATGTTTTACCCTATTTATCCTTTTGATCATCAGTCTTCTCAATCTTGACCTTCTTCATCTTGGGATCATCAGACTTTGCTTCCATTGTAGATGCACTCTCGATTTCCAATGCTATCTTTTTTTCTCTTGCTTTATCAAGGTCTCCTTGTGTTACACCATAAATTATGAGTATCTCAAATGTAATCTTAGAGGCTTTCCTCTTAGTTGCTACGCTATTCAGAACTGCATCAACTTCCCTTATCTTTTCTTCATAAGTACCCACTTAGGTTCATTAGGGTCCTTAGGTGCTGAAAGTAATACTTGTGCATATGCTTCCAAGATTGGTTCATCAAACTCATATCCAAGTGGATGGATCCACTTCGTTCTAGGTTCAACTGCTTCCATACATGTTGTATTAGTCTCTACCATAAAGAAAATGTTGTCTTTATATTTCTCAACAATACTCTTTGGTATTATGTACCTCATCTGCATTCTGATCCTGAATGTCTTTATTTCCAGCTCCATGTAGCTTCTTAGAGTGCTATCAACTGATGCCTTAAGGGGTATCTATGGCATTGTAGGTAAACTCTTGTCTAAATACAAATCTAAGATCTTTCCAAGTATGTGGAAGTACATGTAGATAATCAAAGACCCAAACCTGAATATTTTGGTCTTATCATGCTTGATGGCTCTAATATTATCTATCAGTTGTGCACACAAGATCTTGCACAAATTGAACTCACCATTTTCTCTGACAAGTCTTATTGCTGCAAGAATAGTGGTCGCAGACACACATTCACCCTGTTGGTGTGCTGAAACCTATAACCTAATATCATAGACATCAATTTGATGTCTTTCCCCTCTATAGGCTCAATTGTCATTCTGCGTCTATCACTTCTTGACTTACATGCTTGTTCTACTAGTTTTCTCACATCCTTGCCTACTAGGAGAACGAAACCTATCCTTAAAAAGCTTATCATTTCATGAATGAGGTCTCATGTGATTCTCACTGACACTTCACCTATCTAGAATAGGTCATCATGAATCCTACTAAGCAATATCTTGATCCATTCAAACTCATAAAACTCATATGCCGACTAAGGCTTCAACTGCTGCACTGCCCCACACCAACAAGATGGGAGATCCATTTGACTTCCAACCAGGAAAGTACAGTCAAACTTTTGATCAATCTCAAAACAATAAGTATCATGTTCAATCTCAAAATGACCAAAATCAGTCCCACAATGATGATCAATCTTGAAATAAACCTCAAGGCAATCGACAACCCGTATATTTCTATTGCCCTCATCCATTTGATCAAAATCAAGATGATCAGCAACAAGATCAGATTCTGAGCATTTATGAGATCCTTGGGAATGAAAATGATGTGATAACTCAACATGATATAAATGCTACCAAAGCTAATAAGAGTCTTGTTAAAATGATGGAGATCCTTCTCCTAGAGGAGAAAGAAAAATACTTCCTTGAGTTAGCTAAACAAGGGGCCAAGTTACCCCTAGACTATCAAGTTGAAACACTCGTAGCCAAGGAAGAAGAAACTGAGACTGCAAAGTTGCAAAAGATGGTCCAAGACATGCAAGATCAAATTAGTCAACTTGGAAAGAATAAGGAAAAACCCACTCAATAATTCATGATGGAAAGTATTTGTCCTTTCCCTTTTGATAGAAGTCTACATATGCCACCTTTTCCCATAGGTGTAGAGCTCCCTAAATATGACAAATACTTGGGTGCAACTGATCCCCAAGATCACTTGAGGGATTTTGGCACATTATCTATGGAATTTATGCATGATCAGACATATCTTATGCATTTATTTCCTCATAGTTTGGGTGGGCCAGCTATGTAATGGTTCTCTAGATTGCCTACTGGCATTAAGACTTTTGTTGAAATGACTAATCTATTTCTCCAACATTACTCACATAATATTCAGGATTTGGTCAACATCTGAGATATTTGCAATTTAAAATAGCGACAAGGAGAATCTTTCCTAACATTCCTCCAAAGGTGGAGACAATTATGTACAAGGTGTCCTCACAAGCTACCAGAGTCTGAGAGACTCGACATTTTCTTGGACAATCTTGTCCCAGAATTTGGATACCAAGTGTAGTTACAAGGTCCTCTAACTTTTGATAGCATGATTAGACAAGCAGTGCAAATAGAGCCCTTTATGACCAAGAAAGGTGAATTGACTTTGAGTAAAGACAACAAGCAGGGATCTTCAAACTCAAATAAGGATAAAGTGAAGTTTGTTAACAAAAATAGCGACGTTGTGAATGATGGGGTGGTCGAAAATGTGACCCCAAAACTAGATAAGTCTATTTTTAATCTCTCTTCCACCATAAAAGTAGTTAAAGCGGTTGAAAAGCCCATGGTGGAGAATTAGCAACCTTCGAGGTTTTCTAGAAACAAACCTTGGGCATCTCGACCCAAGCGCGAATTCACTTCCTTGGGAGAACCACTTGATGTGGTCTATAAAACTCTTATGTAGAATCAGATTCTTACTCCTTTGGAAAAGCATCTTTATGACCCACAACCATGACCTCATTGGTGGAATGACAATGCCTATTGTGACTATCACCAGAATAAGGGTCATAAGACTTCTACTTGTCTTCAGCTGAAACACAAGGTCCAAGATTTGATTGATAGCAATGACATTGTTGTGGATGGCCATAACAAGAATTTAGACCATCAAGCATTTAAGGATCCCTTCCCTCCTCATGAGAAGGGTGAGTCTTCAAATGCCAAGAATACCAATGCTAAAGTCAATTACACATACACTAATGATGACAATGTTATTGGTATGATCAAACCTATTGAGATAGAGTACTACGACGTGATTACTATTAAGGGAAGTGATGATGCTCCCAAACCTAAGACTCCTTTCATCTTCCATAGTTCTGCATCTCCTTCATTTGAATCTGAACAACCTCAAGACTATGATAATGTTGTCACTCGATCGCGTGGAAGAGTTGTTTTGAAAGTCTCGATACTTCTACATCCGCTCCGCAAAAAACTACGGAAAAGAGTCTTGATACTTCTACACCTGCTCCAAAGCAAACTACAAATAAGACTTCTATTGGCCCTTCCAACAAGAACACGAAATATGTTCCTACAGCTAGCTCAGCTAGTTATAGCATCTTAGATCAACTCCAGGGAACCAATGCTTAGATTACCATTTTTGAGTTGTTGAAGATCTCGCCTGCTCATAGGTAGATTTTGGATAAAGCCCTTGTCGAGGCAAATGTTCCCAAGGATCTCGATCTCAATCGGTTCCAATCTATGGTGCGTCATTTGACCTCGCCTCACTATCTATGTTTCTCTAAAGAAGATCACTCTTTGAGTCACTCGCATAATTCTCCCTTGCATATAGAAGTCATGATAGGTCCTAAGCATGTCCATCAAGTGCTCATAGACAACGGTGTTGGTCTTAATATCTATTTTGCCAAGCTACTTACTAAGCTAGGTTATGACGAGAATTGTGTAGACTCCCACAAAAATATTACCATCAAAGCTTATGATGAGGAAGAACGCAAGTTCCAAGGCTTAGTTGTGCTACCTATCTACATAGGACCTATTGAGATAGATGTTACTTTTCAATTTCTTGACATTCCTCTCACCTACAACATCTTGTTGGGTAGGCCTTGGATTCATGAGATGCAGGTTGTTCCATCCATGTACCATCAGTGCATTAAGTTTCCATTCCATGGGGTGGAAGTCATTGTACCTACTAATACTAATTAATCTTGCAACACTCTTGCGCAATCTGCAGATAGCTTTGTTCTGGCAAATAGAGAATCCAATGAGTTTTATGATGCTAAGCTGAAGGAAATGGAACAAACTTTGAGACTTAAGGATACAGGCATGGGAGAATACCAAATTGAACCTATGCTATCACTTGCTGCTCTACCTCCATCTCCACACTCTTATGGGATACCTTATGAGAATAACAAACCTTATAATGCTTCTCGTCAAACAATTTATGATGGCACCTTTGTAAGGGCCTCTACACCTTTAGAAGATGAGGATGAAGAAAGAGCTATCAGAGCTTGGATCTATAAAGGAAAAGAAATAGTTGAAACAACTACTCCACCTCCAGACTTAGAACAAGAGCCATATAGTGAAGCCTTCAAGATCATGAAGCACTTTGGCTATAAGGGGAGTGGTCCTATAGGAAGGAATGACAATGGTTTGCTAAAGCCCCTTGAAGCTATAGGTCCTAGCACAAAGGATACCACTGGCTTAGGTTTCAAGAAGATCCCCTTTCATTTAGGGATTAACAAGTTTGTGCTGGAACCTGAACTTGAACCTGAAAAAGAAATTGAAGATGCCACTCCAGAGGTAAATATAGAGACCAGCTCTAATGAAGAGACATTTCCATATCCTATTTCCCCGGATCTTGTGGCACTCTTTGCAAAACCTGATGAGTCTATCATATCGATCCACATGGTTGAGATTGATACTGATACTGATATTGATTTTGATAAAACTTCTTCACTACATCAATTCACATATGAGGAATGGAAAGAAACACTAAATGAAGATCCCAACTTTCCAAGTGAACAATATAGGCCACCACATTTTTAAAAGTATCTTGAACAAGAACAACTTCAGCAAGTTGTTAATGCCAAAAGGAATGAAGATGAGCTGGGTGATACAACTAGTACTAATGAAATTCCCACATCAAGTACTGACTCACATGAATATGAGTTTGACTCTTTGTCTGATGCTACTTATGATGTAGACATAGATACCATTCATGTGTATGAAAGACTCCTCGAAGTAGGTGAAGGGTCTAGCACTAGGCCACATGAATTAGATGCCACTAGTGTTAACATGACTTCTGCTCCTGATGTAAGGTCTTATAGGGATTTGAATGCTCCTTTGGATGAGATCACTCTAAGTCTTGACTTACTTGTCTATGCTTTTGATGACTATACCATGAAGGAAATTGAACTAGTCACTACTTCTCTTTCACTCCTTCATCCCAATCTGATAAACTGGAACTCCCCTTTAACTACCAATGAAGTCCTAACATTCCAGAATGATTATGATCTAGCCTGTTACCTCTAGGCTATTGAACCTATGATGTCCTCCACCAGTGATAGTAGTGTCAGCATGACAGAGGTGGATATCAAGTATCTTAGTCAAAAAATTAAAACAAGAAAAAATAGATTCTCTGATGGTGAAAACCACTTTGTGGCAGTATCATAGCCAAAAATAGTAAAAATAAAAGACATATCTAAGGGTGAAAACCTCTCTGAGGCACCCAAGGATGAGATAATTGATACGCTTCCAAGCCACTTTTAAGAGAGGTCATCAGTATTGATTGAGCTGACACAGCTGGTAAATTTGGGTACAGAGGCTGCTCCACATATTATTCATCTAGCACAATCATTGTCTACCAAAGAAAAAGAAGAGTTCACTAGCTTCTTTCAGAGCAAGAAAATAAACTTTGCATGGACCTACTCTGACATGCCTAGATTAGACCCCAATCTAATCATGCACCATTTGTCCATTGCACTAGGTATTAAACCTCTTAAACAGAAGCTGCGAAAGATGCATCCACACGTAGCACTTTTGGTTAAAGCAGAGCTAGAAAAGCTTCTTAAGGCTAGTTTCATAAGAACTATTGATTATGTAGAATGGATTTCAAATATTGTTCAGGTCACCAAACATGATAAATCCATTTGTGTGTGTACAGATTTATGGGATCTCAATAAGGCATGTCCAAAAGATGACTTTCCACTACCCAACATTGATATGATAGTGGACATGACAAGAGGATATGAGATGTATTCCTTGATGGATGGCTTTTTTACCTATAATCAAATAAAAATTGCACCAGAAGATCAAGAAAAGACTGCTTCCACATGTGCCTAGGGCACCTTTTGCTAGAATGTCATGCCTTTTGGGCTTAAGAATGCTAGAGCAACATATCAAAGAGATGTCACTACCATCTTCCATTATATGATGCATAAAATGATGGAGGATTATGTGGATGATACTATAGCCAAAAGCATGCAGCAAAGAACTCATCTCATAGATTTGGGTCCCATACTTAACCGCATGGAACAATTTAGTCTGAGACTTAATCCCAAAAAATGTGCATTCGGTGTTACTTCTGGGAAACTCTTGGGTTATATCATTTCATCTAAAGGCATAGAAGTTGATCCTAAAAAATTTCAAGCTATTATGGACATGCCTCCACCCAAGAACATTAGTCAAATGAGAGGACTATAGGGAAGGCTACAATCTATTCGGCATTTCATTTCACAGTTGGCCGACAAGTCACAACCATTTACTAAAACTTTGCATAAGGGTGTGACCTATGAATGGAATAAAGAATGTGACAGGGGAATCACTCAAATTAAACAGTATCTTGCTAATCCACCTATATTGATGCCTCCTATTCATGGGAAGCCACCCATACTATACATCTCAGCAATGAACACATCTTTGGGTGCTCTCCTAGCTCAAGAAGATCAGAACAACAAAGAGAGAGCTATATATTATATCAACAAAACATTGGTGGCTTATGAAATGAATTATTCTATCATTGAGAAAGCTTGTCTAGTAGTAGTATTTGCTTCCCAAAAGTTGTGGCTTTATATGCTACCTCACACCACAAGGCTTATTGCAAAAAATGATCCGCTAAAGTACTTATTGAGCAAGGCTGCCCTCACGGGTAGATTAGGAAAATGGGTGATGATACTTAGTGAATTTGACATTGAGTGTGTCGAAAGAAGAGCTATTAAATGACAAGAAATTGTTGATCAGTTGGCGGAAGCTCCTCTGAAAGATCACCAGCCTTTGAATATTGAATTTCTAAATGAATCCATCATGCTTCTCACACATCAATCTTGGAGCATGTTCTTTGATGGATCATTCACTCAACAAGGATCCGGTGCAAGAATTTTGTTTATTACACCTCAAAGATACTCATTGCCAAAAGCTTACAAATTGTTGTTTCCCTGCATAAACAACATCATTGAATATGAAGCTCTCATTAATGACATGAAGATAGCCATTGAATGGCGTGTGGATGAGATCAAGGTCTTTGGAGACTCTTAGTTAATCATCAACCAAGTTAATGATGTCTACCAAACAAAAGATGACAAGCTAATAACTTATAAAAGAATGGTACATGATCTCAAACAGTATTTTGCACACATTTCTTTCTAGAAAATTCCAAGGGCGGACAATAAGGTAGCTGATGCTATGGCCACTCTTCCTTCAATGTTACAAATGCTAGAGAATGACTTCAGACATGAATTCCTGGTGGAGGCATTACACTACCCTGTCTATGATATTCCCAAATCTTGGATGATTTGTTCAATCATTGGACATGATTCATCTCGCTACCACCATATCTTTTCCTATCTTCATGACCAGATCATTCCAGACACCTATACCTGGAATGAAAAGCATCACCTAATTCATATTGCTTCATAGTATGTCATCATAGCAAATGACTTGTATAGATGGGGTTTAGACAGTACCCTCCTTAGGTGTCTAGAACCTGAGGAGTCCAAATGTACGGTAGCTGAGGTACACGAAGGTATTTGTGGGTCTCATTCTAGTGGTCTGACTTTAGCTCAAAAACTTATTAGAGCTGGTTACTACTGGCCGGACATGGAAAAAGAAGCTGTTCAATATGCTAAGACTTGCAAACAATGCCAATTTCATGGAAATTTGATTCATGCTCATGCTAAAGAGCTTATTCCTCTCATCAATTTTTGGCCATTTCAGCAATGGGCCTTTGATTTGGTAGGTTAGATACATCCTTTTTCTTCAAGAGGACATAAGTTTATCATCACAGCTACTAATTATTTTACTAAGTGGGTTGAGGCAGTGCCTCTGGCTATAGCTAATGGCAAGTCTATGGCTATGTTTATATTGAACTATATCATTTGTAGATATGGTGTACCCTCATCTATTATCACTAACAATGGGGGACAATTCAAAAATAAGGACCTAACAGACTTATGCACCAAATTCAAAATTATTCAACATTGGTCATCTACCTATTATCCTCAGGGTAATGGACAAGAAGAAGCTTCTAATAAGACAATTCTCAAAATCTTGCACCGAATAGTTCATAAATCTGGTAGAGATTGGCATCTCTAGATTAATCTAGCTTTGTGGGCCTATAGAACAAGTATTTGAACACCAATGGGGGCCACTCCCTTTGCCTTGGTTTATGGAGTAGATGCAGTATTGCCTATTGAGGTCAAGATTCCTACGTTGCAAATCTCTCTGAGAGGCCTCATCACTGATGAAGAACATAGAATATACTAGCTTCAAGAGCTTGAGTTATTGGATGAATGTCAAAAGGTGGCGTTCGATCATCTAAGAGCATACCAAAAGAGGATTTCCAAATCCTACAATAAGAAAGTTAGAGAATTCCAAGTAGGTGATCTCGTCCTGAGAGAGAACCCCAAGAATCAACAGCAGCGAGTCCAAGAAGGGAAATTTGAACTGAACTGGCTTGGTCTGCATGTTATTACTACAGCATTTGGGTCTGGCGCTTATCGACTCTCCACCACTAAAGGAGAATAGCTCAAAGAGCCTATCAATGCTCCTCACTTGAAGAAATTTTACAGCTGAGGCATCCTCTATGTGCTCATGTACATACTTATTGGTCCTGAAAAAAATCCAAAAAATGATATATTGCAAAAAATCCTAAAAATTGCAAAATGTCCTGAAGAAATGATCATCTTAGTGAAAACCTGGTAAACAAGCACTTTGATGTATCTATTATCTTGGTGAAAACCTGGTAAACAGGAGCCTTGATAATAATAATAAAAAAATACAAAAATTGAAAAAATACAAAAAAGAGTCAAAAGATCAAAAATACAAAAAAATGAAATATTCAAAAATACAAAAAAATAAAAAAAGAGAAACGTACAAAAAAAATTGAAAAAGAGAAAAATGTGCCATTAATGAAAACTTGGTAAATAGGTGTCATGGTAGCAAAAATAGAATCTCTGCCAAGATGGTGAAAACCTGGTAAATAGGGGCCTCTTGTTTTCTAAAGTTACATCTCATCTCAGCATCGCTTGGCTCTTAGTCTCCTGCTTTAGTCTCTTTGCATTCCTGCTTTAGTTTGTTTCCTGCTTGTAGTTCGTTTCCTACTTTAGTTTGCCAGCTCATGCACTTGCCTTCAGTTGTCTTCGAGATTTTCCTCGACTCTTCATGGATTGGAACTGGTTGCACTTGGGGGCATCTTCCTAGTCTAGGGGGCATTGTCCTATCATTCTCAAAAGTTTTGTTTATGCATCAATCACCAATGGTTCTCACTGCATCTGCTTGTTGATGCCTAGCTACTTTTGAGATTTCTCTCCTTGAGGATCTCTTGTGTATTGGTTGCCAACAGTTCTCACTGTGCCTAACTATTGATACTCAGCTCTCATTTGAACCCCTCTCTTCTAAGATCTCTTCCTTACATCAGTCACCAGTGGTTCTCACTGCGTCTGCCTGCTGATGTTTCCCTCGTGCTTTATTCTCTCTTTTGAGAATCTTCCTCGTATCGATCACCAGTGGTTCTCACTATGTTCACCTACTGATACTTGGTCTGTGCTCCGATATCTCCTTGAGACTTCATCTCCCGTGATGGTCACCAGTGGTTCTCACTGCGTCTGCCTACTATCGCTATCTTATTGAGACTTTGAATATTGTATGCTTCTGATTGGACTTCAATCTGCTTGAACAAAAACATAAACTAAAATTAAAACTGACTTTGTGTTCCTTTGAAGCATGCTAAGATTTTCCTTCGCTTGTTTGTTTGTTTTCTTCATTTCCCCTCGAGTGAATCTAAGACATCTTTCTTGACTGAGAAACGTGAAGACTTGGGGGCATGATCTTTTCTTGGCTTTCTATTTGCTGGTTTAGTTCCAATGATCCAAAGAATCTATCTAAGAGGGGTATCTGTCTATAAGAGCCTTCATCTTGTATTGGATGGTCATGCATACCTCCACTCCTTTTATATGGATGCTTTGGTGTGGTTGGTTCTTCTCCTTATCTATTTTGAGTGACTCCTTTCTGTTACAAGCAAAATCACTAATGCTCATCTTTCTAGGTGAATGTAAGGGTCACTGCGAGCAATCTTTGGAAAAAGAAGGAACTCTCGCATGTCTGGTGTGTTTGTATGCAAGCAACTTTCAGGTCATTCTAGGAATTGTGCTTTGATGCTTATGTTAACTTGCTAAATCAAAATGAATAGGTGTTCAGGTCATTCTGGCTTCTTGTGCCTTAATGCTTACATCTCATTTCAACAAATCTAAGAATTATGTCATATTCATATTCTTATGATTGCAATGTTAGTGAGGATTGTATGGCATCTTGCAATTGTCTCGTGCCTAAATGAACTCTATGATGATAAATATGGTGAGTATCCTACATGAGATGATTAGTACCATATACATTACATATCCATTGCATTTCCATTGCATTACATTTACATTCATAAACTCATTTTCATAAATTCATTTGCATCTACATATACATGTGTATCCACTATAAGCATAACTCAAATCATACATTACACATATGCATACATTCTATCCATCTATCACTGCATTTCACATTGCATTATCATAAAAATAAAACATGACATATTCATATACCATCATAAAGGAAACATGTGCATTTCATTTCTAATCCATACATCTACGCATATAGAAAACATCTCACAAAATATCAATATCAAAGCAATATATCAACAAGTACGATGATATCAAAATGTCGATCTCATATATATATATATATATATATATATATATATATATATATATATATATATCGATCCAATGTCATGTACAAAAGAGAGTATGTGCATTTCATTTCTAATCCATACATCTAAGCATATAGAAAACATCTCACAAAATATCAACATCAAAGTGTGTGTGAATTTTGTACCTAGTTGTAAACACAACACTTCAGTAAAACATTAGAGGTTAGCCAAAAACCAAAATCATGCAATGAAATGGAAACTTAAACCAACTGGGTGATTTACTACCTTCTAGAAGGTGCGAGTATGATACTCTCAGATCAGACCGAGAGCAGTGACAATGCAACACCTAAACGAAGGATTTGAATGCAAAGAATGAAAACTATATGAATGTCGATTTAATCTATATTTTTGGATTTTCTATGTAATAAGATGAAGGAAAATGATATGAATCTATTCTATATGAAAAATTGATATGATATGCAATTAATCTAAGAATTGATATGCTAAATGATATGAATGCTCAAAATAATGAAATCTAACAACAACTTTGATTCGCAAAGATGGATTCTTCGATCACCAATTCGCCAGTGTGAGGATGCAATTTCGTGGATCCGTTTAGAAGAGCTGAAGCCTTGATTTTATAGAAATCCAGGGCTTTGGAGGTGCATGAGAAAAGCCATAAATCACTCTTGATAAACTCAAGTTGATTTTTGAGTTATCAAGAAATAAGAAATAATTAACTCACAAAATCATGCAAAAGCATGCAAGAACAACATTTTAACTCAAATCAGAAGTTTAGATTAGTTTTGAACTCAAAATAGATGTTGAGTTTCCAAAAGTTAACAACTTGCATTGATTTTCTGATTTTGAGTTTAACTGCTCTTTGAATGTGCACAATTAATTATGAATTAATTAAATAAATAAAGTGATTTATCCTTAGCTTAACTGATTTTTGAAATTAAAACAATTGATTTATGGGTTAATCAATTATTAAATCAAACTTTATTCCAATTAAATCATTAAATTTGACAACTTTGATTTTAAATCAATTAAATAAATATCCATTTGATTGTTTGTAGGAATTTTGATTTATTGTCAAAATAAAAACAATATTAATTAGGAATAAATGCAATTAAATATAATCAAATAATTAAGTGGTAGAATTAAATTAATTAATTAAATATTCATCATATTCAATTAATCAACTTTAGGATAAATGAGATTTATCGCCAAATAATATTTAATTAAAGATAATTATGATAAATTAGGAATATTCAAGAAATATTCCCCGATGCAGAATTTAAGATAAAATCAATTAAGATTTGATAATGTGCAAATGTGCCTTAGGTTAGGACTTTGATGTCGATTTCATTCAACTTGAAGATGTAGGAGGTTAATGAACTTATAGCCTATTTTTGGGGTATTACATTTTGCCCCTCTTTCAATCATTGTGCAAAGCGTAGTGGTTCAAAGAATAGTCTGTGTATGATAAAGATGTATGAAACTAATTTGTTTTGAAAGATGAACTGATTCTGAGATAGAAATCGATTGAAAGATTTAAAGATTCAAGATTTGAGATTTAGGTCCTGATTGACCAAAGATAATGTCAACTATAGCAACAATGAACCGGTGATTACGAAAAAGTGCCAAAACACCTGATTCTGAACCTTATGATTGCGAAGAAGTGAGTGACTGATTCCAGACCTGAATGTCCTTATATGAATTATATTGGTATCACATCTTGAACCCATCAGTTACGAAGAACCAAGGAAATAACACTAATGAACCAATGGTTACGAAAAGATGATACAGTTTACAAGATAGATTTAGGATACCAAATTGCAATAGATTTGCCCCAAGCGATGAGGACTTTACATGAATCAGCAACTAGATGTGGTTGTTGTCTTGATCACTGAGAGAAAGATATTGATTTACAAATTTGATTGATGTGCAATACCATGCCCCCTTCAAGATGAAAATCAAAATCTAAGAAGAAAAGTCAGTTTTGAATAGTTTAGAAGCATGTTAATTGATTTGAGAAGTGTTTGTACACGTCTGAGAATGTGTTCTCTATTGTTTTAGAGGTCTTGGAGACCAAGTTTGACTAGGTTAAACCATGAGTTGACCATAGTTGACCAAGTTTAAATTTTGATAGTTTGATGTAAGATAATCAATTAAGTTGAAAAATAGATTTCTTTGATGTTTAGAAGGTTGATTATGCAAGTCTTAATAATATGAATGATCTTAGATTTTGATTTTGATCCCAAAAAAGGATTCTACTTGTTGTTTCGTTACAGGAACCTTCATACAATGCTCAGTCTTTGTGTCATGTTTAGCATTATTAGTTTTGAAGAATCGTTTAAGTGTTCAAGCAATTTGTGAGATCATGCAAAGTGCAAAATGAAATGTAGAATGAAATGCAAACCTAGGACCTAGGACCTAGTCACTGATCATGTGTTGATTTGTTATCATTGAGTTTTTTTTAGGTAATTGGATAAATCAATATAATGCCCAATAGTTTATAAAAACCATAGACATGTGAATATTGATTTGTATGCGCAAGAATCAATACAATGCCCACTATTTAGGCAACCATGGAGATATGATATATTGATTGTATTTTCAGAATGTCGGATTAGATATAAGCATCAAGGCACAAACACCGGGATGAACTAAATATCATGTCCATTTTAATATAGAAATTTGTATAAGCATCAAAACATAAATGTCATGATGACCTTTATATGCCTTGCGGAAAAAAACACATCAAGCAGTCAAGAGATCATTCTAAATTTAGTGTGAATTACCCATAGTAACCCTTTATCATTCACATCCTTAGGTAAGATTGCATTTCACAGTATGAGAAATAACTCACTCAAAAGATAATAGTCAGATCAAACTTCTTTGAATTTTTTGGGTATCAATGGTCGAGGTACGCATGGCCATCCAATTCGGGATAGAGGCTCTTACAGGCAGACACCATTTCAATCCAGAATTTCTAAAGTTGTTAGATTTTCTCATACAACTAGAAAATAAATAAAAGATTATGCCCATAGTCATCAATTTCTAAATCCTATAAAGGACATCATCAAAGAGCTCAAAGGACACAATGTTCAAAAATCTCAATGCGAATGAGTAAGCATACAAGGAGATAAAAGCATGAAGTACATATTGTTTTTAGTTTGTGTTGACGTTTGATTGCGTTGTTGTAGATGCAAAATCCTTTTTGGAGACGAGACAGATAGACAGACTCAAATGAAGCTTCAAAGGACTCTGACTGGATATGACATGTCAAAGATACATTGGAGGCCATAGGATATGACTTTGATTGCCCCCAAGTGTTAAGCATTGATAGGATACATATGCTTGAGCTGATTGGTGTACAGATCAACTTATTGAAAATAGGAATGCAGAAACAAACCGGGAAATATGTACAAACTAAAGAAGGACTGAAAGCTAGGAAAGACCAAGATTGTGCTGATAGATGGAGTGTTTTGAAACAAGTGGTGCCCATTTGCCAAGTTTTCACCATCTTGGCAGAGATTCTATTTTTGCTACCAAGGGGCATGTTTCCAAGTTTTCACCAAGGCACTTTTTCTTTTTCTCATTTTTTTGTATTTTTCATTTTTCAATTTTTTTGTACTTTGATATTTTTTTACTTTTTTTGTGAATCACCAAGGCTCCCATTGCTAGGTTTTCACCAAGATGTTCATTTTTTCAGGACTTTTTCAGATTTTTAAGATTTTTCCAGGATATTTTACCATAGAATGAATGCCTTAGGCATAGAATTTTTTTAGATGGAGAATGTTGATTAGTTCTCAAAGCTATTCTCCTTCAGTCATTGAGAGTTGATAGGCACCAGAGCCAAAAGTAGTAGTGATTACAAAGGGACCTAGCCAGTTGGGTTCAAACTTCCCCTTGCACTCTCATCTTATGATATACTCTGAGAAGATCATACGCTACTTGTCGGTGCTCATCTAGTAGTTCAAGTTCTTGCAACCTAGACACTCTATAGTCATCATCAGTTACTAGACCATGCATTCTGATTCTTAGTGATGGGATTTTTACCTCAATAGGCAGTACCACTTCAGACCCATAAACTAAAGCAAATGGAGTAGCCACAGTGGGCATTCTAATACTTGTTCTATAGGACTAGAGAGCTGGATTGATCATGAGATGCCAGTCTCTTCCTATTTTATTAACTATACAGTGCAAGATTTTCAATATATTCTTATTTGAAGCCTCTGGTTGTCCATTCCCTTGAGGATAGTAGATAGATGACCAATGTTGTGTAATCTTGAATTTGGCACATAGATCATCCAAGTATTTGTTCTTAAATTGTCCACCATTATCTGTGACTACAGAGTGTGGAATACCATACTAGCATATGATGTAGTTCAAGATGAACATAGAAATGTTCTTACCAGTTGCTTGTGTTAAGGGGACTGCTTCTACCTATTTCATAAAACAATTTGTAGCTGTGATTATATGGGTATGTCCATTAGAAGAATGAAGATGTATAGCTCCTATAAGATCAAATGCCCATTAATGAAAAGGCCACTGAGTAGTGAAGGGAATTAGATCTCTCCCTAGAACATGAATTAAGTTGCCATGCACTTGGCACTTTTTATAGTTCTTAGCAAACTTGATAGACTCTTTCTCCATTTCAGGCCAATAGTACCCAGCCCTAATAAGTTTTCGAGCTAGTGTTAAACTATTTGAGTGTGACCCAAAAATACCATCATGGACTTCCTCTAATGCACATTGAGACTCTTCTCATTCTAAACATCTAAGTAGCGTACCATCTAGACCTCATTTCTACAGATCGTGACCAATGACAACATATCGAGAGGCATTACGGATAAGGTATCTCTTTTCATGATGGTTAAAGGTATCGGGAATGATTTGGTCTTTGAGATAGGAGAATAGGTTTTTATAGTGGGAGGAATCATGACCCACAATAGTGCAGATCATATGGGTATCAGGGGAGTCATATGTAGGATAAGATAGTTCTTCCAGTAGGAACTCATAGCATAGCTCATGTTCAAGCTACTGTAATAAAATAGATAATGTTGCCATTGCATCGACAACCTTATTCTCTGTTCTAGGTATTTGCTCAAATGTGATAGAGATGAAATATTTCTTGAGATCATCTACCATTCTCTTGTATGGAATGAGCTTTTCATCCTTAGTTTGATACACATAATTGACTTGATGGATTACAAGTTGTGAGTCTCCATGAATATGTAATTCTATTACTCTCCACTCAATTGCTATTTTCATACCATTCAAAAGGGCTTCATATTCAGCAATATTGTTTGTACAAGGGAACTTTGATCTAAATGCTTTAGGGATGGAGTATCCTTGAGGAGTGATAAACAAGATGCCTTCTCTGGATCCATCTATGTATAGGAGCCATCAGAGAACAATTGCCATTCTCTAGAAGAAAGATTCATGATAGAGGAATCTGGAAATTCCATTTGCATTGGTGTATCATCAAATAAAGGTGCATCTGCTAATTGATCAGCAATAACCTATCCTTTTATAGCTCTTCTTTCAACATATTCAATGTCAAATTCACTTAAGAGCATGACCCATTTAGCTAATCTACCTGTGAGTGTAGCTTTTCTTAGTAGGTACTTTAGTGGATCAATCTTAGCTACTAAATGTGTAGTATGAGCCAACATATAATGTCTAAATTTCTATGATGCAAAGATCAAAGCTAGACAAGCTTTCTCAATCATTGAATAGTCCTTTTTGTATGCCACCAATATTCTACTAATATAGTATATAGCTCTTTCCTTCTTGTTCTCATCATGTTGTGTAAGCTTTGCCCCTAGTGATGTATATGTTGTGGAGAAATATAAGATCAATGGCTTCCCTTGAATAGGAGGTATCAAGATAGGAGGATTTGATAGATACCTCTTGATGTGATTAAAATTATTTTCACATTCTTCGCTCCATGCAAAAGTCACACCTTTATGTAATGTCTTTGTAAAAGGTTGTGATATGTCCGCTAGCTGAGATATGAAGCATCTGATAGACTGAACTCTCCCTTGTAATGTTCTTATTTGGCTGATGTTCTTGGAAAGTTGCATCTCCATTATAGCCTTTACTTTAGCTGGATCTACCTAAATTCCTTTCTTTGAAACAATGTATCCTAAGAGCTTTCCAGAAGTGACACCAAAAGCACATTTCTTAGGATTTAGTCTAAGACTAAATTTTTCCATTCTATCTAGTATCTTGCTCAAGTCATTTAGATGTTCAGCTCTAATCATACATTTTGCTAAAGTATCATCGACATAATCCTCCATATTTCAATGCATCATATCATGAAAAATAGATGTCATAGCTCTCTGATATGTAGCACTAGCATTTTTAAGCCCAAATGGCATGCCATTCCAATAGAAGGTACCCCATGCACATGTAAAAGCAATTTTCTCTTGATCCTCTGGAGAAATTTTGATTTGATTATATCCAAAAAAACCATCCATTAAAGAATACATCTCAAAGCCCATAGTCATGTCCACTATCATATCAATGTTAGGTAGTGGAAAATCATCCTTAGCACATGCTTTGTTTACATCTCTAAAATCTATGCACACTCTTATTGATTTGTTTGGTTTAGAAATAGGTACAATATTAGAGATCCATTCTGCATAATCAATAACTCGGATAAATCTGATTTTTAGGAGCTTCTCTAATTCAGTTTTTACCAAGAGTGCAACATGTGGATGCATCTTTCTCAATTTTTGCTTAACAAGTTTAACGTTCGGAGCTATAGATAAATGGTGCATTATAAGATTAGGATCCAACCTTGGCATATTTGAATATTTCCATGCAAAGTTAATCTTTTTCTCTATTAAGAATGTTGTAAATTTTTGCTTTTCTTCTTCTCATAAAGATTGTGCTACATGGATCAATGTGGTTCTTCTGCTGTTCCTAAATTGATAGATTGAGTGGGCTCAATTAGAATTGGAGATTTGTCCTATAAATGACTTGGAAGGACATCAAATATCTCATCCTTAGGCACCTTAGAGAGGTTTTAACCTTCGGATACATCTTTTATTTTCACTTTTGTAGGTTCTGAGACTGCCACAAAGTGGTTTTCACCCTCAGAACTCCTTTTCTTTTTATTCTTATTCTTATTTTTCTGACTAATATACTTGATGTCTGACTCTGTCATGCTAATGCTCAATTCACTAATTGAAGTCCTCATAGGCTCAACTACATTTAGGTAGCAAGCAAGGGCATAGTCATTGGGAAAGGTATAAATACCTTGGTTCAAGTTGGTGGATGTGATGTCAAGAAGATTAGGGTGTTGGATAGTCAAAGTGGTGAAAGATTGCGAAAGATTGTTTATGGATATGGATATGTCATCATTGGTCCTAATTTGATGCTCGAGTTCAAAGGTGATATTACAACTTAAGACATTCAATTCATGACTAGGCTCAATGTCATTATGGAAATCCACTTCAGCCATCGGTGGATCAGACTCAATAAGTTCATCATTTCGCTCTAGACTTACATTAGGTTGAGGTGCATATTGGTGAATAACATCAACATGCTTTTCTGTAATAAGTTCATCTAGTTCTGGAATGACTCCCCATTCATAGTCATTTGATTCATCTTCTATTTCTTCATCTAGACCTCTAGGAAATCTGAGAACATGAGTAAAGTCAGGATGAATACCCCAAGAAGGGTTTCCCTCAGATTCTAATTTGAATTCATACTCATGGGAATTTATCTCAGAATAACTACCACCTTCCTCTTTTTGATTGCCTTTGAGATTAGTTGGTTCTTGTGTTGCAACTATCTCTTGCTCTATAGTAGGTTCTTGTGTTTCTACTACGTTAATCCTTTTTATTGGATCGTCTTCAGCTTCAAGGAGGTCTTTTATTTATTTAGGAAAATGCTCATAAGGAATGAGCTCATTAGTGGTGTCTGAATTATCACTATCAGATTGTTCAGTTATTTCTCCCTTTAGTTGATTTGCTACAGAAGGCTCAATATTTTCTTATACATGTGGGGAGTTCTTGCTAAGATAGAAAGGTTTCTTCATGTATCCTAGACCTATTGTATTCTTATTTGCTCAGCCACAATGATCAAGAGGTGACAGAAGACCTTTACCCTGTAGTCTGAGAGGTCCTTTTCCTTTATATCCCATCTTTGTAATCAGTTTATCCCTTGGGCCATATGACTTAGATGGGATATTTGGTATTTTAGCATCACATTTTTGGACAACCTGAGATTTAGGTTCATCTTTGTATAGCCATGTGAGCACAGCTTCATCCTCTTCAAACTCATGTTTAGATACTTGTTCTGCAACAAAATTTCCTTTATATGGTTCAAGAGGTTCTTTAGACTCTAGCTTGGACTATTTTAGAGTGCCCATAAGACTTAGGAGAGATAGGGAGAGATGTCAAAGATGAGACTGGCTCTATCGTATATTATCCCATACCATTTTCTTTGATTTTAACCTCTTTAGCAATGTTTTCCATCTTGGATGTTGAAGCAACGTCTAGCTACTTAGTGGAAGATTCTCTATTATTGGGAACAAGTTTATCAGCACTCTCTTTCAAGGTATTGCAAGTTGTATATAGATCAGCTGGAATCGTCACCTCAAATCCTTCATAAGGAAATTTCAAACACTGATGGAATGTAGAGGGAATGGCTTTCATGTCATGTATCTAGGGTCTTCCTAGGAGGATATTGTAAGCCAAAGGTATATCAAGAACTTGACATATAATATCTCTGATGACAAGACCTGCTCTGATAGGTAAGACAATAGTTCCCTTAGAAGATCTTTCTTGCTCATCATATGCTTTTATAGTTATCTTCTTCTTGGGATCAATGGCCATTTCTAAAAATGCCAACTGTGTAATCAAGCTAAAAGAACAAATGTTTAGGCTAGGGCCTCCATCTATCAACACACATTTGACATGACAGTTTTGGATCAATACTTCAATATGTAAAGGCTGGTTATGCAGATGACTCAAGAAGTTATCATCTTCCTCTGAAAAGGAAATGTACTATGGAGATGTAATATGACCAACCATAGTCTGAAATTTGTCTAAATCAAGGTCATCAGGAACATTGGAACTAAGCAGAGCTTTGACTAGAATGGCTCTATGAGCTGGAGATATCCGAAGCAACTCAAACATGGAGATTTTAGCATTTGTGTGCTGGAGTTGTTGGACAATACTGTATGAAGTAGGCCTTGTGTCTTTAGGATTTGAGGATTTAGATGTAGACTTCTGTTTAGAAGTAGATGAAAGATTGAAAGGCACCTTAGGACATTGGATGAATCTAGTATTTGTCCTTGTAGGTGTGCCTGAGCTTGTGATCAAGTAACTGCATTAGCTGATTGATTATCTCTATCTCTTCTTACAATTGTGATGACATTGCAACACTCAAATAAACATGGTTCAACCATATTGATAACAACATTGTTTCCTAAGTAGGCATAATTGACTTTAGCACCCATATTAGGCTGAGAAGAAGAATCTTCTTTACCATATTTAGGAAATGGTTTTGTGAATGCTGTATGATCATTATTACTCTTATGATTGTCAATTGTGATGTCACCATTATCAATTTTGTCTTGTATAATATGCTTCAAGTGAATGTAGTTATTAGTCTTATGACCTTTATTGTGATGGAATTCATAGAAATCTCTCTCTCCACCATTTCAATTTAGGTTCCAGATCAAAGACTTTCATCTCAGGCAAGTAGATGATTTTGTTTGCCAATAGAGTTTTCATGGCAGATTCCAAGGATTCTCCAAGAGGAGTAAATTTGCAATTAGGATCAATAGCCCAAGGTTTGTAATCAGATGAATTTTTGTTGGGCTCTATGGCTTTAGCTTCAGAAGCTTTGATGGTTTGGGTACCAACAGTGAGATTGAAAGTAGGTGCCTTAGATGGGGCACAAATATTATCAACAACGCCATCTGTGACAATGCTTTTATTCTTGTTCCAGTTTTTGTTCTTGTCCTTAGAACTAGATCCAGATTCATACTTGTCCTTTTGAAGTGTGATGTCTCCTTTTTGCACAAGTACTTTCTCAATTTTGATCGCATTATCTACCATCTTGTCAAAATATGTATGATTTTGCATTTGTAAAAGGTAGTTAATTTTTGGAACAAGATTGTTGATGAAGATTTCCAACTTCTCAATTTCTGGAATGGGTCTAGCATATAGAGAAAATTTCTTCCTCCACCTCTTGAGAAATGTCAGGAATGGTTCTCCTGAATATTGTTTCAAATTGCAGATGTCGATCATGGTGATCGGATGTTGAATATTGTAGGAGTATTGTTGATAGAATAGTTTGATTAACTCCTCAAAAATTTTGATAGTAGGAGGCATTATAGAGAACCAATGAATAGCTGACCCTCCCAGAGATCGAGGGAAAAGATGCATTAAGTAAGTTGGTTAATGCATAAACTCCATAGATTGAGTACATAATTCTCTGACATGATCTTGAGGGTCAGAGTTTCCATCATACTTATCATATTTTGGCATCTCCACTCTTTTAGGGAATGGCAGCATGTACAAGTCTTTATCGAATGGAAAAGGGCATAGAGCTTCCATGGAGAACTCCTTAGGTTCCTTTTCTTTGTCAAGTTTGTTAAGTTTGACTTGCATGGCATGCATCTATTTCACCATAGCCGTGATAGGAGTTTCTTCCTCATGTGTAATGATATCTTCCACATTAAAGTTTGGAGGAAGTTTAGCTCCTTGATGAGCTAACTCTAGAAAGTATGCTTCTCTATCTTCCTTCAAGAAATGTTTCATCATTCTTTTGAAGTCATCATCATTTTGATATCAAACAATTTCAGAAGGTGTAGGTTCTTGATCCATACCATGTTGAGATTGGTGTCCTTAAGACTCATGATGTGTCCCTCCGTCAGACATGTTAGGAGTTTTAGGGCTCCCTGGATTAGATTGAGGAGGGGTTTGTTGATTACCTTCATGAGTTGATGGAGGGGGGACGTAACCAGTTTTCAATCAAAAATTGCCAAGACCGTCATCTTCGTAAAGACAAGAATTGTAGAGTTGTTCAAGAGTTGGGGCCTGGAGAGTATTCAGAGGTATTGTATGGGATACCTCTCCAAATTTCTTATGTGACAAAGCTCTGGTTTCCACCATTAACCTTGGGTGAAGCCAAAGAAAGCAAGATGAAGACAACTGAACAATGACCTGATTCAAGAAGATCAAATGACACAACCTTGTCAAGATTGAAGTGATTAAAGATTAGATCAGATGTAAATGAAGGATACTGTGCCATAGTAGTGTGGGTAGATGCCCAATAGATGGCGGGCATGATCTCACAACACTTAGCCATTTATACAAAAAGATTGAATTTGAAGATAATGTTGACAAGGTTTTGACACAAGATGAAAAAGACTCAAATCAATAACCCAGAAGGCAAGATCAGACTCAAAGGCTCACTTTAGGAAAATGAATGGATTTGCTCTAGTTTCTGCTCTATTCTTGATACAGTGATTGGTTCAATAGATTCTAGAAATAGGCCGTAAAAACTAAGTTTTTGACAATTCTAACCACTCTCTGGCAATTTTTCTCAAATGACTTTCTGCAGGTTCATACGACAGTGGGTATGCTATGAAACGATAATTGACAAACTCGTATGATAGTTGTAAAACTCACATGATAATTAATAGCAATTTTTTTACTTTTGTTTTTGACTGGTGGAAAAACTCATATGACACTATACAAGCTATCATACGACAATACAGGGGTTCTGAAATGACACTTGCCAAAACTCCTATGACTTTCTGACCTGATGGGATGACTTTTGACTCCAGAAAGGATTTTGACTTCAGATTTTGCAAAATTTAGTTTTTCAAGTTTAGATTGTTCACAAATTTTTTTGTCCAGGTTTGAAGATTATTTTGAGATCGTTCATTTTTTGGTAATCAAATAGATAAACAAGCACGAAAAATAGTAAGCAAGTGATTCCAAGCACATTTAAAAATAATGAACAGCGGAAAAAGCAACCTTGTGCATGAACAATCAAGTGACTAAATGTGCTAATCCCTAGGAGTGCTAATTGTGTTAACGCACATATTCCTAGAAAAATGAAAATTTGGCCTTACTAGGGTTTGTAGTAATGGTCTGACTCTGTAACTTTTGTAATCTCAAAAGGGCGAACTCCAATCCAGGTGCACCGAAGTTTTGACATAGTCTAAGAAATTAATCAATCAGGAGCTGCTAAGGAGATCTGACAACCCAACACGAGACCATACCTGTGAAGATTTCCTCCACAAGGACATTTATATAGCGGCTGCTACTACCATGATGAAAATGGCTATTACCGCTTGAGGTTCTGTCTAAGTGGTTGACCTAATTAAGAGAATGTCCACTATGGTTAACCCTCTCTAAAGGTGACTCACAAAAGATACCACATGGAGACTGGTTCCAGATTCAAGGATCTGAGTTTTTGATACTACCCAAAAAGGGAGTAGAGCATAGTCCTCTAGCCTTTTCACTTTTAACCAAAACAAAGTAGATAGATTAATCCGACATGCTAAGACTAAGATTATCTCACAAAGATCTATGACGTCAACTACCTAATATCTATCAACCTCTCCGAAGAGAGAATGTATCAATCAAAATTTGAAGACACACAAATCTAGTATAACATGAGACTCTCTCAGTACCTTCCCTACCTACAAGGGGATCCTTCGTCAAGAGGAGCTTCACATGAATAAACAAGTGGAAGAAGCTCAGTCTCTCAATATAATCCATAAATAGTGTTCATAGGGCCTATTTACTATGTGTAACAGCTATGCAGAAAGCAAATCTATGTTCATTTTATAGCCCAAAATGAAGTCTGTGATATGAAAGCAAGAAAATCACACAAGCTTGACACGTGAGAGTTTGTTTTAATACAAATTGAAATGTTATCAACTTGAGAAGAATACCTGAATTCCTTGCAATGCGCTTAGTAGATTTTTACCTATTTTAGCAATTTAGTTGCGCTTTCCCCAATCAAATTCAACAAGTATCAGTAAAAAATAGAAGATTTCAATTGTTAAGGTTAGCTATTAGTCCAAATCTGAAAATCAAATATGGAAAACTGTCAAAAAAATTGAAATGACAATTGAATTCTGGAGTGAAAACTCATATGACAGTGGGTTACCTCCCAGACAACAGTTTGAAAACTCGTACGATTGTGAGTGTTTGTTCATATGACAATCAAGCTTCCAAATGACAATGTGTACTCTCTGATATGAGCCTTGAAATTTGGACCTATCGTATGATAGTGGGTACCTCCCGAAATGACTTTCTGACAAAATTCATACGAAAAATGTACAAATAGAAAATAAAAATCATAGTTTTAACCCAAAAAATGATAAGAAAGTGATAGAAATTGATAGAAAGATGATGGAAACCCATTTCAGGGCTCCATGGTGGGCGCCAGAAATGTGTGTGTGAATTTTGTACCTAGCTGTAGACACAACACTTTAGTAAAATATTAGAGGTTAGCCAAAAACTAAAATCGTGCAATGAAATGGAAACTTAAACTAACCAGGTGATTTACTGCCTTCTAGAAGGTGCGAGTAAGATACTCTCAGATCAGACCAAGACCAGCGACAATGCAACACCTAAATGAAGGATTTGAATGCAAATAATGAAAAACTATATGAATGCTGATTTAATCTATATTTTTGGATTTTCTATGCAATAAGATGAAGGAAAATAATATGAATCTATTCTATATGAAAAACTAATATGATATGCAATTAATCTAAGAATTGATATGCTAAATGATATGAATGCTCAAAACAATGAAAATCTCACAACAACTTTGATTCGCAAAGATGGATTCTTCGATCACCAATTCGCCAGCGTGAGGATGCAATTTCGTGAATCCTTTTACAAGAGCCGAAGCCTTGATTTTATAGAAATCCAGGGCTTTGGAGGTGCATGAGAAAAGCCATAAATCACTCTTGATAAACTCAGGCTGATTTTTGAGTTATTAGTAAATAAGAAATAATTAACTCACAAAATCATGCAAAAGCATGAAGAACAACTTTTTAACTCAAATCAGAAGTTTAGATCAGTTTTGAACTCAAAATAGATGTTGAGTTTCCAAAAGTTAACAACTTGCATTGATTTTTTGATTTTGAGTTTAATTGCTCTTTGAATGTGCATAATTAATTATGAATTAATTAAATAAATAAAGTGATTTATCCTCAACTTAACTGATTTTTGAAATTAAAACAATTGATTTATGGGTTAATCAATTATTAAATCAAACTTTATTCCAATTAAATCATTAAATTTGACAACTTTGATTTTAAATCAATTAAATAAATATCCAATTGATTGTTTGTAGGAATTTTGATTTATTGTCAAAATAAAAACAATATTAATTAGGAATAAATGCAATTAAATCTAATTAAATAATTAAGTGGTAGAATTAAATTAATTAATTAAATATTCATCATATTCAATTAATCAACTTTAGGATAAATGAGACTTATCACCAAATAATATTTAATTAAAGATAATTATGATAAATTAGGAATATTCAAGGAATATTCCTCGATGCTGAATTTAAGATAAAATCAATTAGGATTCAATAATGTGTAGATGTACCTTATGTTAGGACTTTGATGTTGATTTTATTTGAATTGAAGATGTAGGAGGTTAATGAACTTATAGCCCATTTTTTAGGTATTACACAAAGCAATATATCAACAAGTACGATGATATAAAAATATCGATCTCGTATATATATATATATATATATATATATATATATATATATATATATATATATATATATATATATATATATATATATATATATCTCGAGCACAATATCAAAAATGGGCTACAATAAATATATCTCAAAATGTGCTAACTATGTCCCTCGCCACCTGGAGGAGGTGGTGGCAGTGGTCTCTATGGAAGGGGCATCGATCACTATGGAGGTGCCTTCTGTGGAGGTGCCTATGGAGGTGCTGGTGGTGGTGCCTACGGAGCTCCAATGTACTCAAAACATGGCGGCACCCACTCTGATAGATTCAAAATGACTCTGCAGTAAGATGCATAGTAATAAGCTACTTGAGCAGCCTCATATCTCATCTCGATCCTCAACCATGCTAGCTCCTCCCATAGCTACCTAATCTCAGCATCTCTATCATCTATGTGGGTGTCCTCTCTAATAACTCGGGTGTGGTAGTCATCTCACTCCCACTGGACCTACCTCACTCTCTCACGGCTCTTCCTGAGTGCCTCCTATAGCTGTGGTGTCCCCAATCCTATCAGAATATCAGGCATATCAGTATCATCATCTGGAGGAGCCTGCTGTGATAAATCAGCTATCCGCTGCCTAGTGGACCTCTGTTGGGCCCCACTACTCCCAGCTCCTACATCTGAGCCCATGGTTTTGGTAGGGATGTTGGTCTATCCTGATATAGGCCTTAGCACTCTCTACTACTGTCCCTATGGCCCCTGCTGTGCAACCTGCTGCTGTGCAGGTTGCTGAACTAGTACCTGCTAAGCTGGTACCTGCTGTTGCTATGCAGGCTGCTACTGCACTCCCATACTGATAAGACTAGTGAACCTAGGATGTGGTTGTGCTATCAACTAGTCTCTGTATGCAGGTCTCACTCCTACATTGGTGATATCCACCATGTAATCCCAATGTGCAACTGATATGCGTGCCTCTATCACACACCGCCCTGGATCAAGTCTCGCATGCCACCCCTTCTTCTCCTCATCGATGAAGCGGGCATAGGGGCAGTACTCATGTGATATATCCTGCTGCCTACCAAACTAGTGCAAGACACATGTGACAAGGAAGTGCTCAATGATAGTAACACTACGTCCAATCAGTGGATGCGAAACAAACATGAAAGAAAGCTCTCAATGAGCATCATCATAGGGCTCAGTGGAAAACCAAGGTCTCTAGACAACAACTGCCATATCATCTAGCTATCCTCACCACTACTCTATCTTACCTAGCAAAGGTTGATTCATCAAACCTGCGTACCTGTATATGTAGGGCTCCAACACCTATCATGTATCATGCAATATAGGCCTACAAACAGGGAGATGCTCCCAAGCCTAGATATGTAAGACAAAGACACCTGCCGCCATCATCCTCACATTCTGATATGTGATCTCATGAAGCTCATGGTACATCTATACGAGCATACACTCACCCCATTCAAATCCAACTCCTGGTCTGGCCAGCATCCTCTGCAACAATGTCCCCCAGCCACACTCTAAACCATGTTGACCTTGATTTGGAACAAGGTAGCAGCTTAGGAACATAGCAAGTACAATAGTTAATGGGTGAGCACCACTGTATCTACGAATTAAATCCTCCCAAGAGATGGCCTGACCCATCACTAGATCATCTCGGAAGATCATCCTCAATGCCACTTTACTCTGCCTCGGCTGTGTATCGAACTCTACTTGAGTACCATGGATGGGTATCCTCAGGATCCTATATATATCCTCAGGAGTCACAGTCATCTCCCCCATCGAAAAATGGAAAGCGTTTGTCTCTGAATGGAAACATTCTACGAGTGCACCAAGAAGACCGTGATTTACCCGAATGTTAGGTAGATCATGCAAGTGTCCTAGACCAAGCCTCTCAATGTGAGCACTCTCTGCATCCATCAGTCTCTAAAATAATATAGTGATCACTGGATGATGTGACCTAAAGGCAATGTCGGGGAAGTCAACCTACAAAGCAAGTGATGACATTGATCAGTATCTCAGTATGATGGTTTTCAAAGCGATAACAACAAATACAATAGGGCATCTATCCTAGACATGACTCTGTGACGCTCTACTTGGCTGATTTCATGCAAATTTGACAAATTTTGGCAAAGACATTCAAACTTTGTAGTAGCTTCTCACACAAGGAAACTGTTCCTTTGCGCGAGATGGGACTTGTTCTTGCACGAGTAGGAGAAATTTCACCCGAGCCCAACTTTCAGCTCGTGCGAGCTTCCAGATAGAGCCCAGGTGAGGAAACCCTAACTAATGTGAGGAAACCACTTCCTCATGTAAAAGGAGACCTAGGTCGGCATGAGGAAACTAATTCCTCATGCGAGATTGGAAGAACACATCCTAAAACTTGCTAGATATATCCTAAATTGACCTAGAAAGTAGTACAAATCGAAATGCAAGGAGGTTTATCGACTACTTACAGCTGCATCATACTCTGGTGGCTGGGCGTGTCATTGGGAGCACTCAAATAGATGCATATGTAGTGGAAGACCCTCCATTTCTCTCTCAGAGCCCAAAATCAGCAAGAAGATGAAGTGAATAATGAATTGAAAATGACCCCTCCGGGCCTTAATATAGCTTTTGACCTAATTTTTAGAAGTGCTCCATTTTGCGCAAAAATTGCACCCTTGGCTAAATCGACTACTCTAAATCCATTTTTGAGATTGAAATCAAAATCTGACATCTCTAGATAGCTCAAAATTGCATTTTAAATTCTATGACCCTTTGGGATCAGACGCTTGTGCAGTTAGTCTTTTGGCGTCATCTTCCTGCCAGATCCTCATATTTTCATCATTTTCTTGGGATCTTTTCTCTTTTCATCAAATTCAACTCAAGTCAAATTTGGTCAACTATGGTCAAACTTGGTCAACAAGACCTCTGCATTGCTCCAATTTGCTTATGCAGCTTCTTGAATCTAGTCTGATTGCTGCTACTCTGCAACCTCTTGTTGTTAATCATCCTTCTGCTATGTCATCTTTCAATTTCACTCCCGAGGGGGCAGGATGATTGCATCATTTGAATCTTGTTGAACCAGTCTCTTATCAGTCTAATATGAATCAAAGTCCTCACCGCTTGAGGCATCTCGTCACTAGGGGCATCTATGCCTCGCATCTTGCTATTTGGTCATCAATCTTTTAGGTATTTGAGCAATCTAACTCGGATCCTCCGGAATCAAGCTTCATTCTGAAGATGGTTCTCAAAATATTTTAGGTATCTGAGCAATCTAACTCAGATCCTTAAGGATCAAGCTTCGTTCTGGAGATAGTTCTCAAAATCTATTAGGTATTGGGGCAATCTAACCCCAATTCTTGGGAGTCAATCTTTGTTCTAGAGATAGCTCTCAAAATCTCTTTTAGACCATTATCTGGGTAATCTAACACGAGTCTCAAAGGGCTAAGCTTTGTATTGGGGCAATCTAACCCTGATTCTGGAGACAGTCCTAAGTCTGCATGTAAATCTCATTCTGGGCATTGGGGCAATCTAACCCTGATTCTCATCTTCTCTCAAGACTGTTGTCTTCGCAATCTAACTTAGACTTTGAAAAATCATGCTTTGATCTATTCGGTGTCTTGGCAACCTAACCTAGACTTCCAAATTTCTCATCATCTGTCACTTCAAACTATTCTTTAAATCAACGCGTTGTTCGCACATCAATTCAAAGAGGGGCAAATGTAATACCCCAAAATTGGCACCTAATAAATTCAATCAATTTTGGTGCATTTTCATCAATTTTACATCATCAAAGTCCTAGTTTACTAAGCAATTTTCTCTCTCCTACCTGACTTAATTTGACTTGATGTCAATTGCAAAAACCCTAAATTGCATTAATCAAATATTATAATTAATTCCTAAAGTCTTCGACTTTTATTAGCTAAATTACCCTATGATAAGTTAATTTAATTCTAAAGTCTTAAGTGCTTTAAATTAAATTAAACCCACCCCATTTGGCTAATATACATAAAAAGGAATTAATATTACTTGTTATTTGAATGGACACCTTTATTTGAATTAATAATTCAAATTATTCGAACAGTCACCCTTATGTGGTAATAAACATTCTTTTAATTAAGTAATTCATGCCTTTTTGTCTCAATTGGGAATGAAGAGTCAGGAGTTTCAAATCAAGAACCTCTTCATTCTCTTCCCAGGCTTGTCTATTTATTGAACCTCATTCTTCATTTGAAAATGAGAGCAATTTTGAGAGTAACTAAACTATAGCATTTTTTTGTCTCAATTTCATATCTTTCAAGTTTTCATTGCATATTTTAGATTAATTTCATCTAGTTTAATATTGCATCTTCATTATAATTAGTTTTCTTACTTGCTCATAGTTTAATCTCATTTTTATTTCAAGTTCTTTAGAGTAAATTTTCATTTCATATTTCTTTCAAGCTCTTAGATTAATTGCACTTCATTCTAGATTAATTTCAATTTGAGTATCTTCATAAGCTTTCAAATCCTCCATTGTAGTACTGGTCTAATGGTTGTTGGGCTCTCATTCTGAGAGTAATTAAACACCCCATCTACATAGGAGGCAACAGGTCACTTCACCATGAATTTTGAATTGAGTAATCCATACTCTCTTTTGTAATTTGATTGTGTGAGTAATGACTATGTTGCGTGTGTAGTTGGATTAGAGGTCCACATTCAACCACATACACTAGGTCATCTAGGGTAGACTTAAAAGGGTTCCTCTTGAAAATATATCTTTTTCTCTCTTTAACATCAAACACAATAGGTGTAGCCATAAATTACTTGTTTTATCACTTCAAATCAGTTTTCAAGACTTTTTGAATCATCACGATGGATTAGGGCTTCACAACCAATCAAACACACTCTTTCGTTGGTGAATCAAACTTCAATACTTCTCAATCAGCTGTTAGGGCTTTTGTGGTCTCCAATCACTCAAACTTGAATGCAATGAGTGATTTGTAGGTTTCCATAGATTATAAAGTGAATTTCTGCCATTAATACTTGCCACATAAATCAGAAATTGAATAAGAATTTCTAAATTCCATCTTTCAATTGATTAGGTAGTGCACTCTTTCACATAGCATCATATTGTCTCCAAGATGTTAAATCCAAAGGTGCATACTCTGAGGGTGAGTATACTGGCTGCACAGGGGTCTAGAGCTAAATTAGCTCCCCCTATGACCCCAAGGGTCATTCATCTAGATGTAGAGGGTGTATCCATTGCAGATGCATCCAATACATACTCATCAACCTTATCCTTCTTCATCTCTGTCCAAATCGAGCTCGCATCTTCTGAAGCTTTCACAAACTTGACTTCTCCTTCAGTATCCAATATTGATTCTTTTGGCTTTTTAGGGATTTCCTGACTTTGTGTTCTTGATCTAGAAAACTTTGAGATGTGTCCAACCTTGTTACAAGAGTGAAAAATAACTGGATGCCTTAAATTCCTTGGTGCATTGATATGGGTTACCATTTTACACTGTTTAGCCGAGTGACCATTATAATTACATATCTGACATGTAATACTCTGGGAACTTCTTGCATTTGGTTGATTTTGATTTCTCTAATTATGCTGAGTTTTGTTCTTCTGACTTGTTCTACAATTCATAGCTCTATGACCAAATTTATTGCATGAATAATAGTAACCATTGAAAGGTCTTAACTCTTTACAGTTCCTTGCTATATGTCCATGTTTGTTACATGCATAACAAGTTTGGTTTACTAGTTTGCGCTCATCCTTAGATGGTTCGATATTGTCTTTAGTCTAATTTCCAGTCTCCTTAGTATTTGTAGTGTCTTTTGGTGCTTTCATCTTTACTTGTATGTGACCAATCTGATTCTATGCTTTATTGAATCCAATATAGATGGCATCTCCTTTAAGCTTTTGTGCCTATAACTATGACTCTATCAAATTAGAACTGGTGCGTAGTTTTTCAATGTGATTCTTTGCCTCTTTCAATTTAGATTCCAAACTTTCTTTGTTGTTTCTTAGCTCCAAGATTTCCATGTTTGATTGCCTTAATTCTTCATTTAGTTGAAGGTTCTCTTTGATCTGTTCATCATAAACTTCTTGATTGTTAGTTAGCTTTTCATCTAGCTCTTCAATCTGATATTTTAGAGATATGTTCTCATCATTTAGCTTTTTAACCATTTTTCCCAAATCACTTGTAGAACAATCTTTCAAGTCTTTTTTTACTCTTTTGATGACTACTTAAGCATCACTGACTTTTTCTTTTAGTTCTTCAATTTCTTTTTCAGATCTGTCAAGGTCTTCAAGACCAGTTTGAAGATTCTTTTTCAGATGTTTCATTTCTACCTTATCCATGATCTCCTCAAGTGGTTAAACTTCTTTGCTGAGGACCAAAGCTCTGATACCAATTGTTAGGAATGGGAACACTGAGAGGGGGGGTGAATTAGTGTTCCTATATTTAATATTTTTACTTTACTCTTGAAACTTAACCTGATTGCTTAAGTATTGAAATGAACTTCAATGTAAACAAGATAAATATCACAACACATGACACCAATACGATTATGGGGAAACCCAAATAGGTAAAAACCCTGGTGGAAATTGATACCCACTAAGAACTGCACTAGTGTCTTATGATCCTTGTTAGAAGATCTGCAACCCTATTAGGAGTTGTTCTTTACAATGCTTTTAACAGGGTTCTAAAAAAATTAAAAACTTCACATTAGATGACATGGAACTACAAACTTCACCTAGTTAGTCAACTATCAAGACTTTTACATGTGAAAACATAGTTAACCTTAGTTCTAAAAATAATAAAGTTTGGTGTGTTTTTTCCCAACTTTTGGGCATGACATTTTGGTATCAGAGTGTAGTTTCAACACTGGGTACCTAAAACTACTATGTTTAACATTAAAATATTTAAATCTTGTATAGGATGCCACCATTTATATGGTAGGCTCACACACATGGGTGAGGTCATAGCCATTCCTCCTCGGTTCATGAGGAGATTGAGCAGGAGGTAGAAGTTGATGGAGGGAACTAGGACCCCCCTCCCAAACCACTTTCAAATCTGAACTAGGACATATTGTTAGCATTGTAGAATCTTGACAGTATTATCTTAGATAGAATGCCCCCAATAGTTCAACAGGATTAGCACCATGACGCTAAGGGTCATAGGGCCTCATCAAGAGAGTGAAGTAGAAGCCCTCCTTTGAGAATTGCAAAGAGGTAGACAAAGCATGATGTTGAGTCTGTTCATGGGCAAGAGCCACCACTAGCTTTAGTGGCTCAAGTGAATGAGAGAGCACCCCAAAATATAGGGGACAAGATCAGAGAGTTGTTATGCCTCAACCCACCTACTTTTCTAGGTTCTACTGATGGGATAGAGACTGAGTCTTGGCTTCTAAGCCTAGGGAGGTGCTTTGGATTGCGTCCCTATGAGAGAAATCATAAGGCATGGATTGCAATACATCTCTTGAGGGGAACAACCTCCACTTGGTGGAGACATGAGGAGTTAAAGGGTCACTTGCTCATAAAAACCCTCTCTTGGGAGATCTTCTTGGAGATTTTTAGAGCTAGATGCATATTAAAGAAATTTAGACAACATCGTATAAATGAGTTCCATGACCTACAACAAAGGGGACTCTGAGTAGCCTAGTATGAGAGTAGGTTCATTGACCTCCTTCCTTATGTAGAGTACATGAAGAATGAGAAGTTACAGGTCAATTACTTTATTAAGGGATTAAACCATACTATATCAGACATGGTGTGCATGACACCATAAGAGTATTTGTGCTACATAGCTGAGAGATTCATAATAGATGAGGATATATAGAGAGGATCATATGATTCATGAGATAGGTCTCAAGAACCATAATCCCACACCCCAGTCTTCAGGATATCAAAGACCCCCTTAGAAGAAAAATAAGAGGCACTCATCGGGGTCATTTAGAACCCCCAAACTTAGTAGCATCAACAACAATAATCCAAATAGAGCCAGAGACAAAGGCCACCATAGGGACAATAGGGCTCTAAGCCCAAGCATTGGTAGTCACAGGGTCCTAGGAGAGACCAGAGACCCCAGGTACCTTATACACCTCCCACAGACTAAGAAATCCTCTATGGGTAGTTTCAATAGGTATAATAGGACATGAGGTTCATAGTATTCTAGATCTTAGGGAGTAAAGATTTAGGCATGTGGACTTTCTACACATGTGGTGCCATAGGGCACATTTCTTGAGAGTGTCCTCATGGAGGTATTCAACGAACACTTATGTCAAAGCCTACAGTTGGAGATATGGGTAAGTCCTATAGAGTATTTATGGTGGTTGATAATCACCAAGAAGAACATTGAGATATAGTCATCGAGCCCAAAAGTATGATAAGAGGTAGTAGTATTTCTATTCTATTTGATTTATGAGCCACTGAATCTTTTTTTTCTCCATTGGTGGTGGAGCGTTGAGGGCTAGTGGGAAATAGGCAAGATGATAGATGGGAGGTAGAGTTAGCCTCAGGATCTAGAGTAATTGTTACCTCATTGGTTAGAGATTGCTAGATTCAAGTTGGTAGCATGACCACCATAGAAGACCTCATAATTACCCCTCTTGGTTCATATGATTTTGTACTTGGCATGGATTGGCTTTATGCCCATAGAGCCAAGTTAGACTATTTCTAGAAGAGGGTAGAATGTTTGGATGATGATGGCATTGCTACAGTGATCAAAGGGATTCAAAGACTTGTATCTCTTTGTATGATCTCTGCTATGTAGCTTAAAAAGTGTATGCAAAAGGGATGTCAGATGTATGCTATCACCATCAGTGACAGAGAGGAAGAGGAAGAGGAAGAGAAAGAACCCTCACTTGATGACCATCCTATCTTGTAGGATTTTTCAGATGTTTTTCCATTTGAGCTACCTGGTATGCCTCCTCATAGGCAAGTTTACTTCCACATAGATCTTGTGCCAGGAGCTGAGCCAGTTTACAAAGCACCTTATAGGATGACCATAAATGATCTTAATGAGCTCAAGATTCAGCTTGAGGAACTATTAGTGAAAGGGAACATTTTTCCTAGTGTATTTCCTTGGGGTGTACCAATGATATTCATAAAGAAGAAAGGTGGATCTCTTAGGTTGTGCATGGTTTACTGCCAGTTGAATAAAGTAACCATAAAAATTTGGTATCCACTTCTTCAGATTGATGAATTATTTGATCAACTTCAAGGTTCCCGAGTGTTCTCAAAGATAGATCTTAAATCATGGTACCACCAGTTGAGGGTTGTGGATAGTGATATTCACAAGACTGCATTTCTCACTAGATATGGCCACTATGAGTTCATATGGTTCCATTTGGTCTTACGAATGCTCTAGCTACATTTATGAGACTCATGAATGGAGTATTTTGTACTTTCATTAATAAATTTGTAGTAGTGTTCCTTGATGATATATTGATTTATTCTAGAGATGAGAAGGATCATGAGGAGCACCTAAGACAAGTATTAAAGTTCTTGAGAGATAATTAGTTTTTTGGCAGCTTGTCAATGTATCCATTTTTTATACTAGAGGTTAGATATTTAGGAAATGTTATATCTAGTGATGGAATCTCAGTGGACCCATCAAAGATTGATGTTATTATGAATTAGCCAACACCTAACATTGTGACCAAGGTTAGGGGTTTCATGGGTTTAGCGGGTTATATAGGTAGTTTGTTGAGGGATTTACTCAAGTGGCACACCCCCTCACTTCTCTTCAATGAAAGGGAAAGAAGTTTGAGTGGATGGAGAAGTGCGAGAGAGCCTTTCAGGAGCTCAAGAGAGAACTCACCAGTGCACCTATCCTTGCAGTGTTAGAGCCTTCAACAGACTTTGTAGTTTATACAAATGCATCTTTAGATGGAATAGGATAAGTCCTTATGCAGGATGGTCGAGCTATTTCCTACAACTCTAGGAAACTTAAGATTCATGAGCCTAAATACCCCACCCATGACCTTGAGCTTCTAGAAGTGGTGCATTCCTTAGTGAGATGGTGACATTTCCTCTTAGGACATTGATTTAAGCTTCATTCAAATCATCATATCTTATAGTATATATTATCACAACTGAACCTTAATGCTTGAAAGAGGAGATGGATGTGTGATCGGAGCATTGATACAAATAATGTGTTAGTGTTGAGACTGATAATAGTTTGATGTGAAGTAATGAGACTATCCTCAAGTCGGTTCATTCAAAAGATGTTGATTCTAAACTTGATTGGACAAGAACTGATAAGAAGAACATAATGTTTAGTTTAATGTTATGTGATGAAATTGAGCATCTATCTGATTTGATGATGACAACTAACCAATTTGATGTGAAGCGATGAAAATGATTAATGTTAAAGAGACTCTTAAACCATTGGTTTGGTTTGAATGAGTAACCAGTTTGATGTGAAGCGATGAAATTGATTATCTATAAGAGATTGATAGTGCCATTGAATTGATTTGATGGGATGAAGCTAAATGGATTGATGATGAAAATACCAGTTTGATGTGAGTCAATGAAACTGATATGCCCCTGAAGACTTGATGTGATGCGATGAAGCTGAGATGCCCCTAGCGATTTGATTTTATTTGATTTCACATTCTGATTGCTTGATTAAGAATTCTTGATGTTTGATGATGTGATCACTGAATTATTGATGTTATAATCATGCTCCCTTGGGAGCCAAATCAAAATATGGCTAGGTGCCCCAGTGACCAAAAGTAATTTTGATTAATAAAATGATGCAATGAAAGAGTTAGATATAATTCAACAAGGTTTAGGGCACATTTGACACTGATATGAGGGTTGATTGACCAAGTGTGACCAAAATTTGGGTAAGGGTTGACCAAGATTTTGGCATATTGATCACTTGAAGAGAGAGAAATAACATAGATCAAAAGAATAGAAGATAGGGTTAAAAAGTCAAACTTGATTTTGACCAATGAAGTGATGTCAAATTTTGATTTTGATCCTAAAAATGGAATCAAGATGGTCAAATTTAGGTAGCGGTGTGATTTTTGTGTCAATCAGAGGAAGTTGAAAAATAGGTCAAAAACCTATATAACGGCCAAAAGTGTCATTTTCAATTCATTTTTACCACTTCAAGTTTGACATTCAAAAACCTTCTCTAAGCAAAAATGGTTGTTATAGTAGCAAGTCATCGATTCAAATGATAGTGGGTGTATAACAGGATGAAGAACTACGGTCCAACAGTAGGTCATCAAAAAATGGCCTCATTTGATTGATTCCTTGCAATTTTTATGCACATTTTTAAGATTTGTATGTCATAATCTCATTTTCTCATACGAGCCAGCGAGAAGGCTTGTACAAATAAACACATCAAAATGTTTACTTGTGTGAGTCACTCAGAATACTCATTTGGGAGATACCCTCAACTCGTATGAGTAAATACCATAAAGCCCTTATAGTCATACTATACTATGTGTTTACTCATATCAAGAAGTTTACTCATACAAGTCAGTGAGAATACTTGTACGAGAAAAATTTTCTATGTTTTCTCATATGGGAAACAGTGAGTGTTTTCAAGGGTGTAAACGTCCAAATTTAAATTTGTCACTTGCCTATTTGTAATAATGAGAATCATCTTGACTTGCTGGATATACTATGCTAACATGGTACTAATAAATGTGTGTTGATTTCTTGCAGGAAGTGCTTTAGGAAATTCAGGTTAGGATCACATATCCGTTGACTTTGAGGTTACTACCATACCTATCTAAGGATTAGCTTGGAATACTAGTTGAGTGTGGGGTTGGTTGGTTAGGTGGGATCCTTGATATCCATGTTAATCACAGACTGTTGACTTCTCTTGAGGAGAGATTCCATAGTGAGCACAACGCATTTCATAGCTGCATGTGAGATTATTGTGATCTTGGAGGATGTATATCAAATCCTTTATGTTCCTTTCGGTGGTTCCTTAGTAGAGTATGAGGTGTCACATCAGCTTGGGATGTTGGCCATTCACATGATATTCCAGGATGAAGAAATCCTGGAGAGATGGGTAGGATGGGATACTGTGATGTCTAGGTATAGCCAGGTGTCTCCCTTAGCATGTGTCATCGCTAGGATATATAGATCACTTTATCATTTCTGGTAGAGGGACAACTAGGATTCCAGAGTGGATGGGGTCCCGTATTAGAGAGCTTGTTGGGTAGTCCAGAAAAGTTAGGGTGGGGATCTTGTATTTTAGCGTACATGTATCATGATATATATGAGATTGTATACTAGAGAGCGATGACCTTAGCTGCAGGGATCACGATTCTTTAGATCTGGGCTTGGGAGCATCTCCCTATCTATTCCCTTGTGTACAATGATGCTAGGACTACAGGAAAGCCCTTTATTTACAAATATAAAGGTTATCTCATGCAACCCCACTTAGGGAAGATTGCCTACTAGAGGCGATAGATCAATGATATGATTGTGATCACATGACAACTATATTTGGGGACAAAGCCATGGGGATACTAGCGAGAATAATAGAGAGAGATTTTAGTGACCAGACCACTGATCGGTTGTACTCATGCTATCTTAGAGAGGTTTGTAATATCTTGGGTTCTATGATAGTATGTCCACTAGCAAGTGATATTAGAGGAGTTTACTACCTATGCCCATTTTGCAAATAAGATCAGATCTAGATGGGGGCTGAGATTAGTTCCTACAACCACTTTAGAAGATTTGGCATTAGTCAGGAGGGTGAGATGGAACTACTTAGAGGTCATTTCAGATTTAGGCATGGCCCCAGATTACAGGGAGCTTATTGTGAGATATCCCTTCCCACAGTTTATAGATCTAGAAAATCTTGTCCCATGGATTGATGATGAGAGAGATGCATTGCCACCACCTCCACCACCACATGGTTGGAGGCATATAGGGAAGAGAATGGTAGGGAGAGATGATAGGGCTAGTTCAAGTAGAGTGGTGCCCGAGCAGTGGAGGTGCAGGACCTAGTGGGAGGCCAGATGTACAGGGTGGATAAGAGAAGAGGAATCCACCAAGAGGGGAGGAGAGAGATGGGTTAAACAGATAGCTACAGAGGATGTGGGGGCTAAGGAGGTAGTTAGAAGTAGTGATGAGGAGGTTCCGAGGCATAGGACTACAAAGGATGTGATTCATTCTCTTCAGGATCGTGTACGAGCCCTACAGTTGGAGGTTGTCATTTCTTAGAATAGATTATTAGAGAGGGACATACATATAGTTGAGATTATAGCAGAGAGAGACTAGTGGATAGCTACACTTATAGTTGAGCAGGATCACCACTTGCGAGTGGAAATACATTAGACTAGTCAGGCTTCATATTATCTAGTGGCATATAGTTCAGTTGTTCCAACGGCACAATAGGTTATGCCCTTTTCATAGTTTATGGCCAGATCTGAGGATGCATAGATGCCAAGTGTTGATGAGGTTGTACCTCCCCCACAACCACCTCCACAGGCTCCAGGTGCTGAGGATATGGCAGAGAGCTAGCCTCTTGATTTTGATATTCTATTCTTGTACCCCATTTTGGCTATTGTACATGATGACTTGCTCTGATGACTTATATACTTTATTGTAGCACATTAATATTTTGATGATATATGGAGATACATGATTTGATATCATTTTACTTATGTACCGGTGGTTATTATGAGATGTTTTTATTTCCTTTTGATATTTTTGTGGATGCATTGTCTATTGATGTATGTATGATGATTATATATGAATACAAATGTTTATTTGATTTTGATGCCATGGATATATTAGATGAGTATGTAATGATTATGTAGTTGATTTAATGTATTATGTGATGGATGTTTTATGTATGCAATCTTTTCAAATGAATGTGTAATGCAATAAATGCAATTGCGATTTATGTTTACATAGATATGCAAATGGATACATGCTTATATTGATATGAAAATGGATTTATGGAACATGCCTATATGTGCAATGATTTTCTAACATCTCTTTGCATGAAATTTTCTTTTTGATACACAAGTACTCGATCATATCTTTGATGATATAGTTGACCCCCTAAGAAGAAGATGATAATCTCAATAGAAGGCCTCACATTCCATGAAAGAAAGGACATTGGTGAAAGATTAGTGCTGGTAAAAAATGAAAATGCATAACTACCATGAAATGCACCCTAGGACTTTGTCACTCAGCTTGCTTTGAAAAATTTTCATCATTGAGTGTTTATGGGATATCGTAGCTGATACAATTCTCACTGGTGTCATTGCAACCATGAGAATATGAATATGGTGTATATCAAATAAATGTGGAAAACTAAAACAAGCACCAGGACATAGAAGCCAAGATGACCTAAGCACCGTTTCTAGTTGATATTGCAAGTAACCATAAGCATGAAGGCATAAGAATCCAGGATGACTTGAATCGTTATTGCATAAACAAACATAATAAAAAACAAGGAGATAGTTTTGATCTCACCTTAGTATCCATATAAAAAGAGTCAAGGTATGCTTGGAGTTCCAGGTGAGATGGAGGCACTTATCATAGACACCCAATTTATTGGATAGTTCGGGATCATTGAAACCACACCGACAAGTAGAAAACAAAGAAAATGATTATGCCCTAGTCTATGTTTCTCTTAGTCATTTTTACACATTGTAGAGTTACATATAAAAGGATAATCTATAAATCAAATAATAACAACAACAAACCAAGAAAATTCACAACCTTTATTGCTTCTTTAGTTGGTTAGGCATGGTCAAGTTGCAATAGAGATGTGATCATGCTCAATTCAAAAAAAAATTGTTGCTATTTGTGTTGTACGTTCTAGCTTGTGGAAGTGTGTAGTGTTTAGAAACATTGTTGGTCATCCAAGTTTGTCATTTTTTTGGATTATGGGTGGAGCGTATCCAATTAGTGTTAAAAAATACTATTTATTGATGTTTCCATGTTGTGGGGTGTTGAGAAACACACTGTTGTGTCTGTGATTAACCTATCAATGGTTGTTGGAAAAATAACTCTAATTTTCTTGGGATGATGCTCTAGCTGACTGCCATGAAAGGACATTTCACCCTAGCCTAACTTGAATTTCCTAGGACAAAGATATATATCGATTCCAATCCATGGTAGTGTAGTGTGAGACAACTGATTTTGTCATGAAAGTGACCGAAGGCTATGTGAAAACTAAATCTAGTAAAGGATGCCAAGACACATGTTCATAGATGCTGTAGTGAATTACAAGAGGTGCCTATTTACTAGGTTTTCACCTACTTGGCAGATATTCTTTTTTTTCCACCAAGGTGCTTGTTAAAAAAGTTTTCACCAAGGCACTTTTTCATTTTTCAAAATTTTCACTCTTTTCAAAAAAAATTTTTTTTTTTTTTTTTTGGATTGATGCATCAAAGCTCCTGTTTACCAGGCTTTCACTGAGATGATCATTTTTTAGGACCTTTTACAATTTTTAGATTTTCTTCATGATTGTTTTAGATTTTCATAAATTTTTTTAGGACTTTTATCTATGTACATGTTGTTGGATACAGAGAATGTTCAAGAATAGAACTTCTTCAAATGGAGCATATTGGTGGGCTCTCCCAGCTGTTCTCCTTTTGGTGCAGAGAGTCGATATGCACCAGAGCCAAATGTTGTAGTGATAATGTACTCAAATTTCCCCTTTTGTTCCCTATGTGACTAGTTGTGGGGATTAACTTTTTGTTATATCCTCTTGAAATTATCGTTTGGTATGCTCTGAGATGATTGAACACCATTTCTTTGCATTCATCTAGCTATTTTAACTGTTGTCATCTAGATATTCTGTAATCCTCATCAGGTATTAGTCAGTGCAAGGAAACTCTCAAAGATGGGAGTTCCACTTATATGGGTAAAATCACTTTTCTTCCATAAACAAGAGAAAAATGTGTTTCCCTAGTAGGCATCATGATACTAGTATGATAAGCCCATAATGTTGGATTGAGTTGTAGGTGCCAATCTCATCCCGACTTGATGACAATACAATGCAAGATTTTAAGTAGAATTTTGTTGGAGGCTTCATCCTGACCATTTCCTTGTGGATAGTAAATCGAAGAACAATGTTGTGTAATCTTGAATTTCATGCAAATCTCTGAGATATCATTGTTCTTGAATTTTCCCCCATTATCAGTAATAATGGAGGATGGAATACCATATTGATAGATAATGTAATTCAAAATAAACAGAGCCACCTAGTTTCTAGTTACTATAGTGTGTTGGACTACTTCAACCCACTTAGTGAAATATTATGTAGTTTTTATAATGAATTTGTGTTCCTTTGAGGAGGATGGGCATATCTTCCCGATGAGATCAAACGCCCATTGTTGGAAGGTACAGTCTATTATAAAAGGAATGAGATCCTTTGCGGGAGTGTGGATGCGATTTCCATGTAGTTGACACTTCTTGAAAGCTCTGGCATACCTCGTTGCCTCCTTTTCCATATCTAGCCAATAGAAGCCAACTCTTAGGATTTTACAAGCCAATGTTATACCATTAGAATGAGATCCACATATGCCAGCGTGAACCTCAGCTAATGCACATTTTGACTCCTCTTTTTATAAATAACTAAGTAAAGTTTCTTCTAAACCTATCCTATACAGGTCATTTTTAATGATGACATACCATGAGGAATTTTGGATAAGGTGTATACATTCATTTTTGGTTAAGTTATCTGGGATAACTTGGTCTCAAAGTTAGCAGTATATATGGCTATAATGGGAAGAGCCTGGGATAATGATGGTGCAGATCATCTAGGATTCAGAGGAGTCATAGGCAGGGTGATGGATATCTTCCACCAGGAACTCATATCAAAAATCCTCTTCACCCAATGTAGCAATAATCCACTTGCTATGAGTTCCTGGTACAACCTTGCAATGATCCTAAGGAACCCAATGTAGCAATGGCGTCACCAACTTTATTCTCTATCCTTGGAATCTATTGGAACATGATGAAAGTGAAATATTTCTTGAAGTTGCCAACCGTGTGCTTATAGGGTATGAGTTTATCATCTCTCATTTGGTAGATATCATTAATTTGGTTGATAACAAGCTAGGAGTCACCATAGGTATGTAACTCAGACATTTTTCATTCTAGAGCCAACTTCATCCCATTTACCAAGCCTTTGTATTCAGAAAAGTTGTCTATACAGGGAAAAAAGAGCTTGTATGCCTTACAAATAGAGTAACTTTGAAGAGTAATGAATAGTACTCCTGCACCTAAGCCTTGTTAGGTGAATGAGCTATCGAAGAACATTTTCTAGGAGCGGTGAGTAATATGCATGATAGACCCATCTATAAAATCCACATTGATAGGTTGTTCTCCTTGTAATGGAGCATCAACCAATTGATCCGTAATCTCCTGTCCCTTAATATATTTCCATTCAACATACTCAATGTCAAACTCACTCAGGATCATAATCCACTTAGCCAACCTACCTGTCAAGGTTGCTTTACTCAATAGATACTTGAGTGGGTTGATTTTTTTTACTAGTTGTACAAGATGTGCCAAAATATAATGCCTGAGCTTCTGGGATACAAATACTATTGCCATACATGATTTATCAATCATAGAGTAACTCATTTCATAGGATACCAGAGTCTAATTGATATATTAAATGGCTCGCTCTTTCTTGTTCTCATCTTACTATGTGAGGAGTGCCCCCAGTGATGTATTAGTAGAAGAAATATATAGGATGGGTGGCTTACCTTGGATTGGGGATATTACAACTAGTGAGTTTTCCAAATATTTCTTAGTTTGGTCAAAATGTTGAGCACATGCTTCATCCCACTGGTATTTTACTCCTTTGCATAAAAACTTTGTAAATGGTGTGCTTTGTCTGGTAGCTAAGAAATAAATCTCCCAATTGATTGAATCCTTCCCTGTAGGGTCCTCATTTGACTAATATTCTTACGTGGTGACATTTCAATAATAGCTTGCACCTTAGTTGGATCCACCTCAATTCCCTTAGCTAAAATAATATATCCTAGGAGCTTTCCAAATGTTAAACCAAATGCATACATTTTAGTGTTCAACCTGAGCCTAAATTGTTCCATCCTATCTAGGATATGTCCTAGATCATGTAGATGCATAGGCATCTTTCTAGTTTTAACAATGACATCATCTACATAATCTTCCATATTCTTGTGGATCATATCATGGAAGATGGTTGTAATTTCTTGTTGATAGGTTTCCCTAGCATTCTTTAAACCAAATGGAATGATTTTCTGGAAAAATTTCCCCCAGGAACAGGTGAATGTTGTCTTTTCTTGGTCTTTTGGAGTGATTTTGATTTGATTGTATAAAAAAAAAAAATCCATTAAATAATACATCTCATATCCAATCGTCATATCTACAATCATGTCGATATTAGGTAAAGGAAAGTCATCCTTAGGAAAGGCTTCGTTGAGATCTTTGAAGTCAGTGCATACTTTAATAGAATTATCTGTCTTAGTTACTGGCACAATGTTGGAAATCCATTTATCATATGCTATTGCTCTGATGAACCCTTCTTTGAGTAATTTTTCTCACTCAACTTTCACTAAGAGGGCCACATGAGGGTGCATCTTGAACAACTTCTGTTTGACAGGTTTGACCCTTGGTGCAATTGAAAGGTGATGCATTATCAGGTCTGGGTCCAACCCTAGCATGTTTGAATAAGTCCACCCAAAGTTAATCCTTTTCTCTTCGAAGAATTGAGTGAATGTTGTAAGTTCTTCAGCTGATAATGACTGTACAAAGTGGATTACTTGTGGATGTTCATCAGTTTTGATGTTTACTACCTGTGTAGGTTCTATGAGAATTGATGGTCACTCCTGAAAGTGACTAGGAAAGATATCAAGCACTCCATCTTCCAGCACCTTAGAGAGGTTTTCACCATCAGATGCATCTTTCATTTTTACTATTTTATGTTCTGAGACCGCCACAACATGGTTTTTGCCCTCAAAACTCTTGTTTCTTTTATTTTGTGACTAAGGTACTTGATATCCACCTCCTTCATGTTCACCTAAGATTCACTGGTGGAACAAGTCACAAGGTCAATAGTATTAAGATAATAGGACAAGGAATATTCATTGAAAAATATGGGAAGGCCAAGTGGTTCATTATGTTGTGTCCAGTCAATGAGTCTAGGATGTATGAGGGATAAGTCATCGACTGGTTCTAGGGCATTCATGGTATGTTCATCATATCTTACAGTTGGCATGTCAAGGTCTAAAGTGTCATCTTGAAATAGTGTGTTCAGAGGAAAAGGAGTTTCATCATTTTTATTGAAATCCCATTGGCTACATGCGAACCTAACCCATTTGATCTAACCCTAGGATGGGGATCCCTCTCTCATCTTGTTCTAGTTTCTATTGAACCTCTTTGTTGAAGCCATGTTTTGACATGGACTAATTCAATCCTAGACCTCATTGGGAGGAATATATTGGTGTCATCATTCAGGTGGTTTGAATTTCTATCAGTGGACATTGTTTCAAGTTCTGCTGGGATTTCTTGGGTGTTCATTTCTGCCTCATAGGTTCCTAAATTTTTAGGTTAAAGAATTTTTGGATTATTTGTGCTATAGATTCTGAAATATTATCACCCTCTCTGAAATTCCAATTCTTTGCAGATCTTGCATGCTATCTTTCCTAGACCTCCCTAGATTCCATGTGGTCATCATAGGATGAGGTCTAATGTATCTATGGTGTGCATGATCAGCTGGAGTGGTGTGTTGATTGTGAGAAGATGGCCTAGGGGCCATGGGGATGTTTCTATGGGAGGATAGAGGGGTCTTCATCACTTATCTATTCTCAAGAGTTTGAGCTCTCTCCCCTTTCAATGTTTATGATAGTGGCATACTTATGTATTACATCTATCTCAGTATCCACTATAGCATCTAAGAGTATGTCCCACTCATACTCATGTGAATCAGTCTGGCTACCATCTGACTAGGCCAAGTGTTGTGCAATAGTCATATGAGGCTCTGCATCCCCCTCTTAAGTGTTATTTTCTTGATGTCTTTCTTCTTCTATTGGTATAGACAACTCACAAGGATCCATGAAATGGGGAAGTTCCAACACATGTGACATGGTTACTAGCTATCCCCAATTAGGATGCTTATCATAGGATCCTTGGTTAACCTCATCTTTTTCAGTATCAAGTTCTTTCACTAGGAAGCTTGATTCATGAAGATCTCTCCACCACTGTGGGAGATATGATTCATCCTAATAGTCAAGATCTTTTATTCCAATATGAAATAATATCTTAGAAGGTAAAGGATCAATTTTAGCTTCATCTTCACTATTTGAGTCAAATATGGGTCCATCCATATTAGTGACAAGATGACACTTAGCCTCTTTGAAATCGACACTAGTTTTATCTCTAGGATTCCTGAATTCTGCATAGAGTGGCTCAACAAGACCTGTATCAATCATCCCTAGAGATCATTTCCCTTTGTAACTCATCTGCTTGGCTAGATTATATCCCTTACTATATTTTTTTGGGGATATCTCGTAGTGTTTTGCCTCAGTATCTTTAGGTTCTTTATAGAGCCATGCTAGGATGGCTTTCTCTTCATTCTCATCTTCTAAAGGCACAGTTGCCTAAACAAACTTATCATCATAGATAACTTGTGCATGTGTTGTTTTTGGCCTCATTTCCTTTGAGGGCATGCCATGTGATCTGGAGATATGGGCAATGATGTCATAGATAGGATAGGTTCAATCTGATATCCTCCCATTCTAGTTTCTCTAATTTTCAACTTCTTCTCCATTTCTACCATCATGTTTTTTCCCATACTCAGGAGTGGATTCTTCCTTTTTGTGTGGTATGAGGGTGTTAGTTGACCGTTTTAATGTATTGCAAACATAATTGGTGTCTATTGGTATAGTAACCTCTATACTACTGAATGGGAATTGATACATTAATAGAATGTAGAGGGAACTTCTTGCATCTCATGAATCCATGGGCATCCCAACAAAATGTTGTATGCTAGTGGGAGATTAAGGACTTGGCAAATGACCTCTCTTTCTACAGGTCCCACTCTTATCGATAAGAATATGATACCTTTGGAAGATCTCTCTTGTTCATCATAGGCTTTGATTGTGATCTTCTTAGGATCAATAGAAGGTTCATAAAATCCTATTTGTTCAATCAGTTTATATGTAGAAATTTTTAATCTCACTCCTCCATTTATCAACACTCACTTAACCTAATGCTTATGAATCATGAATTTGATATGCAAAGGATGGTTGTGTGGGTGACTTAGGGAATTATCATGTTCCTCAAAAAATGATAGGTAATGTGGTGAAGTCAAATGACCTATCATAGATTGGAATCGATCCCGAATCCAAGTCCTTAGGGACATTGGTAGCTGACAAGGCTCTATCTAAGATCTCTTTGTGAGTAAGAGAGATCTTGAGTAATTCAAAGATTGATATCTGAGCAATTATCTTTTTTAGGTGCTAAACGATGTTGTAGTCAACAATATGTGATGAAACTAGCTGTTTGGAATTTGATGACTTGGAAGTGGTTGTAGCTAGTTATTTTCTCTATGAGGAGGGCTTTGATGACAATGGATGGTCAATGAAATTGGAAGATTTTGCTCCTCCCTGAGTGACCTTTTCTTGTGCTTGGGTCACAACATTGGAAACTTTAGACTCTCCTTCTCTCTTTGGGACAATAATGACATTGCAAAGTTTGTAAGGGACTACCTCAAGCATGTTAATGACATTGTTGTCATTGGTACCATAGGTATGATTAATGCGAGCACCATCTTTTGGTTTATAACTCCCCTAATTTTCATATTTTGGTAAAGGTTCTTTGAATGCTTTGTGATTCATGTTGGTGGTATGGTTATCCACTATGATCATCTTATTATCAATGAGATCTTGGGTCTCACGCTTGAGTCTCATACAACTCTCAATAGTATGTCCCTTATTCTAATGAAAATCACAGTAGTCATTGTCATTCCACTATTTGGGTTTGAATTTCAACTCATAAGGCCTGCAATTGTCTGGCAATGTGATTAATTAGTTTTCTAGGATAGTTTTAAGTACAGATCCATATGACTCTCTGAGAGGTGTGAAATTATTCTTGGGCTTAGCCCAAGGTTTATCTTTAAGAATATTTCTTGTGCCCTTGGATGGAGCCTTGGTAGTATTTTTAGTAGCTTCAAGAGCCTTGGTGCCACTTGTGAGATTGAATACTGCTAGTTTTGGTGGGAGAACAACTTGATCAACTACCCCATCATTTACTACATTATTTTTTGTATTCCAGTATTTATTTTTGTCTTTACAATTAGAATTAAACTTTTTTTCTTTATAAAGAGTGATCTTGCCCTTTTTCACAAGCATGTCTTTTGTTTTCAACGCATTTTTCACCAACCTATCGAAGGTGTCTGGGTCTTGTAACTGAATAGGAAAACTTAGTTATGGGACCACTACACTAATAAAAATATTCATTTTTTCAGTCTCATGAATGAGACGTGGATATCACAAAAATATTTTCCTCCATCGCTGATGTAATGTTAAGAAGGACTCTCCCATTTGTTTCTTTGTGTTGCATAGATCTATCATCGCTATGAGATGTTGAATGTTGTAGGAGAAATGTTGCAGGAATCATTCAACAAGTTCATCAAAAAAATTTATGCTCATGGGTGACTTTGAGAACCACTCAATAGCTTGACCTCCCAAGCTCTGGGGGAATAGACACATAAGGTACATCTTGTCATGCATAAATTCCATGCATTACGCACAAAATTCCCAAACATGGTCCTAAAGGTCAGAATTCCCTAGGTACTTGTCAATATTTGGAATCTCCACCCCATGTAGGAATGGGGGCAAGTAACAATCCTTATCGAAGGGGAATGGGAAAATAGAGTCAATAGAGTATTTTGTAGTTGATTTCTCTTGACTCTTCTTCTTTTCTTGCAATTCAACTTGCATAGCTTGCATTTTTTTGGTGATTAGTGTTAAAGGAGTCTCCTCCTCTTTGGAAATGACATCCTTGACTCTATATTGAGGAGGCAATTGTGCCCCTTATTTTTCCAACTCAATAAATATTATTCCTTTTCTCTAGAAATGATAAATTTCATCATCTTGAGGAGTTCCTTGTCAGCCTTACACCAGAAAATGCTATCTTTGTCAGGCTCATATTCATTGGAAGAATCATCATGATCAGTATCATGAGTATTGACATTACGGTTGGTGTATCGATAGTATTTATGTCCTTTCCCTTTTATAGAAATGTTGGTATCAGATGGTTTCTCTTGGTGGTTGGTCAATTGTCCAGAGGTTCCTGGTAGGTCTCTGAAAAGTAGGTTGTCTTAAAAAAAAGGGTCTCTCTCCCTCTCTTGGATGCTTTCTAGAATAAATCCTAGTTTTGATAGGAATAACTTGGTCGTCAGAAAGGTGTTGGAGTAAGAACAATCAAGTTTGAACAAGTCCTTGGTAGATATTGATGGAAGTAAGATAATGTCTTCTTGAGAGGGAGGTATAAGTGACCCAGATCTGATTCAAGGTTAAGGAACCTAGGCAGTGTTTCACTCACAACTCAAGAGGAGGTAGCTAACAAGACGATGATGATGATGGGACTAATTTAAGGACAAGATTAAATGGATTTGAACTCACTATAATGTAACTCTAGATGATCAAGAATGGTGTTTGATTAAGGCTAGTTCTCAATATCTAAGGTATAGTTGTCGAACATGAGACAATTTCTAAAGGAAGAGTGAGAAAGTGTCATATTGTTTTGCAAAATGTTTTTGATAGGATCATTTTTAGGACAAGGTTTTGAAAGCTTGGTTTATGCAACCTGTGATTTGGACTTTTGACTTTGCATTTTTGAAAATGCAACTTATGCAAGCTATGTTTTTGGGATTTTGGAATTTTAAGATATGATATGTAAGCTAAGGCTTTATGCAACTTGATTTTGGACTTTGAAAATTTTGAGAAAATCTTTGGAAAATACAAACCTAGGAGAATAACCTCAGGAAGATGAATATTAGAACTTGACTTTGACAAAGAGACAAAAGACCAAAATGATAAAAAAAAGACCAAGTCAAACTGTCCAAAATATAGGTAGAATTTGATTTGAAAAAGGACAAAAGAAAAAAGATTGATAAAAAGACCAAAAAATTCAAGATCCTTTATTCATCAACCTAAAGAGAAACTCTAAGATTTGGATTTTGTTTGGATTTTTGCAAAATTCTCAAGAGATCTAACTGCAAAATGAGGACTATGCGAAAGGCTATTATGGAGATTTTGAAAGAGGACTGAATGCAAACTAAGACATGTAATGACGATCTAAATCAGGATTTTTGAATGAGGACTAAATGAAAGGTAAGATATTAAAAATGAGGACTAGGACATGCAAAAGATTATACTAGGATTGTAAATGTTTTGGAATTTTATGTTTGGAAAAGTCTATGGAAGATTGTGAAATGTTATTCAATGTCTTGGGATGTTTTGTGACAAGGTTTTGAAATGTTTTACAAGGTTTTATGAGTGTTTTGAAAGCAAGGTAATTTTTAGTGGTAAATATTTACCCATTGGCAAATTTTGGGAAATTTAGTTGCCGGAATTGGCAAATCGTGCATGATACAACAGTGGCCCAAATCGGCCAATCACTACATGGTAACGGGTCAATATTATTTTGAATCACCATTAAGATTTGTCATTTGACATGGTTGACTAGTATATTTGCCTTTAACCAATCTGATGTGGTTCTTGTAATGACCTCTTGTTCGCCAAGGGCTATTAATTATGAATTAAATATAAAATCTTAATATAGCCAAATGGTCTTTACATTGGTCCTATTTTTCCAACCATTTATTAATTGTTATATTGACCAAGATCTATTTTGCCAACCGTTTGTTAATTCCTACATTGTACATTGAATAGGTTGCCACATTTTCACCACACTTAAATCAAAATATTAATGTATTTTTAAAAGCTCAGGAATTCAAAAAAATGGAAATTGAAATCTTGGATTGATATAAATTTAAATTAGATTTATTAGTCTTTTTGTGTCCCGTTACAAAATTTTGGAGGGCCAAATTTACAAATAACAATCTTGCAATAGTAAATAGAGGATTCAACATTTCAAATAATCATAATCCAAAGAAAGAAGGACCAAGGTAAGAAATTATTTATTCACACTTCACAGTATTGATATTAATTTTAATTCCTAGAATCCTAGTGACTAGTGAGAGGTCAAGATGTCGAACAAGGGTGACTATCCTGAGTATCCTCTAGTTGTTGAAGGGATTGAGATGTCAGGGGAGGTTGAGACTCAAACTTCTCACTATGATTAGGGCAGTGAAGGGATTGGAAAGCTAGACAAGGGTAAGAGTCTTCAGGGCAGTGAAGGGTCTGGGAGGCCATCAAAATGCCCAAAACTTAAAGATACTACCATAAAGGATTTCTTTGGAGTTGGCAATTTTTTTGCTCCATCATAATTTCAAGTGAAAAATCCATTTACAGTAGCTCACCAATACCACTACCACAAGCTGGGGTTGTCATTGAGTTAAATCAAAATGCATTAAATGAGTATAACAATGGTGGCACAACAGAAGATGTTATAAGGGATACATATAACCAGTTGGATGAAAATGCTAGCAATGAAGACAATATTGATGTTGGTAGAAAGAAAAGAAAAGGGGAAGTAAAAATGGGGTGATGGTGGGAAATGACAAGAAATTTTAAGGTTGATTGGGTAGAAAAGTACCCGTTCATTGAACTAGTCCTAAACAATGATGAACAACCAATAAAATGTAGGTGTAAGATTTGTACTTGGAAAACTACAAGAGAGAAGAAGTTGCAGCTAAAGCTTGACACTATAGAAAAACATATTGGTAAGGCTTATGAAAAATAGATCATAGATATACAAGAAATATCAGTGGTGAGATGGAAATCAAAGGAAGAATATCTTCATGTTAAATATGCCATAGAATATGAAGAGCATAAAAAGAGAATGACAGTAATTGCTAGTAGTGAAAATCCAATCAAGACCGGGTTTAAACATGCAACCAATGAAGGAAACCTGGCAAAGACCATTCTGATTAGTGTTATTTTTCATATTCTATCCAGAGGGTGTCCTATGAGAGACTTCTTAGAATATGGTAATTTATTATCCTTTTTGAGAGTTCCTCACTATCCTATGTCACATTGGTCAAAAAATTTTGGATGGCAAATGACAAACTGTCTTTCTGAGGTGGAAAAATAATATTTACAGAAGAAAGGAAAATAGTCCAGATTCATTTCATTATCCATAGATGAAGTTACTGCAGTAGATAACACTGATTGGGTCTATATGCATGTGTATACAGTAAAAGAACATGTTCACCAAGCTCATCTACTATGTGTTCGTAAAATGAGGGGTAATTCAACAATAAAACACTTATATTTTGAAGTCAAGAATTCTTTGAATGAAGTTGCTGGTATGGATGATTTGACAATTGGCAAGAAGTTAGTGTGTGTTGGAGATGATGGAGCTGTAGTAATGCAAGGCCAAATGAATGGTCTTTGTGTAAGACTAAAAACTAGTATTACACCTTACATACTTGGAATACATTGCATGGCCCATTGAATGAATTTAGCATATAAAATTGTAAGCGATTTTCCTACATGTCAAAAGCTGAAGATCTAGTCTGTGACCTATACTCTTACTTTTGCAGAAGTCCTAAACATTTTGCAAAATTTAAGAGATTTTAAGAGGGAGTAACACTAGGAAACAAGTTTCTCAAGGATGTTGAGACCAGATGGATCTCTTTGCATTGACCAGTAGAAAGAGTTCTAACAAAATATCAATCCTTGATCAGACTAATATATGAGCAACACCTCATAGTAGACAAAGCTCCTGATTTGTTACATAAGTTAAGAGAGATAGAGACTCTGTTAACTTTAGACAGTCTTCTCCCCATGTTGTATTTAATGAAAAAAATGGTTAAGAGCATGAGCTCATAACACATCAGTTGTTGCAAGACCTTGTAATAGGGAGGTGCGAAGTTTGAATCCTTGGAATGACACGATGATGTTTTTTGGGCACAGGAGTCTGAAGGAATTGTTGTTCAGCATAAGTATATGGTTCGAATGAGATGGGAGTCAGAATTAATCATCTTTCAACACATTGTTTCACAAGATTCTGAAGGAATCATGATTGGAGATGAATATTGGAAGTGGAGAAGGTGGTGAATGTTGTTCCAACTATATGACCCTCACTTGGGCTTGGAGTGCTTGCAATCCCTACACCAGTCCCATGGTGGGTGTGTGTTCTTGCACCCCTCGGGCTCGGTGTCCATGTTGGGATTTCATGCTTGCGGGTTTCAGCTGGTAGAGTCAAATGGAGATGAGGCCCCCCAAATTTGTGGCCTCACTGGTTCATAACTCCAGTCAAAAGAGAAACCAATTTTTGATCTAAAAAAAAATGAACAAACTTGTTAAGAAAGCCCAAGAAAAAACTATGTATATCCATGAGTATAGCATTTTATGTAGAATGACATGCATTGCCCTAAATGCTCTGTACTCATAAATGACAACACTTCAAAGGCCAATTTTTTCAAGTGGTAGATAATTACATATTTTAATCATGTTGAGAATGTTTTATAATTTAACATAAAAAATGATTTATGTGTGTTTGTGAAAGGATATGAAATACCAATGCACCAATCTAAGATGGGCAAGTGAGGCAGACTACTTCCAGTTAAAAAGGTTGATTTTGACAGGATTATTATATCTGTTAGTGATAATTTAAAGTCAATTTCCTACCAACTTGTTAAGAAAGCCCAAGACAGAACTATGTATATCCATGAGTATTTAATGAACAAACTTATTAAGAAAGCCCAAGATAGAACTATGTATATCCATGAGTATAGCAGTTTATGTAGAATGACAAGCATTGCCCTAGATGCTCTGTACTTAGATATGACAACACTTCAAAGACTAATTTTTTTAAGTGGTAGATAATTACATATTTGAATCATGCTCAAAATGTTTTATAATTTAATGCAAAAAATTATTTATGTGTGTTTGTGAAAGGATATGAAATACCAATGCACCAATCTAAGATGGGAAAGCGAGGTAAACTAATTCCAATTAAAAAGGTTGATTTTGATAGGATTGTTAAATCTGTTAGTGATCATTTGAAGTCAATTTCCTACAAACTTTCAACTGAGATTTGTGAAAGATTCCCTCATGAATAAATTCTTGAAGCCATGGGTTGTGTGTTTCCTCATTTTTGGAAAAACGTCGGACATAAATAAACTGATGCACATATCTTTCAAAAAAAGTTGATGAATTGATTAGAGAGTTTTCAAAACAAGCAGATTGCAATAGAAAACCAATTGAAGGAATTTTAAATTCAGCTAATCTTACAAAATAATGTAGATAATTTGCATCATGTATGAAAATATAGTTGAAAAACTTGGAGAATCCATTTGAACTAAGTGCAGTAACCACGATTTGGAAAAGGATAGAGTAGATGATGTATTGTGTGATTCAATATCACAATATTTCAAACTTGTTGATTTATGTCAAACAATGATATTGGGGTCAGTGGAAGATGAAAGAGTTTTTAGTGCATTGTGGTTTTTGAAATCAAAGATCAGAAACAAACTAGACATAAATTTGGAAACTTGCTTGAGGTTGTTTGTAACTTAGTATAATGTTAGAGACTTTCCTTATGATAGGGCATTGGCAATTTGGAAATCCATGCATGAAAGATGAGGGATTTGTAACACTTCAAAACCTGGTGGTGCTACTCCTAGTTCAGAGATAAATGATGGATCTTTGTCCTAGACTCAGAATGAAGATGAAGAATTTTTTGGTTTTGAATACCCATCTCAGAATGAAGAGAAACCTCTTGCTACTAGTTAATTTTAGGAGCTAGATTCCATGTGGGATATAGAAGTGTCAGACTACTCACCGAGTCAATGAAGTGATTTAGCATTCAATTAATAGGATTTATACATTGTATACTGTACTTCTTGGACTTGAATCTTCACTCATATTGATATTACATTTACAATTTACAAAACTATTGTTCATGATTTTTGTAATTTGAGTTATAATATATAATGTTCATGTTACTCTATTGAAATTTTAAGTATAATCATATAATGTCATTTTTCCTCACTATAAAGTGTAAACGGCTCATGCTATTTCAAAACCTTGTGAAGTCTTGCAGAAAGTCTTTTGTAACCTCTAAACTAGTTAATCTTGTAACTTGTTTAACCTTTTCGAAGTTATGCCTAACTACCAAATGCTTCATCGCAACTTCATAAGTGCGAACACTAACGGCCAAGAAACCCTCATGAAGCTCCACAAACTACTTGAACATTACTATCGTAACCTCAGAACCCATCACCATCATAACCACTTAACAGTTGAGAAGTTACGAAATAGTCAGGTGTAACTTCGAAACATTGTCAGTTGTCAAAGCTTCCTAATTTCCTAGAAATTGTCATACTCATTCCTAATTTCCTAATACTTTATAATTCTATCAAATTATACTAAGCATTTACTTAATTACTTGAATCAAAGGAAAATGTAAAGTATAAAAATTATTATTAATATGACATTATACATAAAATTTTAAACAAATTGCAACTGTGATCTTGAGCTCTTTGTTCACAAGCCACAAAAACTTACAAAATATCACAAAAGGAGACAAGATTTAGAGAAACAAATTTTGGTTGAATCCTTGTATTAACTTCCTTGAAATTTATACATCAATGATCAATGATCATAGTAATAGAGACTTCTACTATCACAAAAGAAAAAATAACTTTAGCAAAAAAATTGGAAATAGTTACAAAAGTGACAGCCGGTAACTCAGATTCTTCAGAATTGGTCTTGGTTTGCACCAAAGGTTTATCCACAGTAGGTGAACCACAAAGATAAGATACCCTATTTGAATTAACTGACCTCCCTCTATTGTCTCTTCATCCAATACAACAACTCTCTCAACTACTTCCATGTGGCAAGGCTTGAATCTCTCCAATGGTTTCCCACACCACAATTTCCCTCTTTGATGGCCATGTTGTCACTCTAACTTTATCCAAGTCTTCAAGTTATTTGTTCCACTTGGCATTGATGACCTATAACTAATTGAATATCTTGATGAACCAAAGAGATGGTGATTAGAGATCATCGAGCTATCAAAGTGACATGCAAGATGATTAAATCAGTCAATATATTTTCATTGATGTCAACTAGTCTTGACTTAACTTATCATGATAGTTAAAAACATTTGAACATCTGTAGAAGAAAGTGTAAGATGAAAAATATGGATGGGGTCTAGCACAATTGGAGTTTTCCCATAAAAGAGACCCAAAAACCAATATTTTACACATGCATCAAATTTTAATGATATGGAAAGTAAATATAGAAGATTAATATTGAAATGAAGAAGTAAAAGTACTTACCTCTGAAAAAGGATATGCTAAAAACCCTATCAGATGGTCTCAAAAACTATTGATTTTCCTAACCATAGAATGAAACTGCAAGATCTACAAAACCCAAAAATATTTTTCTTTTCTGAGAAAGGTAGACCTTGACCCAAATGAAAAAGGTCGACCTTGACACCAAAATGTTGACCTTGACCTCCACTGCTTCGATGGAAATTGTATGTGACTGAATGTGACCTCTAAATCAGGCACAACACAACATGGTCATTATTCACTTGATAGAATTTGAGAGAGAGTATGAAAAACTCAATCCAAATTCCATGGTGAGGCGACCTGTTGCCTCCTATGTGAATGGGGTGTTTGAATACTCTCAGAACGAGAGCCAACAGCCGAGAGACCAATTCAACAATGGAGGATTTGAAAGCAAATATGAGAAAAATGAAACTAAGCTAAGAATGAAGTGCAATTTAATCTAAGAATAAGGATGCAATTAATCTAAGAGCTTGAAAATAAAGATGAGATGCAACTTAATCTAAGAACTTGAAAGAAATATGATATTAAACTAAGAACAAATAAGCAAATTTAATCTAAAATGTGATGCAAAGATTATACTAATAATGAGATATTAATCTAATAAATGCAATAAAAAGCTTTGAAAACAATGAGATATGAGACTAAAAAATGCTATAGTAAGGATGCTCTCCAAAAATTGCTCTCCTGAATGAGAAAAAGAGGTCAAATAAAAAGAAGAGCCAAGAGGAGGAGGAAGAGTTTCTTGATTCGAAACTCCTGACCCTTCATATCCCTTTTTGGACAAATAAGCATGAATTACTTTATTAAAAGAATGGAAAATGCCACATGAGGACCTTTCGAATATCTCAAATTATTAATTCAAGAAAAAGGTGTCCATTCAAATAACAAGCAATTATTAATTCCTTTTTATGGGTAATTAGCTAAAGAGGGTGGTTTGATTTAATTTAATTTAAAGCGCATAGGACTTTACAATTAAATTAATGTATCATAGGGGTAATTTAGCCAATTAAGTCAAAGACTTTAGGAATTAATTTAGCATTTGATTATTGCAATTTATGGTCTTTGCAATTGACATCAAGTCAAATTAAGTCAGATAGGAGAGAGAAAATTGCCTAGGGAACTAGGACTTTGGTGATGTAAAATCGAGCTAATGCACCAAAATTGATGAAATTAAATAGGTGCCAATTTTGGGGTATTACATTTGCCCCTCTTTGAATTGATGTGCGAACAACGCGTTGATTCAAAGAATAGTCTGAAGTGACAGATGAAAGCAGATCAAAGCATGAATTTTTCAAAGTCTAAGTTAGATTGCGAAGACAACGATCTTAGAAGAGAACCAGAATCGGGGTTAGATTGCCCCAATACCAATTGATGAAGATGCATATTTAGGACTATCTCCGAATCAGGGTTAGATTGCCCCAATACGAAGCTTAGTCCTCCGAGACCCAGGTTAGATTGCCCAGATAACGGTCTAAAAGAGATTTTGAGAGTCATCTCCAGAACGAAGCTTGACTCCCAGGAATTAGGGTTAAATTGCCCCAATACCCAAAAGATTTCAAGAACCATCTCCAGAACGAAGAATGATCCTCGAGGATCTGAGTTAGATTTCTCAGATACCTAAGAGATAGATTATAAGATAACAAGATGCGAGGCACCAAGATGCCCCTAGCGATGAGGACTGATGATTCAAATCAGACTGATTCAATAATAGATTCGACAAGATTCAAATGATGTAATCATCCTGCCCCCTCGGGAGCGAAATGGAAAGACGACATGTCAGAAGGATGATAAACAACAAGAGATTGCAGAGCAAAAGCAATTAGACTAGATTCACGAAGCTACAGAAGTGAAACGGAGCAAAGCAGAGGTCCTGTTGACCAATTTTGAGCAATAGTTGACCATGGTTGACTAAATTTGACTTGAGTTGACTTGATGAAAAGAAGCAAAGATTTGAGAACATGATGCAAAGATGAAGATCTGGCAGGAAGATGACACCAGAAGGCTGACTGCACAAGCATCCGATCCAGAAGGAGTCCAATATTTAAAACGCGATTTTGAGCCACTTAGAGATGTCAGATTTCGATTTCGATCCCGAAAATGGATGCAGCCAAGATGAGACTAGGACATAAGATGAGAACCTTTGATGAGCAGATCCAGAAGAAAGCAATCAAGAGAGAAACAAGAAAGCACTCCAAATGCAAGCCTAGAATGAAAGATGCAAGTCTAAATGCAGGCCTAGGATGAACAAATGCAATCCTCCAAACTCGGCTGTTGGACTCATTGTATTTATCATCATTGAGTTCTTTAAAGCACGGGACAATCGCAAGATGCCATACAATTCTCCCCAACATGAGAATATGAATATGACATAAGTCTTAAATTTGTCAGAATGAGGTGTAAGCATTAAGGCACAAGAAGCTAGAATGACCTGAACACCTATTCCTTTTAATCTAGCAAGTTAACATAAGCATTAGAGCATAAATGCTAGAATGACCTGAATGTCTCTTGCGAACAAACACACCAAGCACGCAGGAGTTCCTTCTTTTGCCAAAGATTGCTCGCAGTGACCCTTACTTTCACTTAACATGACGAGCGTTTACAATTTATCAGTAGCAGAAAGAAGTCACTCAAAAGACAAGGAGAAGAACCAACCTCACCAAAGCATCCATATAAAGGAGTCGAGGTACGCATGGCCATCCAATACAAGATAGAGGCTCTTACAGATAGATACCCCTCTTAAATGAATTCTTTGGATCGTTGGAACTAAACCAACAAGCAGAAAGCAAAGAAAGCAAAGCAAACAAACAAGCACTCAAAGAAAACAAAGCTCAGCAAGCCTCAAAGGAACACACATTTAGTTTAAGTTTTAGTTCAAGTTTGTGTTCAAGCGGATTGAAGACAATTCGGAAAGATAACGTTCGAAGTCTCAATGAGATAATGACAGTAGGCAGACGTAATGAGAATCACTGGTGATTGATAAAAGGGAGAAATCACGAAGAAGAGAGATCGAATGAAAGCTAGGTATCCGTAGGCAGGCATAGTGAGAACCATTGGCGACCAATGCTCAAAAGAGTTTCCGAAAGCGATAGGACAATGCCCCCTAGACCAGGCAGGTGCCCCCAAGTGTGAACCAGTTCCAATCCATGAAGAGTCGAGGAAAACTCAAAGACAAGCGCATGAGCTAGCAAACCAAAGCAGGAAACAAACTAAAGCAGGAAAGCGGGAAAACAAACTAAAGCAGGAAAGGAAGGAAACTAAAGCAGGAAACTAAGAGCCAAGCGACGCTGAGATGAGATGTTACTTCAAGAAAACAAGAGGCGCCTGTTTACCAGGTTTTCACCATCTTGGCAGAGATTCTATTTTTGCTACCATGACGCCTGTTTACCAGGTTTTCATCAATGGCACATTTTTCTCTTTTTCATTTTTTTTGTACTTTTCTCTTTTTTTCTCTTTTTTTGTATTTTTTGAATATCTCATTTTTTTGTATTTTTTATCTTTTCAAATTTTTTTTTGTATTTTTTATCTTTTCAATTTTTTTTGTATTTTTCACATTTTCTATTTCTTTTGGTATTATCAAGGCGCCTGTTTACCAGGTTTTCACCAGGATAATAGATACATCAAAGCGCCTGTTTGCCAGGTTTTCACTAAGATGATCATTTTTTCAGGACATTTTGCAATTTTTAGGATTTTTTGCAATATATCAATTTTTAGGATTTTTTCAGGATCAATAAATATGTACATAAGCATACTGAGAATGTCAGCTATAGAACTTCTTAGATGAAGAGCGTTGATGGGCTCTTTGAGTTTCTCTCCTTCAGTGGTGATCTCTAGAAACACAGTCATTTGTAGTAGTAGCCAGCTGAGAAGTTGCAGAATCAGAACCAGATGTTGTAGCAGTAATAGGAGAGCCAACCAGTAGTGTCCAACAGTCAAGAGATCCATAGTCAAGGAAAGATCACTTAAGTGAGACCCACAAATATCCTCATGGACACACCTTAACTCTTTGTCAGATTTCCCATGCTCTAAACACTTAGGAAGAGTACATTCTAGATTTTTCTTAGTCATGTCATTAGCAATAAGGAGATACTGATATGCACTTTGGGAAAAGGCAAGATGGAGTGAAGAGTGTAAAGTATGAGAGGCAAGGGTGATGGAATGGAGGGAAGCATGAGAATTTTGGAAGCTCGAATGGCAACTTTGATTTTTCCTTTCTTTGGAATCCACATAGCTTTTGAACTTTTTCTTCTTTACTTTGAGGTGCTTTTGATGACAATGCCTATAGAATGGATTTCGAGATCCATTTTTTATTTTATTTTCTGGCTTTTGATTGTCTTCTTCTTTTTGAGGACCTTTGTGGTATTTTGAACACCTTTGTTTCTTTCCTTTCTTCATAGTCACATGTCAATTAGATGGGACATGGTGACCTTGAGATATAAGTGGATTCTCATTATTTTTATTTTTATGTTGCACATCCAAGTTACTTCCAAAAGACTCAGGAATGGTGGATGAAAGAGGCTTATATGACTGGTTCAGGTGGAGAGGTGGAAATGGAAGTGGACGGGCCACTTTTCTGGGAGATGAAGAGGGAAGAGAAATCAATGGGATGGGCTCAAGTGCAAATATATTAGTATCATCCTCATCATTCATGAATGCATCAGGTAGATCAAGAAAGTAATCTTCCATAGAGTGTTGTTGATTATGAGTCATCTTAGAAAAGTCAGATAAGTTTGGAGGAATATTATGTGAGCCTAACCAAGATGGTCTATTCCAAGAGTCAGGTCCCGTTTCAGGTGGTAACAGTGCACGAATAGGAACCATTTCAATTTTGGATCTTCCAATATTCCATGAAGTTGTAACAAAATGGGGTCTTACATACCCATGATTTGCTAGAGCAGTAGGAGTATAGCTTGGAGAAGATGGCCTAGGAGCCATAGGAATGATCTCCATAGGAGGGTGGAAAGGATCATCATCAATAGCTTGATCTGGAGGATCATAACTTTCTCCTCTTTCTGAGTTGTTAAGACTAGCATATAGGTGCATAGCATCAACTGGTATTTTCGTAGTAGCATCTGAAATGGAGTCCCATTCAGCTAGAGACATAGTCAGAGGTAGACTTTCTTCATCACTATCATCTGTCAAAGGAAATGTTTCTTCAACAGAAGGATCTTGTTAAGTAGTAGAAGTAGCAGAGTAATCTGGAATACCTTGAGGCATACCCAAGAGGAGGGAAGCATCCAACAGTTGCTCCCAATCAGTATGTGTGCCATTGGAGTTGGCATCAGTAGGAGTCTGTTCAATAGCAGAAGTAGTGGAACAATCCAGAGTAGGCATACCTTGAGGCATACCAAAGATAAGGGAAGCATCCAATAGTTTCTCCCAGTCAGTATGTGTATCATTGGAATCGACAGTAGTAGGATTTTGTTCAACAGTAGAAGTGGTAGAACAATCTAGAATAGGCATACCTTGAGGCATACCAAAGATAAGGGAAGCATCCAACAGTTGCTCCCAATCAGTATGTGTGCCATTAGAGGCAGTGACATATTCAGTAGTAGCTGCAGTAGTAGCTGCAGTAGTAGAAATCTGTTCAGTAGAGTGTATAAAATCCTCCTGGTGAGGACCAAAATCATGTTCCTGAAGCACTTGAGAAGGTAGATAAGACTCTTTCTGGTAGTCTGAATCAGAATTTTGAACATTCAAAGATCTTTCATGTGTCATAGGTTGAATCTGTGTTTCTTCATTATCTGAATCCTTGCATCAGTGAAAGTTGTAGCTAGGTTGGTCAAGCTCATCGCTCTGATAGCCAATACCAAATCTATCTTCAGAGGGTTCTTCATAGGAATGTGGAGATATGGGGAGAGTTGTCAGTGACAAGATGGACTCAATCTGATATTCCCCCATGCCAATATCTTCGATCTTCAAGGTCTTTTCTATTTCTTTTAGCTTAGCATCATAGAACTCAATGGACTCTCTATTGGCAGGAACAAAACTATCTGTCGCTTGGGTAAGCATCTTAGCAGAGCAAGTATTTTGGCTAGCACTATTGTCAATGAGGATGTGGGGGATACTCTTGGGGCCTATCATAACTTCAGTGTGCAGGGGAGCATCATGCGGGTGGCTCAGCAAGTGATCATCTTCCTCAGAGAAGGATAAATAATGAGGTGAAGTCAAGTGACCCACCATAGATTGAAACTGGTCAAGATCAAGATCTTTGGGGACATTTTCTTTAGTGAGGGCTTTATCCATAGATAGTTTTGGTCTAGATGTCGAAGGTTCGGGACCTTTGAGAACAATCTTTGCATGAGATCGAGGGATAGCATTCGCACAAGCTGGAGATTTTGTGTAGTTATAAGAGGGAGGTGTAGGGCCTCGCAAGACAAAGGGAGTTTTAGGTTTAGGAGTATCCTCGCTCCCTGGAGCAATGATCATGTCACAGTGAGAGATCCAAGGTTTGTTTCTAGCAAATCTGGAAGGCGGTTGAGCTTCTGTTGTAGCCTTCTCAGTGGATTTGACTGTTTGCATGCTAGAGCTAAGAATAAAGATAGACTTTGAGGGTTTTGGCATGTTAGAGCTGAGATTGAAAACCAACTTTGAAGGTTTTGGCATGTTAGAGCTGAGATTGAAAACCAACTTTGAAGGTTTTGGATCTCCCATCTTGTTGGTAGTATTATGAGAGATCGTGAAAGAGTTGATAGGTTCAAAAGAATCAATAGGTTCGATTTTAGAAAGTGACTCTTCAAAGTCTTGTTGGTCTTCAAACAATGGGTTATAATATTTTTGAAATAGTAAGTCAGACTGTATCTGAAACAATGGATTGTAATAATCTTGGAATGACGAAGAATGTGAGGATTCCTCACGAAGTTCAGATTTCATAAAAAATTTAGGATGACCTATGTCTTGATTATGAGGTTTACTTTGATCTTGATCAGTGTTTTGAATGGGATAAGTCTTGCCACTTCGAGTCGTGACAGTCATAAACAAAGATGTAACGAGAAAAGATTCGGGATAAAGCTAGACTCTGTCTCTAAGATAACGAAAAGGAGATAAATGGCTAGAACAGCCAAGATGCAAGATGAACCTAGTACGAATTGTCAAAAAGAGATGGCTAGAATAGCCGAGATAAGACAATCGCAACACAAGGTACAAGAGCACAATGAGATAAGGTAGACTAATGAGAGACAATACGAATCAAGGCAAAGATCGATCGATTCCTAACTCAAGACAACTAGTTTCTGACGGTGAACGACAGGAAAATAGAAAAACAGATCACAGACAAAAAGGTAGATCAGATTTATGTCATTGATCAAGCACATAAGACAGCAATCAAGGAGTTCAATCAAACAGTCTTCAAGCAATGGGCAAGGGACAAAGCAACCTTGCGCATGAATAGGAATAGTGACTTAGTATTTCTACTCCCTAAGAACTCTACTTGTGTATGTTCTTGAGAATGTTTTAGCAGGCACTTAAAACACAACAACATCCTAGCAAGTTGTCTACAAGGATATACATGGCTTTTCTAACGGGAGTCCTCGATATACATAAGGTACGTGAGGCCCAAATCCATAGATGAGAAGAATTTGAAATCACACAGCCGGGGGGAGACGGTAACCCAAATCTCCTCCTTCACTTCTCAAAGGTATAAAGTTCTTTGAGGCTTAGCCAAGAGTGAAATCTAACTCATTCCCAAGAGAGGTGTCTTTGGATTCACCTCCCGATATTTATACTCCGCCGGAACACGGGAGTTAAGGTCGTCCCTTGAGGTGATGAAATCCCCAAGCAGGCCTTCTAAAAAAATGAAAAGTAAGTAATTCTCTATCAAAAAGTATTGAAAAGCACTAAAGGTGGAACACTTAACCCTTCAAGTAAATGTGAGGTGAGTCCACAAAGTGGTGCATTTAACTCCTCACACAAACTCAAAGTGAGTCCACACCCTAGAAAACAAGTGAGTTCCAAAAAGCACAAAAAGGTTGCCAAGTGGAACAATTAACGCTTCTTTCCTATAGACCCCTCCCCTTTAATGTGGCGCTGGGATTGCAACCACAGGGCGGAAATGAGGGGCCGGTGGATTAGCGAGTCCAATAACCCAAGATAGCAATCTAGATCAATCACAAGTAATCTAAGACTGCTAATCAATACTACTCATAAGTGCAAGAGGGTTTGAATCATGGAATATTTAACTTTCCAAGTAAACATGAAGTGAGTCCACAAAGTGGTGCATTTAACTCTTCATGTAAACAAGGAATGAATCCATGCCCTCAATTACTCAATGAGATATTTTGATATTTGAAACCAAGAATTACTTAAGGTGTAAAAGAAAAGCATGCACTTAAACACAAACTTGTATGAAATAAAATCTATGTTCATTCATTTCCCATTAAGAGCATCAAAAATGTGTTCTATAAAAGCATGTAAACACTCAAGCCAAACACATGAGAGGTTCAATTTTAATCCCAAAGTCCAAATGTTTTAGAGATTTTAAGAACTCACCTTAGGTCCAAAGATTTGCAATTCAGCATTTAGCACACATTCGAAAGTATAGAATCAAGACAAATCAATGACAAATCGTAAGATATGTAACATTGTTGTCTTCAAGACAGTTTTTAAAGATTGATTTATTTGACCCATAAAATCATAATATTAAAATTTCTGGAAAGAATGAAGTTTTTAGCTAACATCAAGAACTACCATTTCCCAAAGTTACAAGGTCTTATGATTTCATTTGGTTTCTCAAGCAATAAACTTTTCAGACTGTAATTTTTCTGTCATAAATCAGATTTAAAACACCAAACCCTGCCTAGGGAATCACATATCTTTCTAAAAAAGAATCCAAAGGAAACCAAACTAATTTCAAAGTAACTATTAATGAATCTAGTTTCCAAATATGTAATCCATTTATTTTTCCCATTCATAAATCATTTTCTAAAAATAAATCATTGTCTGCAATTCCAATGCAGATTGTTAAAAAGCAGTTTTCACTCAAATGCCCATAACTTTCACAAATCTGCATAAAAATGACTCAAACCAAAAGGAAATGAAAGATAAGTCACGTATCTTTCCAATGGATATTATTAGAGATCCTGATTCTTCATAATTTGTCCGTACCAGATGTTTCAATCTGACTGTATTCAGAGAATCTCAAATCTACAAATACCCAATTTCACCAAAATGATCATAACTTATTCATTTCTCAATTAAAATCAACCAAACCAAAAGCATGAGAAATAGGATTCATCATTCTATCCATCCATTACTATATTAAAAAAATTTCAATCTGTAAATGGCCGTACAAGGCATGAAACCAACACTAAAGTTGAAAAACCAATCAAGAATGAGGCCAGAAATTGATCTTTTCTGCCCCACGGTGGGCGCCAAAATGTATGTGACTGAATGTGACCTCTAAGTCAGGCACAACACAACATGGTCATTATTCACTTGATAGAATTTGAGAGAGAGTATGAAGAACTCAATCCAAATTCCATGGTGAGGCGACCTGTTGCCTCCTATGTGAATGGGGTGTTTGAATACTCTCAGAACGAGAGCCAACAGCCGAGAGACCAATTCAACAATGGAGGATTTGAAAGCAAATATGAGAAAAATGAAACTAAGCTAAGAATGAAGTGCAATTTAATCTAAGAATAAGGATGCAATTAATCTAAGAGCTTGAAAATAAAGATGAGATGCAACTTAATCTAAGAACTTGAAAGAAATATGATATTAAACTAAGAACAAATAAGCAAATTTAATCTAAAATGTGATGCAAAGATTATACTAATAATGAGATATTAATCTAATAAATGCAATAAAAAGCTTTGAAAACAATGAGATATGAGACTAAAAAATGCTATAGTAAGGATGCTCTCCAAAAATTGCTCTCCTGAATGAGAAAAAGAGGTCAAATAAAAAGAAGAGCCAAGAGGAGGAGGAGGAGGAGACTAAGAAAACACTTGATAGTCACCCCATAAAGTTGTGTGCCTTCTGGAGGCTTTTTGCATGTATTTAGTGCATCTTTTGATGGCTTTTATGAAGTACCCATGGATCCATATCCTTATATCACCATAGAATACATTTGTAAAATGTGTATCTCTTCAGGATTTATTAATTTATGTGCGTTACCTTCCAAGGATTTAGCATATTTAAAATTGAAAATGTGTGTCTCTTCAGGATTTAGCAACTTATGTGCGTTACCTTATGAGGATTTAGCATGCTGCAAAACAAAAGGTTAGAACAAAAATGCATAATATAGAATGAGGGAGGCCGTATATATGCCCCCCTCTTTAAGATGGCAAAATACATACTATTTTGACATGTTAAGGAAATAAAAAGAACAAGGATAAAGCCTTCTTCAACATCAAGACAATATCCATAGACAACACCCAGTCCAAGCCAAGAAGGTCACAACTCCTATGAGGGCATGGAAGGGATGAATGCACAGAGATATCATACAAGAAGGGGAAAATTAACCCTGGTGAGGGATAGCACACTTCAGTTTCCAAGGTGAGAGATTTATCAACCATGGAAACCCAATGTCAAACAATGAAAAAGGTTATGATCAAGGACAAAGATCCTCAATGCAAACCAAAATTTTCATGTATGATTGGATATCACATAATAGATAGATACTGCTTAACCAAGGGAAGAGAGGATCCCGGAAAGACATAAAATAAGGATATGGCATCCTTGCCCCCCAAGCGTAGGAACAAGGATGTAAGGGGACCTATTATATCGCTCACAATACTATATAAGACAATGAACCCCCAAGGATTAGGCTAACATTGTTTACATAATGTGGGGCTCCATAATAGGAACATAAATGTTATTTAGAGAAAACATGATTGAAATACAACTCATTGCCACATGATATATAAATAACCTTACTATCAATGAGCTGCCTAATCTTATAATGTAAATCTTGACATTCATTAGTAGAGTGATCATGAAATCTATGATACAAACAAAAAGGAAGAGTCTTCAAGTGTGGACTACATTTCTTTTTGTGTTTAGGTCTAGTAATCAACTTAGCACAAAGGAGTTTAGGCAAAAGAACTTCTTGGTCAAATTCCTTCAAAGTTTCATCATGTTTTGAAGTGTTATTTGAGATGTTGTTGACATTGATTTGTTGTTGAGCATTAAATCCCAATCCATAAGAATGCTCATGCCCTCCATTCTGTAAGGGCATTTGAATTCTCTGTTTATGCTTATCACATCCTTGACCAATGAATCCTTGTTTAATTAGGAATGATAACCAGGACCATAACGAGAAACCATATTAGGAGTCAATGGAACCTTAGTAGTTACTATGTCATCATTAGAAGGTTTGAAAAATTTATTGTGGGTAGAAGTAGAGACAAAGTTATTACAAAGGGCTTTAGAAGTAGAAGTAAAAACTCATTTTTCAAACTCTCTTTGTTTATTCATAAAATCAAGATTAGAAACCTTATACTCTCCCATAAAGGTAGGATTAAAATCTAAGGTTCCCCAATCATGGCCAGGAAGAGCATTAGAGTAATAAGGATTACTATTAGGAGTAGGAGTAGTGTAGGTTTGAATATTCAAACAATGATTTGGTGCCTCATCCACAAGTGGTGTATACATCGTGTTGTTATGTATAAACTTCACTTTACGATGAAGGGTGGAAGGAACAACATGCATCTCATGCAACCAAGGTCTACCCAAAATAAGGTTATAATTGAGAGGTCCAAGCATAACATGAATAGGTGTATTTAGGTTGACTAGACCAACTTTGATAGGTATGGTAATGATTCCCTAAGTGTTTTTAGCAATGTTATCAAAGCCACGTATAGGAACATTGTCAGGTTGAATAATTGAAAGATCAATGTTAATCACTTTGAGCATGTTCATGATACAAACATTAAGTCCAGATCCATTATCAATCAAGGTCCTATGAATGATACTCTTATTGATAGTAACAACAACCATAAGAGAATCATATTGATTATGAACTTCTTTAGAACGTAAATCTTTTTGAGTAAATACAATGTTAGGAGGAACTGGGGTAGCATGCATGCATTGTAAGAAGGTATTGATGTTATCTTGATTAGGAGGTGGAGTGGGAAGAGTTTCTAGAGCTTTTTTCAAGGCTTCATAGTAGGTAGGTGAAGTTTGAAGAAGCTCCCATAAATCTTGGAAGGGATATTTTGCAACTGGTTTATCAAATCATACTCCTTGCTAGGAAGACATGGTGGAGGAGGACGAATGGGTTGAGAAGGTGGTAAAGAAGTAGAAACCACTAGATTAGGTTGAGGGTTATTCCTTGTACGATAGGTGTGAGCTATTGAATCTAGATCATTTAAATAATCTAAAGACTCCATAGGTTTACCTTTGATAGTAATGTGAGGACAACCTTTGATAGTCAACAAGGGCTCTGGATAAACCATGTTAGTTGTCTCAATACTACAAATAGATTCACAAGAAGGAAGCAAAGAAGACATCCCAAGAGGAGATGAGGTAGGATCTTGATTCTCCATAAGGTCATCACTAAGAAGGAGAGAATTAAGGGAATTTTCCACTAATGCCTCATCACTAGAAGGAATCCCAAAAGGTGGTAAAGCATCTATAACGTTGTCCTCTTTCACTAAAATGTGTGCATAAGGGGAGTGTGTTTTAGAAAAAGAGTCACCATCATGCATTAATATGTCATCCATTAATTAATCACCCTCTTTTATCAAAAATTCTTCACGAGGAGGGGATAAATCAATGTCGTTATCCAAGGGATCATCCACAATGGTTTCATGAGGAAGAGAGTAATCAACATCCAAATCCAAAGGTTCATCCCAAATAGGGGGATTATCATCCCTATCAGTAAAGCACATTATAGGAGCACCTTAAATCACTAAAGCTTGATCCCTAAATGGGAAATAAGGTAAATCATACTCTAAAGTAGGCTCATTAGGAGAAGAATTAACATCAATCCTCAACTCATCTCCATAAAGAGAAATATGATGGAGATATATATTAAAGTCATATTCTTTCTCTAATATATCCTTACAAGGTAATACAAGAGAGGACAAAGCAACATCACACACAATAGATAAAGTCTTTTGAGGTGTAACACCATGCAATGGTAAGGTAAGAGGTAGATGTTGTGTAATCCCAAAAGTTATAGAAGAATCTTTGGAAAACACTTGAAACAACTTGTGCAACATGATAAAAAATAAATAAATGTATAGAAAATATATCTAGATATATCCAAATGAGATTTATAAGCATGAAAAGGAAATCGAACACCACAAACACAATAGGGCATATAATTCCAAAAAAGATAGGGTAAGCTTGTAAATATTTTTGTATTTTTAAAGAAATTTTACATTTTTTTTCTATTTTTGAAATATAAATGCAAGAGCATAAAATAAATCTACTTTTGTAAGCATGTAAGATCTAACACAAAATGAAAATCTAACAGCAAAAAGAAAGATTTGTCATAAAACGGGTTCACCAAAATGTAAGAGTGAACCACAATCACAATAGGGCATCTAATTCCACAAAAGAAAGGGGTAAGCTTGTCAGGTTCACTAAAATGTATGATGAAAAACATGGATGGAGTCCAGCACAATAGGAGTTTGCCCATAAAAGAGACCCCAAAACCAATATTTTACACATACATGAAACTATAATGATATGGAAAGTAAATATAAAAGATTAATATTGAAATGAAGAAGTAAAAGTACTTACCTATGAAAAAGAGTCTGTTGAAAACCCTGTCAAATGGTCTCAAAAACTGTTGATTTCAACAAACATGAACCGAAACTGCGAGATCTACAAAACCCAAAAATATTTTTATTTTCTGAGAAAGGTCGACCTTGAACCAAATGAAAAAGGTCGACCTTGACCCCAAAATGTTGACCTTGACCTGCACTGCTCTGACAAAATTCTATTCACGGATCCCAAAAGTTTTCCAAAAAAGGTATCAAAATCTGTACTGTAATTCACCGTCCTGCACCTGTACCTACAATAAAAATGGTTTTGTTTTTTGGGGGGGAGGGGTTTGGCTTAGTCAAACCCCAATTTAGGAATTAACTTTAAAATTGAATTGAAATTGCAATAGTAAACAATGTAAATGGAACAATTCACCTTACTTATGTTGAAACCCTTATGGAGGATTTGAATCCTTGAATCCACAAGTATGGATGCTCCAAATGAATGTAGAATTGAATGTAGGATGTCTCAAATAAATTGTATTTAGATCTTCAATAGAAATCTTGAATGGATCTTGGAATAGAAAGAAGCTTGAATGGATGGATGGAGAAATCTTCAACAAGAGGGCTTCATAGAGATTGAATCCTTCAATGGCTACCAATGGATCTCCTTGATGAATTGGATCTTGAATGCTTGAAAGCTTGAAGATGGATGAATTCTTGAATGCTTTCCTTCTCCTTCTTGCTTTCTTGATTTTTCTTGAAAGATATTGTGATGTGATTGTGAGAAGATGGATGATGGATTGAAATGAGAGAGGAAAGCCTCCTTTTATAGTGATCTAGGGCACAAACTGCTAGAGAGGCCACATAGAAAATAATAATTAAGGGTCCATGGTATAGAAATCTAGAGAGGTACACATGGAGAGGAAATTAAATTAAACTCTTGATACAAAAATTTAGAAGGGGTCCACCCTTAAGATAGAAATAAAATAATTATTTAAGAGCCTTACCACAAAATTCAAGGTAAGGCCAACCCCAAAGTTAATTTGAGCATTAGGCACAAAAATTGAGAAAGGATAATCTTAAATAATAAATGAGGAATCTTACACAAAGCTTGAGAAAGGTCCACCTCAAATATTAATTTGAGAATTCAACACTTAACTCAAGAAATAGTGGCCCCGAAGACGGAAAATAAATCTTTCTGAAACCTGACATTCAGAGACTCTGAGATTTTGAAATTTGAGCCTTGGGTCAAGCTTGAGGTCAACCTTGACGTAGGTTATGGTCAGGGTCATCCTTGACCTAGGTCAGGGTCGAGGTTGACCTTGACCCTGAGGTCAAGAATCTTAGAATCTCAATTCAGGATGCAAGAAGTATGTAGAAAGGAAGTGGAAAATGGGGCAAAACAAGGGGAAAAGCCAGATTCAAGTCAAAGACCCATTCAAGGCATTTGAAATGACCCCAAAACACTTACTCAGAGGGCTAAACCAATCCTAAATGGAAGTTCTTCCATTTTTCGATGATATAGAATGAAATGGTGAAGAAATGAGGTATCTACATAAATAAAAGATTGATATGACAGATAAGGATAAGGAATACATTGTGTAACTTATTGATGAGTCTATGGCATTATATTGTTGACTTGAGTATGTTATATTACTCTATTATGAAGAAGAGATCAATAATGTATCAGTTTAACCATTAATTCAACAAAATCTCTTAATCGAGTAGACTTAATAGTCTTTTATATTACCATATGACATTCCTTGAATGTTAATTGTTATCTTTTTGACCCCATAGTGGATGCTGATCAAAAGTTAACTATTAGTGATAAATCCTCTAACAAGGTCACACCTAATAATGTGTTTTGTAACCTTTAACAGGGTTGGCTCTTAACCGAGCTCACTTCAAAAGAGTGAAATATTTTAGGTTATTGGTCCCAAGTGATTTTTCCCTTAACATGGGTTCCACATTATATCATTGTGTTATGTATTATTCATTATAATTATTTTTCTATCATACTTTACATACTGCATTTTGATTTAATTAGTAATCACAGTTTGGATAATTACTGGTATTTGGTAAATGAACAAACAGTTAGATATTTTATCTTACTGAGTTGCATAAATTGTTAAAAAAATATTGATAAGTACATCTGCGGATTTGGGACTATGGGATAATTGATTTAATTGATTCACCCCCCCTCTCTGTTATTCTAACAATTGGTATCAGAGCTTATTGGTCGCTTGGAGGAAAGTTTCAAGGACTTGAGAAAAAGATCACAAGATGTATAAAAGGGAAGTGCCTAAGCTAAACAAAGATAACTTCTCTACATGGCAAAGAAGGATGAGGCTCCACATATCTAGAATTGGAGAATCTGCTATCTCACTACTAGATAATGGCTACATACAACCAACTGTTGGAACTTTGATAGTTGATCAGTTGAGAGACAAACATGAACACAACATAACTATGTTATAGATTGTTTTTGCTCTATCTGATGTTGAGTTTGAAGATATCAAAGGATGCACTACAACACAAGAAATGTGGGACAAACTTTCACTTGTTCATGGTGGTGATGTAAATGTAATAAGGGCTAGAGCTGAAAGCCTAAGAGGTAGATTCGATGACTTGAAAATGAAAGGAGAGAACATCACACAATACTCAAATCGTATCAAAGAAGTGGTCAATGCTATTTGAGGAGCAAGAGGTATTATTCCTAAAGATACTGTTGTAAGTAAAATATTGAGAACCTTGCTGCCTATCTATGCAATTAGAATATTTATTATTCATGAAATGAGGTCTACACCTAATAGCACTCTTACCCTTGATATTCTAATTCAAAAGTTGACTACTTTTGAGCTAAATAATTATGATAAGAGTGTTTTACCGAGTGTTGAGTCTACTTTTATGTCATCTCTGAAGATTGGTAAATTTAGTAGTAAGCATAATATAAGAAATGAAAGTGACAGTGACATTGAAGATGAGCTTGATGAGATTGAAGCACTTATGGCTAGAAGACTTCAAAAAGGTAAAGGAAGGTATAAGGGAAAGTTACCTTTAGCTTGTTTTAATTGTAAAGAGATTGGCCATATTGCTACTAGATGTCCTAAAAGAAAAGATGAAGACAAAGACAATAACTGATCTAGTGATGGATGTTACAAGTAGTGGTTGTCGTTGCACTAGAAGATCGACCTGTTAATACCTGATACAACAACTAGACTTATAGAAGACATAGGAGATGGTTAAGCCATGTCATGAATCCAGAGGGGAGCACTGACCATTATGCCAAAAATACCCCCCTCAGCGTTACCTGAGGGGATTCAAACTTGTGACCAAGCTTTGATACCACTTGTTACATGTAGTGGTTGCCGTTGCACCAAAAGATCAACCTGTTAATGTCCGATACAACCACTAGACTTATAGAAGACACATGAGATAGTTAAGCCATGTCATGAATCCCGAGGGGAGCGCTAACCATTATGCCAAAAATATCCCCATCAGCGTTACTTGAGGGGATTCAAACCTGTGACCAAGCTTTGATACCACTTGTTACATGTAGTGGTTGTCATTGCACCAAAAGATCAACCTGTTAATGCCCGATACAACCACTAGACTTATAGAAGACATAGGAGATAGTTAAGCCATGTCACAAATCTTGAGGGGAGCACTGACCATTATGCCAACAATGAAAAGTTTGGTAGAAGAAATAATAGAGAAAACCAAAACTATGATAGAAGGGACAACTGAGACTATGTCATAAGAGACTATGGTTGTGGCATAAGAGACTATGGCAAGAAATGAAGATGTATGGTTGTGGCATAAGAGACCATGTCATGTAAATTTTGATAACATGCTTAAGATCAATAAAAAGAGAAGAGTTAGAGGTTTACTGAGTCTAACTAAACCAGATCATTTTATGTGCAATCAATGTCAGAAAGAAAAAATGACTAAATCTAGTTTCAAAAGAAAAGATTATTCATCTAAAGATATTTTGGAGTTGGTACACACTGAATTATGTAGTCCTGTGAGAATGAAAAGTTATTATGGTGACATATATTTCATTTTATTTATTGATGACTACTCTAGGATGATGATTGTTATGTTCTTAAAAGAGAAATCTGAAGCATTCAAGTTGTTTAAGTGGTATAAGGCTAAAGATGAAAAGGAAACCATGGAAAGATTAAAATGCTTAAGATCTGATAGAGGAGGTGAGATTATTTCTGATGAGTTCACTAAATACTATAATGAGCATGGAATCAAAAGATAGGTATCTACACTGAGGACACCACAACATAATGGTATTGCAGAAAGAAGGAACCGATCTATTATTGATTGTGCCAAAACATTGATGATTGAGAAAAATGTTGTGTAAAAACACTGGAGAGAAGCTATTAGCATTGTTGTATACACCCTGAACCAAGTTCAACTAAAGAAAGACACAAACAAGACACCTTATGAGTTATGGTTTGGCTACACACTGAATGTAAGTTATTTCAAAAAATTTGGAAGAAAATGTTACATTCTAAAAGATGATAGAAATGGTAAATTTGACTCTAAAGGTGATGAAGGAATATTTCTAGGATATTCTACTAAGAGAAAAGCATACAAATGTTTGAAGAAGGCTACTAACAAAATGGTTGAAAGTGCTAAAGTAAAAGTTGATGATTTTGCTGAAAAGAATCATGAAGAAAGTAGGAAGGAACCAAAAGACTATGGTAGGTTTACATATATTGAGCATCTAGACTATCTACCAAAGCCACAGGCTGAGTCTATCGAGTGATAGGAAAATGATACCAAGCACTAGAAAATGCAAACCGAGAACTAGGAAGAAGCTATAGAGTAAGAAAATGAACCTGAACCAAATGATGAGCAAAGCCAAGAACAAGTACTAGCGATATTTGTTAGAAGACACCATCTACAAGATCAAATCATTGGAGACAAGAAAGATGGCATGATGACACGAAGTAAGTTAAGACATAACACATGCTTAGTTTGTGAATTTGAACCTAAGAATGTTAGAGATACACTTGAGAATGAGGAATGGGTTAAGGCTATGAATGAAGAAATTGAACAAATTGATAAAACTAAGACATGGACATTGGTAGTGAGATCGAATGATAAAAATGTGATAGGTACTAAATGGATTTTCAGAAATAATTTAAATGAAAATGGTGAGGTAATAAGAAACAAGGCAAGACTTGTATGTAAGGGATATGCACAAGAAGAAGGTATAGACTATGGTGAAACTTTTCCACCTGTAGCAAGACTTGAAGGAGTTCGAGTATTACTTGCATATGTGTCACATAAGGGATTCAAATTATAACAAATGGGTGTGAAATCAACATTTCTAAATGGAATTCTTGACGAAGACTACATTGAACAACCTGAAGGTTTTATTGATCCAAATAAGAAGAACATGGTATGTACACTGTACAAATCTTTGTATGGACCAAAAAAAGCACTAAGAACATGGTATTAAAGATTACATACTTATCTTATTAGTATTGGATTTTTTGTAAGGACAAGTGATAACAATAATCTATACATGAAAGGAGACAATAATGATAATATTTTGATTGCTAAATTTTTTTGTTGATGATATAATCTTTGGAGGACATGATTTCATTTGCAAATCTTTTGCTGATAAAATGAGAAAAGAGTTTGAGATGTCAATGTTTGGAGAGATTAAATTATTTCTAGGTTTGTAGATTATATAACAGAATGATGAGATTTTCATAACATAATCAAAATACATAAAAGAAGTGTCAAATTTTTTTGGCATGGAAGATTCAAAACCGGTAGGAACACCAATGGTAACAAGATGTAAGTTGACAAAGGATGATGAATCAAACGAGGTAAATCAGACATTGTATAGGTCAATGATTGGAAAATTATTGTATGTGGTTCACAGTAGGCCTGATATAGCACACACAATTGGGATTGTAGCAATATTTTTTGATAATCATAAGGAATCACACATAGTTGCAGTTAAGAGGATTCTGAGACACTTGAACATTATGGTTTATGGTACTCTAAGGAAGGCAATTTTGAACTCTGAGTGTACATCAATACAGATTGGACTGGAAACATTAATGATCAAAAGAGCACAATCAATGGAGCATTATTTTGGGGAGAAAGGCACGTGACTTGGATAAGCAAGAAATAAGTATGCATTTCTCAATCTACTACTAAAGCAATGTTACAAGTGTGTTTTCCATTGCACCAAAAGATTGACCTGTTAATGCATGATACAACCACTAGACTTATAGAAGACACAGGAGGATGTTAAACCATTTCATGAATCCCAAAGGGGGACATTAGTGGTTAGTCCACAAATCCCCCCCTCAGCATCACCTGAGAAGATTCAAACCTGTGACCAAGCTCTGATACCACTTGTTACAAGTGTGTTTGGCGTTGCACCAAAAGATCGACTTGTTAATGCCTGATACAACCACTAGACTTATAGAAGATACATGAGGCTATTAAACCATGTCACAAATCCAAGAGGGGGATGTTGGAGATTAGTCCAACAAGTAGAGTATGTTTCTATTGTTTCCAATTGTTCAAATATTTCATGGATAAAATAATTGTTGGAAGGAATGAATGAGGTGATCACTGAACCGGTGATTATATATTGTGACAACACAAGTGCCATAAATATTTCCAAGAATCTGATGATGCACTCAAAGAATAAGAATATATCTATTAAGTATTACTATTTGAGGGATCAAGTACAAGAGAAGCAAGCCAAACTAGAATTTGTGAAATCTAAAGAACAACTTGTTGACATATTTACTAAGCCCTTACCGAAGGACACTTTTGAGTACTTGAGGACTAGACTAGGGGTCCATCTCCTATCTATCAGTCACTAAGGTGACCAGGAGGTTACATCAACCTACACTTTATCATAATATCATTCATGTTGATGCAAATAGCTCACACTTTAGGATTTCTAAGGTTTTGAAGGTTTGAAGGAGCTAAAACAAATAATTACATTTCAATACATGAAGGTACTAGATTTGGACTGAACAATAGAGTTAACTTGGTTGCTATAGAGCTGTATATTTTATTTGGCATTGTTGTCAAAGGGAGAGAGATTGCATATGAAATATAGTGAAATATCAGAGAGGGAGAGAAAGACATCTTATGAAATATCAATTGATGAGAACATGGAATGGAAGAAAGAGCTGAAAAGATCAAATCCACATGGAGAGTCTGCATAGAATGATGTTTGTAGAAATTAAACACATTAAATATCAAGCTAGGGAGAGCTTATCGAGCTACAAAATTTACCTATATAGTTGTAGAACACATGTTTGGTATGGTATGACATATTTCATATGGTTTCTATTACCATCAACGCCAAAAGGAGATATTGATGACCTACAACTGATTGAATATCTTGATGAACCAAAGAGACAATGATTAGAGATCACCAAGCTATCAAAGTGACATGCAATATGATTAAATCAGTCAATATGTTGTCATTGATGTCAACAAGACCTGACTTTACTTATCATGATAGTTACTGTTCAGGCTTAGAATTGTCACCCTAAATAAGGCATTAGGGCTACACAACAATTCTATCATGACAATGGAAACCTCCTTGAGCTATGGGTAGACTCTGAATAAGGAGGAATCTCCAAATTCTAGGCCGGTTCCTATAAAATATGGAATATCACTTTCCTAATCTACAATTTGTTGGGAGAAGGGAAAAGAATACTTATAACTAAAAGATTAGGGTGATACACCAAGAAATATGTCACTAATTAAGCTTATGAAAGCTTAACTCTAAGTGCCTAAAATTTTGGCTCATAATAAGGAATTAAATCATTTTACATTTTTCTTGCCAATAATTAATATTAACTTAATATTAGATAAACTAATATCAAATATCCTTTATCCTAACCTAGATGAAAATCTCTAAGTGTAAAATTATGCAAGGTGGAGAGTCAACATGACTGTTTCATCCACTTAAAATACAATGCAATAACTGAGGAAGGTATGAGGTGGCATGTTGTAGTTTTCAAAAACTCTACATGGATTAGGCATGTACATTGATGGCATTGAATACCACCTATCTCGTGGAATCCAAACTTTTTTATCTTCATTTTTTACTCTCGGCAGTTGTGCTTATCTCATTCTTCACAAAGAAGTTTTAGGGAAAATGAAACCCTAACTTGTAGGAAAGTCTTTGAAACCTTTTGATGAAGCTTGGTTTGACTGTGAACAAATCCCACTATTGAACTTGAGCTTACTATTACACTGGAGATCACTACCATTCCTCACTGATGTGCATCCCAAATAGAGAACTCAACATTGAATGCAAACTCGGGTTCACTAAACTGTAAGTTTATTTTCAAACTCTCTAGTTACTCATTAGGAATTTATTTTCATTTCAAAGTTGCTTTAGAAAACATGGGTTATGCAGGCCAGTCATAGTCATGACAGGTGTATATCTCATCTTTTATTTCTTGCATATATGTTTGAACTTAACTTTACTAAGAGTTTCCCTTTTTGCCTTCAAGCCACAAGCTTCAAGTTTATTCTCTGTAATAGTCTAATGACTAGTGATCTCTTGTACTTTGTTTCTATCTATAAGCCGTGAGCACATACTATGATCCACGACCTATGTTGTTCTATTCTACTTCTTTTATAAGTTAAAAAATGTGAGCTTGAACCTTTGATTGATTGCAGTCACGGCTTTATGACTGGTGTAACTTCCTCTTAACTAAAAACAAAGCCATGACTTTCATCCTGTGGTCCCATTCCAAGACTTAGGTTAGATTGAGATTCTGCTCACATGTATTTGGTTGAGCTCGTAATAGTGATTCTTTTGTAAGACCTCAAGCTTCTTAATCTGGAACTCACGGGTTGAATAATTATTCTCATTTTTAACTCATGGCTATGAGTAGATGCTTAACACCTAATTTGGAACTTTTTCAAACTTTTCATGTAACCGAGAATGACTCGGCTTTGACCGAGAGCTCATTGATATTGTATACAATGAAAACTAGCATCTTTGAACACTTGTACTTGATTAAATTGCTCGAGCCTTTGACTGGTGAACATTTCATACTTTCTATTGTTGTAACATGAACCTCGCTTTACACACCTATCCATTCATCACACTTGCATGAACTTTTGAATTACTGTCAATAGTGACTTCATTAAATCTGGTCTTTTGCTCAAATATAACTATGATAATAATGAAAAGTAGAAACCTTGATAGGGAATTCTGAACATAATAGATAACTACTCTTTTCTGATTAGCTTCATGAAAACACTCTATATAAAATAGAGAGTAACTAGAAATTGATTTAAAAGCTTTCTACAGTTTGTACATAAACTGTGATTACAGCATTCAAACCATTTCATTCACCTGATCTAAAATGAACCTATGTAATCAACATCAGTAGATTTGATGAACTAGTGGACTCTTTCTTGAAACAAAATCATATATTATGAGCTCAGCAATGATAGACAGTTGCTCCAGGAAACCATGAAACACCTCTAATGACTAACTAAAGTTGCAAGGTTATGATTGAAAAATGTTAAAAGATATAATCAGTTATAAATAAAACTATAACATATTTCATTCATAACCTTCGCAAACCTTAGAAGGTGATTATGACTGAGAGGTGCTCAAGAATAATCATTATTCATTCCACAGCATATAAGTAGATTTCTCCTTTATGATATTCCTATGTTAGCTGTACATACTCTATTCCAGTTTATACATATTTTATACTTTCTATTCAACTTGCATCCTCTTGGATTTTGTAACTCAAAATTTCAGCTTTTAGCATTATAGCTCCTATAGCTTTGTCCACTGTATACAATTCTCATTGATGTTGAATCTGCACTTAGTATGATAAGTACAACAAGATGAAAATGTTTGTTCACTATTAATGAAGTTTGAGCACGGGCTTGTGACACTCAAAAACACCAGAATGTTAACTAATGAGGTTCGAACATGGGTTCGTGACACTCAATAAAAACAAACTGTAAACATTTTATAATTTTATGGCTCAATCTTGATGCACTCTTTTTGTATTCAACAACAAATATGTTTATAGCTTGAAAATGTACTTTTGAAACAACAAGGACATATTATACCAGTATTTATGCAGCACCATTTGTATCTTGAACTTGAAAGTTGGCAATCATTGGCACTTCTTGTAGCACTCTTATCATGGAAACCCAGCTTGATCTGCATCTTTGACAATCACTGAATGTGAAAACTAGTTAGCTGTTATCTACAAGATAATCTGTTAAGCTCTCAAATAACATCATTATGAAATACATTATCTGAAAAAGGTTTCTCAGTTTGAAACATACTAAGTCCCTTTAATTCAGACACCTAGTTAATAAAAAGGACAACATACACCACAATGATCATTAGTAGTAAAAGGTTTCATGTCAGAAACAAGTCCCTTTAACACTACCTTGCAGTGAGTGTCAGTGTACATTTCTTTATCACATTTAATTTTCCAGATTGATATGCAGTATTGAAAACTTGATTGCTACAGTATGTTATTTGTTTCTCATGTATTGCTTAGATCCAACAAGATCTAACCATATTTTCCTTTCTTATGCAGATATGAAACCCTAAAGACCTAGATGCAGATGGAGACTCAAACTATGAAGACCTAAATGTAGAGACCTAGCAGACAACCAGCTGACACAAACCAATACAAAAGGCAATGCATGGGACCCCTATTGCATCAATCTTTCTTTCAATTCTGCAATGTACTCTACTTATTAATGAAACATGAAATAAGAAAGGACATTTGTATATCACATTCACTTTGAAAGCATAATGTAATGATTATTTATGAATTTTGTAATTTTTGGAATAATAATCAATACTTAGAGTACAATAATGGCATCTAGAATGAATGCAATAATGACATGTAAACTAAAAAAACCTACAAGGTAGTGTTAATTAGACAAACAAATGCAACCTTTTCCTACTTATTCTTATTGTATTATATGTTGTATTTTTGAGTAACAATTTTGGCGACTTCTGCTAGATGTCTGCCTGCTAGACATGACTTGTAGGCTTATCATAGGGCAACAAAATTTAGGAAAACTGAACCATGAATGCAACCTTTATTGAAAAGAAAATGCACCTAAACTAGACTCAATCCAACCTAAGGACCTAGTGCTTGGACAACACTTATTGAACTTGAAAAACTGAAACTAACCTAACCCTCAAAGCAAAGCTTGAGGTGTATTCCATTAACTGGAATATGGAATTCTTCCCCTTCAGTTGTGGACAACTGAAAAGAATTATTGTCCTTACAGGCTGTTATAACAAAAGGACCTTACCAAAAATTATCAAATTTATCATGATGTCCTGGCCTACTCTTTAGCACATCCCACTTGAGTACTAAATCTCCTAACTTAAATTCTTTGAACTTAGCCATTGTGTCCAATGCTCTTCTCCTTTCTTCTTCAAGCTATAGTAAATCAGCATACCTTAGTTTCAGGGGATTTTTTTCTTCAAATAGTAACATCTAATCAGCTAGATGCAAGGCTGGAAATTTAGTAAAAACTGGCAATCTGGCCTCTTTACCATGAAGCAGGACATAAGGGGAATTCCCAATTACTTGTTTAGGTGTAATCCTATCCAACCATAAGGCTGCCTTTAATTTAGAATGTCAATCTCTCTTATTTTCCTGCAGAGTCTTTTTAATAATTCTAATTAGATTTTTATTTGTAGATTATGCAAGACCATTACCCTGAGGATAATAGTTAGAAGAAGTGTTTAAATAAATCTCATTCTTCACAGCCCATTCTGTAATAGTTAGACCAATGAAAGCCATAGCATTGTTAGAAATAATTGATTGAGGAACTCTATACCTGGTTGTAATATCTTCATAAAACTTTAACACCACAGGTCTAGTAGCCTCTTTTAGTGCAATAGCTTCAGTCCATCTCATAAAATAATTAGTAGCAATCAAAATCCATTTATGACCTACACTAGAATTAGGATTGATAGGACCAATAAAGTCCATACCCCACTTAGCAAATGGTTGATCAACCACAATTGGTTTTAATGGCAATGCTGCCAACCTTTGTTTACCTGCAAATATTGCACATTTTTGACATTTTCTAGCCCAAACATGAGCATCCTTAAATAAATCAGGCCAATAATAGCCTGCCCTTAGTATTTTCTAGGCTGTATTTTTAGGACTGAAATGTCCTCCAAAAGATCCATCATGAAACTCAGATAAAATTTTGCCATGATCTAGTGAATCAATACATTTAAGAAACATTCCAGAATAGTCTTTTCTATATAGAACACCATCAATAAGAACATAGGGAATAGATTGTAACCTGTAGTATCTCTTTTTTGCCTTATCAAGATTATTTGGGCATTGCCCAATTTGCAAGAATCTAGTCATATCTGACAACCAACTTGTAGGATCATTGAATAATATAATATCACCTTGTAAATTTTTAGATTCTTTAGAAACTTCAAACTGTTCTTCCTCTTCTACCATTTGAGCACAAAGGCCCTTGCCTCTAATCAGCTTAGTCACATGAATCTATACATCATACTCCATAACCCTTGTTATCCAACCAACCCTCTTTTCATTAACATCCTTGTTTAACAAAAACTCTTTGATGCTAGGATGAGCAACCATTAAGTGCACTTTATTTCTGGCAATTAAATGCTTAAACTTCTTCAAAGCTTTAATAACAGCTAGTACATGCTTTTCAATAAAAGTGTACCTTTTCTCATAGTCACCCATAACTTTGCTGAAAAAAGCAATTGGCTGCTCTTTTTTTTCATCATTCTTTTGAACCAGTATTGCTGAAATGGTGTCGGAACCACCATAGGCATACATAATAAAATCTTTAGTAAAATCAGGATTAACAAGAGTAGGGGCTAAAGACAAAGCCTATTTTATCAATTCAAAATTCTTTTTTCCTTCATCAGTCCAGCTAAAAGGAATATTTTTTTTAAGCATGGTAGTCAATGGTTTTAATAAGTTTGCAATATCAGGGATAAACCTCCTTACAAAATTAATCCTCCCAATAAAACTCTGCAATCCTTTCTTGTGTTTAGGAAATGAAAGCTCGAGAATTGCATGAATTCTTTCAAGATCTATTGTTGTTCCTTCCTTAGACACTTGGTATCCTAAGAGTTTTCCCTCATGAACTGCAAACACAAATTTCTTAGGATTTAAAGAAATTTTGAATTCTCTACATCTTTCTGATATCTGTCTCAAATGATCAATGTGTTGATTTGCAACCTTGCTGTAAATTGTCACATCATCTAGGTACACTAGAACAAACTTATACATTAAATTCTTGAAATCCATGTCCATTGCTTTCTGAAAAGTGGTGCCAACATTTGATAGCCCAAATGGCATTATTTTGTAAGCCATGGTACCCAATTTAGTTGTAAAAGCTATTTTAAATTGATCAGATTCTTTGACTAAAATCTGGTTGTAACTAGAATATCCATCTAAGAGTGAGAATCTCTCAGAACCTAAAACATATTATTAAATCTATTCCATGGAAGGAAGAGAGTGTCTATCTTTCAGAGATGCCCTATTAAGGTCTCTAAAGTCTACACAGAGTCTTATCTCTCCATTCTTCTTCCTTACTGGAACTAAGTTAGAAACCCAAGATGTGTGCTTAATAGGAAATATCATACCACCATCTAAAAATTTTCTTAGCTCTTTTAACATTAATGGCTCTAACTTGGGGTTTATAGGCCTTTGCCTTTGTCTAATTGGCCTAGCATTAGGCTCCAATTCTATAGTATGCTGGGTTAATTGGGGATCGAAACCCTTCATATCAGAGTAATCCCATGCAAAAACATCATTATATTCTCTAAAAAGATCAATAAATAGTTCTTTTTCTTCAGGAGAATTTATTTTACCAACCTTCAACTACTTGTCTTTGAAAATTTCCACTTCTTCATAATGATCTTCTTTAATCAGCAAACCGGTTTTACCCTTCCTAAACTAATCATCAGAATTAAAAGTTGATTCCAAGTTCACTAATCCCTTTTGAAGCTTATTGGTTTTCAACTGAATAATTTGGTCTTCTATTTGTTGAATGCTTTTGTTATCTCTTGAAGCTGAAAAGCCATATGTTTTTGTCAAAAAAATTAAGATATGTTCATCAGTATTGAAAACTTGCCAATAAGTGTCACTATTCAAAATGGATGGCCTAACAATTATCTTAATATGTGACTAGTCTAAAATCAGTCCTTTATTTTCCGTTATTGCAATATGAGCACCAATACCAGCCAGCCTATCAACATGCAAATTTTCCCTTCTAGGAATTGAAATCAGGTTGAAAGCATCAAATTCATCTAAAATATCAGAAACTCTAGATTTATACATCTTAAGTAGATCATTTTTAACAGTATTGATGTCTCTCACCTGCTTAAAAATAAGCTCACTATCGCCAAATGCTCTCAAACACTTAATACCTCTCAATCTTGCCCACTCTAATCCCTGAATCAAACTCTCATATTCAGCCACATTATTAGAACAAGGAAAGGACAACTTAAAAGCAGCATAAAATTTATCACCATCGGGTGATACCAGCATAATCCCTACACAACCTCCATCCTTATTCCTTGACCCATCAAAATACAAATCCCAAAGTTGGTTAGATACATCTGATTCAGATTCTGGATCTTTAATCAAATTAGGCACTACTGAATCAGATTCTAAAATCATGTATTTTCCAAAACTAGCATCAAACATGTCATCATTTTTTTCATTCCTAGTTGCCCATTCATCTAGAACAATATCTAGATATGCTTCAGTTTGAGTATTATATGTTGAATAATTAGGTATTTCATCTTGATCCATGATCACACAACTCACATTAATAGGACTTGGATTATAAGGCTCTATGTGATTTTTGGCTAGTGATTCTGATTTTATGGTTACCTTAGTACCATATCTAGTTCTGAAGTACAAATGTGACCAATCTGATGAAAAATAGCCATCTATTTTGGCTGTGAAATCTCTAGACAGACACATAGAAAAATATGTTGGTAAATCAATAACATATATGTCCTGTGGAATTGAAAAATTTGGGCAAGAATGCAGGGTCCAACTTGCATTTTTAATGACTCCTAAAGTCTTAATAGAAGTTTCATCAAGCTGGACCACACCCTTCTCAAGAGGCTCATATTTTAAGTTCAGCAAGTCTACTACTTTCTTAGGCATGACAGTACTGGTTGCACCACTATCAACCATATAATAATGAACTAATTTGTTTCCAATAATCAAAGAGACATAAAAAGGAGGACGCTTTTCATTTGTAGATTTCTTACTTTCCTTTTCTAATGTCTTTTGTAAATTTGATAGTTTCTTATCAGTAGTTACTATCATTTTTTCAATATTTGCAGCCTTCTTGACTTCTGGTACTACTGGCTGCTGAACTTTAGCAAGCTTTTTCTCTTCTTTTGATGGATTTTCCTAAACCTTAGGAGGCTCGGAGTTAGTCATGACCACACTTGGTGATTGCTATACTGTTTGCTGTGAATTAATTGCCAGCTTGGACAACTCTTCTTTCAAAATCTCAATCTGTCCTGGAATAGACAGAGTTTCCCATACAGACAAAGTAACATTTGTTTTTTTCATTGTATCAACAATATTGAATGGAACAGTAAATTGTACCTTATGTGATGATCTAGGAGAACTCTGATCAGCATTCCTTTGAGTTTGATCTTTATTAGTGGAAACTGACGGATTCTTTAAAATAGAAACTGGTGGAGAAGAAATATTCCCAGTAGATTGATCTGATTCAAGGGCTCTCTTTTTTGCTCTTGTATTTGCTGCAATTGATGACTCTTCATTAAGTCCACAAAATTCTTCCTCTTACCAGTTTAAGAATCCGGTATGTGTAGCACTTTGGTCTGGTTGATTCTGGACCTCTTCAATAGACACATTCTGCTATGAATTCATTGAATTTTGTACCATAAGATCTTGATTAAGAATTCCATTAGAACATGTAGACTGATCATGTGGCTCATTGCATGGAAAACACCAGTCAGTAGCAATGTTATTCTGAGTAGGAACAATATCCCTAACAATATTAAGAGGTGTTGGATTGTACTGTCTATTTGGTCTCATATTCCAATTATGCCTATTTGCATTAGTATTTCCTTGAAATTGCTGCCTATTAGCCTGAAAATTAGGCTGGCTAGGATATTGTGAAGAAAAACCAGCAAACTAATTTTGAATAGCAGGGTTTGCCTGAGCTTGATTTCTCTTAAGGGCCACTAAATCATTACCAAAATATTGTAGCAAACTTTCAATTTTTTGCTGATTGTCCTTAATAGTCTGTAATTCATTCAGAGGACCTGCATGAGCTATTTCTAAAGGTTTATAAGATGGGACAACATATAATGGTCGAACTACCAATGGCATATTAGACTGTATATTAGGAAAGAAAGGCATAGGAGGCCTAGGAGTTATCTTTCCTTCCTGGATAAGACTATTCTCTAACCTAACAGCAGTATCAAAAGCTTGAGGTAAAGTATTACCTCCCATAGATTGAATCATTATAGAGATATCACTATTCAAACTCTTCAAATAATATAAAAATGCATATTTGGCTAAAGGTCTTACCATAACAGGGATCTGATTCCAAGTCTTCTGAAAATGAAGACTAAAATCACTCATCTCCTCTTGTGGGGCTCTCTTGATTGTAGTTAATTGTTCCACAAGAGCCAAGTTATCAAATATGTCCTCAAAAAATTTAGATAGCCTTTCACCCAAGACATCCCAAGTAGCAATAGAGTCCATCGGGAGGGTTTTGAACTAGTCAAGGGCTTTACCCTTGAGTGATGTAGCCAACAGCTTCAAAGCCACATCTTCTTCTGTAACATGATGAACATTGCAAAGAGTTGGAACATCTCTGATGTGTTCAATGGCTATTATTGGTCCTTCTCTAGCAAATGATGGCAAGCCTTTAAGAGCAGCTAATGGAACATTATTATGATTTGCAATCCTCAAAGGACTGCCTTGATTGAATGTAACAAATGGTAAATTCCTAGCCATTTCTTGATGTGGAGGAGCTTGCTGCTAAATAGCTGGTGTAACAAAAGGATGAGCATGCTGAACTACCTTCCTTTGATAAGTCTTTAGATTATGGGGAGTTGCTACAGTACCACTTATAGAAGCTCTGAGAACAAAATTATCCATAAATAAATTTTCAATACTTGATAATTCTAATCTGGTATGATTAGGAACATCTAGATTTTCAGGAATATTGAGCTCTTCAATGATAACCTCAAGTTCTTCTGAATTTGTAGCTTGTTTTTCAAAAATAGGATTATCAAATGATGAGAAATCTGAATTCAAAGAAGTACCTCTTGGATCATGTCATGTTTTTCCACCTCTAGATGATCTTCCTGCCCTTTTTCTTGGTTGTAATTCTTGATACATGAAACCCTCATTATTTGATCTTGTTGGAGTTTTGCTCATTAAAAACCACACTTAGAGCTGCAACTGAAATTTGAAACAACCATAGATCTAATAGCTCAGAACTGAGAAGCACTTCGTGGTCCCAATGGGATGCCAAAAATTGTTCAGGCTTATAATTGTCACCCTAAATCAGGAATTAGGGCTACACAACAATTCTATCCTGACAATGGAAACCTCCTCGAGCTGTGGATAGACTCTCAAATAAGGAGGAATCTCTAGATTCTAGGCCGATTCCTATAAAATATGGAATATCACTTTCCTAATCTGCAATTTGTTGGGAAAACGGAAAAGAATACTTATAACTAAAAGATTAGGGTGATACACCAAGAAATATTTCAGACTTTGCAAAAACATGAAACATCAATCCTAACTCATAAATGAAGATCTCAACACTCTGAATCTCTACTCAACATATAGGTTAACAAAGGCATGCTATCAGGGTTTTACCAAAAATAGCTTGGATAATCAACAAACATACATTTCTCATACAAGGTCTTGGAGCAATTGATTATCTTGAGAAGGAACAAAAATCTACTCACTTCCTTTAGATAATAAATAATTTAACACTTGTTAGAAAAGATGAAAATAAGATCCAATATCAAAACAACTTCACAAATATGAGTCAAAATCTATGGTTCATTCCCTCCAAAATCTAACAAAAACTTATTACAAAATGGCCTTCAAAGCACTTAGGAACAATGTGTTCACTATATGCCCTCTCTCCAAAATCTGCAACCCTTAATTGATCATCAAAAATCAATTTTATATCTGCCCAGCTTCAAATCCAAAAATATAAGTCCCACAAAAATGCCCTAACAATGGCCAACAATATGCCACTAATTAAGCTTATGAAAGCTTAACTCTAAGTGCCTAAAATTTTGGCTCATAATAAGGAATTAAATCCTTTTACATTTTTCTTGCCAATAATTAATATTAACTTAATATTAGATAAACTAATATCAAATATCCTCTGTCCTAACCTAGATGAAAATCGCTAAGTGTAAAATTATGCAAGGTGAAGAAAGTCGACATGACTATTTCATCCACTTGCAATACAATGCAATAACCGAGGAAGGTATGAGGTGGCATGTTGCAGTTTTCAAAAACTCTGCAGGGATCAGGCATGTACATTGATGGCATTGAATACCACCTATCTCGCAGACTCCAAACTTTGTTATCTTCATTTTTTACTCTCGATAGTAGTGCTTATCTCATTCTTCACAAAGAAGTTTTAGGGAAAATGAAACCCTAACTTGTAGGCAATTTTTCAAAACCTTCTAATGAAGCTTGGTTTGACTATGAACGAATCCCACTGTTGAACTCGAGCTTACTGTTACACTGGAGATCACTGCCATTCCTCACTGATGTGCATCCCAAATAGAGAACTCGGCATTGAATGCAAACTTGGGTTCACTAAACTGTAAGTTTATTTTCAAACTCTTTGTTTATTCATTAGGAATTTGTTTTCATTTCAAAGTTGCTTTAGAAAACATGAGTTATGCATGCAAGTCACAGTCGTGACTGGTGTATATCTCATCTTTTATTTCTTGCATTTATGTTTGAACTTAACTTTGTTGAATGTTTCCCTTTTTGCCTTCAAGCTGCGAGCTTCAAGTTTATTCTGTGTAATAGTCTAATGACTGGTGATCTCTTGTACTTTGTTTCTATCTATAAGTTGTGACCACATACTATGATCCAATGCCTATGTTGTTCTAGTATGCTTCTTTTATGAGTTCAAAACTGTGAGCTTGAACCTTTGATTAATTGCAGTCATGACTTTATGACTAGTGTAACTTCCTCTTTACTTAAAATAAAGCCATGACTTTCATCCTGTGGTCCCATTCCAAAACTTAGGTTAGATTGAGATTTTGCTCACATGTATTTGGTTGAGATCGTAATATTGATTCTTTTGTAAGAGCTTGAGCTTCCTAATCTAGAACTCACGGGTTGAATAACTATTCTCATTTTTAACTCATGGTTGTGAGTAGATACTTAACACCTAATTTGGAACTTTTTCAAACTTTTCATGTAACCGAGAATGACTCGGCTTTGACCGAGAGCTCATTGATATTGTATACAATGAAAACTAGCATCTTTGAACACTTGTACTTGATTAAATTGCTCAAGCCTTTGACTGGTGAACATTTCATACTTTCTGCTATTGTAACATGAAGCTCGCTTTGCACACCTATCCATTCATCACACTTGCATGAACTTTTGAATTACTGTCAATAGTGACTTCATTAAATCTAGTCTTTTGCTCAACGTATAACTATGATAATAATGAAAACTAGAAACCTTGACAAGGAATTCTGAACATAATATATAAATACTCTTTTCTGATTAGCTTCATGAAAACAATCTGTATAAAATGGAGAGGAACTAGAAATTGATTTAAAATCTTTCTACAATTTGTACATAAACTATGATTATAGCATTCAAACTGTTTCATTCTGCTGATCTAAAATGAACTTGTGTAATCAACAGCAGTAAATTTGATGAACTGGTGAACTCTTTCTTGAAATAAAATCATATATTATGAGCTCGGCAATGATGGACAGTTGCTCCAGGAAACCATGAAATGCCTCTAATGACTTACTAAAGTTGCAAGATTATGACTGAAAAATGTTAAAAGATATAATCAGTTATAAATAAAACTATAACATATTTCAGTCATAACCTTCACAAACCTTAGAAGGTGATAATGACTAAGAGATGCTCAAGAATAATCATTATTCATTCCACAGCAGATAAGTAGCTTTCTCCTTTATGATATTCCTCTGTTAGCTGTACATACTCTATTCCAGTTTAAACATATTTTATACTTTCTGTTTAGCTTGCATCCTATTGGATTTTGTGACTTCAAATTTCATCTTTTAGCGTTATAGCTCCTATAGCTTTGTCCACTGTATACAATTCTCATTGATGCTGAATCTGCACTTAGTATGATAAGTACAACAAGATGAAAATGTTTGTTCACTATTAATGAAGTTCAAGCATGGGCTCATGACACTCAAAAACACCAGAATGTTAACTAATGAGGTTCGAACACGGGTTCATGACACTCAATAAAAAAAATTGTAAACATTTTATAATTTTATGGCTCAATCTTGAAGTACTATTTCTGTATTCAGCAAAAAATATATTTATAGCTTCAAAATGTACTTTTGAAACAACAAGGACATACTATACTAGTATTTAGTCAGCACCATTTGTATATTGAACTTGAAAGTTGGCAATCATTGGCACTTCCTGTAGCACTCTTATCATGGAAACCCAGCTTGATCTGCATCTTTGACAATGACTAAATGTGAAAACCAGTCAACTGTTATCTGCAAGATAATCTGTTAAGCTCTCAAATAACATCATTATGAAATACATTATTTGAAAAATGTTTCTCAGTTTGAAACATACTAAGTCCCTTTAATTCAGACACCTGGTTAATAAAAAGGACAACATACACCACAATGATCATTAGTAGTAAAAGGTTTCATGTCAGAAACAAGTCCCTTTAACACTACCTTGCAGTGAGTGTCAGTGTACATTTCCTTATCACATTTAATTTTCCAGATTGATATGCAGTATTGAAAACTTGATTGCTACAATATGCTATTTATTTCTCATGTATTGCTTAGATCCAATAGGATCTAACCATATTTTCCTTTCTTATGCAGATATGAAACCCTAAAGACCTAGATGTAGATGGAGACTCAGACTATGAAGAGCTAAATGTAGAGACCTAGTAGACAACCAGCTGACACAAACCAATACAAAAGGCAATGCATGGGACCCCTATTCCATACTTCAATCTTTCTTTCAATTCTGCAATGTACTCTACTTATTGATGAAACATGAAATAAGAAAGGACATTTGTATATCACATTCAGTTTGAAAGCACAATGTAATGATTATTTATGAATTTTGTAATTTTTGGAATAATAATCAATACTTAGAGTACAATAATGACATCTAGAATGAATGCAATAATGACATGTAAACTAACAAAACTTGCAAGGTAGTGTTAGTTAGACAAATAAATGCAACATTTTCCTACTTATGCTTATTGTATTGTATGTTGTATTTTTGAGTAACAGTTACGAACATCTGAACATCTATAGAAGAAAGAAATGGTGAAGAAATGAGGTATCTACATAAAGAAAAGATTGATATGATAGATAAGGAATGCATTGGGTAACTTATTGATGAGGCTATGGAATTATATTGTTGACTTGAGCATGTTATATTACTCTATTATGAAGAAGAGATCAGTATTGTATCAGTTTAACCATTGATTCAGCAAAATCTCTTAACTGAGTGGACTTAATAGTCTTTTGTATTAAAATATGACATTACTTGAGTGTTAATTGTTAGCTTGTTAACCCCATAGTGATGCTGGTCAAAAGTTAACTATTAATGATAAATCCTCTAACAAGGTCACACCTAACAGTGTGTTTTTTAACCGTTAACAAGGTTGGCTCTTAACCGAGCTCACTTCAGAAGAGTGAAATATTTTGGGTTACCGGTCCCAGGTGGTTTTTCCCTTAACACATTTTCCACATTAAATCATTGTGTTATGTGTTACATTATGATTATTTTTCTATGATACTTTACATACTGCATTTTGATTTAATTGGTATCATAGTTTGGATAATTACTAGTATTCAGTAAATGAACAAACAATTGGATATTTTATCTTTTCGAATTGCAAAAATTGTTGAATTTTTTTTTATAATTAAATCCGGGGATTTGGGATTTTAGAATTATTGATTTAACTTATTCAACCCCCCCTCAGTTATTCTAGCATGCATCCGTTATGGTTTGAGATTCAACAACAAACTTATTCATGTCAATCTCTTGCTTGTACAATTCATCCACAACCTCATAATAAATTAAAATGTCAACATCACTAACAAAATAAGAAGCCACCTTGCTAGCATCCAAAATTTTCTTGAAAGAATCAACCCACTCTTGCCAGTCCTTCAAGTGTCCCTCTGTGTCCACAATAATATGGATATATCCTTCAGACTCTTCAACAAAAAACTTTTGCTTTGCCTGAATGTTTTGTAACTTGCCAGTGAAAAATGCATACAAATCCTTTACTAATGATAGCATTTCCTTGACATCAATTATTTTGTTAGGTAGATCCAACTTCTTTGCCATTAGTAAATTTAGCCTATCAAAGAATTTCAAGTATGGGCCCCAAGAATTAAATAATGGGGTTAGTACAGAGAAGCCATTAGAATACTGATATTATGCCCCTGCAAAGAAATGAAAGTGATATGAATGACTTGAGACTTCCCTTCTAGGATATTTACTATGTGCAATAGAACCTTATTCAAAGTCTCCTTCTCAACAATTCTAGTATCACTAGGTTGATCAACATCCGTTATTATCTTTTCTATTGCAAGTTCTGCAGCTAAGCCCCCCTCATACTCAGTTTGGACCCCAACATCACAGACCTATATAATTGCCCTTGACTAATTTTTAAGAGTATTTATTTCATATTTTAGCTCTTTCAAATTCTTATCTAGGACAAAAAAAAATTTCAATTGCTTTTAAAACTTTTTTCTAGTTGCCACATAATTTCTGAATGTCCTGGCTAGCCTGTTCTCTAAGTCCTCAACTACTACTTTATTCATGGAGGATGCATGATGTAGGAGATTTTCTATATCTGATCTTGTAGTGTCCTACAACCTCAATATTAATTAGCTGCCCCATGTTGTGTCTTGGATGTCAACCAATCTAGGCTTATTAGATTATGGGGCCACACACCATACTGCTAGTGTCTTAGTGGCCACATTCAATCTAGAACCCCTCTATTGTTCATCAGGGCAAAAAGCTTCATACGATATCTTTCCTATTAGTTTGTTCAATTAAGAATGAGGACTCCAAGTCCCATCCAAGGATCAGCAACATGCCACTTCTCTTCACAAGATCTCTTTCCTTCTTCACAGTTAATGTTTCATTGTTGGGATCATAGGCTTGCAATTTTTCAATCAGTTCACCAATCTTTTCCTATGATTCCCCTGGTTTCAAAGATAGTGTTATTCATTCTGCTTAATGCTAAAGAGAAAAATTTTAAACTCATCAGACTTGATGAATTCATCACCATCTATAAACTCTTTAGCCTGGATGACCTTGTCATCCAATCTAGCTGCAACCAATTCTAACTCATCTAGGAGCTTTTCTCCCTCATTTTCTTGTGATGTCAAATTTATTTGTCTTATGTTAGAAAAGTAATGGCTAGTACCTGTCAATATTTGTAGTGCCTTTTGCCTTGCCTTTTCTTGTATATTCATCAAATTTTGTTTCTTTGCCATCCCCTATTCAGATGTGGATGACACAACTTGTTCTATTTCTACCATAAACACCACATTAGGCTCAACTTCCTCAGGGTTTATTCTATCCTCCTCCTCCTCGGGGATGTCTGGAAATTTAGACATAATATCTGTGTAACTCTCTAAACACTTGTCAATTCTCGGTATGTATAGGATATCAAGAAAGAAATCGGTGAAGGTAGGGTCTACATTTTCAACTACACCTCTACCCTTACAATATTTTTCCATTTTTTAAGGCTTCTCTCCTCATAGATATCTTGACTAAGCACATTTATAATAATATCCTCATCAACCATAGGTTGATTTGGAGCCAGATTGTGATTCCTCATTTCTCTCAATGCTCCTCTAATGAAGTCTTTAGGGTCATACATCCTTGGATTAGCAGAGGGCAATATGAATTATCTTAGGAATTCATGGATTTGGTCCACAACATCTTTACCTATAGAGAAATCCCCTATTTGGAACCTCCTTGGTAGAAAGGTTCCCTTATGTCTTTTAGGGCCTAAGTATTCTCTATCCATCATGATAAGCTGCCACATGAATTCTATTATTCCAAATCTTTCTAGGATATATTCTAGTAGTATGTGTGGAGGTTGAGGGCAAGCATACACTGTCATAATAAAAAAATTCTTTAAAATGAACATATCACCCCAATTGTGCTTAATTTCATTATCAATTTCAAATGCACTTGGTCTAAGCAATTTTCTAACAATTAAAGGAAATCTATCCCTCTCAATACCTAAACTGTTTATTATTGGAGACAAAAAATCACTATAAAAAGAAATGTAATTAGAGAAATGGTAACTTATATTCGATAACCTAGTCTAGAGCTAAAGTGTAACAGTTCCTCATGCCTTCTCTATCTCATTGATGAACTCTGGGTTGATGTAGCCAATATTGCAATAGAGGATTAGATGCATTATCACAGAGTAGTGATTGAACTTGAAGCTTTTCAAATCAATCTTTGTATTCATAAACTCAGTGTGTATTACATTGATTATGTGCCCTGCGTAATCAAACTCCTTGTTGGTGTAAAAGTCTTGAACATATGTAGCCATGACATAAATGTCAGCAGTCACTATTAAACCTCCATCTAGTCCAATAACTTTGTGTAGACCGTAGATGGTATACTGGAAATAGTGAAAGAAAAGATTAATATAAAATGAATCTACAACCTTCTGTGGAAACAACCATGCCTCTTTCTATCTATGAATATGCTTCCTCATAACCCTTCTAGTGTAGTAAATTTTATGTCTATTAAATAGGGCCTCCTCTTCTACTAGGTCAATATACATGCTCATAGGTCCTTGAAGGTTGAAAGATTGAATAAAAGTCACCCTATCTAATATGCAGAGTATAGACTTTTCCTTCTTGTGGAAAGATTGTGTCACAAAATTGTATGCTTCAATCAACACTTTCATCAGGTCTACATTCAAAAATACCTCAGGTACTATCAACTTTGTGAAGTTCCTATCCCATGGGTTTGAAACAACAGGGCCCCTTAATCTATTGTTATAGAAATACATGAAGAGATCATACCTAGTTTTGTTTGGGTAGAAAACATCCCTACAATATGCATAAGGGTCCCTCCATTCATAAGCATTAGCTAATTACAAATTAAAGGTTCTACGAAATAGTTTCATGCAATGTCTATGTTTGGCCTCCTTGTTCATGAATGAACACTCTTTGTTGGTACTTCAACAACCTCAGGAGATCCTTGTTTTTCCATCTTTATGTATACTAAACTTTGAGCTCCTTTTCTACACTTAAAGGTTTCAAATCTCTATTACACTTTGACACTAAAAATTATGGATGCCCTATTAACTATCTTTAATAAGAAACTCACCACCTACTCTATTAAAATCTCATCAAGAGCACACATAAAATTAACTTTTTCAAAAGAGTGTCAACTGTCACTTCCATCTTAGATTTGGCAGCAATTTGAGAGCAAATCATCAACCTGTCATTCTTTTATCCATTAAGACCCCTCAACTTACCTTTTTCCTTATTGTAAAAGGCTCTTGCTATTTCAAACTTATATTGGCCTTGTTTTGAAGTTACACTAACAGTTCATATAATTCTATCTCAACTTTTCTACCTAAAAATCAGGGGCCTTAGACCTTTGAATTTGAAATCATAAAACTTTGACACTTGTGAAGTCACACAACACCTTTTTGAAACTTCGGGATAATTAAACTGACCAGGGAAAAGAAACCTTGAGATGTTATGACATAGCTTGGCATGACTTCAGAACCATACAACCTTCTTATTCTTGTACTTTGTAATCACCATCACAAATGACCAATAAACCCTAGCAAAGCTCCAGAAACTACTTAAACATTACTATCATGGCTTCAAAACTATTCTTGACATATATTAATAATTTAATTTTGACCATTGAGCTTGACAATGGACACATTCCATTCTTCGGCACTTCGCACGTGGCATGCAACTTACTCTCACTTTTCAACACCTTCTAAAGTTACGCATGTTGTTAGTCAGGACCTCAGAACCCATCACCATCATAATAATCATTGAGAAGTTACGAAATAACCAGACATAACTTTAGAACCCATCACCATCATAATAACTTAATAGTTGAGAAGTTATGAAACAATCAGGTGTAACTTCAGAACATTGTCAGTGGTCAAAGTCTAAAGACCAGGGCTGTGTACTTTGTAATTTTGTAAATGCCATGACAAACAACTAAGAAACCCTAGCAAAGTTCCACAAACCTCTTGAATATTACTATCATAGCTTTGGAAGTTTTCTTGACAAATATTAATTTTGACCATTGAACTTGAGAGTGGACACATTCCATTCTTTGGCACTTCCCATGTGGAATGCAACTTACTCTCAATCTCTCACTTTTCAACACCTTTCAAAGTTACGTACATTGTTATTCAGGACCTCAAAACCCATCAACATCATAACAACTTAACCGTTGAGAAGTTATGAAATAGCTAGGCGTAACTTCAAAACCCATCACCATCATAACAACTTAACTGTGAGAAGTTACAAAACAACCAGGTGTAACTTCAAAACATTTTCAGTGGTCAAAGTCTAAAGACAAGGGCTTTGTAGTAGTTCAAAACCTAGTGGTGCTACTGCTACTATTGAGAAAAATGATGAAACTTAGACTCGGTCCCAGATTCAGAATGAAGATGAAAAGTTATTTGATTTTGAAAACCTGAGTTAGATTGAAGAGGTCCGAGGAACATGTTACATGTTACTCCTAGTCAATTTCAAGAATCTAGAGTTGGGTTCCAAATTTCCATGTGGGATTTAGAAGCATCAGACTTCTCATTGAGTTAGTGAAGTAATTTAGCATTCCGATTCATTTAATAGGTATTTATAATTTTATACAAAATCACAAATACTTCAAGTTCACATATTGTACTTCTTGAATCTTGAATCTTGAATCATATTAATAATTACAATTTACATTTACAATTTATAAAACTATTATTCATGATTCATGTAACATGTTAATATATTGAAATTTGAAGTATAAGAAAATAAAGCATATAACACTATTAGAAAATGGGTCTTCTCATATGTATTAATTTCACAAATGATACATTTAAGTTTTTCTGCTATACTGAACGGTTGTGGTTTCCCCAGAAGGGGAAGCAACAAGCTTCCAACTGTTTCCAAAACAAAATGTATATTCATATTTACAAATTACAAGACTACAAGTAACAAAAATTATCCTTTCAGAGGAAAAGCCTAGTCTGACTCCTACATATCCTAATAGTAATTATAATTTGTTATAGTATAATATATCCAGAAAGAAAAAGAAAAAAAAAAAGATCATTTCATTATGGCAATTAGTCGATGCAAAAACTAGGAAATAACCGGATCTTCTCCTCCTATAACCCCTCTTGGTCGAAACCATGATCCTCAAAAATAGCGCAATCACATTTTTGGCTAACTTATCAGCACAGCTAAATTTTAGTATTTCTAACTTAAAATTAATTTTGGTCAAACATATGATCTAGCTAGATTCATTCTAGCTAAGTTAGATAAGTTCTTTAACTTTTCCAATTGGAAATATCTATTAAATGCATGTTTTATACCACTTTGGGTCCAATTACCATAAAAATAAAATTATTTCAGAAAAGTGGCGTTTCAATAACACTTAATCTTTTTAATGATATTTTTTAAAAAATAAAAAAATACCCTTTTGTAGAGATCAGAGTCAAGAATATCCTCATATAGATTTTATAGTGTTTTAATTAGACATAGTTTATTGTAATTAAAAAATATTGCAAGTAGGTATTTTAACAGTCAAGGAGATGTTGATTTGGAGAAAGAAAAAAATAGTAAATCATATTAAGTAATTTTGAAAAACATATGGTGCACTAAAGGAGAGAGTCCTCTTCAAGAATATATATTTATTTTTTCGATTGGGATAGATTTGTTATGAAAAATATGTTGCGAGATGAAAACTGTGGATTTCAGTGAGTTGAAATTTGAATTGTTATAAAAGAGAAAATATAGGTCACAAATCAATTTTTATTTCTCCATGCACTAGATATATATGTCATCTATGACATATTTTGAAATTAGGGGAAAAAATGTTTATTTACATATATTTTTTTGGTGGGGACTAGACCCCTAATTTTCAGCATCTTTCAGCAACTAAAAAATCATCTTTAAAAATTAAAAAAACATATCAATTCTTATTCAAAAAAATTATTAAAAATATTAATCATAAACTTCATCCATTTTATCACATTTAATTAGTTTACATCATCTTCAAATTTCAAACATAAATGTCATTGTTATACTATTGAAGTTGAACAACTCTAATTTTGTTAGCCTCTTCCTTTGTAAAAGGGTGACAGCTTATTGTGCTTTTACCTCGCATCTTTTCCTTGTCATGTTCTACTTTGAGTTTGAACATGTCGCTTTGGTATCCAACATAACTGGTAGCATGATCCGATGCTGCAAACATAAGATGACTGAGGACATCTGGTTGAATCTCCTTGTTGATATCCAAATTTGGTTTTATAATAGGTTTTGGGTTCTCATTTGATGATCCCTCAGCTATTGGAAGACCCATTATGTCATCCAAAATTAGAAATTTATAAAATTCCATGTGTACAGTGTTCTACTATTCCACTATCGAGAGTTTATAAAGAAATTAATCACTAACTTGGAAGCTGCAATAAATTTTGAAGGAATGTTTCACGTAAGGTGGCTTGCCTCATAAAACAAAAATAATGAATGTCGATGAATCACAACTCATATCCCGTATAAACTATCCTTTTTAATGTCTAATCAAATTTTAGCCTGTATTATGTACCAGTGAATTATTTAAAATCATTAAGTCTCATTAATGTCCCTAATTGTAGATCCCACATCCAACACTTCTGTGATATCCCAACAATAATCTTCTCATTTAATATGTACTAACATACCCACTTCAACTTGACATACACCTTAAATTTGTATCTATATTTATTTTATCTGGTACAACCACATGGATACTCTTCATTGGTCTTTGACATACCCTTCCTCATGTGAAGTTACACAAACTGCCAACATAACCTCAAAACCCCCATATCCTAGCCATAATTTTAACTGCCAAAGTCACACCAACCACTATCTTAACCATGTGTGTAACTTGACGACCTTACTCTTTAACCATGGGTCTAAGTCCTATATTTGAAGATAATATTATTGTCTAAGTCTTTCAATGTTTTTGACTCATAATTCGCCCACAAAATTAATGTTATACTATAAAAAAAAAATTTATTCGCTAATCTATATTTTGGTAGCTTTGAAAAAAAATACAATTCGCCAAGATTTTTCACATAGTTTCAGGGAGCATGAATGATTCGCCAATTGAGATTATTATTTTTTCTTTGAAAACTAAAAATTTTTGCTAATAAAATTAATATTTTCCTCTGTAGTTTTATAAATTTTGCCAAATTTTCACACCATTTTTGAAGGGGTGGTTTCTTAAATATTACCATATTTGAAAGTTCTTGCAATATTTAAGAACTCACACAAGACACATAATGAAGAATGGCCATTGTAGAATTTAAGTAAACACGCCACAACCTAGGCTTGAAGGAAAATATCCACTAAATTCTTGTTTGAACAAAGTTTAGCCTCGCCTACTCATAGAGGATAGCCTAGAAGCTTGGAGGCACAGGCTCCTTACAATGCACTCATTTCTCAAGCACACCAAGCTTCGAATTCTAAGTGGCATCACTTCCCAAGGAATCACTATCTCTACTATGAGTCATGAAAGTGTGGGATGTCTTCATGGGCATGGGTGACCCCTTGCATCAATGAATAGAGAGTTTTTGGAAAACTATAACAAAGATTTTAGTACGGGACATATAGTTTAATCAGTGTGTGATAAACTCCCTCAGAAGGTCTCCCACCCTTGAGAACCCAAGTTTTACACACCACAAAGGTACTAGAGGAGAGCTACCACCCAACCACACTGTCGATTGGATTATTAGTCACAATCATACATTTATATAGTGGTTTGGATGGAAACCTAGCTTTGGCCTATTACTGCTTTAGGTCATCCCTTGGCACGTTCAAAGTGAATGCCTTGCTCCAAAGAAGGACTCTCTAAAAGAATTGTATCTATTTCTCTTGCACCCAAGATCCCTAAAGGCGAGCAGAGAGGATACGTCTATACCATCCTTTGGGAATTATAAAAGATAAGACACGCCAAGAACTTAAAAGAAAAGAAGTAGTTCATTTCCAAAGTCCCTATGTAAGTATTTTGTCAAATGATTCTAGGTTTATGATATCCTTAAAAGACAAGAGCATACTCCTAATAGGAATGGGAACACTGAGAGGGGGGGGAGGGTGAATCAATGTTCTGCAGTTAATTTATGATATCTTGAAACTTAACTCAATTACTTAAATATTGAATTGAATAAAAAATCAAATGAAGTAAACAACCATAACACATAACACCAGATATTATTACGGAAAAACTTTGGCCAAAGGAAAAACCTCAGTTGGAATTAATACCCACTAATAATTGTACTTTGTATTATGAACCTGTTAATGTTCCTTTTCCCTGTTAGGAGTAGTCAGTACAATGCTTTAGTACAATGACCTAGTCAAGGGTTGAACCCTGTTAGGAGTCTTGAAGTAACAAACCCTGTTAGGGGTGGAAGGCTCCCTGTCAGGGCTCACTGTTCAATGAGGAAGGCTACAACCTCCTGGATATTAGATACACGCTATATCTGCAAGGGTGAACTGTTGCTATGACACTGCTTATCTGATCAGTTCCTTTTGTGTGTTGATGCTTTAACCTCTTGTAAAGCTCTATATCATTCTTACTACTCTTAATACATAATTCACATACTTCTACTCCTCTCTATTACATCTTTTATCAACACTTTTGCTCAAATACAAAAGTGCATGTCTTATATATAGGTGCAACCAAAATTATTTACTAAGTCGACCTATAACCTATTACATACAACACTTCCAAATGAATTGGCTCAAGCATGTTTACATAAATTGATATTAACATGTTTACAATATATTTACAATAGGTGCATAGCCTTAATAAAATAAAATATTATACGCTAATCAAAATCTTTCCTGTCGGCTGCATACTCTATTTTGTTCTGCTGCTCACTATTTGTGTCTCTTCAATTCACTGTAACTTCTTCATACTGTCACATCTGACCATGCATGCTTAACCATAGCTTACTAACATACTCAAAATCTTATCTTCAAGGGCACATACCAAAACTTGGTCATACACATGTGCACTAATGCTCTGTTCATCAGGTTCTTCACTGACTGCTCTATCTTTCATACTTAGCCAAATTCTAATCTTCTAAGTTATTGCGCTGACCTCAAAACTTCATGTGACTTTGTTTCCATAATGACAACACTTAACTTAGTCACATACACTAGTATAGTCAACTTTCCAACAATCTCCCCCTTTTTCATTAATGGCAACAAAGGAATATGTTGAAGTTACTAGATTACATCTTTACACAAAAACTTTCTATCTTATACTCTTATCTTTTCCTATGTACTATTCAACATATACTATCTATCTTATATCTCCCTTATACCATATTACTCTACTAATCCATATCAATCTACTCCCCCTTTGACCTTAATGACAAAGGTGTACAAAAATGAATCTTTAAGTACTTACATAGAAAGTACATCCGGGCATTAATCTTAAGGTTTTGGATCTCTTGCTGCCAAAATACCTTGATTACATCTACTGTATGTAGATGGGTGCATAATTCATAGGTTAGATTCTCCATATTTTCCAAATCTATACATGAACCTTGATCATATGTCACAATAGTAGCATAAATATGCTTGATATTCTGATCGAGTACATATAGAGAGGGCACAAGTGCATTCCTTAACTATTCTTGCCTAGGCCTTATCTTCGTAATTTCTTTCTCCACCTTTTCAATTTTTTCTATTTGTCCTTGATAGACATTATTTCACATGTTATTAACTTGTGAGGGATCTACCACTGATTTTCTCATAGCTACCATCAGAGATTCAGCTTCTTGAATATTCTTTGAAAGGTCTGAAGTAATTTTGTCTTTATTCATACAATCAGCAATTATTTTCCTTCCAATTTCTTCTATCTCCTTTAGCATAGCTTGACCAACCTTAAGAGAATTAAGCTCAAGTGCAAAATTACCTATCAATTCATTCAGCCTCTTCTTGAGATACTTCTCTTCTACAATTTTAGATGTTGATTCTTCTAAACTTGAGAAATTTACTTTGAAGCTTGATAGGATGTTGCTTACATCATCCACTAAATGAACATTGATCACTTTCTTATCCTCAGGTACTAGACTGTTCAGTATGCTAACTGATTCTACAAATAATGGATTTCTCATTACTTGTTTCTCCTTTGTTTTCTCCATGGCCAATACACTTATCTTCATTAGATCTTCCTCTCCCCAAGACTCTAGATTGGTTGTATCAGTGGTCAAACTTGACAATAATCAAACTGATGGCTTAGGGGTAAGGAGTAAGCTTTGAATTACTTCCATAATCTTAGTCTTTACCTTCACTGGGATCTCCACAGAAGGTTATTCTTTATGTTCATCTTCCTTATCACTTACCTGTTCATCTTCCTTCTCACTTTCTTGTCTAGTCAAGTCTTCAACATGGACTTCTTCCTGCTTAGGTGATTCTTCACCACATAGAATCTCAGCCTCTTTAGTACTTACAAAGGCCTCTTCAAAATTATCTAGTTCATTGTTTGTTTCTACCATTGATTTTTCAACATTATCAATCATAATAGTATCATCCTTAGCTTCATGCATGAGCACAGACTCCATTGCTTTAGTAGGTGCTGTCACTGTGGGCGCAGAATCCTGTGGACCTATCACAGGTGCATTGGGAATCTCAGCTACTTTTTCTTGCTCAAAGGGGACTTGTGTTGCAAGTGCAACAAGAAGATGCATGTGTCTTTCCAAGAACACCTTTTCAAATGCCTTTTCAGTCTCCTTCACAACCAACTCATAATCCTTCTTCATAATTTATAGAGTTCTTAGTTTAGTTATTAGGTGAGGCTTCACCAAATCTAGCAATAAATTTTTCTCTTCCACTGAATAGATAGGAAGGTTATCATCCAATGTCTTTTCCCCTATCCTAAAATCTTCTTCAATCGCTTGTCTCTTTAAAGAATCCAAGATGTTCCATACATTATTTGGAATGAATGAATTAAGTTCCAGAACTATCTTCTTGAACTTAATCATGTGCTTGATAATCATAGAATGAATCTCTAATTTATTAATCTCATGATACTTATCATAGAACTTTTCTATTTGATCAATTCTTTCTTCATCAACTACTCTAGTTCTCCACACTTCTAGATTCGGTCTAAATCCTACCTCAGGAGGTGCTTGAGTGTTTCTTCCTTGGCTTCTTGTTGTCCTTGATGATGGGTGGCTTGCACTAGTCTGCTTCCTCCTTTTAGGCATCTTGCTAGGCTCAGGAGGTGGAGTGGAGTCCAGATTAATAGTAGGTGTAGGTGCAGAGATGTTTTATTTGATCTTTTTCTTCTTTTCCTTAGGATCATCAAATTTCTCTATTTTGACATCAGAAGAGGGTGCTCTCTCAAGATGCATTGTAATCTTGGCTTCCCTAGCTTTGTCCAAGTCTGTTTGTGTAACACCATGAATTTTTATAATGTATGAAGTTATCTTCAACGCTTTTATTTTTGTTGCTGCATTGTATAAGACAGAGTGTACTTGTCTTGTCTTTTCTTCATAAGTACCCCATCTTGGTTCATTTGGATCCTTAGGCGCTAATAAGAGGACTTGTGCATAAGCTTCCAAAATATGTTCCTTTACATCATATCCAATTGGATGAATCCACTTTGTCCTTGGCTCAACTGCTTCCGTGCATGTGATGTCTATTTCCACCATGAAGCATATAGTATCCTTGTACTTCTCTACTATGTTCTCGGGTATCCTATACCTTCTCTGTATCTTGATTCTGAATGTTTTTATTTTTAATTCCATGTAATCCTTCAAAGTACTATCTGATGTTTCCTTAAATTAAATTTATGGCAATGTAAGTAAACTCTTATCACCGTACATATCAGAGACTTTACCAACTATATGAGAGTACATATAGATGATCAATGACCCAAACCTGAATATATTTCTCTTTTCATGCTTAATACCCTTATGTTATCTAACAACTGTGCGCACAAGATCTCACAGAGGTTGAACTCTCCATTTTCCTTCACTATTCTTATGGTTGCCAGAATAGTTGTAGTTGATATACTGTTTACTTTGTTAGCATGCTGAAACTTGTATCCAAGTACCATCACCATGAGTTTGATATCCTTTTCCTCAATGGGCTCAATTGTCATACTGCGCTTATCACTCCTAGACTTACAAGCCTGCTCAACTTGTTTTCTGACATCTTTACCAGTAGGAACAATAGCTCTCGTCTTAGGAAGTCTAGTAATCTCATGAATGAGATCAATAGTTAATCGAACAGGGACTCCTCCAATCCAAAAACAAGTCATCATGTGTTCTGCTAAGCAATATCTTAATCCATTCAGATTCATAGAACTCATATGCAGTCACATACTTTATGATAGGGTTGTTTTCTAAGTGTGTGAATTCATTCTTGAATGTCATGTCTGGATTGACCATTGTTTCAATGTGCGACCTAATTATGTCCAACCCTACAGGTTTTCTTCTTGCAATATATATATGTGTGAATACCTTCCATGTGCATCACTCCCATCGGAGTTCTAGAAAATGCTCCTTCTAGGTCATCTAAGACTGACTTAAATCGATGCTTTTTAAACACAAATCTCTTCCTCTCTATAACATAAAATAAAACTAGAGTGGTCATTACTTACTTGATCAATGCTTTAATAGGTTTCCAAAGGGTTTTTGAACCATCTCATCCAAACTAGGGTTCTGCAACAATTTTCACACTTCTTCCCTGATAAACCAACTGTAATCTTTTAATACTAATTTCTTGATCTCCTGTGCTCTCAAAAGGCTTTAACTTGAATGCAAAAGTGAGGATAATGGATCTCTGGTGACTCAAAATAAAATTTTTCAATTAATGCTTTTCACCATAATACAGAATGTGATTGATAATTCCAATGTTTCTTTTTGCTAACAATCAGGTTGTGCGATCTTGTATACATCATCAACTAGTATCCAAATAACTATAACCAAAGGCACATACTCTAAGGGTGAGTATACTAGTCCTGCAGGGGTCTAGACCTTATCTAGCTCCCCCTATGACCATGAAGGTCATTTATACAGAAGTAGAAGGTGCACCTACTAAGAATGCATCTACTACTTTGGCACTGACATTATCTTGCTTTACTTCCATCCAAATTTTTCTCGCATCTTTTATAGCTTTCAAAAACTTGACTTCTCCGAATTCATCCAATATTTTTCCTTGAGACTTATTACGTCTTTCCTGTCTTTGCGCTTGTGATCTACAAAACTTTGAGATGTGTCCAACCTTGTTACAAGAGTGACAAATGACTGGAGGCCTTATATTCATCAGTGTATTGATGTGGGTTACCATATTATATTGTCTAGATGTATGACCATTTTAATTGCATATATGACATGTAATGTTTAGAGGACTTATAACATTTTGTTGTGGTTGATTTATCTAATTTTGATGAGTCTAATTTCTTTGATTTTATCTACAATTCATAGCTCTATGACCAAATTTATTGCATGAATAATAATAACCATTGAAAGGTCTTACTTCTTTACAATCTCTTGCTATATGTCCATGCTTGTTAGAGGCATAAAAATTTTGGTTTACTAGATTTTGTTCATCTTTAGATAGTTCTTCTTTAGCTTTAGTATTATTTTTAGTCTTCTTGGCTTCTGTAGATTCTTCTGGTGCTTTCATTCTTTCTCGCATATCATTGATTTGATTTTGTGTATCATTAAATCTAATACCACTGGTATCTCCTTTAATCTTCTATGCATACAACTGTGACTATAATAGATTAGTACTTGTGTGCAATTTGTCAATATGGTTCTTTGCTTTAGTTAACTTAGATTCCATCTGTTTCTTGATGTTTTCTAACTCTAAGATTTTCAAATTGGCTTGCATGAGTTCTTCATCCAACTGCTTGTTTTCTCTGATCTGTTCTTCATAGGCTTCCTGATTATTAGTTAACTTTTCATCCAACTCTTCAATTTGATCCTTCAGAGACATGTTTTCTTCATTCAACTTGTTGACCATTTTTCCCAAATAATTGTTTGAACAATATTTCAGATCTTTTCTAAGTTTCTTGATGAATACTTGTGCATGTTAGTTCTTCAATTTCTTTTTCAGATATGTCAAGATCTTCAAGATCTGCTTCAAGATTCTTCTTCAAATGTTTCACTTCTCTTGTATCCATGATCTACTCAAGTGGTTAAACTTATCTTTAGAGGACCAAATCTCTGATACCAATTATTAGGAATGGGAACAATGAGAGGGGGGGGTGAATCTGTGTTCTATAATTAATTTCTGATATCTTGAAACTTAACTCAATTAATTAAATACTAAATTGAATAGAAAAGCAAATGAAGTAAACAACCATAACACATAACACCAGAAATGATTACAGGGAAACCTTGGCCAAAGGAAAAACCCTAGTGTGAATTAATACCCACTAATAATTGTACTTTGTATTATGAACCTGTTAATGTTCCTTGGCCCTATTAGAAGTAGTCATTACAATGCTTTAGTACAATGACCTAGTCAAGGGTTCCCTATTAGGAGTCTTGAAGTAACATACCCTATTAGGGGTGGAAGGCTCACTACTAGAGCTCACTGTTTAATGAGGAAGGCTACAACCTCCTGGATATCAGATACACACTATATCTGCAAGGGTGAACTGCTGCTATGACACTGCTTGTCCGATCAGTTCCTTTTGTGTGTTGATGCTTTAACCTCTTGTAAATATCAACACTTCTACTCAAATACAAAAGTGCATGTCTTATATATAGGTGCAACCAAAACTATTTACTAAGTCGGCCTATAACCAATTACATACAACTCTTCCAAATGAATTGGATCAAGCATGTTTACATACATTGATATTAACATGTTTACAACATATTTACAATAGGCGCATAGCCTTAAAAAAATAAAATATTATACAATAATAAAAATCTTTCCTGTCGGCTGCATCTTGTGTTATGTTCTGTCGCTCATTGTCTGTGTCTCTTCAACTCACTTTAACTTCTTCATACTGTCACATCTAACCATGTGTGCTTAACCATGGCTTACTAATATACTCAAAAGCTTATCTTCAAGGGTGCATACCAAAACTTAGTTATACGCACATGTGTTGATGCTCTCTTCATCAGGTGCTTCACTGACTGCTCTATCTTTCATACTTAGCCAAATTCTAATATTCTAAGTTATTGTGCTGACCTCAAAACTTCATGTGACTTTGTTGCTATAATGACAACACTAAACTTATAAGTCATATACAATAGTATAGTCAACTTTCCAAGAACTCCCCTATCACCTCACAAGACACTACATGTGAAATTTTATTTAAGATGCCTAAAAAAATATTTTCAAGCAGACACAATGTTCAGCTTCTCTATAATAGGCAACCTGCGTCAACTCATTAGTAGTTTCATTATTTTCATCTTTGACACGCGTCCTATAAAAAGGTCTAGATCAATATCTTCACTCAAGAGTCCTACAAGAACTAGTTAGGATATCATAAAACATAAAACAAAATAATATATGTCATCAGCTCAAAACATGAATTGCAATAATCCAAAAACCAAGGAAAACTCTTGTTGTTTCTCAGAAAAGAAATGAATCAGAATCATACGAGTCTATACTAAAAACAATACGAGTAACCCTGTGTTCTCGTACAAGTATCTATCCTAACTCGTATTGGTCTGTGTAAATGATCATACGAGCAACAAAACCAATTTCTAGTCAAAATACTAAAAATTTGTGATAACAGTGTGTAATGCTGGATAAAATTCTCGTGCAAGAATATAGTGTGCAGAGTATGAGTATATACTAGTTCTGATATGAGCTTCGGTATAGACTCGTACTAGCCTATGTGAAATCTCATACAAGCAAACATGATCAATGTATGGATCGAGTCTCAATATTCGCAATAAAATGATAAAGTGGAGACAAAAAAATAATTTCTCTGCCCCATCGTGGGCACTAGAAATGTGTGTGAGAAAAATGTGCTCTAAAATAAAATACAATTCAATGTATCCTTACCTAGCTATTATAAATAAATGAAAAGAAGTTAATCTAATCTAAGAAAGACCAGGGTAACTCATTGCCATCTAGTAGACTTGAGTGTAGGTTTTCTCCCAGATCATCACAAACCTAGTGACAACAACAAGACCTCAATGAAGGATTTGAAATGCATATTTGTATGAGAATGCAAGATTTATTAAATTATGTCTAAGATTAATCTAATTAATAGAAAAATATTAAATATTCCTATGTGATGTTTGATGTAAGAATGAGAAGCAAACTAGATTATACTATGCTACCAACAATGATCAAAGATAATGTTAATCCATATTAAACAAGAAATGAAGTGTTCCTATTGATTGCATGCAATAAATAATTCAAATCAACTTAATGCAAAATAGCTCAAAAGATTGCAAATAAAAACACCAGCATTACTTTAGCAAAATTAGGATCCTTTGTGAAGAAATGAAGCCAAATTATATAGAATCCATTCGGGAATGAATGATTGAGATCAATCAGAGATGAATGGAGGAGATTGCTTTGAAGAATTAGTCATCATGGAAACTTTCCAAATCAACTGGTAATTTTATTGAACTGTTTGTGGGAAATTCCAAAATGACTAATGAATCAAGTAGACTGGTTTTCTAGTTAACTAGCTTGTTTCCAAAATGAGATTGAGTTAACTAAAATGCTTCCAAAATTGATATTCAGATAACTAAAAATGATGACATAAATGCATTTTTAGGATTTATTAATAAATTTAATGCATTTTCCTCACAAGTGATGAAATAATTAATTTAAATTCCTTTTATGATTAATTGACAATTTGTTTATTTACTTAATCAACATTTAGAGCATTAATTAAATAAATGATGGAGATTTGATTTAATTGCCAATAATGTTTAAGGTTTAGAAATTAATTAATTAATACTGATCAAGTGTAGTAATCGAATAGGGTATTAATCAAATGAAATTGATGAATTGAATTGCCTTAGGTTAGGATTTAGGAAATTCAATCATAATTGGGATTTTATGACGAATAATTGAGATTAGGGGTTTATGATTTAGGTGACCATTTTTAGGTGATTACAACCAGAGAGTAAGTATGATTAGAATTCCTCATGTTCTTGAGAGGGTATTCTAGTTTCGCATGGGTTGTATTGAGGGTTTGGGGCCCAGAGTGGCCAATCTAGGATAACTCAATGCTTGAGGGTTGAGGGTCCAATGAGACCAATCCAGGGTAACTCAAGCAGATGACCATGTGATGACACTCCCATATTATGTAGCCTAAGTCTCCTCCATAATTATTTAATTTTCCTCTGGTGGTGCGTCTTTTTTATTTCAGTATTATTTGGTGGTCTATTTTTTATTATTTGGTGATTGGTGTTGTTCGATATTCTGGTATTTGGTGATTTGTTACTTGTTGTTATTTTAAAATTTATTATATTTTCTTTATCATTACTTGGTGGTACCTCTTGAGTTAGAAATCCTTCCTGACCTTTTCTTAGTTACTTTTGATTGAATTTATTATCTGAGTGGGGTTTGTTGTTATCTCCTTAGTACGGTGGGAGTGGACCTTTGGTTCCACGAGGTCAGTTGGTAGTGTTTTCTTTTACCATTTGAGATTTTGATGTTCCTATAGTGGTGTTGGATGATACTTGTTGTTGTTACTTCTTCGTGCTCTTCATTGGAGGCTTTTTCATATTTATCTTTTGGTGTTCATAATTATATCTTGTATCAATGCTTCAAAGATGAATTCCTTCTAGATATTGTAATATAACTTGTATTTGATTATTGTGACATACCCGAGTGAACCCAAAATAGTGGGTTACACTTATTTGCCTGAACGGACATTGAACTCTACATTTTGAATAAAACTTTCAGATTCAGATGCATATTTTCATTAAACCGTTTGAAATCAGAAGATAAAGTAAATTAGAGTCTTTTAGGATTTTCTATCTAGATTCTAAATTTATTTTTTATTTTTATTTTTAAATTGACTTGAATAAATTTTTATTTCTCCCATCAAAACTAGTATGTTGCTGAAAATGTCATTTTCAAATAGTTACATTATTTTCATAGAGCATAACTTGTTTTCTAAAATAGATATCAATGTGATTCTTTCTAATTTAGTTTTTTAACATCCATACAAAGGGCATGCAATTGGTTTGATGGCATTATCATGATTATTCCATATTTTATTAACATTTGAAGTTGACTAAGCCGTAATTTTGACATACCTTGTCTACATAGCTTATAACTTGTCGTGTATTTGTCCAATTTAATTTTTATTTTTTTTTATAGAAATATAACTTTAATACCTAGGGCATAGATATTTTTTAGATTTTTTTCCTCTCATTTCCTATTTTTCCATAAGCGTCAAACAGAGAGGTAGATATACGGTGAAATATCTATGTTTAGTAAAACTAAAAATACAAACTCATAATAAACTTAATATATATTAACATTATAATCATTAGAAAGATTTTTCTTAGTATTACCTTACTACATAGATAGGTTTTTCAAATGGATTCATTTGATATGCCAAAACATAAATTCAAAGTGATTTTTTGTCAGCATTTTAAAAGGTGCGAAGCAGACTCCATTGTAAGTATGAATGAAGAGTATAGATGTTATACCAATGTTTTTCTTATCTAAGAGACTTTGAGATAACCATTTGTAATTGATTCCTTCAAATGGAACCTCTCAAGGCTTAAATCATCATATTTTATTAAAAATGTGTTATTTCAGCAAAAATCAGCATGTCAAAAAAAGAGTAACCCACTATTGTGGGGTCACCCATCCTGCGACTTGTGTAGAGGATGTTATTTCAGTCTATTTATACCTTATGGTATTAGATGTACTTTTTATTCATTGTATATGAGATAATTGTAATTATTCTTAATTTAAAATGTTAAATTATGAATACATAATTCTATGTCATGGGACCCTCGAGGATTGTTAACTATAATTAAGTTATATTTATGTACTTGTTTATATATTATGATTGTATTACCTCTGCATTTTAAAAAAAATATTTTGTAAACATGTAACATGTATTAGGTTAAATTCTCCTAGGTTCCCTGGTGGGGCATTACAGATTGGGTGGTAATAATAGTGGGTTTAATGAAGAGGTTGTGAGGGATGAACATAAAGAAAGTGTCAAAATGGTTGATGAAGAAAGATTGGGTGGTAAGAATGGTGGATTTAATGGATGTGTAGAGGAGATTGATGATCACTTATGTGAGAAGAGTTGCTTATTGGATTTGAAAGAGAAAGAGGAGCAGGATAAAAGGCTACCATTAGATAACGATAGAGAGAGAAGACTAATCACTAGAAGGAACAATAGTAGTAGATTGAAAAAAGTCAGTACAGTGTTCATAGCTAAAAACTTGACCGTTTCCAAATCTGGTGAAAGTGGTCTCAAAGCAACGATCTCGTCAAGATAAACCTAAAAAAACACCTTGAATTTTGAAAAATGGAGCCTCTCTTCTCAAGATACAGATGGGAAAACTTTGGTCAAAGTAAGGAAGTCAGTATAGTGTTCATAGCTAAAATTTTGACCGTTTCCAAATCTAGTGAAACTGGTCTCAAATCGAAGATCTCAACCAGATGAACCTAAAAACACCTTGAATCTTGAAAAATAGAGCCTCTCTTCTCAAAATACGAACGGTCAAAGTTTGGTCAAAGCAAGGAAGTCAATACAGTGTTCGTAGCTAAAAGTTTAACCATTTCCAAATCTGGTGAAAGTGGTCTCAAATCGAACATCTCATCGAGATGAACCAAAAAAACACCTTGAATCTTGAAAAATGAAAGCTCTCTTCTCAAGATATGTATGGTCAAAGTTTGGTTAAACAAAGGAAGTCAGTATAATGTTCGTAGCTAAAAGTTTGACCATTTCCAAATCTAGTGAAAGTGGTCTCAAATTGAAAATCTAGTCAAGATGAACCTAAAAACACCTTGAATCTTAAAAAATGGAGCCTCTCTTCTCGAGATACAGACGGTCAAAGTTTGGTCAAAGCAAGGAAGTCAGTACAATGTTCGTAGCTAAAAGTTTTACCATTTCCAAATCTGGTGAAAGTGGTCTCAAATCGAATATCTTGTCAAGATGAACCTAAAAACACCTTGAATCTTGAAAATGAGAGCCTCTCTTCTCAAGATATGGATGGTCAAAGTTTGGTCAAAGCAAGGAAGTCAGTACAGTGCTCGTAGCTAAAAATTTGACTTTTTCCAAATCTAGTGAAAGTGGTCTCAAATCGAAGATCTCATCAAGATGAACCAAAAAAAACCTTAAATCTTTAAAAATAGAGCCTCTCAATAGTACATTTTGCACCATTTTTCGACACACTATTGGTCAAAATTTTTACTCAACACATTCGAATGGTCGACCAATTGGTTCATCACTATTATTTTCTTCGAAATATCGACCCATTTCTGCAACCGTCGAATGATCGACTCCAATATTTTTTAAAAATGAGGGCAATCTAGGCCGAAAATAACATTGGCAAGTGTTGGTCTATTGGTCGATCTTTCGACCAATATAAATTAAAAATTGGTCGAAAACTTTGGTCGCTCCGACCAGGATGCCAAACTCGTAAGGGTCATATTTCGACCACATTTGGTCAAAATATTTAGCGGCTCCAACCAGGATGCCAAACCCGCGATGCCACATTTCGACACATAATGGTGAATTTTAGACCAGTCTTTCAATGAATGTGGGTCAAAATTTTGATGAAACGTGGAGTGTTTAAAAAAAATTGAAGATAAATATCTAGACTAATCACTAACAGCATCTTGTTGGGTGATTAGTCTAGATATTTATCTTCAGGTTTCCACAATTATTTTGCTGCTTATTGCCAGCGTGTCCCTGCTCATTTTGTTTTTCAGACTGCTTTGGGCTCTAGCAATCCATCTGCTCTGCTCTACATGAAACTATGGGTTTTTTCATTTTGTTTGAACTATTTGAGAGATAGGCTCTGATTGGTGATTCGTGAATTGGTAGAGCTTCCTATATTAGATGCCCACAACTCTTCAAATCTATTGGTGTGAAGCCCCCAAAGGGTATTCTTCTCTATGGGCCTCCTGGTTCTGGGAAAACTTTAATTGCTAGGGCAATGGTAAATGAATCCGGTGCCTTCTTTTTCGATATCAATGGACTTGAGATCATGTCAAAGTTGGCTGGAGAAAGTGAAAGCAATCTCCAAAAGGCTTTTGAGGAGGCTGACAAGAATTCCCCGTCCATTATATTTATTGATGAGATATTACAGAGATTTTGTTAGTGGGCTTGCAAGTATGTTATTAGAGAAAATATTGAGAAGGTGAGTTTCAATTGTCGTGGCTTTTACAAACTAGATTTGGTTATGAATTTCTTAATAGTTTTTTTTGAACTGGTTTGTTAGAATTTTACTTCTTATGATTCAATTTTCCTCAACTTGTATCTTATTATTTCAATTTGTCATGTTCTCTTTCCTCTGCAGTTTTACAAGATAATATTGAATCTGAAAGAAAAAGAAGTGAGAACCCCGAGCCAATGGATGAGGATGATAGTGATGAGGTAGCTGAAATAAAGGCTTCTCATTTTGAGGAGTCAATGAAATATGCTTGAAGAAGTGTTATTGATGTTGATATTCGGAAGTATCAAGCATTTGCATAAACACTACAGCAATCTGGAGGCTTTGGTTCTAAATTTTAATTTCCTGGTGCTTTTGCTGGTGCTTCGGATGTATTTGCTACAACAAATAATAAAGATGATGATGACTTATATAGTTAGGAAACTTAGTACACAATTTTCATCTCAATGAAGTGACAAATGTGTTTGTTCTATTAGGGACCTTCCGCTGACAAATAGCCAATGCTATTCAATTTGGCTCTGGCTTTTGCTTGTATGAGTTTTATTTGTTCATATGTTTGAAACTTTATTTAGTTTATCAGCCCTTTAGCCGAGGACTTACTAACTTGTAAGTCTTCAGAGCAATATTAACTATGGCCAGGAATTTTAGCTATGGAAACTTTTTCTCAAGTGGTAGATAATGCTACAAAAACCTTGTTTTTTTTAAAAAAATCCTGCTGGAAAATATTCTATACTAAATCAATTCTACAACAAAGAAAGTCTAGTTCAACTAATTCTGACTGGTGATCTTTGAATTGGTAGAGCTTCCTCTTAGATGCCCACAACTCTTCAAATCTATTGGTGTCAAGCCCCCAAAGGCTATTATGCTCTATGGCCCTCCTGCTTCAGGGAAAACTTTAATTGCTAGGGCAGTGGCATATGAAACCGGTGCCTTCTTTTTCTATATCAATGGACTTGAGATCATGTCAAAGTTGGTTGGAGAAAGTGAAATCAATCTCCGAAAGGATTTTGAGGAGTCTGAGAAGAATGCCCTGTCCATTATATATATTGATGAGATATTACAGAGATTTTTCAACGAGCTCTAGCAATCCATTTGCTCTGCTCTGCGTGAAATTGTGGGTTTTTTCATTTTGTTTGAACTATTTGAGAGATAGGCTCTGACTGGTGATGCATAATTGGTTTGCATGTTTGCAGCCTGGAAGCAGTATTGGGGCCTGTTATACCCAAGGATCCAATGGAGCTGATATTATAGAGATTTGTCAGCAGGCTTGCAAGTATGCTATTGGAGAAAATATTGAGAAGGTGAGTTTCAATTGCGGCGGCTTTTGCAAACTAGATTTGGTTATGAATTTCTTAATGGCTTTTTTTGAACTGGTTTGTTAGAATTTTACATTTTTTGATTCAATTTTCCTCAACTTGTATCTTATTATTTCAATTTGTCATGCTCTCTTTCCTCTAGAATTTTATAAGATATTGAATGTGAAAGAAAAAGAAGTGAGAACCGTGAGGCAATGGATGAGGATGATAGTGATGAGGTAGCTAAAATAAAGGCTGCTCATTTTGAGGAGTTAATGAAATATGCCCGAAGAAGTGTCAGTGATGTATTTGCTGCTACTGCTAATTCTGCTGCTACTTCGTATGTATTTGCTAAGATGATTTCCCTTGCCAAGATGATGTGCATCCATTTTATGGAGGTCTGTTAAATGTTTTATATGATAAAGATCACTACAAGTTGGCCCTTGCCTATATCAATATTGCTCGCAATCTCATTGCCAAAGTGACCAAAGACTATGTTAGGTTGATAAAATATGGGGATTCTCTTTGCCACTGCAAATCTTTGAAGGTTGCTGCACTTGAATGAATATGTACCATTGTTAAGAGAATTGGACCAAGTTTGTCTTACCTCAAACAAGTGAGGCAGCATATGGTTATGTTCTTTTTCCTATCTATTTGGTTTTCACTACCTATCATTCCTTGGAATATCTTGCAAGGGTTCTATAAATTGATGGTCTGTATTTTGGTGGGTGTCTTGTAGGGGCCTATGAACATTTTTATCTTGTCTTTTTTTTCAATCCTTCAACTAGATTTTGATATGTGGATTTCCTGTAAGGAACCTTCATACCGCCATTTCAGTAGTTCTTCATATGATAGTTTTTTATGCAGTCCCCAGTCTAGGCTTTATTTGTACATTTTTTATTTCAATATTAAAACAATTAATTTAGTTAAATAAAGCTTTATATCCCAAACACAATGACAACTAGGATGTGAATTTAATCTTCTTGACAACTAAAGAGTCAAAAAAGATAACAGATGGTTCAATATAACCTACAACTTTGTCTATGTAAGAGTTGAACTCTAAAATTTATGGTATGAAGACCTGCAACTTGCAGTTAAGAATATGATATTGAATAATTATGACTTATTTTAAAAATTCAGGAAAACTTAACCATTTCTGTAGTGATTACTTAAAAAAAAGTATACCTCATCGATGACTCAATATTTGTAACCTCTCATAAACGTTTCCTTTCCGCTTCAATATCTTTCCTTGATAATTCTTGATCTCCTCAAAACCACTAGAAAAAAATATGACAACAGAACTTCCTACTTTAGAAAATTACATCAATACTTAACTTAAACATTACAATCATGAAGGGTGTAACAAAATCTGATAATAGATAAACTCATTTTGCACAAAATGGCATTAACCATGGATTTTGGTTTACATGTGGTACATCAATTCCTTCATCAAAGACATTATATATTACATTTATAATTGTTTATTTAGGTTCCATAGCACTAGTATATACACAAAAAGAATCTGTATTAAAAAAAAACATGGACACTACATATATATAAAAATAACCTGTTAAAAAAAAAAGAGGCCACTGATCACAATTACAAAAGTTTCCAGAAACAACATTACCCAACTCTTTCTCTCAAGCCAAAGACTCAGTGTGTTCAATTGCCCAGACTAGCGGTCAATTCTATGTTGAGAATATTTTTCAAGCCCTCCTGCAGTTTGAATGAATTAAGAATAGAAGATAGGAACTAATTTAACACTTCACCTAATCAAAAACACAAACCAATGAAATAATCCACATTAGGCCAAGAGAGGTTGACACATTCAATATGATAATACTTACACAAAATGAAGCCGAATCATGCCAGACAATGACAATGAGAATTTGACTATTGGCCCTTCTAGTTTTTTATTTGATAGTTGCTTGACAATGACACATTAAAAATGCATTTATGAGCAAAGACCTAGAATGATTGAAATTGATTAAATAATGAAGGCATGTTAGTTTGAGCTTCACTTGGTTCCGAGAATACTTTAATATTCTCTACTTAACAAGGCCAACCACGTGAAGGTGGAAGCTCATCTGGCCTCAGCCCCCCTCCCCCTAACATCAATCTCAATTCCCCATTAACACATAACAATATTCATTAACATCACATATAATTCAATATTAATACACAACATTCATAGATAATTACTTAAAACAACATTCATAGAGTTATTATAATAGTTTTAATGATATTTTTGTCACAATTTGTTGTTCAAGATAGGGGAAAAGCACCTACAACAAAAGAGGCAATAGCTGTAGATATAGATGATGATATCCTAGAAATCCCTAATATAATAAATATGGTGAAGAAAAAACTAAAAAGAGTCAATGCAAAAATTATTACTATTTTGCATGATGCTACTACTGGCCTAATCACCGCGATGTCCATGGACCAGGTAATTGAGCAAGAAAAAAAATCCTGTAACAAGAACAAATACATATTTTAGTTCATGACATAAAAGAGTATAAAATATAAACCTTTATTGAACTTTTGTTATAACTAAAGATTCATTACTGCTTACTTCAAAACAACGTGCTCGCGCCATCAATTCATCTGTCCTCTTCAGCATCTCCTCAGTTGGATTTGCATCTTCCAAAATAGTAATAATTTTTTCATATCTCTTTTTCGTCACCATATTTATTATATTGGGGATTTTGGATATCCTCATCTATATCTACAGCTATTGCCTCTATTGGTTGCAGGTGCTTTTCCCCTATTTGATATTTATCTTCAAGTGTCCACACTCGTTATGTTGGCTTGTTGCTAGTGGGTCACAATCAATGATTGGGAGAGCCCTATTTTGGCACCAGTAATGTATTACAAGCACTAGAATTGAGTTTTTCGGCACGGCTGAGAAATTTTTGTATATCAACATATGGTAGAGTTTTTTGCCCAAACTCTATCGCATGTTGATATACAAAAATTTCCTAGCCCATGCTAAAAAACTCAATTCTAGTGTTTGTACTGACACCTTAAAATTAATGAGCTTCTCTTTGTTTCAAGAATAGTTTAACATTCTCTACTTAACAAGGGCAACCATGTGAAGGTGGAATCTCATCTGGCCCCTCCTAAGAGCCTGTATTGACCCTTTACCATATTTTAAGACCTCTAAGATGTATTCTTAGGGATCGTAAATGGTCATAAAGGGTCATAAGGGGCCTTGGACACAACAACTGACTAACATAATTGTAGGCACCATGGTCACATTTTTTGGGAGACAACGTAATTAAGTGGTATGCCCAGACAATGGAGAGCAACTTCTGCACCTTTGATTCCAAGTTGTTCTCCATCCCGCAGTGTCAACTTGGAATCGGAGGTACAGAAGTTGCACTCCGTCGGGGTATACAACTCAATTATGTTGTCTCCAAAAAAATGTGACCATGATGCCTACAATTATTATTTGTCAGCTATTGTGAAATCCTTGTCACCCTTAGCTACCATCCTAAGCCCTTCTTCCCTCTCCAATTCTTCAAGCCTCTACAAGATATCTCGATCAATAAAGTTTGCAACATTATGTCCATCCATGATCTCAAGAATGTCATCTTCTTTCCACTCTTCATTTTCCAAAATATACCACTTCTTCAAGCTTGTAGAGTAGTCTCTAGTGGTTGCATATCATTCTTATTACAAACTACAATAAGAGGGCTTAGTAAGTCTATTTAATTTGTCTGTGGACCGAGACCTTAAATTATTGAGCTTCTCTTTGTTTTGAGAATAATTTAATTAACATTATCTATTTAATAGGGCCAACCATGTGAAAGGTGAAAGCTCATCTGGCCCCTCCTAGGAGCCTCTTATGACCCTTTCTGACATTTTAAGACCTCTAAGATGTATTCTTAGAGGTCATAAATGGTTGTAAAGGGTCATAAGGGGTCCTGGGACACAACAGTTGAGAAACATAATTGTAGGCATCATGGTCACATTTTTTTGGAGACAACGTAATTGAGTGGTAACCCAGACGATGAAGAGCAACTTCTGCTCCTCCGGTTCCAAGTTGACACTGTGGGATCCCAAGACCATATATAAGGAATAAATTTTAGAGAGCGGAGGAGGGCCATAATGACAAAAATAATATAGGACAAACCTCAAGTTAAATGAGGCAACTACAAACATTTTAATAGAATTTTATTATTAAATAATAAAATTTGCATAGAGAGGGCTTAGAACACTATAATATGAAATTTTCATTATTTAATAATAAAAATGTATTAAAATGGTTTGCAGTTTCCTCATTTAACTTGAGGTTTGTCCTGTATTATTTTGGGTCATTTATGGCCCTCCTCCACTCTCTAAATTTATTCCTTACCTATGGTGTTTGGATCCCGGTACTCTCAACTTGAAATCGAAGGAGCAGAAGTTTCTCTCCATCATCTAGGTATTACAACTCAATTACGTTGTCTCCAAAAAAATGTGACCATGATGCCTACAATTATGTTTTTTAGATATTGTGAAATCTTTTGCAGTCTGGCCTTTGTTTCCTTTGATGTGTCCTTCAACCTATGAAAAGTTTGAAATACGTTACATGATATAGGATATAAAGATCACTTACTAGTGTATTATTACATTCTACTAGTAGTTAATACTATTGCATAGCTTCTTCTCTCATTTGCTGGTGTTAATTCCTCTTTGACTATCCCCTTTCTCCTTTGCATCCAAAATGAACTCATTCCAATCCCTCACTGGAATAAAGGGAGGCTCATACTTTGGGTTCTAGACGAGACTCCTATATGAGTCCCTCACAGTCTTAAGATGTTTGGCAGCTTTTTCTAAAATTTTCTTTGCTAATAATTTTTGTATTGACTCTTTTTAGTTTTTTCTTTAACATATTTATTAGATTAGGGATTTCTGGGATATCCTCATCTGTATCTACAACTATTGCCTCTATTGTTGCAGGTGCTTTCCCCTCTCCTGAACATCAAATTGTGAGAGGAATATCAGTAAAACTATCATAATAAACCCAAAACCCTAAATAAAATAACATAATAATATAACATTTTTCAACTATCTAATTTGTACAATTTTAATAAGGTTTACCATTGTTGAAAAATGGGTGGGAGGAGTATCCCTGCAGCCTCTATCATGTGGGGGGATCCATGTCACCTTCTCTTATATTTCAAACTTCAGTGAGACTTCATACCACACAGTGTTTTTAGATTACATTCAATGCATTATTTACACTTGTTTGGTGGGAAAACTCTTGAAAATATGCAAAAGAAATTGCATTCAACCATGTTGTTTACATGACACATGTAGTTTACCTCCAGCCTAAATCAGCGTTGCCTACAAATTTGCGGACAGTGCGTGGTACAAAGCCTCACTAAGGCTTGAAAAATGATCCATGATCTCAGGAATATCATCTTCTTTCCACTCTTCTTGCCTCTCTTTTCCCATCTCGTAGCATGGGCATTGTAACATAAATCCTATCTTCCACAACTTACTGATGGATCCTTAGGTGTAGTTGAAATTACTAAATGGCCTTCAAAGTTCAAGGAACAAATGTAATAACCAAGAAAACACTAGACGTTAAATCATGTGATTAATAGAAGATTCGGGCTCACTTGAGCCATAAACATGAAGAATATTTTTAAAAAGATGTAAACCATATATATGCACACTTCAGGCAAAGAGAAGTTACATCATATCCATATTAAAATATTAGTTACAATATGAAAATACTAAACTAACTAATTCCTGAGTTCATCTTTGCATATAGTCACAACAAAGATATGCAATTATACTACAGAGAAGGCATCGTAAAAATATAATTTTGGAATTTGCCCTAGCCTGACATGTTTTGAACTCAAATCCTTCATCGTGGATAAGTGGAGATGGTGGATAGATGCAGATGATTTGTCATAAACCCAACTAAAGTATCCGCAGCCATTATTTCCTTGTCATGCCCAATCTACATTAGTTCTTATAATATAATGAATAGTATTTACATTAGAAACATTAAATATATACACATTAGCAACCTTTTTTCTATTTGGGCAGCAACAAAATTATCATCCAGGGTTGCTTTGTGTCTGTGAGGTCTTCAACACACACTGTCCACCACCACATTGATAGTTTGGCACATTGACAAGAGCCATCGAGCCTATATCAATAATGCACCGCACCATCATCACATTTATTATTTTTATATAATTATTTTTATATGGAATACACCAAGGAGTACCATCAAAAATATTAACCATTTACAATAATGAAAAGTAAACCTAAATCAAATACCTCATTTTTTTTATCAACATGTGTAGTCTCTATGTATATGAGAAATGAAACAAATATCAAGCTAAAATAAAACAGTGAACAAAATACTATTCCACAGAGTGAATGAAATATACCATCAAAAGAAGGTGACAAAATCCTGTCACGAAGCACAAACATAGGAAATAAAAAAGGGACAAAAGACAAGAAATAAAAAAAATCATTACGACTATAGAAAAATCATTTATACTATAATAAAAAAAAAAACACTCTTTGTCAACAATTTTCAAAACCATTAGGACTATAGAAAAATAATTAAGACTATACAAAATCAAATTTTAGAAATGGACGGTTCTGATGCTTTGCCATTACAAAAATTGAGTATTCATCATTTGGTATTGTGTATTCCATTTAAGTATGTCAACAATGTTCAAGAAATAAGAAAAATCAAGTTCTAGAAATGGACGGTTCTGATATTGTTTTGCCATTACAAAAATTGAGCATTCATCATTTGGTATTGTGTATTCCATTTAAGTATGTCAACAATGTTCAAGAAATAAGAAAAATCATTAAGACTATAGAAAAATCAAGTTCTAGAAATGGGCGGTTCTGATATTGCTTTGCCATTAAAACAATTGAGCATTCATCATTTGGTACTCATTGGTGTATTCCATTTAAGTTTCTTATCATCCTCAAGTTGGGTTGGCCTATTTCAGGTGATAGTAGAGGGCTCTGCATCAGCAGTCTACAGAATTAGACCTTTATTTTAAATGCATTTAACACAAAAAAAAATTACAAAATTGAACCAATGGCATGTTTACAACAAAAAAATAGAATGATAATAATATGCTGAAAATTTAATTCTATTTAATACACGTCAAAGGACCAGTAGGGGAGAGAGAGAGAGAGAGAGGAGGGGAATGACAAGGATATTGCTGCTCTGCTTAGCCGTTATCATCGAAAAATGAGCAAGAAACCAAAAAAGAAATGATTTTAATTAACATTTTTTGCTAGTAAATTTTTTTTTGGTTTCTTGCTCATTTTTCTAAGGTAACGGCTAGTAAGCGGAGCATCAATATCCTCGTCATTCCTCTCTCTCTCTCTCTCTCTCTCTCTCTCTCTCTCTCTCTCTCTATTTCCCGCAACAAATGGACTTCTGATGATTTTCACAATAGTACATGTGTGGCAGTAATGTTCAAAGTACTGCTTAGGAAAATATGAATTTTCATCACCTGTTGCTAAAATAGATTTACATAAACCAATTAACTCAAAACACAAACCCTTTTTCTAATAATTTAATTTTAACTTTGGTTGTGTTAAAGTATGTTGACTTTATTTTTTAGTTGGTTAACATAAGAGTTTGTAGATTAATAGGAGTTCACATTTTTATCGGAAAGTATCATTTAATTGAGCATTAATGCCCATCTATATCTAGTGAGATGAACATAACTCATGTACCTCATGCTAGTGTGATTGGATTAGACTAGACATTATCCAACCACCTGTGAGGGTTGTCACTGTTATTAATTAGTGTTAAAGGAGGATAGCCTATGTGTTATAGCACTTTATATAAATACTCACTATTTGAATAATGTCTAGTCTAATGAAAAATAGTGTATACAAGGTATCCAAGCACACTCGCATGAGCTACATGAGTTATGTCCATCTCACTAGTTATAGATGGGCAACTATGGCACACTAATATCTATGAACTCCTATTAATTTAAAAAATCTCATGTTAAACAACTACAAAATAAAGTCAACATAGTTTTGTTAACACAACCAAAGTTAAAATTAAATTATCTAAAACAAATGGTGTCTTAGAGGCATAGAGGAACACTTTACTAAAGAAGTTTGACTATTGTTTGTGAAAATGCCTACAAGGAATGCAAGTACTACCAGGGAGATCCAGGAGTTGAAGGAGAAGAACACAAGGTTGCGGGAATCTTACAATGTACTTTTGGCCAGGCTTGAAGCACTAGAATCCAATCAAAGAAGAGCAGCAAATGAAGGTGTTGATAGTGAAGAAGAGGAAGAAACCCATAAGGGGAAGGAGAGGAAGAAGAGGAACAAATAGATCCTGAAGAGCAGAGTACAATCAGGATATTCAAGGCTATGAAGATTGACCAGCATAAGGTGAGGGGAGATATCCCTATGTATGATGGAAGTCTCAAAGAAAAAGAGCTTATGGACTAGATTGCATCAATGGTTGCATACTTTGAAGGTGAAGAGGTACCGAAAGATCAAAGGGTCAGATTGGCAAACAAAAACTCAAAGGGCATGCACTACTATGGTGGGATTGTAAGGAGGCAGACAGAAGGAGAAGAGGTAAGCCAAAGATTGTCTCTTGGGACCAGATGATAGCAAAATTGAAAGGTAACTTTCTTCCTAAAGAATTTAATGTACAAATGCATAAAAGAATGCAAAGTTTAAAGCGCAAAGAGATTTAGATGTTAAAGCATATACAGATGAATTCTATAAACTAAGCATAAGGTTAGGATTGGAAGAAGATGACGTTGTTAAGGTTGCTAGATATTTAGGTGGTTTAAGATTTAACATCCAAGATGAATTTGTGGCTTCTAACCCCGTAAGTGTGAAGGAATGTTACCAGTTGGCTCTTATAATAGAGGAGAAATTGAAGAGGAAAAGTAAAAGATAGAATAGCAGCAATAAAAGAGGTTCTTCAATGAGGGGAAGAGGAGGAAGGACAAATCAGGTTTGAAAAGAAAAGGACAAAGGATTGAATAGGACAATGCTGCACAATCCTAGAATTGCAAACTTTTGGGATTTTTTAAATAGGTACAGTCAAGTGTCCTATTGAAGGGAAACCAGTAAACAACCATGTTCAGATGTGGATGTCTAGTGGGTAGAAAGAACCAACTATCAAGGCACCATATTCCTAAAGTACAAGTTTAGACTCAGAGATCCAATGCCAGGACTGATTCTTGGGACAAGAATCCTTTCAAAGGTGGTGAACATGGTGCAGGGGAACCTAGAACATCCAAAGACTACCAAGAGTCCATAATGACAACTATGCACCTAATAAAATCTAAGACATCAATTGGAATGTATTGGCACCTATAATGGCCCATAAGGTCATTCCATGCAATGCAAATGGCAAATATGTAATAAGTCTTAAAAGGCCTAATAGGCCTTAGAACCAAAATAAGATCCTAGGATGGTATTTGGTGTTACAAGTTTATAATAGTTTAGATTTCATTTTAATAATTCTTAATAAGTTCATTTGGGTCACATTTCAAAGTCTTAAGGCTTCATTATCTTTATAAGTTTCAAAAACTACAAATTTGTAATGTTGCAAATTCAAAAATTTCAAATGCAACAGTTATTAGAAAATGGAAGGAATTGGATTTTGTTATGTTTTGGTGCAAACTAATCCATCCAACTGATTTGGATTGGTTGGGGTAGTTTCTAGGAGTCCATCAAATATGCCAAAATTTTATTGTACGACAGAAGAGGCCTGGTGTACCGACTGTACTGAGATTTTGACAAATAAACTTCTTTCAAATGCAATTTCCTTGAGTTCTTAGAGTGATTTTGGATTCATTTTATCATTGTCTTACATTTCAATGCATTTGGAATATTTAGATATTGATCCTAGACCACATCTATGCATTTGTGAGGTATGTATTTGTATTTTTACTTAATTAATTCTGATTGGCAGAGTAGTTTCAGCCATTCCTTTGATAGTTTTGTGAGTTTCCAATCAAATATGGCCATTCCATGACCACTGACCACTGTAACACATGGAATGTGGTGCAGGGGCACCACCTCCACCTTCAAATTTCACATAATTTAAGTCATGTCAAGAAAGGATATATTCATTAAATTTTTAGAACCATGGTATATTTGTTAAATTACATTATAATGATTCGACAAAGAGAATATGGGATATTTGTAAGAAAAATTCCATATAGGAATATGAATGGTCATCGAAGACAAACCATTTTGTAACGGTCCAATATGGTCTTAAATAGACTACAACATGTAATAGACAAGAGGATAGTTAGAGAGAGTTGACAAACAATGGAACAGGCAAGAGAGTAATAATTTTGGAAAAGTATCAGGCTCTCTAGCCTTTAGCCAGAGAGCCATGAATGTTTTTTCGACCTTGAGTATGAATGAAATGTATTTTAATTAAGCTTTATGCATTCCCTATTGGCGGTTTTTTATCTCTGTTACGAAGAACATAACAATGTTAATGAATCAGCTTCTCTTTATTATTATTGTGCAAAGAAATATAAATGATCTATTTTGTTTCATGACAATCCTATAAAGAATGGTTTTTGGGCTATTAGTCTCTTTATGACAGTCCCATAGGGGAGGATAGTAATCGGTTTTGTTTACAGAGAAATTTTTTGAAACCGTTTGGTAAGCCAAGAAAGAATTGATGTTTACAACAGTTTTTAAAAAATAGTTTTCAAGAACTCATTATTAATTGAGTTTATATATATTCCTACTATTGGTTTTTGATATCTTTTGTGAATAACATAATAGTGAATGATATTGGTTTTGGTTGAAAGAGTTTCATAGTGGAATGTATCAGGTTCCTTAAAGGATTGAATAGTGTAATAAAGAGGTGTTTGAGGCATCAAAAACTGATGGTCATGTTTTTTTTTATGAGTTCTCATTTGCAAACAATCTTGATTTAGTATATATCTAGATTATTCCTACGACACTACTGCAAGCATTTTCTTACTTTACTGGTTAAACATATAGCATATATCTAACTAGTCCATCAATCTTGAAGCAGCGTAGCTACTTCCCCTAAATCTAAGCACTTGGCTTATTAAAATTCATTTCCTTGGCTTCAATTCTCACCTAATGGCATTGGAGACCAATGGAGAAATCGCAATCCAAGGTACACTCTCCATGACAAAACCAACTAAGGAGTTTCCAGGCCGGTCTGACAGAGATTTTATTATCTCATGGGCACAACACAAAAGTTTCCATAAAATATTTGTAGAACTACCAAATGAACTTCAAAACCATGGATGCATCAAAGGTTAAACTTGCAGAGATGTTCAATCTAACCACTCACTTTGCAAATTGATAAGGCATGATATATAAACAACCTAGCAAATACCCAATACGTGATGCATTGGCAAATTGCTAACGGGCCCTACGTAGGTAACCAATAAAACAATGCCAAACAAATGTAGACTAAGAAAACACTTATAGGCGGTCCTCTTTTTACACCAAATTAGAGTGGCAACCCTCGTAGGCAGGCAGTCCTCCTTGTACACCAAATCACAGTGGCAACCCTCACAGGTAGGTGATCCTCCTAAAAATCTTACCAAATAACACTTCAAACAATCGCATGCCCTAGGTCCTCCACGCGCTCCAAGTGAAAACCAAACAATGAAATGAGATACAAAATCTTTTTTCTTTTTAAAGTTATGCCTGTGTTGGTCAAAATTTTGACCTACATGGTATTAGTCAATATTTTGACTAACACGGACATAGATTGAAAAAAAATAAAGTTTTCCTTCTATAATCTGACCACCCTAAACCTTTTAATTGATGGTAAAAAAATTGATAGAAAAATGAGGTCAAATGTAGTAGTGTCTCTTTTCAAGATACAGATGGTCAAAGTTTGGTCAAATCAAGGAAGTCAGTATAGTATTCCTAGCTAAAAGTTTGATCATTTCCAAATTTGGTGAAAATGGTCTCAAATCGAATATCTCATCGAGATGAACCTAAAAATACTTTGAATCTTGAAAAATGTAGCCTCTCCTCCCAAGATATGGATGGTCGAAGTTGGGTCAAAGAAAGGAAGTTAGTACAGTGTTCGTCGCTAAAAATTTGACCATTTCCAAATATAGTGAAAGTGGTCTCAAATGAAAGATCTCATCGAGATGAACCAAAAATCACCTTGAATATTGAAAAACATAGCCTTTCTTCTCAAGATACAGACGGACAAAGTTTGGCCAAAGCAAGGAAGTCAGTATAATGTTCGTAGCTAAAATTTTGACCATTTCCAAATCTGGTGAAAGTGGTCTCAAATCTTGAAAAATGGAGCCTCCCTTCTCACGATTTGGACAGTCAAAGTTTGGTCAAAGTAGGGAAGTCGGTACAGTATTCGTATCTGAAAATTTGACCATTTCTTAATCTGTTGAAAGTGCTCTCAAATCAAAGATCTCATCGATATAAACCTAAAAACACATTAAATTTTGAAAAATGGAGCCTCTTCTCAAGATATAAATAATCAAAGTTTGGTCAAAGCAAGGAAGTCACTACAGTGTTCGTAGCTAAAAGTTTGATCATTTCAAAATGTGGTGAAAGTGGTCTCAAATCAAAGATCTCATCGAGATGAACCAAAAAAGACCTTGAATCTTCAAAAATGAAGCCTCTCTTCTCAAGATACAGATGGTCAAAGCAAGGAAGTTAGTACAGTGTTCGTAGCTAAAAGTTTGACCATTTCCAAATCTGGTGAAAGTGGTCTCAAATCGAAGATCTCATCGAGATGAACCTAAAAACACTTTCAATCTTAAAAAATAGAGCCTCTCTTCTCAAGATACGAACGGTCAAAGTTTCCTCAAAGCAAGGAAGTCAATATAGTGTTCGTAGCTAAAAATTTGACTATTTCCAAATCTGGTCAAAGTGGTCTCAAATCGAAGATCTCATCGAGATGAACCAAAATGCAACTTGAATTTTGAAAAATGGAGTCTCTCTTCTCAAGATACAGATAGCCAAAAGTTTAGTAAAAGGAAGGAAGTCAATACAATGTTCATAACTAAAAGTTTGACCATTTCCAAATCTGGTGAAAGTGGTCTCAAATCAAAGATCTTGTCGAGATGAACTTAAAAAAACCTTCAATCTTGAAAATGGAGCCTCTTTTCTCAAGATAGGGATGGTCAAAATTTGGTCAAAGTAAGGAATTCAGTACAGTCTTTGTAGCTAAAAATTAGACCATTTCCAAATCTGGTAAAAGTTGACTCAAATCAAAGATCTCATCATGATTAACCAAAAAACACCTTGAATCTTGAAAAAAATAGACCCTATCTTCTCAAGATACGGAGGGTCAAAGTTTGGTCAAAGCAAGAAAGTCAGTACAGTGTTGGTAGCTAAAAATTTGACTATATCCAAATCTGGTGAAAGTGGTCTTAAATCGAAGATCTCATCGAGATAAACCAAAAAATAGCTTGAATCTTGAAAAATGGAGCTTCCCTTCTCAAGATACGGACGGTCAAAGTTTGGTCAAAGCAAGGAAGTCAGTACAATGTACGTAGCTAAAATTTTGACCATTTTCAAATATTGTGAAAGTGGTCTCAAATTGAAGATCATGTCAAGATAAACCAAAAAATACCTTTAATCTTGAAAATGGAGCCCCTCTTCTAAAGATAGGATGGTCTAAGTTTGGTCAAAACAAGGAAGTCAATATAGTGTTCCTAGCAAAAAGTTTGACCATTTTCAAATCTGGTGAAAGTGCTCTCAAATCGAAGATCTTGTCGAGATGAACCTACAAACACATTGAATCTTGAAAAATGGAGCCTCCCTTCTGAAGATATAATAGGTCAAAGTTTGGTCAAAGCAAGGAAGTCAGTATAGTGTTCGTAGCTAAAAGTTTCACCATTTTCAAATCTGGTGAAAATGCTCTCAAATCAAAGATCTTGTTGAGATGAACCTAAAAACACCTTAAATCTTGAAAAATGGAGCCTCTCATCTTAAGATACGGATGCTCAAAGTTTCATCAAAGAAGGAAGTCAATACATTGTTCGTAGCTAAAAATTTGACCATTTCCAAATCTAGTGAAAGTGGTCTCAAATCGAAAATCTCATCTAGATGAACCAAAAAATACTTTGAAACCTAAAAAATGAAGCCACTCTTCTAGAGATACGAACAATTAAAGTTTATTCAAAGAAAGGAAGTCAGTACAGTGTTCATAACTAAATGTTTCACCATTTCCAAATCTGGTGAAACTAGTCTCAAATCAAAGATCTCATCGCGATTAACTCAAAAACAGCTTGAATCTTCAAAAATAGAGCCTCTCTTCTCAACATACGGATGACCAAAGTTTTGTCAAAGCAATGAACTTAGTACAATGTTTGTAGCAAAAAATTTGACCATTTCTAAATTTGATTAAAGTGGTCTCAAATCGAAGATCTTATCGAGATGAACCTAAAAACACATTGAATCTGGAAAAATAGTCTCTCTTCTCAAGATACGGATGGTCAACATTTGGCCCCTTACCAAATATGGTAAAAGTGGTGTCAAATGAAAGATCTTGTCGAGCTACACCTAAACACACCTTGAATCTTGAAAAATAGAGCCTATGTTCTCAAGCTCCAGATGGTCAAAGTTTAGTCAAAGCAAAGAAGTCAGTAATGTATTCGTAGCTAAAACTTTAACCATTTCTAAATCTGGTGAAAGTGGTCTGAAATCAAAGGTCTCATCCAGATGAACAAAAAAACTGTTTGAATCTTGAAAAATAGAGCCTCTCTTCTAAAGATACGGACAATCAAAGTTTGGTTAAATCAAGGAAGTCAGTATAATGTTAGTAGCTAAATCTTTGATCGTTTCCAAATCTAGTGCAAGTGGTCTCAAATCAAAAATCTCGTCAAGATGAGCCATAAAACACCTCGAATCTTGAAAAATAGAGCCTCGTTTCTCAAAATACAGACGATCGAAATTTGGTCAAAGAAAGGAAATCAGTACAGTGTTCCTAACTAAAAGTTTGACCATTTCCAAATCTGGTCAAAGTGGTCTCAAATAAAGAATCTTCTCGAGATGAACCTAAAAACATCTTGAATCTTCGAAAATAGAGTCTTTCTTCTCAAGATACGGATGGTCAAAGTTTGGTCAAAGTAAGGAAGTCAGTACAGTGTCCATAGCTAAAAATTTGACCATTTCCAAATCTAGTAAAAGTAGTCTCAAATCAAAAACCTCCTCGAGATGAACAAAAAAACACTTTCATTCTTGAAAAATGGAGCCTCTTTTCTCAAGATACGGACGGTCAAAGTTTGCTAAAAGCAAGGAAGTCAGTGCAATGTTTGTAGCTAAAAGTTTGATCATTTCCATATCTGGTGAAAGTGGTCTCAAATCAAATATCTGGTCGAGATTAACCTTAAAACACCTTGAATATTGAAAAATGAAGCTTCTCTTCTAAATATACGGACGGTCAAATTTTGGTCAAAGCAACGAAGTCAGTACAATGTTCATATTTAAAAATTTGACCATTTCCAAATTTGGTGAAAGTGGTCTAAAATTGAAAATCTTGTCAAGATGAACCAAAAAACACCTTAAACCTTGAAAAATGGAGCCTCTCTTCTCAAGATATACATGGTCAAAATTTGGTCACAGCAACGAAATCAATATAGTGTTTGTAGCTAAAAGTTTAACCATTTTAAAATCTACTGAAAGTTCTCTCAAATCGAAGATCTCGTCGACATGAACCTAAAAACATATTGAATCTTAAAAAATGGAGCCTCTTCTCAAGACAAGGACAGTCAAAGTTTGGTCGAAGCAAGGTTGTTAGTATAGTGTTCGTAGCTAAAAGTTTGACCATTTACAACTGTGGTGAAAGTGGTCTCAAATTGAAGATCACGTCAAGATGAACCTAAAAACACCTTAAATCTTGAAAGACAGTCTCTCTTCTCAAGATACAAAAAGTCAAAGTTTCATCAAATCAACGAAGTCAGACAGTGTTCAAAGCTAAAAATTTAATCATTTACAAATCCGGTGAAAGTGGTCTCAATTCGAAGATTTAGTCAAGATGAAGCAAAAAATATGTTGAATCTTGAAAAATGGAGCATCTCTTCCCAAGATACGGATGACTATCAAAGTTTGGTCAAAGCAAGGAAGTCAGTACAGTGTCCCTTGCAAAAAATTTGACCATTTCCAAATCTTGTATAGGTGGTCTGCAATCAAAGATCTTGTCAAGCTGAACCAAAAAACACCTTGAATCTTGAAAAATCGAGCCTCTCTTCTCAAGATACAGACGGTCAAACTTTGGTCAAAGCAAAAAAGTCAGTACTATGTTCATAGCTAAAAATTTAACCATTTCCAAATTTGGCGAAAGTGGTTTCAGACCGAAGATCTCGTCGAGATAAACCTGAAAACACCTTGAATTTTGAAAAATGGATCCTCTCTTCTCAAGATACAAATGATCAAAGTTTGGTCAAAGCAAGGAAGTCAGTACAGTGTTCGTAACTAAAAATTTGACCATTTCCAAATTTGGTGAAAGTGGTCTCAAATTGAAGATCTTGTTGAGATGAACTTAAAATAACCTTGAATCTTGGAAAATGAAACCTCTCTTCTAAAAATACAAATGGTCAAAGTTTGTTCAAAGCAAGAAAGTCAGTAAAGTGTTCATAGCTAAAAATGTCACCATTTCCAAATCTAGTGAAAGTGGTCTTAAAACGAAGATATCGTCGAGATGAACCCAAAAACACCCTAAATTTTTAAAAATGGAGTCTTTCTTCTCAAGATACAGACGGTAAAAGTTTGGTCAAAGTAATGAAGTTAGTACAATGTTCGTAGCTAAACATTTGATCATTTCTAAATTTGGTGAAAGCGGTCTGAAATCAAAGATCTCGTCGAGATGAATGATAAAACACCTTGAATCTTGACAAATAGAGCCTCTATTCTCAAGATACGGCTGATCAAAGTTTAGTCAAAGCAAGTAAGTCAATAAGTGTTCGTAGCTAAAAGTTTTACCATTTCCAAATTTGGAAAAACTGGTCTCCAATCGAAGATCTCATCAAGACAAATCAAAAAACACCTTGAATCTTAAAAATGGAGCCTCTTCTCAAGATACGGACGGTAAAAGTTTGGTCAAAACAATGAAGTCATTATAGTGTTTGTAGCTAAAACTTTAACCATTTTCAAATTTGGTGAAAGTAATCTCAAGTCAAAGATCTCATTGATATGAACCTAAAAACACCTTGAATTTTAAAAAATGGAGCCTCTCCTCTCAGGATACGAACGGTCAAAGTTTGGTCAAATTAAAGAAGTCAGTACAGTGTTCGTAGCTAAAAATTTGACTATTCCCAAATCAAGTGAAATTGGTCTGAACTCGAAGATCTCCTCGAGAGGAACCAAAAAACACCTTGAATACTAAAAAATGGAGCTTCCTCTTAACATAGCGACGATCAAAGTTTGGTCAAAGCAAAGAAGTCAGTATAGTGTTCATAGCTAAAAGTTTGACTATTTCAAAATCTAGTGAAAGTGGTCTCAAATAAAAGCTCTAATCGAGATGAACCTAAAAACACCTTGAATTTTGAAAAATGGAGTCTCTCTTCTCAATATATGGACACAAAGTTTGGTCAAAAAAAGCAAGTCAGTACAATGTTCGTAGCTAAAAATTTGACCATTTCCAAATTTTATGAAAGTGGTCTCAAATCAAAGATATCGTCGAGATGAACCAAAAACACGTTGAATCTTAAAAAATGAAGCCTCTCTTCTCAAGATACAGACGGTAAAAGTTTGGTCAAAAAAAGCAAGTTAGTACAGTGTTCATAGCTAAAAGTTTGACCATTTCCAAATTTAGCGAAACTAATCTCAAAATCAAAGATCTTATTTATATGAACCTAAAAATAACTTGTATCTTGAAAAATGGAGCCTCTCTTCTCAAGACACGGACAATCAAAGTTTGGTCAAAGCAAGAAAGTCAGTACAGTGTTCGTAGCTAAAAGTTTGACAATTTTCAAATCTAGTGAAAGTGGTCCAAAATTGAACATATCATCGAGATGAACCTCAAAACACGTTAAATCTTAAAAAATGAAGCCTCATTTCTCAAAATAGAGAAGGTCAAAGTTTGGTCAAAAAAAAGAATTCAGTACAATGTTCATAGCTAAAAGTTAGACAGTTTCCAAATCTAGTGAAAGTGGTCTCAAATAAAAGATCTCGTTGAGATGAACCTAAAAAGACCTTGAATCTTGAAAAACGAAACCTCTCTACTCAAGATACGCACAGTCAAAGTTTTGTCAAAGCAAGAAAGTCAGTACAGAGTTTCTAGCTAAAAATTTGACCATTTCCAAATCTTGTGAAAGTGTTCTCAAATCTAAAATCTCCTCAACATGAAACAAAAAACACCTTGAATCTTGAAAAACGGAGCCTCTTATCCAGATACTAACAGTCAAAGCTTAGTCAAAGCAAAAAAGTCAGTACAGTGTTTGGAGCTAAAATTTTGACTGTTTCCAAATTTGGTGAAAGTGGTCTCAAATCAAAGATCTCGTCGAGATGAACCTAAAAATACTTTGAATCTTGAAAAATGAAGCCTCTATTTTTAAGATAGGGAGAGTCAAAGTTTAGTCAAAGCAAAGAAGTCAGTACATTATTTCTAACTAAATATTTGACCGTTTCCAAATCTAGTGAAAGTGGTCTCAAATCGAAGATATCGTCAACATGAACCAAAAAACACCTTGAATCGTGAAAAACAAAGCCTCTCTTCTCAAGATACAAACGGTTAAAGTTTCATCAAAGCAAGGAAGTCAGTACAGTGTTCGTAGCTAAAAGTTTGACAGTTTCCAAATCTGGTGAAACTGGTCTCAAATCGAAGATCTCATCAAGATAAACCAAAAAACACCTTAAATTTTAAAAAATGGAGCCTATCTTCTTAAAATACAGAAGGTCAAAATTTGGTCAAAGTAAGAAAGTCAGTACAGTTTTCGTAATTTAAACTTTCACCGTTTCCAAATCTGGTGAAAGTGGGCTCAAATCAAAAATCTCGTCGAAATGAACTTAAAAATACTTTAATCTTAAAAAAAGAGCGCCTCTTCTCAAGATACGGACGGTTAAAATTTGGTCAAAGCAAGGAAGTCAGTGCACTGTTCATAGCTAAAAGTTTGACAATTTCTAAATCTGGTGAAAGTGGTCTCAAATTGAAGATCTCATCGAAGTGAACCTAAAAACACCTTGAATCTAAAAAAATGGAGCCTCTTATTAAGATACAGACGTTCAATGAGATCTTGGATTTTATGTTTCAACTCCATGAAATCTAAAGTTTTATGCTCATTATGTCCAGGATATGCACAATAGTTTATCAAGAATGATACTCCACACGAGGTGGTTTGATGAAACATGATGAGATTGTGTTCAATGATTTCTTCAAATATTCATTCATAAGATTATAGCAAAGGAGTAAATATTCTCTATAACGGATGGTTAGGTTGTTCTTCATGTTCTTGGAAATAGAGAAAACTCTCAAGTCAATATGATATATCTGTTACTTCATTTTCTTGATCAAATACAGGATTATCATGAGATTGTAGCGTCACCTCTTGATCAAATATTGCATTATCATAAATTGGTTTCTCCGAGTTTAAAGGATATGAAGACATGTGAATATAATTTTCAAAGAGAAAAGGATAGATTGATCATAAGGAATACGCATTTGACAAGGTCTCCTTTCCTTTCTTTGTTCCTCTACTTTCTGATTGCGAAGCTTGACATTGCTCAATGAGGATGAAGATAGATTGATCATCCATGTTGTGATTATTCTTATTTTCTTGATTAGATAATGGATGAGAATATTTAACACCTTGTTTCAATGTGTGATCAAAGTGAGAAAGCTAAGGGATGGAATGAAAGAAAAATTAAAATCCAAATTTTATTTGTTTTTTTGTATTTTTCTAGGTTTTACTTATTTGGATTTCAGAGGTGTTATACTCATTTTTTAGAGTTGAGACTATCTTGGTCTCAAAAATTAGGTTATCAAAGGCATGCTATTTTTGAGATTTAAATTCCAATTCTTGATTATCTTTCCAACGATGAAAATGGTTCACAATTTTGAGCACTGAGTCAAAAGTTATGACTTCTCAAAGTTGTGATAATTTTTTCATATTTTTTTAAAATTTAAAATTTTTTATGTTTTTCAGATCAAATTGGCACTGGAAATGACAAAATCTGATATGGATCATGAATATTTGATAATACAAATATTGATATGATAACCAGTTAGGTATGTCGAGTACATTTCAAATTTGTTTGAAAAAAACTTCTAGCTTGTCTGATTGTCATGACTAAACCTAGTAGAGGGACCAACAAGGTATCCAAAATTGCAAAGCTCAAGATTTTGACATGTGTGTAGGTAACCATTGTCCCATATGGGACACTTCATATGTGACACTTTACTGAATGTAACGGAAGAAAGACTATATGTGACACTTTTCCCCATATGTGACTAAAGACAAACCATATACAATATTTCCCCAAATGCACCTCTAGATTGACCAAATGTGAGCCACTTTTAACCAAATGTGAGCTTGTATACCAAACGCGACATTGAACTCCATTTCGACGAGAGAAGCTAAGCGCAACTTTGAGGCAATCAAGGAGACATTATCTACCTCCCCTACATTGGTAAATCATAACTTATCTAAAGATTGCACACTATATGCATACAATACCATAAATGTTATTTCTCCAATACCGGTTCAGCAAACTGAACAAGGTTTTGAACAGCCCACTTTTTTTCTCCGCAAGGGTCTCGAAGAGTACGAGTAAAGGTACAATTTTGTAGAAAAACATGTACTTGATTTTGAAAAGACCTTTAAAAAATTTAGACATTTGGTTTCTATTAGCAGAATTCACCTCATGGTTGCTCATCATAGTGTGAAGGAGTTTCTTTTGAGCAGACATCTTAATGAAAATAAATAAACTTAAACCAAAAACACTAAAATACAAGGAAAAGAGCTATAAAAACCAAAACATTAATGAAAATAAAGAGTTACAAACACAACAACACCAAGTCAACCTAGGCAAATTGAACCACTATCTACTATTGACATTGTCTTGCAAGATGTCCAGACTACTAACTTCCTGCCAACCACCATCGTGAAGAGAAATGGAACAAATCGTTTGAGGAACTAATATTAAAATAATTGTTACAACTACTGATCAAATAATGAAACAAATCGTCCATGGTTTCACCAAACTTGTTGCATACACAACAAAATTTAATATTATGTTTTGATGGACAATGTAACTATAGTTTGTTCGGACTTGGTAAAAATGGTTTTAAAAAAATTGAGGATGGTGATTGTATTGGAAGCTCTTTGTTTCTCCGGCAGAAACAATAAACACTTGTGAACCTCCTTATTCTATGGGGATCTTCAAAATTCAGCTCGAACTATTTCATTGTTTCCTAAAACAATTCTACCCTATACTTAAAAGCCACAACAATTTATTTTCTCAACCCTCTCTCTTGTAAGCAATTAGGATCCAATTCCTTTAATGAAAACTTCTTCACACTACTACCTCTCACACGCAATGACCATCGTCGCCATCGTGAGACAATTTAACACTATTTTTTTCAACAATTAGTTTACTCAAAAGAAGAAGATTTTGAGTGTTCAGAGAGAAATATATATATATGGAACATGATATGCTATCGTTTCAACTAAAGGCTAATTCCTAGAACATGTAATACATATCTTATTCTACCTATATGAACTGCCTTTAGTTTACTTGAGTCCTCTTGCTGATAAGTCTAACTACTTAGGGGAAAGATCTACAACTATGAAGAATCACAGGCATGAAATGGAACTTGAGAGTGCACACAAGTTGATTGTTCAGCTGAAGGAGAAACTCAAAGGACAAAGGACTTACAGAAGAAGAGGAAAATATGAAAAGAGAGCTTGAAAGTCAATCTCGCAAGATATGTGAAGATCTTGAAGGAAAGAGAATAGATGAAAGTGCAAAGAAGATTGTTCAAGATGCTAAGAAAGTTGTTGAGGACCAAGAGATGAAATAGAGACAAGAATATACTTTGCATAAAAGTCCAATGCAAGATACCTCTAAACTTTGCCAAAGTTTGCTTCCAAGATTTCAACAAGCTATCTTAGAAATGAATAGTTGTCTCCCATCAACATCATCATATAGATGAATACCTTAAATACATTAACCTGAAATATATGAAGGAGGTAATACTCACTCAAGAAAAACTGGTCTAACAAAGATATAATAATGATGAAGACAGGAAGATACATATTTCTGAAACAACTTACAGAAATATTTTGTTTTAGTCTCATTTTTTTATTTAGGGAGCTTGGGTGGTGTGTTTATTTTCAACATGTGTTTCAGATTTTAAAGTTTGATAGTTTTCAAAAGTTTGAGAAAGTTACAATACGCAACAAGTCTGTTTCTGGTGTGTTTCTACTTAGCAGGGAAACACCCTTGAGAGGTTGTCAAAAATGTTACCAATTTAGTTTACCTAAATTGCTAGATTCAGAATTTACCTATGAATTTAAACTCAAGGTGTTTTGAGTTGCTGTCCATACACATTAAAAAAACTATACATTGTAGAATGTAAAGTATACAATACAGAAAAGAAGTGAAAATTGATCATTTTCATTTAGATTTACATATCGATACAAAAATAGTAAATTATTTTTACGGCAATATATTATGGAACTACTTTACAAAGTACAAATGTTCAAGTTTTATACAAGTACTTAATACAATACATTCAAATACCACACAAGCCGTGGAAGCTCTGAAAATCATTTATCTGAATAAACACATTGTAAAATAGAAATGTACAAAGAGAGAGAAGGAAGAGCCTGCTTTGCCTTAAAGGAAGCTCATTGAGTTAAATTTTGAAGAAGACTCGGGCCCGTACTTTCAACTTGAATAGACCTACAATATACAAAAAGGGGTTCAGTTCATATGAACTGAATCTACTTGGATTACCCTTCCCCTCACTGTCAGGACATCTAGAGGCAATGTGTCCAATATTCTTAAATGAAAAACATTTCAAACGTAGCTTACCCTTATATTCACCTTTTCCTCTAGGCATCCTTTTAGAAAATAAGGCTTCCAATTCTTCATTTTCAATTTCTTTAGATAAAACAGATTCATAATCTTTAGAGTAATATGTCAAACAACATTTACATATCTCATTTTGTTTTCTAGATGAATCAAGAGTCAATGGAGACTGGAAATGAAGCTTAAAATTTTGGCACACTATTGTCACAATTGCCAAACTCAAATGTAGTTAACTTTCCTATTAGTGCATCAACAATAACAATGACAGTTCCCAGAGATCTAAGCTCTTGAATAGTTGAAACTCTAATAGCATAGTGAGGAAAAAGAGTTCACAATACTTTTCTTACCACATCCTCCTCTGGAATATTACCTCCAGCACCTCGGACAATAGCAACAACCTCTTTGATTCTTTGGCTATATTGCTCAATGTTCTCATTGTCTTCCATCCTCATTTCATCATATTTTCCTCTCAAACTATAAACATTTAACTTCTGCACATGTGCATCTCCACCATAGAGAGTTGTCAACTTCCCCCACAACTCATAGGGAGTATCCAACTATTTCACATAAATAAAAAACTACATCAGAAAGAGTACTAGAAATGGCTTCTATAGTGGCAGTATGTTCTTGTTTAATCCTCAACTGATCTGCACTTCGGACTCTTGAAGGGACAGTATATCTAGTAACCACATGATCCCAATACTGATCACCCATACCTTTGACATTAAGCTTCATTCAAGTGTCATCTTCATATCTTCGTATCTTTACCTCAACCTATTAAGCTTCACCCAAACAGATGACCAAATCTCTGATACCAAATGTTAATTCTAAGATCATATTACTGAGGAGGGGTGAATCAATAATCTACCAATTATCCAATATTTTCAACAACTTAATCATTACCATAACATTCACTAAGCTAACTCTAATAGAAATATATGAAAATCATAACCATAACCATATCCAAAAAATAACGAAACACTTGAAACAGATATTTATCTAGTGGAAACCCAAATCGGGGAAAAAAACCATAGTGGGGATTAGTACCGACTAAATGATTTGCCTTGTGAGGATCTTAACCCTGTTAGGAGTTTACAATAGAATTTTTATGTGCTACCCGGTTAAGGGATCTTAATCTAACAATACATAAGATGAAAAGAAAAATTCCATAAAAAATATCTCATATACCGTAAAAGGAGAAACAAGCCACCGTATCCTTCACCACATCTAGCCTACACCACATGTGCCTAAACTAAGCTATTTTATTTCTTTGTTTAAGTTGTGTCACGATAAACAAGAAAGTTGTATTTAGTAAAGACAATTTGAATGTAAAAGAAATTCATAGTTTTCGATTAAGATCTAAAAAAGGTTCTGAAGGGATCCCAAAACCCTGTACAAGATCACAAAAGCTTTTCAAGAACACCCACTAAAAGAAAAGGAGCAAGACCAAGGAGAGGGTTTTACGACAAGCTCCCACAACCTAGATGGGTCAAAGCAAGAAACCCCAAAACACAATAGAAGAAAGCTATATGTTCGTCCCCCTATTCTGGGACCAAAAAGTCATATAAAACGAAGAGGGGGGTCTTTTTCAATTTTTACCTTTGACAATAGCCCAACCATCTTCAACCTTAGCAACCTTATCTTACCGACAAAAAAGATCCAAAGCTTACGACCCAACACCTAGCAAAGAAATATCCAGCGAATCGACCAGCACATGGCCAACATAAGCCACAACCAAGGTTCTACCAACAGGAGGAACCACTGAACCAGGGCTAGAGGGGCCCAAAACACCAGCCAAACCGACATCCCCAGTCCCACCAGCAACAGTAGTAAAAGCAGGTTCAGCACCAACAGGCCCCGAACCCCCAGTACGATCAACATCAACAGAAACACACTGAGAAACAATCCACCAGAGCGTTTCCCACCTCTTCAAGGATGGAGTCCTGCCAGAGGTGAAGAGGGAGGTTCGAGAGTCTAACCCAAATAGGGACTTTATTGAAGGTTTCGAAAGAGGGATTAAAATCCGGGTGTCAGGGTTTCATCATAAGCATAAATTTATGATCCTCCCAGCACAAAAAATTATCACATAGGATATTTGCTCTATCCTCACCCAGTCCAAACTTAGCAATGAAAAATCCCTTCCCCATAGGAAGATGTGTACTAAATCAGCAAGAAGAGGCTCCCATTTACGAGCAATCCACTCGTCCAAAAGGGGGGGGGGGGTTGGGCCAGAAACCCCTAAAACAACAAATCAGGACATGCTCTTTAAAGGTTCCTGAGATGTTCTCCAGATCCTCTTCAGCCATAGCAAAAAGCCTTACCAAGAGGGAACAACACATAGGAACCGGAGAAGGGGCCCTATAACGCTGCTCTGATACGGAAGGCTTGGAGACTATGTTAGTAAAAGACTACCCAAGAGAACCAAAAACCACGAGCAGGATCCCGGATAGGAAAAGACTCTACTGTCAAAACCCTAGAGAACAACACATCGTGGAGAACCGTCCCCTCAGGACAAGGAAAAACCACAGCAGAGGGCACTAGTACAAGATGAGCAGAGGCCTCAAAAGGAAAAGCGGAACGAGTACAAACAACAGAGAGGGGCAAGACCCCTGACTTTCCCTTTCGTAGAAGAAGAGGCATTCCTCCCCGATCTAGAGACCACTCGCTCAGAACATGATGGCGAGGAAGAAACCAGCCTGAGGGCAGAGCGAAGTCAATCTGCAGCATCCCAAGAGCCATCCGTTGCAGGTGGAGAGGCTGCAGCCGGCGCTCAAGACTACACACCAGATGGTCGTGCCAAACCTCAAATGCAGCCATCCGCTACAGGTGGAGAGGCAATAGGCGACGCTCCAGACTGAACACCATACGGTCGCACCAAACCTCCAATATAGCCATCCACTACAGGTGGAGAGCGCACTGCAAACACAGAAACGCGCGCTACACGCGGCCCTCTAGACATTGCAAAAAGATTCTTAAAAACTAAAAAAATGATAGTGGAACATATAAAAACAAAATTCAAGAGAAGAGTACACAAATTTAGCACTAAAATATCATAGTAATTCTAAGTGAATTGCATGTTCTTCCTATTTATGATCTCTCATGAAACAAGAAGTCCCTCCATTTGTGTTCAATGATAGCAATCAATGTAAGGCAATCATCTTAACTAAAAAATATATGAACATTTCAAGTAAATATCATCAAATCCCTTCTTGGTAAAATGAAAAAAAACGGAAATACATCCAAATGTTATTGTTACCCAATTTTTGCTTCCAAGTATAAAATGACATTTCTAAAGAGGTTTTAGGTCTTTTCAGAGGTCTTGGACGTCATTTAAATTTTCAAAATAAGAAAAACAAAAAAGTTTTATCAAAATACATTTTCGGGATAAAATGATTGGAAAAGTAGATCAAAACTTTTGGTTGTTCAAATTTTTCATTTGAAATATTGTTCCACTTAGCTCTTTTATTTTGACTTAGTCAATATTAAAAGGATAAAGGATCACATAAGTTTTAGGAAGAATAGATTTCGAGGGAGTTTTATTAACTAAATAATAAAAGAAAAGAGGGAAAAAGGTCCAGTATCCCATAGCTTCATCATGAATAGCAATTACGGGTAGAGGAGTAGCATACATTCAAGGTAAGAATGCTACAAAATGCAAGACAAATAGAAACAATACAGTCAAAGACTTAGCAATGATTTTGCACTACTAAGAGAATATTTTTCATAACGGAGCAGTGAATTCAATGCAAGAATAGCATATATTTTAAGAACTCAAATAGCTAGAGAGAATAAAGAGTTTCACAAGAAAAAAACTAAAGATTATCTTCAAAAAAACAACAAGTTTTAATACCAAGAATAACATTGTCAAACAAAGAACAAAAGTTGTTATAAAAATAAATGCATTAATGAAAAATAGTATGTGGCCCTCTGTCCCTTATGGGTGGCCATATTTGCAAACATGTCCCTCTGAGCTCTAAGGACTCCTAACTGCTAGTCCCTATCACCTCGAAGATCAGCTCTAAGGACTGCTAACTTCTAAAGAGTTGGTAGTTGTTCCTCAAAATAACTTTGAACAAGATGAGGAGTGGTGTAATACTTGCAATGCTAGTCACTTTTTGCTTGATCATCCTCATGCACTTGACGAGGGAAGGCAAGATGTCCTAAAGGGAAAACCAATAAACGTTCAAGGAGAAGTTCAACATGATCAAATGTAGCCAGGACATAATCCCGACATTACGCTAATAAATTTTAATGAGGATGAGGTTGTCATAGTAGCATATTTTGATGCAAACCAAGTGTGGAGACCTATAGTAGCAAGCACAACATCAAAAAGCAAGGTTGCAAATGATCGGCAACAAACTGATAAGGTACAACAACCTGTTGTTATTCCACAACAACAAGCTAATAAAGCCAAACAAGTTAACACTGATAATACCCAAACTAGGTCATTCAATGTTAAAAAGACACAGTTTATACTTAAAGTACATTAACGAAAAGTACAAGCTCAAAAAGTGAGAGTACAACCATCACAACCAGCAAAGCAGCTTGTTGTTCCAAAATAATAGCAAAAGGTTAGTATGCAAAATTTCAATATAGTTGAGCATTAGAAAAAACACATTATTGTATCCATATGGGATGTCTTAGCACTTCTAGGCTAGGAAGATATGATACAAGAAGCATTAAAATCACAACCATCAAAACTAGTTAAACCACCACCTTTTTATGTTCCTGATATAATAGTAAAGCACCTATTTCATAATTGCATGATTGATTATGGTGCTTCTAGCACGGTTATGCCAAATAAAATTATAGACCAACTAGGCCTTAAGTACGAGCCAATTGAAAAAAGGGTAGATAAACTACATGGGACAACCATTGAAACTATTGGAGTTATAAGGACCCTAGATTTGACCTTGCACGCTTGTCCTAAATTTTCAGTCCCTATGGATGTTCACATTATTGATTTTCCTCCTAATTTTTCTATTCACCTGTCACATGATTTCACTGCCAAAATAGAAGGTTATTTATCTACAGATTGGTCTCATATGCTCTTTTGCACTAGGCATGGTACTAAGTTCACTATTCCCTCTGAACCTATTACAAAATTTTGTATTGAACATTATATTGTTAGTGCTTAAAATGAAACATCAGTTGTGTTGTTTGATTAAGAGGAAATTATAGATATTCAAGAGTCTCAAACACAGATAAACCATGTTCCTGATATTTTATTGGACGGCTAAGTGCTGGTCCCTATCACCTCGAAGATCAGCAAGTTGTGTATCTCACTCAGCCAAGCGTGCTCTTAGTGTGGCTACCTCAAGACGTAGCGCTTCCCCGTCCTACTCACAACGTCATAATCGATCACCATCGCCACCTGTTGTAGGATCTCTAGGAGCTTCTTGATCTCCTCCACCACTGTCACTGCCCCCTTTTGATGCTCTATGTTGCAAAGCATCGTGATCTCTGTGTAAGAGTGGACATCTATCCCTCTATCGTTGGTGTACTCTGAGCCACTTTTGCCAACTTTGTTGGCCAACATCTCCACCAGGTGACCGTTGTCTACCACAAACTTGATCCAAGAGAGAGTAGAGAGAGAATGTTTTTAATTGGACATACGACATGCATCATATCTCTTGAACGCCAAATAATCTTGTTATTCCCAAGACTAAGGCTCAACACGCCGAACCATATGGCGTGGGAAATATAGGGCACACACCATATCCCTTTTTTGCGACCAAAAAATTGAGTGGCATCTTTTTGGTCTCCTATCTTTGTGTACTTACCCAGCAGACATTTATATTTCCCAAGAAAGAACAAAGATTCATTATCACAATCCACTGATATAATCTGAAAAAATTTCTCCAGGAGCGGTGAGATTTACAACAACAACAATCATAATGTAAAGATAATAAGGAGTTACCATCATAAAGTATAAATGTATAATCATCACTATCAACAATAGAGAGAACTGCCATACAGAACACAAAGGAAAATATTAAAAAATACCATCAAAGAAATGCAAGCCATTTAGTGGTTAAGGGATGGTGAAAGTTTGTTCCATATTAAAGGATAGTAGAAATGGAAAATTTGATGCTAAAAGCGATGAGGGTATATTCCTAGGCTACTACACAAAAAGTAAAGCTTATCAGTGTTTGAACTCTAACACTAACAAAATTGTGGAAAGTGGGAATGTCAAAGTTGACGACTATGCAGAAAAAAATGAAGCTGAAAGTAAAGGAGAACCAAAAGATTACAGATCTTTTGTGTATATAGAGGAAGAAGAGGCAAGTGACAGACCTGCACCTGATGCCGAGCTTCAAGAAAACAATGTCGAGAGAGAAGAAGAATTTGTCGAGTATCAGGAAGAGGTTGTCGAGCATTCAGAAGTTGAGTCTGACAGTCTTTTTGGTGACCCTGATGAACAAAATCAAAGAAGAGCAAAACCTGTTCTAGCACAAAATGTTTGGAGACATCCCAAGCCTGAACAGATTATTACAGATAAAGATACTGAAATTCAAACCAGAAGCAAGCCAAGAGATCCAACATGTTTACTATGTGAATTTAGCCCTAAGACAACAAAGCAGGCATTAGAAAATGAAGACTGGATAGAACCAATGAACGAAGAGATAGACCAGATAGACAAGAATGATACCTGGACTCTTTTGCCGAGACCATAAAATAAGAATATCATTGGGAAGAAGTGGGTATTTCGTAATAAGTTGAATGAGCATGGTCATATCACAAGAAACAAAGCTAGGCTGGTATGCAAAGGCTACGCACAAGAAGAAGGAATAGATTATGCGGAGATATTTGCCCCTGTAGCAAGATTGGAAGGAGTAAGAACTCTGCTTGCATATGCTGCCTACAAAGATTTCAAGGTATACCAAATGGATGTTAAGTCTGCATGTTTAAATGGTATATTGGAAGAAGAAGTGTATATTGAACAGCCAGAAATATTTGTTGATCGTAACATAAGACACATGGTTTGCAAACTGAATAAAGCATTGTATGGACTGAAGCACGCTCCTAGAGCATGGTATGAGAAATTGCACAACTACCTAATACAGATTGGATTCTCAAGGACAAATGACACAAGCAATCTCTACATGAAAGATGAAGAAGGTAAAGGAATCTTGTTAGCTAAGATCTTTGTAGATGATATTATATTTGGTGGACAAGATGTTGTGTGTAAGAAATTTTCAAATGAAATGCAAACTGAATTTGAAATAAGTATGTTTGGGGAGATCAAATTTTTTGTTAGTTTTCAAGTATATCAGATGGAGAAAGGGATTTTCAACACCCAGTCTAAATATGTTCATGAGATACTGAAAACCTTTGGTATGGAAGATTCAAGGCCAGTAAGTACTCCCATGGCTACTGGACAAAAGTTGTCTAAAAATGTTGATGTTGTAGGAGTTAACAAGACTCTGTATAGATCTATGATAGGAAAGCTACAGTATGTTGTACATAGCAAACCAGATATTGCATTAGCTATTGGAATTGTGGCAAGATTCTCTGCCAATCCTAAGGAAACTCACATGATGGCGATTAAAAGAATCATGAGATATTTGAAGGGGACTGTTGATTATGGATTGTACTACAAGAAGCATGACAAGTTTGAACTGAGAGTGTATACATATGCTGATTGGGCAAGAAATGTAAATTAGAGAAAGAGTACTAGCGGTGGAGCTTTCTTTCTTGGACAGAGATTAGTTTTCTGGACAAGCAAGAAACAAAATTGCATTTCCCAATCTACTGCTGAAGCTGAGTATGTGGCTCCAACTGTGAACTATTCAAATTTGATATGGATAAAGCAATTGTTGGTAGGCATCAATGAACAAATCACTGAACCAGTTGTCATTTTCTGTGACAACACAAGTGCTATCAACATCTCTCAGAATCCAGTGAAGCACACAAAAACCAAACACATTGCCATCAAGTATCATTACTTCAGAGAACTGCTACAAGATAAAGAAGTCCGCATGGAATATGTGAATACAAAGGAACAATTAGCAGACATATTCACTAAGGCTTTACCATGCGCTCACTCAAATCATCCTCATCTCCTCGCACTAGCTCTGACTTGAGATTTTCAATTGCGTCTCTACAAGATCGCACACTCTGAGTATGGTTGTTGTGATATTCATATGGTGTTTTCATCAATGCCAAAGAGGGAGATTGTTGGAAACTGCAATTGAAGCAAATGTTGTATTGTCATTGATGTCAAACCCTAACTGGTAAGACTGTTGCTATTTAAGAAAGTGATATATCTATTTGAGTGTTGCTAAAGGGATGGGCAAGGTTGGTAACAATAGCACCTACGCAAAGGTTGAGTTATCTTGATACTTCAATGAGTACTTGATCATGTGGCATAATCATAAGACAATGTATCGTTTATCTAACTAAGAATGAAGACTAAACTGGTAGGCTTAACCGAGCAAACGTGAAGAAATTTAGTTTAAGCCCAGTGTTGTTAATGTCGACCGAGCTAGTATATGCCAAGTAAATTTAGTGTTGACCGAACACGAGTTAATTACCGAGGAAGACAATGTTAGCCAAGGAAACAGTTTATGTGGTGACTAAGCTTTCTAGTGAAGACCGAGAAGTTGAACATAGTATTGACCGAGCGTCAGTACTTTGCATTTGAAGAAGAATTCACATTTCCAGCTGACATCGTTGAATTCTTGGATTATGTAAAACGTGTTGACTTTATTTATTGTTTGTATGAAAGCATTTAATGCACTGTAAAAACATTTTATTTTAAATCTATTAAGAAATTTAAGATATTTCTAGAAGTGATCGCCGTAGAACATAATGTAGGATGAATTCAATGAATCTGACCTAACCCTAAAATCTACGAAGGAGATTAAGCAACAAAGGATGTATTGACCTAATAGAGGAAGTATTAAGGTTGCGACCAAAGATTGATGTTGTGAAGGTTGATGTTGATATGGTTGATTATGTAAACATATAGGGTTCCGATCAAAGATCTGATTTCATTAAATATCCCTTCATTATATATCAAAGATTTGATTATGTCTAATTTCATATTGTATGTCCCTTCATTAAATATGGGGATATAAATCGATAAAGATGTGTGGTGAAGCGAGTGTGCTCTGGAACATTCAATGTGTATTCGATAGAGAAGCAAGTCTAATTATATTTAATATATATACCCAACATATGAAAATAAAAATACATGAGTATCAATTCTAATTATAGAGGATCATGAATGACATGTTGCAGATTACCAGAGAATTTTATGATCAAATTATAGAAAGGAAAAAGAGCAATATGGTTGGAGAAGAATTATGGATAAATTGTCACAATTTTAGTCCGAGCACTATAGAAGATTAACAAAAAGTAATTTCGTTAAATTTTCTACGAAAATCGGTGTCTCATTTTTGGTACAGTTGGTGCTTCTTCACTAAACATTTGGTGCTTCAAGTTAAAGGTTGATACCTACATTTAGAAATTAGTTTGGGCACTTCCGATTGGTTGGTCCAAACAAAAAAAGATAGGGGGATTTGTGACTCCAGTAGGTTAGTGCCTACAATTCTCCTAAAAGACACAAATATTTGACTATTTCTATAGATTGGTGTCGTTTTCTCCAACTTTGGGCTTGCATTTCAAATTTTTCTTTCTCGGTCTTTAAACGTGCATTATTGTCTCAAAGCTAGGGGTCCAAATTCAATTTAAGTACATAAAAATAAAAATTGATACTTTTATCTCCTCATAATAGCATCTTATCACAATGTGGAGATTTGGGATCCTCCCATTGGATAGTTCAATTAGTTACTTGAGGGGTTTCTTGGTGAGATGCTTCACAACACCGACTATGGTGATGTTTACATCAAAGTAGCATAGCGCATTCGTGGAAAACTATATCTAAGGTTCATATAGGATTATAATCTTTGGTTTCAACATGCAAGTGTAGATTGCTTGTGGCCAAATAATCTCAGGGAAGGGAGGACTGTAATGAATGAGAATAATGTTCCAGGTTCAACTTTCAAATGAGACAGTCCCCACTAATAAAAAGTTAGCTCATTCATGGTAGACATAAACAAACAAGCAAAGTAAAGACTAATCAATGGAAAAATATGATAATTTCCAACTTTATTCTTCTCTTAAAAGACGAAGCAATTAAGGCCAAATGGCAACAAACATTGTTAGCAACAGTAATGTAACAAGGAGGAATTTGGGAGAAAAAAAGACATCAACAAAACACAAGAGAATGAGATACAACTATTGTTCCGATAAATACCTTGGCTCCCACATATGCCCTACTTCAAAAGAACTCTCCTTAGTTGTTGGACAAATTACTAGATCGCTTCACGGAAAGATCAATAATTATGAACTTAAAGAAAATAAGACACGGCAATGTCTAGAATGGTGGTCGAGTCCAGGTCAATTGAAAAACGTAGATTTTCAGAGGCCGCAAAAAGTGGTACAAAACTTTTCTTGACTAATGAAAATATAAACTTTCACTAGGAAGATAGAGCTCAAAATATGAAACTAATATCATCATAATTGTGTCATTTATTTAGAAAACACTAATTGATTGTTTAACGAATATGGAATATTTTAGACGGACGTTTCTGCTACTCAGAAATTGTAATCAGAATAATAACAATTGAAACAATTATGTAACTAACATTCATTAATACCAACTATAATAATAACAACTAGGATAGTTATGTAACTAAGATTCATTAATAACTAGGATCTTTTCCTTTATGGTAATTCATAAAATATCTTATAGTCATAGAGGGAGGAATCGAGACTTTCTTAGAAACAAGAGAGCAATCCAAAACAAGTTGTAAACGGGTTTCAACTAAGAAGACATGCACCAACGATAGGAGAGTATTCGAGTGGGAGAGCATGTTCAAATTTCAATCTCAGCCATGGCGGTTTGGCTAGCGGTTCTAGTTCTGGCGTTGGTCTGCAGGATACTTTGGACTTGGGTATTCCTTTGTCGCAGATGCCAGCACATGGCCTGGAATTGCACTTGTCAGATCTCGCTCTGTTTGGTAAGGAGAATATTTCCCCGTGCTGGGTGGTCACACTTTCTCCCTCGAAGGAAACATTCTCTGGCGCTTCTCTTAAGGTGTGTGATTTAGCCTTAGGGTGTTAGCATTGTCCTTCTCTTGGGGAGTTGAAAGATAAGGCCATTCTTTCCAAGGACCCACTAGTGGGGTCATGGGGAGTTCCTAGCCATGTGAGTGCCGATGTCAACCCTTCCACAACCAAAAAGTGGTCGAAAATTCTGGAAGCCCGATCGACGACAAAGCCTTCTTCTCCTGCAGAATCTGTTAAGACAGGTCTTCAAGAGGGTGAAGTTGCTATTTTTCTCCCTGACTCCTTGGTGGATCACTTGGTTTCGGCTATCGAGTTATCACTGGTTGGTAAGTTTCTGGGTCCTCATCCTAATATTGAAGCGGTTAGATCTTTTGCTAAGAGAAGATGGACCTTCAAAGGCCAGGTAGATTTTTCGACCCTTCCTAAAGGTTTTTTATCCTTCTCTTTCTCTAATAAGGAAAATTTGGATTATATTTTTTATGGGGGTCCCTGGATGTTTGGTAGAACGGCGATTGCTTTTCAAAAATGGGCTCCAAACTGAGACTACTTTGATAACTTTTTCATTGCTACCCCGATCTGAGTTAGGTTCCCTGGTTTGCCTCTTGAATACTAGAATGAGGAAGTCCTCGAGGGTTTGGATTCTTCTTTTGGAGGGGAACTCCTTTCGGTTGACCCCATGACGGTAGCTAAGTCGAGACTAGTTTTTGCCAGGGTTTATGTCAACATTAGCCACTTTGATAATCTCCCTTCTGTTATTAATATTAACTCCGAAATGAATATTTGGAAACAGCAAGTGGTCTCTGAATCCCTCCCTTTTGCTTGTTTTGTGTGTCCAAAGAAAGTTTTAAAGGATACGAAGGCCATGGACCCTAATCCTAAACCAAACAAGTCGACTAGACAAGTCTGGAATGAGGTTAAGCCCATGTATGTTGACGAAGGAGTGAGTAACAACAAGATGGACCCACTCCTGGAAAGAAGTTGATAAGGAGGATTCTAATGCTCTACTAGATATAGAGGAATGGGAATTTGTTGAATCGGTGACTCAAGCGTCTAACTCTCTGGATAGCGAGGCATTGGAGGAATTTTCCTCGCCTAAAAATCCTGATAAATCTGATGAGGTCTGCTTTTCTTCAGTGCCTGATACCCACTCAGGGAGTGGCAATGAGGACCCTATTGCTCCTGATGGTCTTGATCTCTTTGATGACCGGAATGGAGATCCCTGGACTGTTCAAAAGGGGAAGAAACAGAGAAAAAAGTAGAACAAGCCCTCTACCCCTGGTTCCATGGGTGTCCCTACCCGAAGCAAAGCAGATATGGGATCTAAGGGTCTTAAGGCGGACGTTGGATCTCAGAGAAACACTCAAAGCAGAATCACCAACAAAGAGATAAGAGAAAGAGAAAGTAAGAAGGATATTGCACATGGCAAGCAATTGGCCATCCAGGGAGATTGTACCCCGGTCAAGAAATGAAAATCATTTCGTGGAATATCAGAGGGTTGAATACCCCTCATAAGCAAGATATTCTAAGGAATCTGGTATGAGACCACAAACCTGATATCATTCTTGTTCAAGAAACTAAGATGGTGAAAGAAATGGTGTAAAAACTTACAATCTTCAAAAATGGAGGTGTTGTTGGCTCTAGTTCTGAAGGGGCTTCGGGAGGGGTCGTTGTCTGTTGGAATCATAACTATTTTAGAGGGGAAGTGATAGATGATATCCTGAAGTACTTAAGCATCAAATTTGTTCATATCACTTTTGACTTTAAATGGGTCTCTGCTAATATATATGCCCCTAATACTAAAACTGGTAGGACTCAGTACTGGAAGAGGGTCGACAATCAAAGAGTGTCCTTCCAGGAGTTTCTCTGGTTGGTTAATAGACATGGTCTCTTTAATATGGTATGGTAAATATTATAGGAATCATGATCCAACATCAAAAAATCCACCAAAGCGTTTCCCACCTCTTCCAGGATGGAGTCCTGCCAGAGCTGAAGAGGGAGGTTCGAGGGTCTAACCCAAATAGGGACTTTATTGAAGGTTTCGAAAGAGGGATTAAAATCCAAGTGTCGGGTTTAGTGTTTGAAGAGTCTACATTGGTAAACAGTTTAGTGTTTGCAATGATATTTAACGTTATGATGACGTGTAATATGGGTTATAAAATTGATGAGGTGTAATTTTTGGAATCGATACTATTGTATAAGGAATCTGTAAGGGTGTACATTATGGAAGTCAAAACGTCTTTGACTATTTTTAGAGAATTATATAATGCAATTCTTATTGGAAACAGACGCGGTCACAAGAAAACATCTTTTACATCAAGATTGTCACTTTGATGGGAAATTATTTAGATTTCATGAAGTCTATACTAGAAGGTATATATATAAGTGGCACTGCTCATATTGAAAAAGGTGGTTAGAAGATTGATGTTGAGATGGTTGATTTTGATGTTATGGTTGATTGTGAAATCAATTAGGTTTGCGATCAAATATCTGATAGAAATATAATCGTGAGCAGTCACAAAGAGAACAAAAAAGACAAGATTTGTCAAGTAGTCAGTGTTACATCCAGATCACTCAACTTTGTATTCCCTAACAGATATAGCAAGCAAATGCCTCAACTGGGGGAACTTTAACAGGTACTTATTGTAAATCTCTTGATCCCTCCAGTTTCAAAATTTAGATCCCTTTATGTCGAAGGTGTCCTTAAGACGGTATCTCTTTTGCTTTTGGTTTTACTCTTGGGGAATAGAATATTCCCGAGGGTGAATCCTTGATGGGTTGACTAGTGAGTAGCCACATTCACTATGCGGTTCAATTCCATCTTTCCAGTTCCATTGTTTCCTTGTGTGGTTCACAATGGGACATAAGTTCTCATTGGGAAAGGTAATCTCTCTCTCTCTCTCTCTCTCTCTCTCTCTAGAGATGTCTCTCTTATTGTAATCTAGGAGCTAGAGAAGACTTGAGTCCTCATGGGCTTGAGGTTTCCGGGTAGGAAAAAACTTCCCATTCTCCATTCTCCATGCTACATTCTTATTTTTTATTACTATATATTCCTTCTTTTTATGTTTTTCACGACTATATCCTACTCCGCCTTTGAAATCAATGGCAAAGGGTGCCAAAAACATTAAGCACTGGTACTACTCCAGAGGTAGGGTAGTCCACCGTTACTTCTTTTTATGCTACTTTCTCTCTTAAGAAGTGATATTTTATCTCAATATGTTTTGTCTTTGCATGCATCATAGGGTTCTTTGACATATTGATAGTACTAGTGTTATCACAATGAATAACAATAGGGTAGTCAATCTGAATACCAAAATCTTTTAACATCTTCTTGATCCACAAAATTGTTGAACAATTCAATGTTGCTGCTACATACTCTACTTCTGATGTTGACTGAGAGATACAATAAATTTTTTTACTTGTACCAATAACAAGTCTATCTCCAAGGAATATAACTCCTCCAGAGGTACTCTTTCTATCATCCACGCATCCTGCCCAATCTGCATCTGTATATACATCAAGCTTTACATTCTCTGAATTAGGATACCATAAACCATAGTCTAAGGTTCCATTCAAATATCTCCATATTCTTTTTATTGCTCTGAGATGACTTTGCTTAGGTTCTGCTACAAATCTTCCAACAATACCAGCTGCATTGGAAATGTCTGGTCTGGTTTGAGTAAGATATACAAGTTTACCAATCATAGACTTGAACAAGGTTATGTCTACACCTGGTGAGTCATCTTCATTTGAAAGCTTGCATCCTGTTATCATAGGGGTACTTACTGGCTTGCTATCATCCATCTTGAATGTCTTCAAGATTTCTTTCACGTACTTAGTCTGATTTATGCATATACCTTTCTATGTCTGCTTCACATTCAATCCCAAGAAGTACTTGATAGGTCCAATCATGCTCATCTCAAATTCGCTCTGCATCTCCTTCACAAATTTAGGACAAAGCTTATCATTACCAACAAATATAGCAACTAAAAATAGTCCATCAACTCTCCATTCAGGAATGCTGACTTAACATCCATCCGGTATACCTTAAAGTTCTTGAATGTAGCATAATCTAAAAATAAATTTATGTCTTCCAATATTCTTACAACAGAAAATGTATCTGAATAATCAATTCCTTCTCTTTGCGCATAACCTTTACATACTAATCTAGCTTTGTTTCTTACTACTGTTCCATCTTCATTCATCTTATTTCTGAATATCCACTTGGTTTCAATCACATTCTTATCGCTAGGCCTAGGGACCAATTCTCATGTATCAATCCTCAAGCATTCATGATCCAATTCATCAAGGAGATCCATTGATAGCCATTAAAGGATTCAATTTCTTTGGAGCCCTCTTATTGAAAATTTCTCCATCCACATTCATTCAAGCTTCTTCCTATTCCAAGATTTCATTCAAGATTGGTGTTTAAGATGTAATGCAATTGATTTGAGACATCCTATATACAATTCTACATTCATTTGGAGCATCCATACTTGTGGATTCAAGGATTCAAATCCTCCACTAGGATTTCAACATAAGCAAGGTGAATAGTTCCATTTACTTTGTTCATATATTGCAATTTCAATTACATTTTAAGGTTGATTCCAAACCAGGGTTTGACCAAGGAAAACCCCTCATCCAAACAACAAAAAACCCTTTTTCTTGCAGGTGCAGGTGCGGGACGGCAAATATTAGTGCAAATTTGGATATCCTTCTCGACGAACTTCTGAGATCCGTGAACAAAATTTCCGTCGGAGCTATTTCAAGTGAAGGACGACTTTCAGTGGGGAGCAAGATTGTACCCCAAGGTAAGATCTTGCCCCGATCCTGAGGTCAACGATGACCTTGCTCCGAGAGACAGAATGTTTCTGGGTTTTCTCTATTTCTGCATTTCCAGACCAGATCCGATTGCAAAATCTGTCGAAACTTAACACACACATCAGAAAGCAGGCTGTTCCAGATTTACCCTGTTTGAGGTTAGTATTTGTCTTCAATTCAATTAAGTTTTCAAATGCACATTTTCTATAACGAACTATAAGGTTTTCTCCTTTCTTTATATTCTCCATAGATTGATTCATTTGTGCATTGATCGCTTCTTTGTGATTCATTTGTTATGATCTCGAAATCATAACAATTTCCAGCTCGTCAAGTTCTGTCGGCTAAACTTAGCATTTAATACTAGCTCGGTTAATGCTGTCACTCGGTATACACTGCGTTGGCTCGGTGTCTACATAAGTCTTTATTTACCGACCACATTGTCTTGTACAATTCAACTTCCTCCTTTATAATAGATTAATGCAACATAATCAAGTCAACAATATAAAGTCATACACTCGTCAATAAGTTACCCAAAGTATTCCTTATGCTTATCTGTCATATCCATCTTTCTTTATGTAGATATCTATTTTCTTCATCTTTTCTTCTTTCAACAGATATTCAAATGTTTGTAACTAGCATGATAAGTATTGTCAACACTAGTGGACATCAATGACAACATATTAACTGATTTAATCATCTTACATATCATTTCAATAGCTCGGTGATCTCTAATCACTGATGTTCAAGTGATTCAAATACTCAATTAGTTGTAGTAGGTTGCAGAGTATCAAGTTTGGTTAGTTATAGGTTCATGAGCCTGAAATTGATAAGTTGAAGACAAACTTTCCTTAGGTAGATTTCTTGAACTGCTATTGTCTTATACCCGTGGAAATGGTTCAAGAATATACACTCTTTGTTGTATAACTCTAGGTTAAAAGAAAGTACCTGAACTATGTGTTGAATTTGTATTCAAAACTGAGAAATCATTTACTTATAGCCATAAATGTGTGTTTGCAATATCCCACTTGTCCCAAACAAGTTTCTAATTTGAGACTTTGAACATATGATTTGTATAACTTTGTGTTTTTAGGTTTCTAGAGACAATTGCTCAACTATATGCTACAGTTTTTGAGAAATATTTTACAAAAAATTATCCAACTTAGTCCAAAACAAAGTTCAAAAACCAGTCAAATTTCTAAATCCCTGAGAAAACATTAGATTGGCGCTTTTGCACATTATTTTAACACTTTTGATAATTTATTTATCGCTTTTAAACATTAGATTAGTACTTCAAAAAATTAGATTAGTGCATCTTTCCATCAAAATAACACTTCTAACATTTTATTTACTGTTTTTGATCATTCTATTAGCACTTCTAAATTAGTACCTGAAAATAGAAAGTACTTCCCCACATTTGTTGGAAATTTTGAAAATATTTTTGGGTACCCATTTCCAAGTTTAGCGCATTCTGATCAACACACATTAAGTAGAAATACCTTTGATGACAAGCGATCAATTTCCACTATACATCAAACTTGAAAAGTGTTGTCAACCACATCAATCTTATATTTTGGAAGGTTCGTCATCAAGGATTACTAATCCATTTGTAGAACTAGAAGAAACAAAAAATCCATCAAGGGCCTTTTTCACAGGGATAAATCGTTTCAAACTTGTTGAACCTTTTATTTCAAACTCGATCACATTTGAATTGTGAGTCAAGATGTGATCCAAGAGTAGTTTCACTCATGTAAGGACAAGGTCTTACAAAGGCAAGACTATTCAAAATCCTTACAAGGAAGTTACCATGGAAGTAGAAAGTCAAGATCCACAACCTGATTCAAACCAAAAAGTTGAATCAACACAAAAATTAGATCAAACACAAGAAAATCAATCCACTATGGAATGAGAAGAGAATGTGTGGGCTAGGGATAACAGAAATGATAATAATGTCGATAATGATGAAGATGAACTCATAGAAGAAAGGGTGCGAGAAGTGCAACAAGATCCCCAATTTAAAAAACTAATGAAAAGGGTACTTGACATAGAAAAAGAGAGAGAATTTTCAAATCTATCATAACAAGGATTTAAACTACCTCATGACTACAACGTTTCCAAACTCGAAAAAAATGAGGATGAGGTAAACCCCACTAGTGCCCTAAACGAATATATTTAATCCCTTCAACAACAACTTGACGATATCAAAAGGGGGACCTCCACCAAGCAATATACTTTGGAGGGAATTTGTCCATATCCATTCGACAAAAGTTTGAATATGGTGCCTTTTCCACATAACATAGATATCCCAAAATACAATAAATACATGGATACTACCAACCCTCAGGATCACATCAGCAAATTTTCAACCTTAAGGATGCAGTTTAACCATGAGAAACATATTTGATAGAATTGTTCCCTAGAAGTTTAGGGGGTCAAGCAATAAAATGGTTTCAAAATTACCAATTGGCATTAAAACCTTTGAAGAGTCAATGGCTAAATTTGTTGGTCAATATCAATACAATATAGAACATGATATAACCATGGTAGACCTTTGTAACACTAAGCAAATGGAGGTGGAGCCCTTTTTCACATTTTACATCGATGGAGGTGACTCTTTTCTAAGTACCCATGTAGAAGCCCAAAAAAGGAAAAGATGACCATCTTCATAACAAACTTGACCTATCAAATGAATTTCATACTTCAATTATAATTTCCCATGTATTTTGATAAATTGATTGAAAATGAGATTCAGATTCAAACAATCAAAACACCAACAACAATGATAAACCCAAGTTTTTGGTGAAAAAAACACGTTAGGAATGATGTTTGTTGCCTTGAATTTTCAATAAAATATGCAAAGGCATGTGGTTAAGGGTGGTACCATTTGGTAGGAGGTATATGAGTGCCTATATGTCAAGAAGGATTATAACCATATCCCCTTAGTAAAAAAAAATTCCCAAATTGGCAAATGGTGTATTCTTTTGACAAGGAAGGTATATCTTATGATTCCACAGAACCATCAAAATATAGGTAAATGAGGTCGTGGAACGGCAAGTAAACAAACGACATAAGATATTATATGCCCTTCGTTTTCTATAGGAGGAACAATGAATAGCCAAGTACATGTACATAATCGCGAGGTAAAACAAAACGTGCTCGGACTGGCCGTCCGCTATAAATATGAAAGGAACTAGAAAATACCAACAAAATACTAGGGTAACATGTCACATGTTCACAACAATTCAAACTAAATGGACCCCGTGTTTTTGGAAATGTTAGAATGGTGTGGGGCCAGGTGTAGGGAAGGTGTGGGGTAGTGTATTAATGATCCAATGAAAAGTCGGCCCCACCAATTGGCTAGGGTTTCTGAATGCCAGGAGAGGCATAGTAGAGGTATGGGGTGCTCATCTATGCTCTTTAAAACTGGAAGAAAATGTCAAGGAAGGCATAGTAGAGGCATGGGGTGCTCATCTATGCTCTTTAAAACTGGAAGAAATGTGCAAACTCTGTGGTTATAATAGGATAATGGAGCTAGATCAAAATGTAGTAGAAAGGGAAAAAGTGTGTTCTTGAGAAGAGCATCCCAAGACCCCATGTGCTCGCGAATAAGAAAAAGAAAAATTGGGAAGGCCAACGAATTAACAAGGTATACAGATAAACAATTCCAACACTATCAACACGTGGTCAAGCCTACCCAAATATGACATATGGTGCCACATAATGAAGGATGATGCCAAATTGACAGGGTCAAATATGATTGATGAAGCATTCATGAAGTGAGGCTAAAAGATAAGGATCCCAAGAAATGAAATCACATTTATAGGATGAGTTACATGGGTTTTTCAACCATATAGAAGAGTGATTAATATATTCAGTCATCAAAAGACCACAAGTATCAATTTAGCTAAGTTGTAACCAGGTTCCAAAGAAAATCATGATCTTCATTGCAGGTTTTCTTAGGAAATGTAGCATCATGAAGTAAATGTCAATCCATCACCATGAAGTGTAATTCTAGAAACTATAGGATAAGGACGCACAAAAAAATAGATAAATACGCCTTGGGGTTATACATCTATTCTCAAGAGTAAATTTCTAAGCCCTGCAATTCACCTAGTGTGTTACTAGAAGGAAGTTTTCCACCCAGGTAGTAACATGGTTGTTGTTGATAGTTTTTTAGGAGATCTAGAAGGACATTATCCACAAATATGTCTTATCTTATTGACGTAGGAGCATCCTAAATGTAACGGCAATATTGCATCACCCAAAAATATTTTTTCGTTTCTTTTCAATAAGAGCTATCTTGTGCGGAGCTTCTATTTATAGAAACTTACTATTTTTAGTAAGATGGTCATACAAGCACGAAATGTTTAGTAAAATGTTCTAATTTCGCAAGTGGAGGTTCATCTTAGTCATCTTATTCTACTAGATGAGTTTCATTCTCATATCATCTGAATTGATGAAGTTATTCAGTATAAAATCTTTGAGCTCCATTTCGAAGGCCTTAGAGGCTCCAGAATGAGGTCAAACTTTGGCGTATTGGAGTTTGCACGAGTCAAGTGTCGTAGAACAGGGTTTGTCATTCCTGAAAAAATGGTTATAATAGCCAAATCGATTTACAATTAAATAATTATGGCCTTCGCAATTTGGGCTACCTAAAAATATAATTTATAATGGAAAATTGCCTATATAAAGAAGGCCCGTAGTGTTTTCTAAGGCAGTGTTGGGTGGTTATTTCAGGCTTTGTATATTGTAATTCTGAAATTTTTAATTCCACACTTGTGTTGATAATAAAAAGCCCATTTTATGTTCTTGCAAATTGTTGTTGTGTCTCTATCTGTGTTATGTGTTTGTGGGATGGCTATAGATATGTCCAAATGCTCAAGATCAACGATCTGCGCAAAAATACCTCCATGAAGGGAACATGGCAGAAGAGTCGGAGGTGTGTCACCTGAGGTTAGAGCCCTCTAGAGATAAGTGCCAGTAGTGCAAGAAGATATTCACGAAGGAAAAAATCTTACAGTTAGAGATGAAAGTGAGGATGAAAGCTTAAGAAGGAAATTTTGATCAGGATGGACAAGGCAAAATTTTGAACCAAGAGGAGGAAAGGATTTTTCGAGCCATTTCCAAGATTGAGAAAAGACCTAAGATTGAGGTCCCCACATTTTCAAAAAATCTAAACCTAGAGGAATTGATCAACTGAACCAATGAATTGCAAGAATATTTTCAGTATGAAGATATCAACGATCGTGATAGGGTCAAGTTTGCAAAGGTTAGACTGAAGGTTCATGCAAAAATCTAGTGGCTAGAGATTTAATTGGAGGGAAATACAAGAGGAAAAGAGAAAATCACAAGATGGGATTGAATGATAGATAAATTGAAGCAACAATTCGTCCCCGTTAATTATGAGATTGATCTACTAAACAAAATGCATGGGTTAAAGCAAGAAGGGAGATTTGTTCAAGAGTATACGAAGAAGTTCTATCGAGTCGTCACTAGAACAGGCCATGCGAAAGTTGTCAAGGAGAAAGTTTCTCGTTACCTTAATGGGTTGAGGCCAAGTATTCAGGAGTTGAATTTCGTACGAATGAACAATATTGAATAGGCATACCAGTTTGCGCTAATAGTATAAGAAAAGATGAAGAAGAGGTTTGAGAGAAGGCAAAGACAAAGAGGCCGTGGTGCAAGATCTTGTGGACGGTCTTATGGAGGCCAAAATGAAGATCAGAAAAAGAAGGATGCGGCTAGCAGAAGTCAAAATCAAAGGGGAATCAATTTCAATCATTTTCATGACTGAAATAATAGGGATCAAAGAAGAAAGGAAAGGGAAAAAGGACCAGGAAGAGGAGGCTTTCGTGAAACATATTTTCACTGTGGAGAAGAAGCTCACAGGGAATATGAATGTACTGAACACCCCGAGGACAAATAGTAGAGCTGAAGGCCATCCTAGAGTTGCACATATAGATAAAGATGCAACACCATCACATTCTGAAAATGCTGAAAGAGGAGAAGTCCTAGTTAATAAAAGATTCATGCTGAGTGGTGAGAATGAACCTGAGAAAAGGAGGACCTTGTTTCACACTAGGTGCAAGTGTGAGGATAAGTGTTGTGATTTGATTATCGATACCGGAGGCACTGAAAATTTGATGTCAGAAGAGATGGTAACAAAGTTAAAACTCAAGAGGCAGAAACACCCACATCCATATCGATACCATGATGACGTACGATGTCATATCACATACCTATTGATGCATGTCATATGTTGTTGGGTAGGCCGTACCAGTTTGACAGGTGTGATGTACATGATGGTCGTGCGAATACCTATTCCCTGACAAAAGATGGACTGTGACATAAGCTAAAGACATTGAGAGACATAAAAGAAAACGTATGTAGAAATGCAAGAATAAGTTTTGTTAATGGAACAAAGTCCCTAGAGGATATGAGGCATGAACATATGTGTTTCACTTTAATTTCAAAAGATGTTAAAGAGGAAATAAAAGATGTACTTACGGAAGTTCCAGATTTGTTGAAAGAGTTTCAAGATATTGTATCTGATAATGTGCCTAATGGATTACCACCTAGAAGGAAGATCAATCATAAGATGGCCCTGATTCCAGGAGCCAATTTGTCAAATAAGGCAGCACATAGAATGAAACCACTTGAAAAGAAAAGTACGAGAGTTGTTGCTGAAGGGGTTGACTCAAGAGAGTCTGATTCCATATGTTGTACCAACAGTATTAGCAACAAATAATAATGGAAAATGGAGGATGTGTACAGATTCGAAAGCTATCAACAAGATCACAATCAAGTAGACGTTTCCATTGCCACAAATAGATAATATTATGGACTATTTGAGTGGAGCTGTGTATTTCTCAAAGATAGATCTAAACAGTGGATATCATCAGATTCAAATCTCAAGAAATGAATGGAAGATTGCCTTCAAAACAAGGGAATGGTTGTATGAGTGGTTGGGGATGCCTTTTGGGCTAACCAATGCACCGAGCACTTTCATGCGGCTCATGAATGAGGTTCTAGAATAATTTCGGGGTAAGTTTGTGATTGTTTACCTATATGATATTTTGATCTTTAGTAAGACAGTGGATGAGCATATAATACATATCCGTAAGGTTCTTGAGAAGTTAAGGGAAGAGAAAATGCTAATTAATTTGAAGAAGTGCAATTTTGTGAAGGAGTTATTGTATCTGGGATTTGTAGTTTTACTAGAAGGTCTAAAAGTGGGCCCATAGAAAGTCAAAGCCATCCTCGAACGGCTTACTCCAAGGAGTGCTACTAAGGTAAGATATTTTCATGATTTGCATAACTTTTACAAAAATTTATCAATAGTTTTACAGTATTTGTGAACCATAAAATGAAACAATGAGAGGGGATAAAAAAGAGTTTAAGTGGAATATAGGGACAGTTAAGAATTTTAAACTGTTTAAACAAAAAGTTATATAAAAACCTATTCAAGAACTTCCAGATTTTAATAAGCGGTTTCAAGTACACTGTGATGCTAGTGGTACTACAATCAGAGCTGCTTTGAGCCAAGAGGGTAAACATGTTGCTTATTTCAATGAGAAGTTAAATGATGCCAAGTGGAAATATCCTATTTATGATCAAGAATTTTATGCTACAGTTCAGAGATTGAAAAACTGAAGACATTATCTTCTTCTTAAGGAGTTTGTTTTGTATTCTGATCATCAAGCTTTGCAATATTCGAACAATGAAGGAGAGTTGAATCAAAGACATTTGAAATGGGATGAGTTTTTGCAGAGTTTCACATCTGTTTTGAAACACGAGTGGAAAGTCTAACAGGGTTGCAAATGCACTTAGTATAATCTCATCAAGGAGAAGCATAATGGAAGATTGTCTGGACATTTTGGTAGAGATAAAACCCTTGCTTTGGTGAGTAAGAATTATTGATGGCCACAGTTTCAGCGAGATGTCCAAAAGTTTTTATAGAATTGCAAAGTGACAGGTGTGATGTACATGACGATCGTGCGAATACCTATTCCCTGACAAAGGATGGAGTGTGACATAAACTAAAGACATTGAAATACATAAAAGAAAAGGTATGTAGTAATGCAAGAATAAGTTTTGTTAAAGGAAGAAAGTTCCTGGAGGATATGAGGCATGAACATATGTGTTTCACTTTAATTTCAAAAGATGGTAAAGAGGAAGTAGAAGATGTACTTACAGAAGTTTCAAATTTGTTGAAAGAGTTTCAGAATATTGTATCTGATAAGGTGTCTGATAGATTACCACCTGTAAGGAAGATCAATCATAGTTTTAGCAGTACTTGTGGACCATAGACTGAAACAATGAGAGGGGATAGAAAAGAGTTTAAGTGGACTATAGGGGCAGTTAAGAATTTTAAACTCTTTAATCAAAAAGTTATATAAAAACCTATTTATGAACTTCCAAATTTTAATAAGGTGTTTCAAGTACATTGTGATGCTGGTGGTACTGCAAGCAGAGCTGCTTTGAGCCAAGAGGGTAAACTTGTTGCTTATTTCAATAAGACATTAAATGATGCCAAGCGAAATATTCTATTTATGTTCAAGAATTTTATGCTATAATTCAAGCATTGACAAAGTGAAGACATTATCTTCTTCTTAAGGAGCTTGTTTTGTATACTGATCATTAAGCTTTGCAATATTCAAACAGTGAAGGAAAGTTGAATCAAAGACATTTGAAATGGGATTTGTTTTTGCACATTCTAATCTCATTAAGTTCTATGAGGGAGAATCTCATCAAGGAGAAGCATAAAGGGTGATTGTCTCGACATTTTGGCAAAGATAAAACCCTTGCTTTGGTTAGTAAGAATTATTGATGGCCACAAACAACAAGATCTAAGAAAAATCTAAAACATAACATGAATCCTCGCTTGCGTCCTTTTGTTATCAGTCCTAAAACAAATCTAAAACATAACATGAAGATATAAGACACACATGGCATAACATGAATCCTCACTTGCATCCTTGTATAAAAAAAATCTGAAACATAACATGTAGTTCCAAGGCAAAACACCAAGCCAAAAGACCATGCCTCACTTATGTCCTTGTAAGACCATGCCCTTGTGTTGTAAGTCCAAAGGAAAATCTGAGACATAACATGAAGATCTAAGACAAATCTAAAAACATATAACATGAATTCTCACTTGCATTTAAAAAAAATCTGATACATAACATGTATCCAAGACAATTTTGAAACATAAAATGAAATTCCAACACAAAACATCAAGCCAAAAGACCATGCCTCACTTGCATCCTTGTAAGACCACGCCCTTGTGTAGTAAGTCATTATGTTTTAAGTCCCAAGACAATTCTAAAATATAACAGGAAGACGCATCCTTATGTTTAAGTCCTGTGAAAAATTTGAAACATAACATGAAGTTCTAAGACAAAACATCAAGCCAAAAGACCATGTCTCCCTTGCATGCTATCTTTAGTCCTATGAAAAATATGGAACAAAACAAGAACATCTAAGACAAATCTAAAACATAAAATGAATCCTCACTTGCATCCTTGTGTTATTAGTCTTTAAACAAATCTGAAACATAACATGGACATCTAAGACACTTCTGAAACATAACATGGACATCTAAGACACTTCTGAAACATAACATGAATCCTCACTTGTGTCCTTGTGTTGTAAGTCCTAAAACAAATCCAAAACATATACTGAAGTTCTGGTGCTAATTTTGGTTGCGGTGGCTTTTTGGGAGTTCTCTTCTTGTGGGTGAATGGATTCTTTTCCTAGATGGGGTCAGCTAGTTGTACGCGATTTAGATGGGTGGATTGACTGTGCATATGTCTTTCTACTCCTTCTACCCTTGTTTGGTGGTTCATGGATCCCTTATCTGTAGCCTTGTTGGCTTGTGACAGATCATGGGTTCTTCGTTGCAGGGTTGTTGTTTGTTGTTTGTGGAAGGTTGCGATGATTTCCAATGATGGGCATTATTGTGTTCATGGTTTTCCTCTTACACTCGTTGTGCTAGAAGCTCATTTTCTTCCTTAATTGTTCTAGATAATTTGGTGATGGTCCTTTTGTTTTAATGGTGGTGGTGGATTAGGATGTGAGTGTTGTTAGTGATTGGGTTTTCATGTGCTCGCCCCCTCTCCTTCAGCTCTACTATGTTGGGATTCCTCTATTTTGATGGTTGTTGTCTTCCTCAAAGACAACAAAGATAGATCTAAATAGTGGATATCATCAGATTCAAATCAAAGGACATGAATGGAAGATTGCCTTCAAGACAAGGGAACGGTTGTATGAGTGGTTAGTGATGCTTTTTGGTCTAACCAATGCACCGAGCACTTTCATGCGGCTCATGAATGAGGTTCTGGAATAATTTATGGGTAAGTTTGTCCTTGTTTACCTAGATGATATTTTGATCTTTAGTAAGACAGTGGATGAGCATATAATACATATTTGTAAGGTTCTATTGCCTCCATATGACTTGCTGAGGAACTGAGACTTTCTAGGGTGCTTAGAATTGATGTGGTGCTTGATCCATTTTTCATTATTTTGATAAAGAGGTTTATAAATATTGAATACTCAAACTTGTCAAGTGCCCCTTGAATGATTGGGGGTTATCCCAAATAGGAAGGCACACTTGGTTGATGCACTTAGGAGGTTGTTGGTGAGTTTCTCCTAGGACGAGTTTCCCTTTCTTATGTTGGGGAGATGTAATGGAGGAACTTGCTCCTATTGCTTACGAGGTGTTTCTATGGTAGCAAGTGTACTAGATGTGGATGGAAAGGTGGAAAATAGGGAATTATTGTATTGGACTCCTAGTGTACTAGAATATAGAGCGACTTGGGAAGAATTTTACGTGGAGATAGTGGATGTGAGGAATTAAGTGAGTGAGAGGAGTATCCTTGAGGCCAATCAAGTTGTTGGAATAGGTATGTCCTCTACTACAGTGAATACATTGGTTCCAACAGGCAATTTAGCCACCTTTTGTGCAAGCATACAAAAGTATTTATTTAGGTTAGATTCTTGCATCGACTCTAAAATTGCTATTGGATCCTTGATGCTTTGGTTTTTGGGTAGGAGCTATTGGATCCTCTATTCCTTGCTCTTTCTTTCCTCGGCCTGAATGGCCATTGCACCCTTGATTTTGGACTATGGTGTGTCCCCTTCATATTCAAGTACTGGGATTATGTGTTTTGGAGGTTCTTGATCTGTATACAACCAAGACAATGGGTTTTCTTCAATGATCTCTTCAAGTGTATCTCCCCATCTAACAAAAATCATTGGTAGGTAGTTAATTGTCAATTTTTGCTATCTCCCTAGAGGTTGTCTTACTTTTCCATATGACCTAGCTGACATAGGTAACTTTCCTACATATACTAAGTCTACATAGATGTATTCTCCACATTCATTTTCTTATAATTGGATTTTAAGTTCTGATGTTGGTTCTACTATTGATTTTTCTACGCTCGTGGGATCTATATTTTGAGATGACGAGATATTTGATTCCTCTTGATTGTTGGGTACCTAATCTTAAATAGCTCCTCTAAGATTGGTATAATATAGAAAAGGGTCTATATTTCCATGTATGGTGATATCAATTCTATCGTGGGGAATTCCAAGCATCACCAATAAGTAGATGGTACAATCTGCATAGAATGGAGACATGGTCTCCCTACCAGCATGTCATACCCCAACTCTAGATCTAGTACTTGAAATACAATGTCTTGTGTTGATAAACCCGATTTGACTATGAGACTTATGAAACAATTAGAAGGATGTTCTTCATCATCGTAGGCTCTTTTGTAATCTTCTTGGTGATATCTAGATAACTCTTAGAATAACCCAATGCATGTATCAATTTTAGGGTGCACATAATCAAAGCTCTTCCATTTATCAAAACTCGTTCGATTTTGTGAAGCTGAATGAAAAATTTGACATGTAAAAGATCCTTGTGAGATGGTTTATGTGGTAGAAGATCTTTTTCAATGAATACCACATAATGCGAAGTGGATAGATTCCCTAACATGGCTTGAAACTCATCAACTTCTAGATCTTTTGGGACACTCGACTATTCTAGGGTTTGGCCTAAGACTACTTTGTGGTCAGGTGAAATGAAGAGCAATTCATAGATTCATCAATGGGGTCTTGAAAACCTTACCTTTTTCCTTATTCATAAATGGGGTTTTGGGAACCTTGTGATCTTGGTTGGTGGTGCCAAAAAATTTTACCACTTCGATCTCACCATGATCGTTGAAATCTTGGACAATGTGTTTTAGGTGGATATAGTCAGATGTTTTGCGCTCTTTTCTTCTATGATAGTTAGAGTAATCATTGTCAGCCAACCATGTGGGTTTCTAGGACCTTCATAATGTCTTATCCTGGTTAAGATGTGTGAATGTGAATGTATTGATGTTTTTAGGATTGTCTCAAGAGGTTCTACAATAGGCCTAAAATATCATTGTGGAGAGGGATTCCTTCTTGCATAACTTAATTATTCTAATTAAGTAAAAGCAAAATTTGATAGGTCCTGAAACCTTAAACAAAAGCATCAAATGATAGGAAATTGAGAGACCATAAAACAACTATGGTGCCCCACCAATCAAACCAAAGGATCAAACCACAGTGCATAACTTTATTGTAGGTTCAATGCATTGGTCTATTAATTAAATATTTTGCCTAGGATTACTATTATCATCTTTTATTATCTCATGAAGTAAAAACCTCTCGTAATTTTTGTTATTTAGGTTCTTGGTGAAGGACATAAAAGAGTATTCGATTGCTAAAATGTATAACAACAATGGTTTATCTAGAATAGGTGCTATTAAGACCGGTAATGATAGGGCATAGTGTTTTATCATTTGGAAGGCTTCTTGACAACTCTATATCCATTTGTACTTTGTCTTTAAACAATAGGTGATGGAATGGGTCAAACTTGTCTTTCCTTTGGCCGATCCTAGATTGCATACACTTTCCTTAAGAAAAAATCCTTTCCAGATAGACTAGGATGGCACACAACTTGATAAAGCTTTTAATCATAGCTTTTAAGTGCCCCTCTATGTGTGGCTCGCAATTCGACACACAATCTTACTAGGCTAAGGTGATTACAGCCTTCTCCCTTTCTCTCACTCTTTCGAGCGATGTCTCTTATCTTAGTTTTCGATTTAATAAGGACTTAAGTCACTTAGGGGATTGATGGTTCCTTGTCTCCTTCACCTTTATACGCTCATTTAGTGATTACGATATATGAATATGTTTATGCTTGATTTACCAGTTCTTTTTTCTTCTTTTCCATAATCTCTTCCAAAATGTAAGACCATTTTTTAAAATTTTCGTCTTCAAGACTAGGTTATGTCATGGTTTCAGTCCCATGGTGATCGCAAGGCAATGGTTCTATAGACACCTAGATCTAGTTATTCAACATTTGATCAACCTATATCATCATAACCTTTCTTCTATAACCTTTCTTCTATCATTAATGTATTAATTAAATAATTAAACTACTTAATTAATATTGCCAACTTTCATGTATAGCCCTAGGAGAGTTAATTAATTTACCTAGTGTCTCTCCCTTAAATTAGATAATGTTGTCCATCTATTTAATTAAATCTCTTATCATGTATTTTGCATTTTAATTAATTCAAATTCACAAAACCGATTTCCATTTGTACCTTTATCTCACATTGGATAGAGTAAATTACATTATTTCCTTAATCTTCCTACATTTGTTAGTCTCCCTAATCATTCATTGGTCCATCTCCTTAGTCCAAAATTAATATGACTTGTTTACCAATGTAGCTTATTATCCGCGTATCCTCTTGTCCACAACTCCTTCCTCCCATACTTATAATCCCTTCACGTACCTCCATAACCTCATTTTTATTCTTTTAGTAAAAACTCTATGGCAAAGACAAAAATACATACCCTACCTCAACTGCTTTGTAGTTAAAACTCAATTCTCTTTTTTATTATTTTAGTAAATTTTAATATAATAAAATAAACAAAAATATAACATCTTAATCTCCTGCAAACTTTAGATCTAAATAAAATGTTTTCACACTTCAATCCACAAGGTTTGTTCACTCTTCAACACACAAGGTTTGTTGAGTTCATACATGATTAACTAATCGCAATAGATACCTCTACTCCAAGGATATTAGGGAACCTTGGGTGCTCCAAAGATCAAAATAGATACATGATTAGAGAATAAAAAAGAAATATGAAACATAAGAGGAAGAACTGTCAATAAAGGTTAAATAGATACCTCTACTTTAAGATATTGGGGGACCTTGCGTGAACTCGATATATCAAAATAGAAACATGATAAAGAGAATGCAACAGAAATATAAAACATAACATGAAGAACTATCAATAAAGCTTAGCATCAATCAAGAAGAACATGCCTCACTTCCATCCTTGTGGAAGACCCAAGACAAATGTATAACATAATAGGTACATCTATCAATAAACGTTCCTTAAGTTATAATTCATAACAAAAGAATCAATAAAGGTTGCATCAAAACAAAAGACCATGCCTCACCCTCACTTGCATCCTTGTGTTAGAATTCCTAAGAATAATCTAAAACATAACAGGAAGATTTATGAATAAAAATTAACATGAATCGAAAAGACCATGCCTCACTTCTCCTTGTGTGATTCCTAAGACAAATATGAAACATATAACAAGAAGATCCAATATCAATCCAAATGACCATGCCTATGTTTACCCTTTTGTTATTCCTCACTTCATCCCATGACAAATCTGAAACATAACAAGAAAATGCATCCTTTTGTTTTAAGTCTTAAGACAAATCTAAAATATAACAAGAAAATGCATCCTTGTGTTTTAAGTCCTATGACAAATGTGAAATATAACATGAAGTTGTAAGACAAAACATCTAGCCAAAAGACCATGCCTCCCTTGCATCCTAACTTAAGTCCTAAGAAAAATCTGAAACAAACAAGAAGATCCAAGAAAAATCTAAAACATAACATGAATCCTCACTTGCGTCCTTCTGTTATCAGTCCTAAAACAAATCTGAAACATAACATGAAAATATAAAACACATATGGCATAACATGAATCCTCACTTGCATCCTTGTGTTATAAGTCCTAAAACAAATCTGAAACATAACATGAAGTTCTAAGGCAAAACACCAAGCCAAAAGACCATGCCCTTGTGTTGTAAGTCCAAAGGCAAATCTGAGACATAACACGAAGATCTAAGACAAATCTAAAAACATATAACATGAATTCTCACTTGCATTTAAAAAATATATGAAACATAACATGTATCCAAGACAATTCTGAAACATAACATGAAATTCCAACACAAAACATCAAGCCAAAAGACCATGCCTCACTTGCATCCTTGTAAGACCACACCCTTGTGTAGTAAGTCATTATGTTTTAAGTCCTAAGACAATTCTAAAATATAACAGGAAGATGCATCCTTATGTTTAAGTCCTATGAAATATTTGAAACATAACATGAAGTTCTAAGACAAAACATCAAGCCAAAAGACCATGTCTCCCTTGCAGGCTATCTTTACTCCTATGAAAAATCTGAAACAAAACAAGAAGATCTAAGACAAATCTAAAACACAACCACATGAAGAACCCATGGGAGACATCCTTAAAGTTAATGCCAAGGATAATAAGGTATTTTCCATTAATGTCAAAACGGGAGTTTATTGGCATTTTAATGAGATTGAGAGTTGTCATGGTGATGTATATTGGGTTCAGTCATAGCTAATAATTTGTTTTGTTTTCATTGATGGAAACTAAGTCAGATCAGTAGATCGGTAGACAGAGAGGTCAACACATTGGTAGCGGTCATGACAAATGAAGAATTATGAGGTGCAGTTACATCTATAGTATCAACATGGTCGGAGTATAGTGTAAACAAGGGTGCGATCAAAGATTATGTTGTGAAGGTTGATTTTGTTGTTATGATTAATTATGTAAACAATTAAGGTTGCGATCAAATATCCGATTTCATTAAATATCAAAGATCTGATTATATCTAATTTCAAACCGTATGTCCCTTGATTAAATATGGGTATAAATAGAGAAAGATGGGTCGTGAAGGGAGTGTGCTCTGGAACATCTAATGTGTATTCCATAGAGAAGCAAGTCTGATTATATTGAGTATATATACACAAAATATGAAAAGAAAAATACATGAGTATTAATTCTAATTAGAGAGGATCATGAATGACATGCTCCAAATTACTACGGAATTTTATGATCAAATTATAGCGAAGAAAAAGAGGAATATGGTTGGAGAAGAATTACGAATAAATTGTCACAATTTTAGTCCGAGTACTATACAATATTAACATAAAGTAATTTAGAACATAAATTTCTACTTAAATCGGTGCCTCATTTTTCCTATAGTTGGTGCTTCATGTCAAAACATTTGGTGCTTCAATTTGCAAGATTGAAGTACAAAGATAGAGAAACTCCGTAGATGAGTCTAGTATAACGAGGAAGAAGAAAATAGTACAAGTTGCAGAAGAAGAGAAAGAAGAGGAGTGAGAAGAGGAATAATTATTCACCACACCAATAGACATAACTAAATTAAAACTTAAGGAATCGATAAAGTACTCAAAAAATTTAACAAAGAAAACTGAAAGAGACAAGGTCAAATCAAACAAGAGTAAAGCAAGAGTATTCAGACAAGCAATAGATATCCTAGTTGAGTCGGTGCCTGAGGTTGAATATGATGAAGATGTTTCTGTTATATATCAAACAGACACTTTGATTACAGCTATTTCAGATCAAGGCTCAGATTTGCAGTCTGCAATAGTAAACATGGCGAAAGAGAAATTAAAGAAGAAGATGGTAAACTAACGAAGAAGATCACTGAGGATAAGACGAAATTGAAAGAATTAGTTAGAGAATTTAAGACTTCATTGGTTAAGGCAGGACAACTATTCAATCTGCTCCATTAGATCCTTTTGATTTATGTTAGTCGTCGATCTTTATAACAAACCTTATCTGTTACCTCGATTTCATACACTTTACAGCTCATCACTTTATCGGCTAAACTGATCATTAAATTCCTTTTCTGTTCTCCTCGGTTAACAAAGAAATGCGTCGGTGAACACAAGCTCGGTTAACACTGCGCTCGGTATACACTACATTCCGTCAGTGTATAATGAAATGCTTTATTTACCGACAACACTTCTTTGTCTTTCAGCTCTATTCTTCATCATAGATGAATGCAACATAATAAAGTCAATTTCATCAAGTCATAGACTCATCAATAAGTTGATCAGTGTATTCCTTATCCTCATCTGACATGTACATCTTCCTCATGTAAATATTTATGTTCTTCATCTCTTTCTCCTTTCTTCAAATGTGTCGGTATAGTAACTTACAAGATAAGTACTGTCAACCTAGTTGACATCAATGACAACACAATACTAATTTAATCATCTTGCATATCTAATTAGAAACTCCTTTGTAATCTTGAATTACAAATTCTCCATTCAGGTTCTAAATGAATTGTAGTTCATCAGAAAGAGGCCAACACAAAAGGGTCCCATAAGAGGATCCAACACAGCTGCCCCCCATCCCTAGGCTTCAGAAGAAATAAGGAGCATCTCCTCTCCAAAGTAACAGGAAGCAGAACCCACCTCAAACCCACACCGACCAAGCACACCCTGACCCTAAAAAACTCCCACCAAGAAACCTCACACAAAACAAGAGCCCAAGGATGAGGGAGGATGTCTGAGAAAGATATGGCTTTCCAGGCTACTGAGAATAAGGAGGCTTCTCCAACAGACCCATCGCCATCAAGACCTAACTGGCACCTTACTAGGAAGGCAGCAGATCTAGACACGACATGCACCAGAAGAGAAGGGAGAGAGCTCCCATTGCTGAAGAACCAACCCCCAACCGAAAAACCCCGCAAGCCCTCAGGTAGGTCGTCGTCGTCGTCGTCATCAGAATCCCACTCCTCTTGAGAACCAGAAACCCTACCTCTCGACGCTCTGCTCCCACTCATCCCTTTAAATGAAGTTTATTAAGGTAGCAATATGTTGCTGGAATATAATTCTCATCATTGTTTAGCCATAGCACCGATGTGTTGATTCGCGATACTATTCTTAGATAACATCAAATAGCCCCACATTTGTATTGATACATCGTTCATTAAAGGATATTGTACACATTCATTTGTGGCAAACTAAAGAATTGATTACAAGTTATATGTAGATAGAAGTCTCTTTCAAATGATCTTAGAAATCATCCCAAAACCCAATAGAACCACATGAGGGACATTACATTTAAGCTTTTGCATAAGTAACTATAAATGAAGGAGGCCAAAAATTTACGTTTACCATTTGAATCTGTACATCTACTAATATACTACAAAAATATAATGCTCTCTTCTACTAATTGATATCTTTAAAATGTTAATGGTCTCATTTAAGTTGAAGTATATGAAGAGTTTGTAATATACTTTTAAGAAGAATTTTGAGATACTTTAAAACAATCTGGTATTCAAGTAATTAATGTTCAAGGAACAACGTAGAAAATTGTAATCAAGTATATGCAATAAAACAGTGGACGACATAAGAGATTCACTCCATAAAGATTGGTCAGTATTTTATATTCACAAGCAACAAATATAATAATCTTTGCAATCACAGTTTATTTGCAAGGATATGTTGTCGTAATATAAGTGTCATCATTGGTCAGGTGCAACCCTAATGTCTATATTAATCAAAGGCCATAAATAATATTGTCCTGTACTACCCAGAAGTCAGGGTTTGCATTAAGAAAAAATAATAGTGTGAGTATCCCCATCTGTTTTCTTTAAAAGACAAGATGTATATGGCAATAGTTTATTTCTATTACGAGGTAAAAAAATGTTATTTAACACAAAATTAAATAAGAAAAAGACTGTTACAACCTTTAAAAATGAAAAATTTGTACTATTCACCTTGTCTTTTTCAAAAGAAAGGACGTAACAAAAATCTACAAAGGAGAATAAAAAAGAAAAGATAAGGCAGATCGTGGGATAAAGAGAACAATTAATAAACAACACAAATAATATCTTGTGAGATGATCAAGTAATATCTTTAAGGCGGTAATTAATAGAATCAAAGCAAAGAACTACGATTGGTAAGTGATGTGTTTGAATTTTAAAGAAAATAAGCTAAGTGGTATGTTGCCTATGGCATTTTTTATAAAATTCAATTTCAAAATCCGTTGTTGACATATGTTGCCTATGGAATTTCTTTAAAAAATCAGTCTTGAAATTGTCACACTGCCTCTTCAGTTGTCGCGATTTACATTCATCATAAAATGGTTAGGGAAAATATCTAGTTTGATGTGTGCAAACTGTTGTCGCATAATTTTCTTGAAAATAAAGAAATGATTGTTAAAGATGGTTACGAATTTCAGTTTGGAGCTTTAGCTGTGTGTTAACTATTCTATTTCTTGATCTCTTTACCAAGCAATGAAACCATTGAGTGGTGGATCGACATCCCTATTGGTAAGCAAATTTGCTTGTAATCTCGGTTATTGGTGAATAAAACATGATTTTTCTATCAGAGATTGTTGTGTGTAGTGTTTTTCGTTGTCTGACTTTGGTCGCTTAACGTTTGGACATCTCCTATAGGGATTCTCCGACCATGACTACATCATTTATTCCGAGCATTATAGCGCATTAACAAAATGTAATTTAAACATAATTTTGTATTGAAGTTGGGGCCTCAATAAGTGGAGTAGGTCCTTCATCTTAGAGAAGTTGGTGATTCAAAGAGAAAGTTGTTGCCTACATTTAGAAGTTGATAGAGGAAGTACCTATAACCTTGTTGCTAAGGATATGGTTCAAAAACTTGGTTTGAAGAGGGTGAGACATCCTTATCTTTATAAGATTACTTGGGTGCAAGATGAACACGCTTAGGATGGACTTGTTTGAAGGCCAACGTGAAGAAATATATTTAGTAAAGGCTATGTTTAGAGCCGACTGATGTTTTGTAATTAATTATTGTTGTAAAGACGACCTGCGGCTGAGCAATATTTAAGCAGGGTTTGGTTAGTGTTTAAGAGATATGAGAGATAGAAAAAGTGATAAGAGAAAGGGAGCGAAAATAGAGGATGATGAGATAGCATGGATAAAAGATTTGATTGTAATAGCAGAGCTAGTGGCTAAGTATCTCCGCTTAGGATACAACGAGATTTCTTGGTGGCTTGCAAGCACAAGTTTAGATCACCCTTGGTGTTTCTACCAGTTCCTGTGGTTGTACAAATGTGGGCTAGTTAGTTGGTTGCTAGATCTTATGAGATCTATATTGTAATTATTGATGTAATTCGTTGTAACCAAGAAGGCCTTACAGCTCAACATGTTGCTTGTAAGCTCGGTTATTGATGCATAAAAGATGAATTTTCTATCACAGATTGTTGTGTGTAGTGTTTTCCGTTGTCTGACTTTGGTCTCTTCATGTTTGGACATCTGCTATGGGGATACTCCGACCATGACCGGATCATTTATTCCGAGCATTATAGCGCATTAACAAAAAGTAATTAAAACACAATTTTGTATTGAAGTTGGGGCTTCAATAAGTGGAGTAGGTCCTTAAGCTTAAAGAGGTTGGTGATTCAGATAACAAGTTGTTGCCTACATTCAGAAGTTGAAGAGGGTACTTCCAATGGGTGGGTCCTCACAAAATAAGTAAAGAGTTGGTGGCTCTAGTAGGTTGGTGCCTAAAATTATTGTAAATAGACAAATATTTCACGATTTCCATTTATTGTCGAGGTTGGCAACAAGACAACAACAACTAATAAACACAAATAATCACCAAGACAACAACTAATAAACACAAATCATATCTTGTCAATTGATTAAGTAATTTCTCAAAGCCATTGATTAATAGAATCGAAGCAAAAAATTGTGATTGGTAAGTAATGTGTTAGAATTTTAAATAAAATAAGAAAAGTGGTATGTTGCCTATGGCATTTCTTATAAAATTCAGTTTCAAACTCAAATGTTGACGTATGTTACCTATGGAATTTCTTAAAAAAATCAATTTTGAAATTGTCATAGTGCCTCTTCAACTCTCGCAGTTTACATTCATCATAAAATGGTTAAGGAGAATCTACAGTTTGATGTGTGCAAATTGTTGTTGCATAATTTTCATTAAAACAACGAGATGATTGTTAAAGATGGCTACGGATCAGGGTAATCTTTAAGAAACCCCCCTTTAAGAAAGGTGTAAAAAAGTGGCGAAAGTGAGAAGGGGAAAAAAAAAAATTTGGCGAAATTATTTTCTTTTCAAAGAAAAAACAATAATCTGAATTGTCGAATCATTGATGCTCCCTGAACGTAGGTGGTACTATCTTGGCGAATATAAAACAGTATTTATATTATAAAAGAAAATACATTGGCGAATAGAAAATAGTATTTATATTATAATAAATATAAATTGGCGAATATAAAACAATATTTATATTATAAAAAATATAAATTGGCGAATAGTTGTGGTGACTGGTAACAGTGTGGCGTGTGCGTAGTTTCGGCAGGCTAAAAGGAGGGTCGATGCTGACAGTTACGAAGAAACGTAATGGTCAAGTTGACGGCGTGCGTGACTTCGGCGGTTAGGCTCGTAGGTTGCAGTTGAAGGCCACGAAGATACGCAAAGGACAAGTTGACAGCGTACGTGACTTCGCAAGTTATGATCGTAGGTAAGATATGGGGGTTCTGAGGCCACGTTGGCAGTCTGCGTAACTTAGCCGCAAAGTTGCAGTGACATTCATCACTGAAGTGCAATTAATGAGACTTAACGACGACAAGATTTTGATTAGAATCGTAAACATTCATTATCTTTCTTTTCGGAGCCAGTCACATTACGCGAAAGTTTAATGCAGCTGCCAAGTTGTCAGTTCAAAATTTAAAATCGTAGCTAGGATATGGTGGTTCCGAGGCAATGCCGACAGTTTGCGTAAATTGTGTGCTACGATTATCCATTATCCAGGCCAAGATTTTGATTACGCGGGACATTACAATGTCTGCAATTTTTCTTTACCGATATTCATTAATTTCATCTTGAATTACCACCTGACGTGAAACATTCCTTCAAAATGTATTGCGGCTGGCAAGTTGGTGATTATTTTCTTTATATACTCCTCGGTAGTGGAATTGCAAAGCATAGGAGCTTTCTAAATTTCTAAATTTGGACGACAAGTTGGTGACTATTTGTATTTTCTCGGTGCTTTCACAGAATGGGTCTTCCAGTAGTTGAGGGATCATACCAACCAGAACCCAAAACCTGTTATCCAACAACCTTTGGATATGGAGGAGGAGATTCAACAAGATGTCCTCAGTCATCTAATGTCTGCAACAAGGGATCATCATCATGCTACCAGTTACGCCGGTTACCTAAGTGACATGTTCGAACTTGAAGTAGAACATGACAAGGCGGAGATGCGCGCCATTTTTTACGATCACGGCTTCGACCAGGAGGCGTTCCAGGAGGAGATGAATCAGATGATCCCGTTATTTGCTGCTCTGCGCATCGACTAATCTGACTAATCTTTTTTTCTTTGTGCAATGTGGCTCTTACGGCATGCCGTTACGAAATTTTTTGTTAATTGTTACTTGTAAGTTGTAATTTGCAAATACGAAATAATCGAATGTAGTTTTCATTTTGGTTTTGAAAACGGTTGGTCCACAGCCGTTCAGAACTTCAGTGAAATGTTGAATCAGTGAATTAGTTTAAGTTACCAATATTATGTATATAATATATTGTATACCAATTTTTGAATTAAATAGTAATATTGTAGTCTGTAAATTTGTAATATTGTATAGTAGTATACAAATGAAACAATGAGAAGTCAGACGAGTCTTTTTCAATTAGTGTTATTGGTTCCGAAGTTACGCATGGCTGTTTCTTAGCTTCTCAACATTTAAAACATTAATTTATTATGATGGTTCCGAAGTTACGCCTGGCTGTTTCATAGCTTCTCAACGTTTAAACCTTTAATTTATAATGATGGTTCCGAAGTTACGCTTGGTTGTTTCGTAACTTCTCAACGGTTAATTTATGATGCTTAGGGGTTATGAAGTAACACTTGGCTGTTTCCTAACTTCTCAACGTTTAATTTAATATGATGGTGATGTGTTTCGAAGTTACGCCTACCTGTTTCGTAGCTTCTCAACGTTTAAAATTTTAATTTATTATGATAGTTTGAAGTTACGCCCGACTGTTTCGTAGCTTCTCAATGTTTAAAAATTTAATTTATTATCATGGTTCCAAAGTTTCGCCTGGCTGTTTCGTAACTTCTCAACGGTTAATTTATTATGATGGTTAGGGGTTCCGAAGTAACGCTTGGCTGTTTCGTAACTTCTCAACGTTTAATTTAATATGATGGTGATGTGTTCAAAAGTTACGTATGCCTGTTTCGTAGCTTCTCAACGTTTAAAACTTTAATTTATTATGATGGTTCCGAAGTTACGGCTGGCTGTTTCGTAGCTTCTCAACCGTTAATTTATTATGATGGTTAGGGGTTCCGAAGTAACGCATGGTTGTTGCGTAGCTTCGTAAGGGGTTGAAAAGTGTGAGACGGTCTGACGGAGACTAAGTTGCATGCCACGGCCCACGTGGAAAGTGGGAAGTACAAGTGTCATCATTCATGCCGCATGCGGCATGCCAGGCTGTGTCATAACATCTCAAGGTTTCATTTTTCTGGTCAATTTAACAGTCCCGAAGTTTCGAAAAGGTGTTGCGTGATTTCGCAAGTCTAAAAGTTTTCGGATTTCAAATTCAAATGGCTAAGGGCCAAGGCCTCTGATTTGCACGTAGCAATTTAGCACAGTTCAGATAGGGTATTAGGGACCTAGGGTTAGAAACTTAGAAACTTAGATGTAGCGTTGACAGTGACACTTTTCTAAATTCTGAAAAAGGTAATTACTAATTTCATGCGTGTGTGACTGTGCTTGATGAGACATTGAGATTTTAATTTTTAATATAGTAGGTGGCCTGGTGGCTGGTACCCTGGTTGTACTTGTGAGTTGCTTGTTACTTGTTAGTTATTAAATACAGTTCACACTTCAGAGCATCCATAATTTCCAGAGTCGAAGAGCAACCAGAGAGTTTAGTACTTAAAAGTTAAAAGATTGGCAGAACAAGGATCTTCTGATGTTGTTGCACTACCGGGAAAGAGTGTCATTGTGCATTCAAGAACAATGAGGCCAAACATGTACGCTGAAGAATGGATGAAACTGTTGCCTGGATCCTCAAATATGCAATCAGCTAATGCTTATGAATGGAGGGACCCTTATGCATTCTGCAGGGATGCTGAATGCCCAAACACAACTGGGTATGAGCTCTTCATGTTTTTCTATAACAATAGAATTAGAGGCCCTCCTGTTTCAAACCCATGGAACATGAACTTGGCAAAGTTGATAGTACCTGAGGTATTTTTTGATGTAGACCTCATGAAAGCGCTAATTCAAGCATACAATCCAGTGACACAAGCTTTCCACAAGCATGACAAGTCTATACTCTGCATGTTAGATAGAACGTCTTTTACTCAAGCTTTCGACCTTCAGGGACCTATGAGCGTGGATATTAACCTAGCAGGAGAGGAGGCCCTGTTTAATAGACATAGAAATTACTACCATGGAAAGGTTATGAGGAGGCATATTCATAGAGAAAACAAAGAGGCAGGGTTGTTACCCAAGAAGGTTGCAGATTCATTTGATATTGAGCTTTTCCTTCCCTATTTCCAAAAGACCATCTATGGTCTACACAAAGTTATTGGACTAGATGGAGGTTCGACAGTGACTCCTGACATTTGTGTCATGGCTACAGATGTTCAGGATCAGTACACCAACAAGGAGTTTGATCATGTGGGGCACATAATCAATGTAATGCACTCTGAGTTGATGAATGCGAAGACTGATTTGAAAAGCTTCAAGTTCAATCACTACTCCATGCTGATGCACCTGATCCTCTATTTCAATATTGGCTACATCAACCCAGGGTTCATCGTTCAAACCGAGAATCAGGGAGGAACTGTTCCAGTTCAGCTGTGGACCAAGTTATGGGATAGAACTTACCCTTTCTCCATTGCTTTTTTTAGTGATTTTGTGGATCCAGTAATGAACATGTTAGGTATTGTGAGGGATAAATTTCCTTTACTTGTTAGAAAATTGCTAAGACCCTTAGCATTTAATATGGACAATGACAATTATGAGAATGACATCAAGCACAATTGGGGTGATATGTTTTTTTTTTGAGAATTTTACTCTTATAAGAGTGTATGCTTGCCCTCAACCTCCACACATACTGCCAACATTTGTCCCAAAAAGATTGGCAATAGTAGAATTCTTGTGGCAGCTTATCATAATGGATAGAGAGCACTTAGGCCCTAAAAGACATAAGGGAACCTTTCTGGCAAGGAGGTTCCAAATATGGGATTTCTCTATAGGTAAAGATGCTGTGGACCAAATCCATGAATTCCTCAGACAATTCAGATTGCCCTATGGTAAAGCAAGGATGTATGACCCTGAAGACTTCGTTAGAGGAGCATTGAGAGAAATGAGGAATCACAATTTGGCTCTAAATCAGCCTATGGCAGAGGAGGATGTTATTAGAAATATTTTTAGCAAAGTTACCTGTCAAGAGAGAACTTGTAAATGGGAAAATATTGTAAGGGTAGAGGAACAATTGAAAAAGGCAAACCCTACCTTCCCCGGTTTCTTTCCTGATCTCAAATACATGAAGAAAATTGAAATGTGTTTAGAGAATTACAAAGATATTATGTCTAAATTGCCAGACATCCCTGAGGAGAAGGAGGACAGAATAAACCCTGAAGAAGTTGAACCTAATATGGAGTTTATTGGAGAAACAGAACAAGCTCAGCCATCCACATCTGAGCAGGGGCCATCAATGAAACAAAAGTTGATGAATGAACCAGAAAAGGCAAGGCAAAAGGCACTACAAATCATGCCAGGTAATAGCCATTACTTTGCTGACTTAAGACAACATTTTTTGACATCAATGGCAGATGAGGGAGAAAAGGCCATAGATGTGTTAGAATTGGCTGCAGCTAGATTGGATGACAGGGTCATCCAAGCTAAAGAGTTTATAGATGATGATGAATTCATCAAGTCCGTTGAGTTCAAAAGTTTTCTCTTTAGAGTTAAGCAGAATGAATTAACACTATCTTTGAAACGAGGGGAATCAGAGGAAAAAACTGTTGAAATGATTGAAAATTTACAGGCCTATGATCCCAACAGTGAAACATTAAGTGTGGAGGAGGCAAGAGATCTTGTAAAGAGAAGTGGCATGTTGCTGATCCCTGGATGGGACTTGGAGTCCTCATTCCTAATTGACCAAATCAAGAGGCAAGATGACGCTGTAGCTTATGAAGCTTTTCGCCCTGATGGACTCACGAGGGGTTCTGGATTCAATATGGACACTAAGACACTAGCAGTATGGTGTGTGGCCCCAGAATCTAGTAAGCCCAGATTGGTTGACATCCAAGACACCGCACAGGGTAGCCAATTAATATGGAGGTTGCAGGACACTACAGGATCAGAGATAGCAAATCTCTTACACCATGCATCCTCCATGAATAAAGCAATGGTTGAGGACTTGGAGAGCAGGCTAGCCAGGACATTCAGAGATTATGTGGCAACTAGAAAAAAGTTTGAAGAGGAACTGAAGAAGAATTATTTGCTGGATAAGACTGTGAAGGAGCTAAAAGATGAAATAAATACTCTCAAAAATCATTCCAAGGCATTTATAGAGGTCTGTGATGCAGGGGTCCAAACTGAGCATGAGGGGGGCTTAGCTACAGAACTTGCAACAGAAAAGATATATGAGGAGAAGAATCGGGCCATCTTACAAGCCCTGTTAGATATTCTGCAGCACAGAATAAATGTAATTAAAGATAAATTTGATCTTGTTTTTAATGCTTATGGCAAGTTGCCAGAATTACAAAAAGAAGTGGATAGCTATGTACAAATTTTAAGCGGGTATCATGCAACTTGGTCTACCAGAACACCACTTTTTGAGAGATTGGCATTTGCTCAATCTTTGAGAAGTGATATTCCAGAGATAGATGTGAGGGTTGGTGAGGAGATAGACAGAATTAAAGCCATATTACCACTTTTTAAGGGTAAGGCAAATTTGATAGAGGCTAAGATAGCCATGCTCAGCTCCTGTTCCAACAAGCTTATCCCTTCCATTAAGAATGGGGATGGAGCCATAAAGAGCCTTGATCAGTGGAGGTCAGATGTTGATCTTTTATTGCCTAGGAAGGAGGCATTTTTAGGTGAGGGGAATAATGTTGATTTGGAGAGCTTCAATAAAGCCCTGGATGAAGCTATTAAGGCAGAGACAGATCTCACCAGGTTTGTAACAGATGTCAAAGCAATTACAGATGCCAAGTGGGGAAGACAAAAAGCACAACTGCAGCTCGTCCAGGACTTCAATTGGCCGTCAGAGGAAGAAGTAACTGCATGGGATGAGCTAACAAAGGCCAAGAAAGTTAAATCCACTGTAGTTGACTTGCACATTTTGGATCATGAGTAAGGAGGACATCTGGAGCACCTGACACCTAAGCTCAGAATACAGGGATGATAAGCTATCATTTAAGAATGGTGTAAGTTAGCCGGAATGGCAATCACCATATCTTGTTATAACAGCAGCTATCATGAATACTCACAGATAAAGGTGTTAGTTATGAGCGATCCAGGATGCAGAACAGGCCAAAACAATTTTGTCTTTCCACCACCTGAGGGCTCATTGTATTTTGTCTTTTATTGCTTTATTTCTTATGCTTTTTAGGTTTAGGGTTTTCAACCATCCGAAGCTTGTTGCATTCCCATTCATGAAGGAATTCCAAGATGGTTGAAACAAGGTATAAATAGAGTTGAAGACTCATTTTTGGGATAGAGTTGAAAGATAATAGAAAAATTTCAACAGAATTGCTTTGAAGCAGACTTCTAAGTTATGTGTCTGACCTTCTGAGTAATTGAATTTTGAATGTAATTCGCGAGTTGATTTTAATACAAATACACTGCAACTTTTGCCATATATTGTTGTTGTCTCTTTACTTTTATCAGTAATCATTAGAAGGTAATACGGTAATAATACCTGCCTAAGTATGTGGAGCTCAAAAACGAAGGACTATCCTATCCAATCCTCAGAGTCAGCAATTAGGTCTTTCTCTTGTTTGAATTAGTCTCAAGAAGCATAGTCTGAAGTAACCTTTCAAAAATTTGATTCATGCAAGAAAAATCCCTAACAGAGCTCATTCATTGGCTCAAGTCAAGAATCTCAATTCTAATTAAGTAAATGCTTAGTCTTAGGAAATTAGGTAATTGACAAATAATAAATTGACCCAATGACCATGTTGGTTGTATTTTCAGTTTTCACAATTGTTTTGAGAATTTCCTGCAATTTTCCTCCCGAAGGCCTCAATTTCGATCAAAATGTTAAAACCCTAAGTGCTAGGTTGAGATATGCTCTAAAAATCCATTAAACCCTAGAAAGGTGTTGGCACTTCAATTTTTCAGTATGTCAATCTTGTGAATTTTTTATAAAAGTGAAGTGTGCATAAGTGTTAAAAGATTGTGATATTTTTGCTACAAAAAACACACAAAAAATCCTACAAATTTATCAAGATTTTCCCCCATATCCAGCCAGCCCTAGTTAAAGTTCAAGTTTGAGGAAAGCCCTAAATATTTGCCACTTTCATAAAATTTCTTTCCATTTCCCACTCCCGCCCCATTTTTACTTTCCTTTTTCTTTTCTTCCTACCAACATTATTATTATCTTCATTGCTACCATTTTCTTCCAACTGGTTCTGCGTATCCCTTATAACATCTTCTCTCGTGACACCATTGTTATCCTCATTTGATGCATTTTGATTTTCATTTAACTCAATGACAACCCCAGCTTGTGGTACTGGTACTGGTAAGCTACTGTGAATGGATTTTGCACTCGCAATTGCAGATGTTGATGGAGCAGAAACATTGCCAACTCCAAAGAAAGCCTTTATGGTAGTATCTTTAAGTTTTGGGCATTTTGATCGCCTCCAAGGCCCTTCACGACCTCGAGGAGCCTTACCCTTGTCTAGCTTTCCAATCTCTTCACTGCCCTGAGTCTCAACCTCCCCTAATATCTGAATCCCTTCAGCAGTAGTAGCCTGAGGATACTCAATCTCAGCCTCAAGATAGTCACCCTTGTCCGACATCTTTACCCAATGACCTCTCACTAGTCACTAGGATTCTAGCCTCTACGAATTAAAATTAATAGCAACATTGTGAATTGTGAAATGTGAACAAATAATTGTTTACCTTTGTCCTGCTTCCTCTGATTTCCAACTCTCTGAAACGCTGAATCCTCTATTTACTGTTGCAAGATTGTTATTTGTAAATTTGGCCCTCCAGCTTCCAGCTCCAAAAATTTGTTACAACGCACGATAAGACTACTTCTATGTTTTCTAAATTTGATTTGAATTTATATCAATCCATGATACCAAATTCCGAATTTCCAATTTTTAAAATCTCGGGCTTTTGGCGAAAATGTGCCGAGTGCCGACCTGATCAATGCTATGTTTGGCGAAAAATTAAATAAACGTGGTGAATAATCAATTAACGGGTTGGCGAAATACGTCGTGGACCAATAAAACAATTAATTAATGGGTTGGCGAAATACGTCGTGGACCAATAAAATAATTAATTAACGGGTGGCGAAATAGGTCGTGGTTAATATAACAATATAAACCATTTGGCTATTTCAAATTTTATATGCAATTCATAATTAATATCGCTGGCGACTAAGAGACCGTTAAAAGAACCACGTCACATTAATTATAGGCAAATATGATGGTCAACAGCGTCAAACGGCAAATCTGATTGGCGATTCCAATTAATATTCAGCGGTTACCTTGTCAAGATTGGGCAAATATTTGCCAGCGTATACCTGCGCGATTCGCCAATTCCACAAGACATTATTCCCAGAATTCGCCAAAAGGCGAATATTCGCCACTAAAAGTTACCCTGCTACGGATTTTGGTTTGGATCTTTAGCCGTGTGCTTATTGTTCTATTTTTGAAGATCTTTATCATGAAATGAAAACAGTGAGTGGAGGATCGGCATCCCTATTGGGAGACAAATTTAGAGATACTTAGGGTTTACACAAACGTGAGCAGATGCTTGTAACACATATTTCACTTCATTGCACCTGAATATTTGTTCTGATTTCGTTACTTCTGGTGTTGTCTTAGTAAGTCATGTTGAAGAGGATTTCTCCTCTGGTAAACAAAATTTGGTTGTTGCAATCAATGATTCTACTCCGAAACCTAAAAGAGGGAGGAAGTGTGCTTTGGAAACATTTGATGTGTATTTGATAGAGAAGTGAGTCTGATTATATATAATATATAGACGAGATATGAAAAGAAAAATACATGAGTATCAATTCTTATTAGAAAGGATCATGAAGAACATGTTGCAAATTAGCAGAGAATGTTATGATCAGATTATAGCATAGATAGAGAGCAATATGTGTGGAGAACTATTGAGGATAAATTGGGACAATTTTATTCCGAGTACTATAGCAAGTTAACAAAAAGTTACTTAGAACATAATTTTGTAAAGACACAGGTGCCTCATTTTGGGTATAGTTGGTGCTTCATCGTAAACTATTTGGTTCTCCAAATTGCAAATTGGTGCCTACAATTAAAAGTTGGAGTGGGCACTTCCAATGGGTAGCTCCTCAAAAAATAAGATAGGGGTCGGAGCCCCTAGTAAGTTTGTGCCTACAATTCTCGTAAAACACAAATATTTAACTATTTCCATTTACTGTCGTTGTTTTCTCCAGCTCCAAGTCTGCATGTCAAATTTTTGTTTCTGTCTTTAAATGTAAGAGAGGTTCGTGGTAAAGGATTGTGGATTTATTATGAATGATTTATTCCATGCATTATAGCCGATTAAAAGAAGTAATTTTGAACAAAATGTTGAATTGAGGTTGGTGCCTCATTTTGAGTGTTGTTGGTGTTTCATCTTAGAGAAGTTGGTGCTTCAGATCTTGTATGTTTGTGTACATTTTGACCTCAGAGTGGTTACTTCTGGGGGGTTGGTGCTCACAAAACAAGTTACAGATTAGTGCCTCTAGTAGGTTGGTGTCTACAGTTATTTTAAATCACACAACTTAGAAATTAGAAATTGGTCTTTGTTGGTAGTTATGATTGCTGAAAGAATGAAGGTATATATTGGTGTAGCAATAAAAGGATTGAAGGCTTGTTTTACACACAATGATATCATTTTTAGAAAAATATATTAATTGGGTTTTTAGCATTATCAAACATTACTGAACAATCATACATATGAGCAACTTGGTATGGTATCACCATGATACTCTTCTACCTCGTTGGTATCTAAGTGTTTGTCACCGTGATACATATGACCAACCTTGTATAGAAATGTTCATGTCTAATACTCCAATCAATCTGTTTCAATCAATTGGTATTAGATCCTTCTCATTAATATTCGGTAGGAGTAGAAGATCATTAAATTGGATAGTGACTACTATAAGTTGATTTCTATTAAATTGGAGTATGCTTGAAAGGCCTAGATAGAAGGTCATTAGCAACCAACTAGTGGTGACGATGAGTCAAATGTTTGTACTCTTAACTTGATCCGAATAAAAGTTAACCATTTTAAAGTTCCAAGATGGGCCATTTGTCCACTTATCATCTACTTGACAAGTTAAGCAACTAGTTGATAAGTAGTGCAAGGGGAGTGTGCTCTAGAACATTTAATGTTTATTTAATAGAGAAGCAAATCTGATAATATATAATATATATACACAAGACTCAGTTTCGTGCTCGGTCACTGATTTGGTCTCAGTGTATTTGTTGGTCGATCGAATTACCAACTAGGTGTAGGAGACTTGAGATTCTTGGTCTCTTTGTGTTAGTTCTCAATTGTAATCTTGTATGGCTTCACTAATGCAGCTCAGTCATTGGTGGTCACTTCGGTGATGGTTCTCCGTTGCTAGTCTTCTTGGTTTCACCGACGGCCTCAGTGACTTAGTGTATTCGTTGCTCGATACAGTGCTCAGTTACGGACTGGTGTATTTGTTACAAACTAATACTAGCGCTCAGTGCTCTTGCTGACCGACTTGCTTGTTTGCATGAATCGGCTTGGCCGAGTGGTGCATTTAATTTCGGTCGCACTGCTCGAGTTATGGATTGATTGTTGGACGTGTAAAGACCTAAACCTGGCATGTTTAATTCTTCTATGTGGATCTGATGACCGTTTGAAGGGCAACATGAAGAAATATATTTTGTAAAGGCGATGTTGCAAGTCGACTGATGTTTTGTAATTCATTATTGTTATAAAGCCAACTTGTAGCTGAGTAGCATATAAGGAGGGTTTGGGTACTGTTCAAGAGATAGGAGAGATAGAAAAAGTGATAAGAGAAAGGGACGGAAAAGAGAGGATGATCAGATAGCATGGATAAAATATTTGATTGTAATAGCAGAGCTACTGGCTAAGTATCTCCGCTTAGGATACAAGGAGATTGCTTGGTGCCTTGCGAGCACAAGTTTAGATCACCCTTGGTGTTTGTAACAATTCCTCTAGTTGTATGGATGTGGGCTAGTTAGTTGGTTGCTAGATCCTGTGAGATCTATATTGTATTTACTGATGTAATTGGTTGTAACCAAGAAGGCCTTACAGCTCGGCATGTTGCTTGTAAGCTCGGTTATTAATGAATAAAAGATGAATTTTCTATCAGAGATTGTTCTGTAGCGTTTTTCGTTGTCTGACTTTGGTCTCTTCATGTTTGAACATATCCTATGGGGATACTCCGACCATTACTCCGTCATTTATTCTCAGCATTATAGCGCATTAACAAAAAGTAATTTAAAACAGAATTTTGTATTGAAGTTGGGGCTTCAATAAGTGGAGTAGGTCTTTCATCTTAAAGAAGTTGCTGATTCAGATAGCAAGTTGTTGCCTTCATTGAGAAATCAAGCAGTCGGTGTTACAACCAGATCACTCAACTTGTTATTCCCTAACAGTTAGAGCAAGCAAATCCCTCAACTGGGGGAAATTTTACAAGACCTTATTGTAAATCCCTTAACGAGGTGAACTCTTAACATAGTCTTGAAATCATCTAACGAGATAGATCTTAGATGATCTGGTTGTACTTCTAACAATATACTAATCAATTCTAACAAGGTTCACCCTCAAAAAAAGGGTATTTGTAGATCCTAATAAGGCAAAGTCATTTACTGCACTGGTGGGATTGTGGGTGTCATCCCCACCATGGGTTTTCTCTCTAACCAAAGGTTTCGACGCAAAATTCATTGTGTCATGTTTGATAATTTTGAGGATGTTTGATATTGTTATCTTTTATTTGTTTACTTAAGTTATATGCTTTGTGGTTAGCGAGTTATTATTGAAATTATTCAGATTGTTGGTTGAATTAGATTACAATTTGTTTGCATTGATTCACTACCCCTCTTAGTGCCTAAGAATTCTAACAATTGGTATCAGAGCACTCGTCCTCTTGCTGCTAAGTCTAACTGCTTGAGGGAAAGAAATACAACTATGAAGAATTACAGCCATGAAATGGAACTTGATAGTGCACACAAGATGATTGTTGAGCTGAAGGAGAAACTCAAGAAGTCACTAGCTATAAGGAGAAAACTTACTGAACAACTGAATGAGAGTCACGATTACATTGAACAACTATCTGAAGGTACTATGTATGAATATATTGAAGAAGCGATTGCAAATATGATGGATAAGAAAACAGGACTTAAGGAAGAAGTGGCAAATTTGAAAAGAGATCTTGAAAGTCAATTTGGCAGGATATGTGAAGATCTTGAACGAAAGAGAACAACTCAAAGTGCAAGTAAGATTGTTGAAGATGATAAGAAGGTTGTTGAGGATGCCCTAAGAGAAAGAGCCAAAAAAACTCTATAAACAGAGACGGGAATATACTTTGTATAGAACTCAAATGCAAGATACAGCTAAAGAAAATCTACAAGTTATAAGTTAGACATTTTTGAGAAGCCTCAAATTGTGTTCAAGCTACATCCGATTAAAGTAACATAGACGATATGTTTGGTGCCCTACCTACGATTCCTTCACAAGTGCTGTTGATTCAAGAATTTCGCTCGTATATTCATTGCAAGATTGAAGTACAAAGATAGAGAAAATCCATAGATGAGTCTAGTATAACGAGGAAGAAGAAACTAGTACAAGTAGCAGAAGAAGAGAAAGAAGAGGAATGAGAAGAGGAAGAATTATTCACCACACCAATAGACATAACTAAATTAAAACTTAAGGAATCGATAAAGTACTCAAAAAATTAAATGAAGAAAATTGAAAGAGATAAAGCGAGATCAAAGAAGAGTAAAGCAAGAGTATTCAGACAAGCAATAGATATCCTAGTTGAGTCGGTGCCTGAGGTTGAATATGATGAAGATGTTTCAATTATAGATCAAACAAACACTTTGATTACAACTATTTCAGATGAAGGCTCAGATTTGCAATCCGCAGTAGTAAACATGGCAAAAGAGTTATCTCAAAAGGTGCAACAGATCAAGAACCAGCAAGAAAACATGTTGGTCTGGTTACTTGAGCTTCAATCATTTTTATCCCGTATAATGGAGGTGATGAGAACTTTTGAAAATATTGAAAAGCAAGTTTCAATTTTATTGGAACAAATTATTGCTTTGGGACACATGAAGAAGTTATGGGAGACATCCTTGAAGTTGATGCCCGGGATAATCAGTGGATCGGAAGACAGAGAGGTCAACACATTGGTAGAGGTCATGACAAATGATGGATTATGAGGTGCAATCACAGCTACAGTATTAACATGGTCAGAGTATAGTGTAAGCAATTAGGGTTGCGATCAAATATTATGTTGTGAAGGTTGATTTTGTTGTTATAATTGATTATGTAAACAATTAGGATTGCGATCAAAAATATAATTTCATTTAATATCCCTTCATTGAATATCAAAGATCTGATTATGTCAAATTTCAAATCCCATGTCCCTTGAATAAATATGGAAACATAAATAGAGAAAGATGGGTCGTGAAGGGAGTGTGCTCCGGAACATTTAATGTGTATTCGATAGAGAAGAAAGTCTTATTATATTGAATATATATGCACAAGATATGAAAAGAAAAATACATGAATATCAATTCTAATTAGAGAGGATCGTGAATGACATGTTGCAGATTACTTGGGAATGTCTTGATCAAATTATAAAAAAGAAAAAGAGAAATATGGATGGAGAAGAATTATGGATAAATTGTGACAATTTTATTCCGAGCACTAAAGCATATTAACATAAAATAATTTAAAACATAATTTTCTACTAAAATCGGGGCCTCATTTTTCGTATAGTTGGTGCTTCATGTCAAAACATTTGGTGCTTCAAGTTGCAGGTTGGCGCCTACATTTAGAAATTAGAGTGGGCACTTATGATTGGTTGGTCCTCGCAAATAAAGATACGGATTGGTGTCTCTAGTAGGTTAGTGCCTACAATTCTCTTAAAAGACACAAATATTTGACTATTTTTATAGATTGGTGTGGTTTTCTCCAACTTTGGGTTGCATTTAAAAAATTTGTTTCTCGGTCTTTAAACGTGCATTGTTGTTCCGAAGAAAGGGGTGCAAATTAAATTTATGAAGACGTGTGTTCGTATAATGACATGTCTCACTTAAACATGTCTAATTTAAAATCATAGGTCCCTTCATTAAATATAGGGATATAAATAGACGAAGTTGTGTTGTGAAAGGAGTGTGGTGTCTAGCATATGTTATCTATTTGATAGAGAAGCGACTTTGACTATATAGATACATGATATTTGACAAGAAAGATACACGAGTATCAATTCTGATATTGTAAGATCACAGATGACTTGTTGCAAATTACTAGACAATGTTATGATCACATTATAGAAAAGATAGAGACAGGTTTGTGTTGAAAATGATTCGGAATTTATTATGAATGATTTATTCCTTGCATTATAGCGGATTAAAACAAGAGTAATTTAGAATGGAAGTTTACATTGAGGTTGGTGCCTCTTTTTGAGTATTGTTAGTGATTCATCTTAGAGAAGTTGGTGCTTCATATCTTCTAGGTTGGTGTCCACAAAACAAGTTAGAGGTTAGTGCCTCTAGCAGGCTGGTTATAGTTGTCATCTATGTTTTTGATTAGGGTAAGACAAGTTTTGAATGGGCCCCGAAACAATTCAAGTTGTCATCTATGTTACTTTTGGCATTTTGATCAGATTGCGAGTTCTTATGGTGATGTATATTAGTTCCAGTCATAGGTAGGAATTGGAATGGTTTTCATTGATGGCAACTAAGTCAGATCAGTCATGTATCATAATCGGTCAAGTGCAAGATGTAATCGATGTGAAGGTTAGGTAATCGGTAATAATCGAAATTTGTTAAGTCAAGAAGATTGGTAGTGAGAGATGTCAACACTTTGGTAGTAGTTATCACAGACGAAAAATTATGGCGTACGGTCACAACTACTGTATCAATATAGTTACAATATACTGTGGTTCCGACCACAGGCTGATTGGTGACAGAGATTTTGTTGTTACAGTCATTTAGACGGGTAAGAACAATTGTCTTCTTGAACATGAGTTAGAAGATTCTACATTGGTAAACAGTTTAGTAGTTGTGATGATATTTCATGTTATGGTGACGTTTAATATGATATTTAATGTTGTTGTTATGGTTGATTATGTAAACATTTAGAGTTGCGATCAAAGGTCTGATTTAATTAAATATCAAAGATTTGGCTCTGTCTAATTTCAAATCGTATGTCAGTTCATTAAATATGGGGATATAAATATAGAGGATCATGAATGACATGTTGAAGATTATAGAAAAGAGAGGTTTGTGTTGAAAATGATTGAGGATTTATTATGAATGATTTATTCCTTGCATTATAGCTGATTAAAACAAGAGTAATTTAGAACAAAAGTTTACATTGAGGTTGGTGCCTCATTTTGAGTATTGTTAGTGCTTCAGATCTTCTAGGTTGGTCCTCAATAAACAAGTTAGAGGTTAATGCCTCTAGTAGGTTGGTTATGGTTATCATCTATGTTACTATTGGCATTTTGATGACATTGTGAATTGTTATGGTGATGTATATTGGTTCCAGTCATAGGTAGTAATTCGAATGGTTTTCATTTATGGCAACTAAGTCAGAGCAATCATGTATCATAATCGGTGAAGTGCGGGATGCAATCGGTGTAAAGGTTAAGTAATCAGTAATGTTCAAAATTGGTTAAGTCAAGAAGATTGGTAGTCAGAGAGGTCAACAGTTTGGTAGCACTCGTGACAGATGAAGAATTATGAGGTACAGTCACAACTACAGTATCAATATGGCTACATTATACTGTGGTTCGGACCACAACTCATTTGGTCAAGGAATCTCTAAGGGGGTGCATTGTAGAAGTCAAAATGTCTTTGACTATTTTCAAAGAATTATATAATGTAGATCTTATTGGAAGGCGACACAGTCACAAGAAAATGTGTTTTACGTCAAGATTATCACTTGGATGGGAAATTATTTAGAATTCATGAAGTCGATGCTAGAAAGTATATATATAAGTGGAACTTCTTCTTTTGAAAAAGGTGGTTAGAAGATTGGTGTTGAGAAGGTTGATTTTCATGTTATGGTTGATTGTGAAATCAATTAGTGTTACGATTAGAGATTTGATAGAAACATAATCGTGAGTAGTTACTGTAATACCCCAAAATTGGCACCTATTTAATTTCATCAATTTTGGTGCATTATCTCGATTTTACATCACCAAAGTCCTAGTTCCCTAGGCAATTTTCTCTCTCCTACTTGACTTAATTTGACTTGATGTCAGTTGCAAAGACCATAAATTGCAATAATCAAACACTAAAATTAATTCCTAAGTCTCTTTGACTTAATTGGCTAAATTACCCCTATGATAAATTAATTTAATTATAAAGTCCTAAGTGCTTTCTAATTAAATCAAAATCTACCCTCTTTAGCTAATTACCCATAAAAAAGAATTAATAAATATTTAGTTAATTGAATGGACACCTCTTTATTTGAATTTAATAATTCAAATTACTCGAAAGGTCACCTCCCCACATGTGGCAAATTCCATTCTTTTAATTAAATAATTCATTGTCTTTTTGTCTCAATTAGGAATGAAGAGTCCACCGTTTCGAATCAAGAAACTCTTCATTCCTCTTCTGGCTTGGTCTATTTAATGAACCTCTTTTTCTCATTCAAGAGAGAGCAATTTTTGAGAGCATCCTTACTATAGCATTTTTTAGTCTCATATCTCATTGTTTTCAAAGCTTTTTATTGCATTTATTAGATTAATATCTCATTATTAGTATAATCTTTGCATCACATTTTAGATTAAATTTGCTTATTTGTTCTTAGTTTAATATCATATTTCTTTCAAGTTCTTAGATTAAGTTGCATCTCATCTTTATTTTCAAGCTCTTAGATTAATTGCATCCTTATTCTTAGATTAAATTGCACTTCATTCTTAGCTTAGTTTCATTTTGCTCATATTTGCTTTCAAATCCTCCATTGTTGAATTGGTCTCCCGGCTGTTGGCTCTCGTTCTGAGAGTATTCAAACACCCCATTCACATAGGAGGCAACAGGTCGCCTCACCATGGAATTTGGATTGAGTTCTTCATACTCTCTCCCAAATTCTATCAAGTGAATAATGACCATGTTGTGTTGTGCCTGATTTAGAGGTCACATTCAGTCACATACAGTTACAAAGAGCAGAGAAAGAAAGAGATTTGTCAAGCAGTCAACGTTACATCCAGATTACTCAACTTCTTATTCCCTAACAGTTATAGCAAGCAAATACCTCAATTGGGGATCTTTAATATAAACTTATTGTAAATCCCTTAACCAGGGGAGCTATTAACAGTGTGTTGAAATCCTCTAGCGAGGTAGATCTTAGAAGATCTGGTTGTACTTCTAACAAGGTACTAATGACTTCTAACTAACCCTTAGAAAAGGGTATTTATAGATCCTAATAGGGAAAGTACATTTAATGTAGTAGTGGGATTGTTGGTGTCATCCCCACCGTGGCTTTTCTCTCTAACCAAAGGTTTCCACGCAAAATTCATTGTATCATGTTTGATAATTTTGTGGAACTTACAAGCATGAAATGGAACTTCAGAGTGCACACAAATCGTTGAGCTGAATGAGTAATTGAAGAAGTCACTAGCTATAAGGAGAAAAATTACTAAACATCTGAATGAGAGTCATGATTAGATTGAACAACTATCTTAAGCAACAATCATTTTTATCCCCTGTATTGGAGGTGATGAGAACTTTAGAAAATATGGAAAGGCAAGTTTCAATTTTATTGGAAAAAATTATTGGTTTGGGACACATGAAGAAGTCATGGGAGACATCCTTACAATTAATGCCCGGGATAATAAGGTATTTTCCATCAATGTCAAAACGGGAGTTTATTGGCATTTTGATGAGACTGAGAGTTATCATGGTGAATGACATGCTGCAAATTACTAGGGAATTTTATGATCAAATTATAGCAAAGGAAAAGAGGAATATGGTTCGAGAAGAATTGTGCATAAATTGTCACAATTTTAGTCCGAGCACTATATAATATTAACATAAAGTAATTTAGAACATAATTTTCTACTGAAATCGGTGCCTCATTTTTGCTATAGGGGGTGCTTCACCTTGCAAGTCGGTGCCTACATTTAGAAATTAGAGTGGGCACTTCTGATTGGTTCGTCCTCACAAAACAATATAGGGGTTGGTGTCTCCAATAGGTTAGTAACTACAATTCTCTTAAAAGACACAAACATTTGACTATTTCTATAGATTGCTCTAGTTTTCTCCATCTTGAGGTTGCATTTCAAATTTTTGTTTCTTGGTCTTTAAATGTTCATTGTTGTTTCAAAGCAATGGGTGCAAATTCAATTTAAGTATATAAAAATAAAAATCGATTTATTTTAATGAAGACGTGTGTTTGTATAAAGACATGTCTCACTTAAAGATGTCTAATTTAAAATCATATGTCCCTTCATTAAATATAGGGATATAAATAGACACGGATGTGTGGTGAAGGGAGTGTAGTGTGCAGCATATATTTTCTATTTGATAGAGAAGCGAATCTGATTATATATATATATATATACATAATATTTGAAAAGAAAGATACATGACTATCAATTCTGATTTTGTAAGATCATAGAGGACTTGTTGCACATTACTAGAGAATGTTATGATCGCATTATAGAAAAGATAGAGAGAGGTTTGTGTTGAAAATAATTGAGGATTTATTATGAATGATTTATTTCTTCCATTGTAGCGGATTAAAACAAGAGTAATTTAGAACATAAGTTTACATTGAGTTTGGTGCCTCATTTTGAGTATTGTTAGTGCTTCATCTTAGAGAAGTTGGTGCTTCAAATCTTCTAGGTTGGTTCTCACAAAACAATTTAGAGGTTAGTACCTCTAGTAGGTTGATTATGGTTATCATCTTTGTTACTTTTGGCATTTTGATGAGATTGTGTGTTGTAATGGTGATTTATATTGGTTCTAGTCATAGGTAGTAATTGGATTGGTTTTCATTGATGACAACTAAGTCAAATCAGTCACGTATCATAATCGGTGAAGTGCAAGATGCGAACGGTGTGAAGGTTAAGTCAAGAAGATTGGTAGTCGAAGAGGTCAACACTTTGGTAGCAGTCATCACAGATAAAGCTGGTTAGAATATTGATGTTGTGAAGAATGATTTTCTTGTGATGGTTGATTGTGAAATCAATTAGGGTTGTGATCAAAAGATCTGATAAAAACATAACCATGACCAGTTACAAAGAGCAGAGAACAGGAATTTTCAAGCCGTAAGTGTTACATCCAGATCACTCAACTTGTTATTCCCTAATAGTTATAGCAAGAAAATCCCACAACTGGGGGAACTTTAACAGAAACTTATTGTAAATCCCTTAACCAAGTGAGCTCTTAACAACGTCTTTAAATCCTCTAGCGAGGTAGACCTTAGCAGATCTGGTTGTACTTCTAACAAAGTACAAATCACTTCTAACAGGGTTAATCCTTAGAAAAGGGTATTTCTAGATCCTAGTAGGGAAAACTCATTTAATGCAGTAGTGGGATTGTTGGCGTCATCCCCACCGTGGCTTTTCTCTCTAACCAAAAGTTTCCATGCAAAATTTATTGTATCGTGTTTAATAATTTTGTGGATGTTTGATATTGCTATCTTTTATTTATTTACCTCAGTTATACACATTGTGGTTAGAAAGATATTATTAAAATTATTCAAATCAATGGTTGAATTGGATTATAACTCGTTTGCATTGATTCACTCCCCCTCTCATTGCCTAAGAATTATAGAAATTGGTATCAGAGCATTCGTCCTCTTGGTGATAAGTCTAACTGCTTGAGGGAAAGATCCACAACTATGAAGAATTACAGGCATGATAAGAACACTTACTGAACATCTAAATGAAAGTCATGATAAGATTGAACATCTATCTTAAGAAAGTACATCTGAATATACTAAATAAGCAACTGCAAATCTGATGGATAAGAACAAAGGACTAAAGAAAGAAGTGGAAATTATGAAAAGAGAGCTTCAAAGTCAATCTCGCAGGATATGTGAAGATCTTGAAGGATAGAGAATAGCTGAAAGTGCAAGGAAGATTGTTGAAGATGCTAAGAAAGTTGTTGAGGATGCCCTAAGAGAAAGAGATGAAAAACTCTATAGACTGAGATAGGAATATACTTTGTATAGAAGTCAAATGCAAGATATAGCTAAAGAAAATCTATAAGTTATAAGTGAGAACGAAAGACTCAGAGAAGAGAATGAGAAAATGAAGAATGAATTAAAATCTATGAAAGAAGTAAATCAAAAACTGAAATGGTGTAATGAAAGCATGCAAAACATTGTTGAACAATGGAAGAGATAAAGAAGATACAAAAACCCAACCGGTCTTGCTTACATTGGTCAAATAACATTTGAATCCGGTGACTCATTAAAATCTAAACCTGAGAAGCCGTAAATAGATTAAAAGGTTGATCCAAGCAATTAATTTAAGAAACCTGACAGACCTACTTGTTATAACGGTGGAAAGCATGGTTATACTACAAAGAGGTGTAGGATAGAACCTCTCGTCAAACCCTACTCGATTGAAGGTTGTTGCTACAATTATCATAAGTATGATCATACTACTTATGAGTGTAGATTTAGAGCTAGTAGTAGATCTAGCAATAGATCCAATAATACTAGATTTGAAGGATAATGCAAGAGATAGACAATTTGATGTAACACGTTCAATTTGTGGTAATTATGGTGATCTAGCAATGAATTGCTGAATAAAAACTCAGAGTTAATGTTGGGACTTTGGAAGTCAACCAGTATGGCATGCTTTTTTTTATCTTAGGAACGATCATCTTGCAAAAGATTGTCGGTTTAGGAATAGGTGTGAAAAGACATAAAAGGCAACAAGATTTTTTATGTTTAGGAAGTTGGTCTAGAAATGAACAATATCTGGAGGAAAGCATGAAGATAAATAGGAAGACGTAAAATCACCCAAAGAGAAGTCACCATCCCCTGGTGTAGAGGATTCTTCTTCAAACTAAGCACATTATTTGCTTAGGGGGAGCGCTTAAAGAAAAATACTTTACGGATCCCCTAGATCTGAAAGCGGTAAGATCTACATGCACATTATGGTGGACGATGCTATGATTTTGGTTTTGATAAATCTTTTTGGATTTGTTAGTGATTATGTGGTCGTTGTATTGAATTTTCATGGTATGTATTTGTAACAATTTGATATTGGTTATAACTGTTTGCGCCTAATTTGATCATTTGAGCATAATTTTCTATCGTGTTTTCGAGAGCCCTAACCGATATTCTGCGAGTTACTAGCTTGTTCGCATTTGAATTTGTTAGTTATTATAGTTGGTTGAAATAGAAAGAAGGGTTGATGCCCCTGTTTCAATGAACATTATTGAGAAACCTCAAGAAACAGAGATGATATGTTTGGTGCCCGGTCTACCATTCCTCAACAAGTGTTGTTGATCGAGGAATATCACTCGTATGTTCATTGGAAGATTGAACTACAAAGATAGAGAAAATCCACATATGAGTCTAATGTAATGAGGAAGAAGAAACTGGTGCAAGTAGCAGAAGAAGAGAAACACGAGGAAAGAGAAGAGGAAGCAATATTCACCACACCGATAGACATGACCAAATTAAAACTTAAGGAATCAATAAAGTACTCAAAACATTTGATGGAGAAAGTTGAAAGATATAAGGTGAGATCAAAGAAGAGTAAAGCAAGAGTATTCAGGCAAGCAAGAGATATCCTAGGTGAGTTGGTGCCTGAGGTTGAATATGATGACGGTGATAATAGATGGCACAACAGGTAAAGCGAATTCCCTCTCATTCTCCACTGTGAAGCATTTCGAAGGATTGATATCTAAAAGATAGAAGAAAAAGTTGAAAAATCAAAAAGAGGTTAAAGAAGAATATCAAGTAAAATGGAAATGGAGCCCTGGAGAGTCTAGTGTACAGAGAAAGAAGAAACTGGTAAAAGTAGCAAAAGAAGAGAAAGAAGAGGAAGTAGAAGAGGAAGAAAGATTCACCACATCGGTAGACATAAATTAATTAAAACATAAGGAATTGATGAAGTATTCAGAACAATAACGAGGAAGAAGAATAATATAAATTGGCGAAGAAGTATATGATGTGAATCCTAGCTTCTCAACAATGTTCTTCAAAGAGAGATTGAAGAAGAACATGACGTAAAAAGGAAATTGACCCTGGGAGAGTCTAGTATAACGAGGAAGAAGAAACTAGTGCAAGTAACAGAAGAAGAGACAGAAGAGGAAGAAATATTCACCACACCGATAGACATAACTAAATTAAAACTTAAGGAATCGATGAAGTACTAAAAACATTTGATGAAGAAAGATGAATGAGATAAGGTGGGATCAAAGAAGAGTAAAGCAAGAGTATTGAGACAAGCAAGAGATATCCTAGCCGAGTTGGTGCCTGATGTTGAATACGATGAAGATTATTGTGTTACAGATCAAACAGACACCTTGATTACAGCTATTTCAGATCACGGCTCAAATTTGCAATTTGCGGTAGTAAACATGGCAGAAGAGAAATTAAAGAAGAAGATGATAGGTAAACTAATGGAGATCAATGAGGATAAGATGAAATTGACAGAATTGGTGAAAGAATTTAAGATTTAAGTGGTTAAAGCAAGACAACTATTCACTAAAGTATCTTAGAGTTATCTCAAAAGGTGCAACAGATCAAGCAGGACCAAGACAACAAGTTGGTCAATATACTTGAGCTTCAATCATTTTTATCTCCTGCAATGGAGGTCATCAGAACTTTAGAAAATATGGAAAAACAAGTTTCAATATTATTGGAACAAATTATTGCTTTGGGACACTTTAAGAAATCATGGGAGACATCCTTAGAGTCAATTACCGGGATAATAAGGTATTTGCCATCAATGCCAAAGAGGGAGTTTATTGGCATTTTGATGAGATTGAGAGTTGTCATGGTGATTTATATTGGGTTCAGTCATAGATAATAATTGGATTAGTTGTCATGGATGGAAACTAAGTCAGATCAGTAGATTGGTAGACAAAGAGGTCAACACATTGGTAGCGGTCGTGACAAATGAACAATTATGAGGTGCGGTTACAACTACAGTGTCAACATGGTCAGAGCATAGTGTAAACAATTAGGGTTGCAATCAAATATTGATGTTGTCAATGTTGATGTTTTTGTTATGGTTGAATATGTAAATAATTAGGGTTGTGATCAAAGATCTAATTTCATTAAATTTCCCTTCATTAAATATCAAAGACCCGATTATGTCTAATTTCAAATCGTATGTCCCTTCATTAAATATGGGGATATAAATAGAGAAAGATGGGTGGTGAAGGGAGTGTGCTCGGGAACATTTAATGTGTATTCGATACGGAGTATGATTATATTTAATTTATATACACAAGATATGAAAAGAAAAATACATGAGTATCAATTCTAATTAGAGAGGATCATGAATGACATGTAGCAGATTACTAGAGAATTTTATGATCAGGTTATAGCAAAGAAAAAGAGGAATACAGATGGAGAAGAATAATGGATAAATTGTCACAATTTTAGTCTGAGCACTATAGAAGATTAACAAAAAGTAATTTCGAACATAATTTTCTTCTAAAATCGATGCCTCAAATTTGGTATAGTTAGTGCTTCATCTTAAAATATTTGGTGCTTAAAGATGCAAGTTGGTTGGTCCTCACACAACAAGATAGGGGTTAGTGCCTACAATTCTATTAAAAGACACAAATATTTGACTATTTCTATAGATTGGTGTGGTTTTCTCCAGCTTTGGGTTTGCATTTCAAGTTTTTGATTCTTGGTCTCTAAAAGTGCATTGTTGTTTCAAAGCAAGGGGCACAAACTCAATTTAAGTACATTAAAATAAAAATTGATTTGTTTTAACGAAGACGAGTGTTTGTATAAAGACATCTCTCATCTAAAGATGTCTTATTTTAAATCATGTCCCTTCATTAAATATAGGGATATAAATAGACAAAGATATTTGGTGAAGGGAGTGTGGTGTGTAGTATATGTTGTCAACTTGATAGAGAAGCCACTCTAATTTATACACGATATTTGAAAAGAAAGATACATGAGTATCAATTCTAATTTTGTACGATCAGAAAGGACCTGTTGCAGATTACTAGACAATGTGATGATCTAGTTATAGAAAAGATAGAGAGAGGTTTAAGTTGAAAATGATGGAGGATTTATTATGAAAGATTTATTTCTTGCATTATAGAAGATTAAAACAAGAGTAATTTGGAACAGAAGTTTACACTGAGGTTGGTGCCTCATTTTGAGTATTGTTAGTGCTTCATCTTAGAAAAGTTGGTGCTCACAAAACAAGTTAGAGGTTAGTGCCTATAGCAGGTTGGTTATGGTTATCATCCATGTTACTTTTGGCATTTTGCTGAGATTGTGAGTTGTAATGGTGATGTATATTGGTTCCAGTCACAGGGTAGTAATTGGAATGGTTTTGATTGATGGAAACTAAGTCAGATCAGTCATGTATCATAATCGGTGAAGTGCAGGATGCAATCGGTGTGAAGATTAAGTAATCGATAATGTTCAAAATTGGTTAAGTCAAGAAGCTTGGTAGTCAGAGAGGTCAACACTTTGGTAGCAGTCATGACAAATGAAGAATTATGAGGTACGGTCACAACTACAATATCAATATGGTTACAATATATTGTGGCTCCGACCACAACTCATTTGGCTGCTTGGTGAGAGAGATTTTCTTGTCAAAGTCATTTACACGAGTAAGGACAATTGTGTTCTTGAGCATCAGTTGTAAGATTCTACATTGGTAAACAGTTTAGCAGTTGCGATGACGTGTAATACGGGTTATAAAATTTATGAGGTGTTATTTTTGGAATAGATACTATTGTATAAGGAAGCTCTAAGGGGGTGATTATAATTTGTTTGCATTGATTCACTCCCCTTCTCAATGCCTAAGAATTCTAACAATTGGTTTCAGAGCACTGGTCCTCTTGGTGATAAGTCTAACTGCTTGAGGGAAACATCTACAACTATGAAGAATTAGAGGCATGAAATGGAACTTTAGAGTGCACACAAATCGTTGAGCTGAAGGAGAAATTGAATAAGTCACTAGCTATAAGGAGAAAACTTACTGAACAGCTGAATGAGAGTCATGATTCGATTGACCAACTATCTTAATCTTCAATCGTTTTCATCCCCTATATTGGAGGTGATTAGAAATTTATAAAATATGGAAAGGCAAGTTTCAATTTTATTGGAACAAATTATTGCTTTGGGACACATGACGAAGTCATGGGAGAAATCCTTAAAGTTAATGCCCAGGATAATAAGGTATTTGCCATCAATGTCAAAAGGGGAGTTTATTGGCTTTTAGATGAGATTCAGAGTTGTCATGGTGATGTATATTGGGTTCAGTCATAGCTAATAATTTGTTGGGTAGTCATTGATGCCAACTAAGTCAGATCTGTAGATCGGTGGAGATAGAGGTCAACACATTGGTAGTGGTCGTGACAAATGAATAATTACGAGGTGCAATCACAGCTAAAGTATCAACATGTTCAGAGTATAGTGTCAACAATTAGGGTTGTGATCATAGATTATGTTGCGAAGGTTGATTATGTAAACAATTAGGGTTGCAATCAAAGATCTTATTTCATTAAATATCCCTTGATGAAATGTCAAAGATCTGATTATGTCTAATTTCAAATCGTATGTCCCTTGATTAAATATGGGGATATAAATAGACAAAGATGAGTCGTGAAGGGAGCCTGCTCCGGAACATTTAATGTGTATTCGATAGAGAAGCAAGTCTGATTATATTTAATATATATACACAAGATATGAAAAGAAAAATACATGAGTATGAATTCTAATTAGAGAGGATCGTGAATGACATGTTGCAGATTACTAGGGAATTTTATGATCAAATTATAGCAAAGAAAAAGAGCAATATGCATGGAGAAGAATTTTGGATAAATTGTGACAATTTTACTCCGAGCACTATAGCATATTAACAAAATGTAATTTAGAACATAATTTTCTATTGAAATCGGTGCGTCATTTTTGGTATAGTTGGTGCTTCAAGTCAAAACATTTGCTGCTTCGATTTGCAGGTTGGTGCCTACATTTAGAAATGAGAGTGCGCACTTCCGAATTGTTGGTCCTCACAAAAATAGATAATGTTACTAGACAATGTCATGATCGCATTACAGAAAAGTAGAGAGAGGTTTGTGTTGAAAATGATTTGGTGCTTCAAATATTCTAGGTTGGTGCTCACAAAACAAGTTAGAGGTTAGTGCCTCCAATAGGTTGGTTATGGTTATCTTCTATGTTACATTTGGCATTTTGATGAGATTGTGAGTTGTTATGGTGATGTATATTGGTTCCACTCATAGGTAGTAATTGTAACAATTTTCATTGATGGCAACTAAGTCAGATGAGTCATGTATCATAATCGGTGAAGTACTGTATGCAATCAGTGTGAAGGTTAAGTAATTGGTAATGTTCGAAATTGGTTAAGGCAAGAAGATTGGTAGGCAAAGAGGTCCACACTTTGGTAGCAGTCATCATAGATAAAGAATTATAACGTACGATCACAAGTACAGTATCAATATGATTACAGTATACCGTGGTTCCGACCACAACTCATTTGGCTGATTGGTGAGAGATGTTTTGTTGTCACAGTCATTTAGACAGGTAACAACAATTGTGTTCATGAACATCAGTTGGAAGATTCTACATTGATTAACTGTTTAGAGGTTGCGATGATATTTAATATTATGATGACGTGTGCTATGTGTTATAAAATTGATGAGGTTATTTTTGGAATCGATACTATTGTATAAGGAAGCTCTAATTGTAGAATTCGAAACGTCTTTGACTATTTTTACATAATTATATAATGCAGATCTTATTGGAAGTCTACGCAGTCACAAGAAAATGTGTTTTACATCAAGATCATCACTTTGATGGGAAATTATTTAGATTTCACGAAGTCGATGCTAGAAGGTATATATATATATAAGTGGCACTGCTCATATTGAAAAAGGTGGTTAGAAGATTGATGTTGTGAAGGTTGATTTGGTTGTTATGGTTGATTGTGAAATCAATGAGGGTTGCGATCAAAGATCTGATAGAAACATAATCGTGAGTAGTTACAAAGAGCAGAGAATAGGATTTTTCAAGCAGTCAGTGTTACATCCAGATCACTCAACTTGTTATTCCCTAACAATTGTAGCAAGAAAATCGCTCAACTATGGGAACTTTAACATAAACTTATTGTAAATCCCTTAACCAGGTGAGCTCTTAACAGTGTCTTTAAATCCTCTAGCGAGGTAGATCTTAGCAGATCTGGTTGTACTTCTAACAAGGTACTAATCACTTCTAGCAGGGTTAACCCTGAGAAAAGGGTAGGGAAATGTCATTTAACGCAATAGTGGGATGGTTGGTGTCATCCCCACCGTGGCTTTTCTCTCTAACCAAAGGTTTCCATGCAAAATTTAATGCATCGTGTTTGATAATTTTGTGGATGTTTGATATTGCTATCTTTTATTTGTTTACTTCAATTATATGCTTTGTGGTTAGAAAGCTATTATTGAAATTATTCAGATCGATGGTTGAATTAGATTATAATTTGTTTGCATTGATTCACTCCCCCTCTTAGTGCATAAGAATTCTAACAATTCGTATCAGAGCACTTGTCCTCTTGGTGATAAGTCTAACTGCTTGAGGGAAAGATCTACAACTATGAAGAATTACAAGCATGAAATGGAACTTGAGAGTGCACACAGATCATTGAGCTAATGGAGAAATTGAAGAAGACACTAGCTATAAGGATAAAACTTACTCAACAGCTGAATGAGAGTCACGATTAGATTAAACAACTATCTTAAGGTAGTATGTCTGAATATACTAAAGAAGCAACTGCAAATCTGATGGATAAGAACAAAGGACTAAAGGAAGAAGTGGAAAATCTGGAAAGATAGATTGAAAGTCAATGTGGCGAGATGTATGAAGATCTTGAAGGAAAGAGAATAGCTGAAAGTGCAAGGAAGATTGTTGAAGATGCTAAGAAATTTGTTGACGATGCCCTAAGAGAAAGAGATGAAAAACTCTATAGACAAGAATATACTTTGTATAGAAGTCAAATGCAAGATATAGCTAAAGAAAATCTACAAGTTATAAGTGTGAACGGAAGACTCAGAGAAGAGAATGAGAAAATGAAGAATGAATTAAAATCTAAGAAAGAAGTAAATGAAAAACTGAAATGGTACAATTAAAGGATGCGAAACATTGATGAAAAATGGAAGAGACTAACAAAATACAAAAACCCAACCCTAGTTGGTTACACAAGTCAAATAACATTTTTATTCGGTGAGTCATCAAAATCCAAACCTGAGAAGTCGTAAATAGATTAAAAGGTTGATCCAAGAAATTAATGTAAGAAACCTAACAGACCTACTTGTTATAATTGTGGAAAGCTCGGTTATACTACAAAGAGGTGTAGGAGAAAACCTCTCATCAAACCCTACTTGAATGATGGTTATTGCTACAATTGTCACAAGTATGATCATACTACTTATGAGTGTAGATATAGAGCTAGTAGTAGATCTAGTAATAGATCCAATAATACTAGATTTGAAAAATAATGGAAGAGATAGACAATTTGATGTAACATGTTCAATTTGTGGTAATTATGGTGATCTAGCGATGAATTGCAGAATGAAAACTCAGAGAGTTAATGTTGCACCTTGGAGGTCAACCAGTATGGCATGTTTTGTTTGTCATAGGAACGGTCGCCTTGCAAAAGATTATTTGTTTAGGAATCGGTCAAAAGACATAAAAGGAAACAAGATTTTTTATGTCTAGGAAGTTGGTCTAGAAATGAAGAAGATCTGGAGGAAAGCATGAAGATAAATAAGAAGACGTAAAATCACCCAAAGAGAAGTCATCCTCCTCTGTTGTAGAGGATTCTTCTTCAAACTAAGCACATTATTTGCTGAGGGGGAGCGCTTAAAGAAAAATACTTTACTGATGCCCTAGATCTGAAAGCGGTAAGATGTATATGCACATTATGGTGGAAGATGCTATGATTTTGGTTTTGATAAATCCTTTTGGAGTTGTTAGTGATTATGTGGTCGTCGCATTGAATTTTCATGGTATCTATCTATAACAGTTTGATATTTGGTTATAACTGTTTGAGTACCTATCTGTGGATATCCATGAATCAGTGATATGAAAATATTCCTACCTTTGAAAAAGCACGATTTTACCCTTGGAACCATGTAACGGTTATATCTCAATGATAAGTAGAGGGAAGTGATTACACCTTTTTACTTTTACACTCACTTGATCATTTGAGCCTATTTTTCTATCGAGTTTTCGAGATCCCTAACCGGTATTTTGTGAGTTACTATCTTGTTCGCATTTGAATTTGGGAGTTATTATAGTCGGTTGAAATAGCAAGAAGAGTTGATACCCCTATTTTGATGAACATTATTGAGAAACCTCGAGAAACAGAGATGATATGTTTGGTGCCCTATCTACCATTCCTTCACAAGTGTTGTTGTTCGAGGAATTTCACGCGTATGTTTTGTTAAGGCCTTGAAATATTACCCTAACTCGAGCATTAGGGTACACTAATATTTCATGGTAACAATGGAAACCTTCTCGAGTTGTGGGTGGACTCTGATTAAGAAGGAATCTCCGGATTCTAGGCCAGTTCCTATTATATTTTGATTATCACCTTTGACTGAAACTTTGATTGGAAAAGGAAAAAGAGATAAATTAAAAAATTGAATGAAAACAGGGGTGATACACCAAAACTAGGCTTAGACTTGTCAGGAATTTCAAACCAGCCTCCCCAATACACAATCTACTGAGATTTGCATTAACACACTATTCAACATATAGGTTGACTTAAACTCAATATTAGGGTATGCACCACAAACAATGAAAATCTGTCAACAAACATACAAATTCTGCAAAATGTTTGGTTTTTTATAACTTAGAAAAGGAATTGTATTAACTCACTTATCTTTGTTACAAAACAAATAGACACTGAAATGCAGAAAGGAAGAATAGGATTGAACAAATTTCAAAAAATATATGGAATATGAAGAACTTGTTTTATTTTCCCTCAAAATCTGAAAATGGTTACAAAACATATACAAAAAGAGGCTATGGAACGAAAATGCTCACAAATCCTTCTTCTCCTCAATTCTGAACCCCTAAATCTGATTATCAAATTCAAATAAATATACCCTCCTAAGGCCAAATTCGAAAATCTAAGGCCTAAAATTATTGCAAATAGACAAATATTTAATGATTTCCATTTATTGTTGAGGTTTACTCCCAGTTTAGGTTTCCTTGTAAAATTTTGTACGCTTAACTTGATTCAAGAAAAAGTTAACCATTTTAAAATTAAAAGCTACTACAATCTGATCTTTTATCCTTCCTATCTGATCATGCTCTCTTTCATGTCCCTTTCTCTTATCACTCGATCTATCTCTCCTATCTCTTAAACACTACCCAAACCCAATACATCAGTCGACTGTAAACATATACTTTACAAAATATATCTAGTTTACAAGTAAAGCAAATAGTCCATGAGTAGTACAAGGATACAAGATATACTACTGCATAAAAGTGTCAGTTTGTGGTAATGTAGGATGAAAGTTCAATTGTGAAGTACAAAACACTTTTCTTTTCAAAACTTAGATAAAATTGAAGATGTCTCACAAGATCTAAAAAGAAAAAAGGACAAACCTAGAAGCTCTCAAATGTGTCAAGCGAAACATTACAGTCGAACGAAAGGCAAGAGGAAGTAATACATTACAAAACTTACTTATCAATGAAGCTTTAGCCCTTTAAAATGTTGAAACATTCTAAACATATTGAACTGAAAATCACAAGGAACAAATATAATAAGCTTTTCAATCACATTTTATTTGCATGGATATGTTGTTGTAATATAAGTCTCATCATTGGTCAGGTCCAACCCTAATGTGTATATTAATCAATGGCCACATATAATGTTTTTATGGACTTCCCGGAAGTTGGGATTTTCTTTAAGAAAAAATAATAGTGTCAGTCTCCCCATGTGTAATCTTTAAAAGTTAAGATGTACAAGGAAATAGTTTATTTCTGTTATGAAGTACAACAATGTTATGTAGCACAAAATTAAATAAGAAAATGACGATTACGACAAGCTTTGAAATGACAAATTTTTCCTATTCACCTTGTCTTTTTCACAAGAAAGGGCGCAACGAAAATCTACGAAGGATAACAAAAAAAAATAACAAGAGAAATCGTGGCATGAAGAAAACAATCAATAAACAACACAAATAGTGTGCAACCTGTTGTTCCATAATAAATTCTTGAAAATAACGAGATGACTGTTAAAGATGGTTACGAATTTTGGTTTGGATCTTTAGTTGTGTGCTTACTGTTCTATTTTTGGAGATCATTACCAAGAAATGAAAACATTGAGTGGATGATCGACATCCCTATTCGTAAACAGATTTAGAGATACTTAGGGTTTGTACAAAACTAATCAGATGCTTGTAACACGTATTTCACTTCATTGCACGTGAATATTTGTTCCAATTTCGTTAGTTCTGGTGTTGTGTTAGTAGGTCATGTTGAAGAGGATTTCTCCTCAAGTGAAAAAATTTGGTTGTTCTAATCAATGATTCTGCTCCAGAACCTAAAAGAGGAAGGGAGTGTGATCCCGAAACATTTGATGTGTATTTAGTAGAGAAGTGGGTCTGATTATATATAATATATAGACAAGATATGAAAAGAAAAGTACATGAGTATCAATTCTTATTAGAAAGGATCATGAAGAACCTATTGCAGATTAGCAGAGAATGTTATGATCAAATTATAGCATAGATAGAGAGCAATATGTGTGGAGAAGTATTAAGGATAAATTGTCATCATTTTATTCTGAGTACTATAGAGAATTAACAAAAAGTAACTTAGAACATAAGTTTATACGGATGTCGGTGCCTCATTTTGGGTATAGTTGGTGCTTCATCATAAAGAAATTGGTTCTTCAAATTGCAAATTGGTGCCTACATTTAGAAGTTGGAGTGGGCACTTCCAATGGGTAGCTCCTCAAAAAATAAGGTAGGGGTCGGAGCCCCTAGCAAGTTTGTGCCTACAATTCTTGTTAAACACACAAATTTTTAGCTATTTCCATTTATTGTCATTGTTTTCTCCAACTTCGGGTATGCATGTCAAATTTTTCTTTATTGGTATTTAAATGGACATTCTTGTTTTAAAGCAAGGGGAGCAAATTCAGTTTGAGTATATTAAAATAAAAATTGATTTGTTTTAATGTAAATGTGTGTTTGTATAAAGACATGTCTGATTCATAGATGTCTAATTTAAAAGATTATGTTGTGAAGGTTGATTTTGTTGTTATGATGAATTATGTAAACAATTAAGGTTGCGATCAACGATCCAATTTCATTAAATATCCCTTAATTAAATATCAAAGATATGATTATATCTAATTTCAAACCGTATGTCCCTTGATTAAATATGGTGGTATAAATAGAGAAAGATGGGTCGTGAAGGGAGTGTGCTTCGGAACATCTAATGTGTATTCGATAGAGAAGCAAGTCTGATTATATTTAATATATATACACAATATATGAAAAGAAAAATACATGAGTATTAATTCTAATTAGAGAGGATCATGAATGACATGCTCCAGATTACTACGGAATTTTATGATCAGATTATAGCAAAGAAAAAGAGGAATATGGTTGGAGAAGAATTATGGATAAATTGTCACAATTTTAGTCTGAGTACTATAGATTATGAACAGAAAGTAATTTAGAACATAATTTTCTACTAAAATCGGTGCCTCATTTTTAGTCCCAACATGAGCGTAGGCAGAGGAGCTCCTCAGACTAGGCCATTTTCCCAGCGCAAAAAGGCCACTACCTTTGTCCCCCCCACTGATGTCGCACCCCCTCCTCCAGTGCAGCATCCAGATATCATTGCAGAGGCTGCCTCACAGAGTATTAGGGCCATTCATTTGCTGAGTGATCAGTTGATCACGCAGACCAGGTCATTGTTGCCTGCCACCCTATGTTGCAAATTACTAGATATATGAAAAGAAAAATACATTGGTATCAATTCTAATTAGAGAGGATCATGAATGACATGTTGCAAATTACTAGAGAATTTTATGATCATATTATAGCAAATAAAAAGAGGAATATGGATGTTGAATAATTATGGATAAATTGTCACAATTGTAGTCTGAGCACTATAGAAGATTAACAAAAAATAATTTCGAACAAAATTTTCTTCTAAAATCGGTGCCTACTGTTCGGTATCGTTAGTGCTTCATCTTAAAATATGTGGTGCTTCAAGTTGCAAGTTGGTTGGTCCTCACACAACAAGATAGGGGTTGGTGCCTCTAGCAGGTTAGTGCCTCAAAATTGGTTAAGTCAAGAAGATTGGTAGTTAGAGAGGTCAACACTTTGGTAGAAGTCATCACAGATGAAGAATTATGAGGTACGGTCAAAACTACAGTAGCAATATGCTTACAATATACTGTGGTTCGGGCCACAACTCATTTGGTTAATTGGTGAGACAGATTTTGTTATCATAATCATTTACACGGGTAAGAACAATTGTGTTCTTGAGCTCTTAACGTAGTCTTGAAATCCTCTAGTGAGGTAGATCTTAGATGATCTAGTTGTACTTCTAACCATGTATTAATCACTTATAACAGTGTTAACCCTCATAAAAGGGTATTTGTGGATCCTAACAGGGCAAAGTCATTTAATGCAGTAGTGGGATTGTGGGTGTCATCCCCACCGTGTGTTTCTCTCTAACCAAAGGTTTCCACATAAAATTGATTGTGTCATGTTTGATAATTTTGTGGATGTTTGATATTGCTATCTTTTATTTGTTTACTTCAGTTATATGCTTTGTGGTTAGCGAGTTATTATTGAAATTATTCAGATTGGTGGTTGAATTAGATTATAATTTGTTTGCATTGATTCACTACCCCTCTCAGCGCCTAAGAATTCTAACAATTGGTATCAAGAAATAGTTCTCTTGGTGATAAGTATAACTGTTTGAGGGAAATATCTACAACTATGAAGAATTACAGGCATGAAATGGAACTTGAGAGTGGACACAAGATGATTGTTGAGCTGAAGGAGAAACTGAAGAAGTCACTTGCTATAAGGAGATAACTTACTAAAAATTTGAATTAGAGTCACTATTACATTGAATTACTATCTGAAGGTACTATGTCTGAATATACTGAAGAAGCAATTGCCAATATGATGGATAAGAACAAAGGACTTAAAGAAGAATTGGAAAATTTGAAAAGAGAGCTTGAAAGTCAATATGGCAGGATATGTGAAGATCTTGAACGAAAGAGAACAACTCAAAAGTGCAAGTAAGATTGTTGAAGATGCTTAGAAGGTTGTTGAGGATGCCATAAGACCAAGCGCTAAAAAACTCTATAGACGGAGTCGGGAATATACTTTGTATAGAAGTCAAATGCAAGATACAACTAAAGAAAATATACAAGTGAGAACATTGTTGAGAAGCCTCAAATTGTGTTCAAGATTCATCTGGTCAAAGCAACACATACGATATGTTTGGTGCCCTATCTACTATTCCTTCACAAGTGATGTTGATCGAGGAATTTCTCTTATATGTTCATTGTAAGATTGAACTACAAAGATAGAGAAAATACACAAATGAGTCTAGTATAACGAGCAAGAAGAAACTACTACAAGTAGCAGAAGAAGAGAAAGAAGAGCAATGAGAAGTGGAAGAAATATTCACCACACCAATAGACATAACTAAATTAAAACTTAAGGAATCAATAAAGTACGCAAAAAATTCAATGAAGAAAGCTTAAAGAGATAAGGTGAGATCAAAGAAGAGTAAAGCAAGAGTATTCAGACAAGCAAGAGATATCCTAGCTGAGTTGGTGCCTGAGGTTGAATCTGATGAAGATGATTTTGTTATAGATCAAAAGGACACTTTAATTACAACTATTTCAGATCAAGGCTCATATTTGCAATCTACAGTCGTAAACATGGAAAAAGAGAAATTAAAGAAGATGATAGATAAACTAACGAAGAATATCCCTGAGGATAAGACGAATTTGACAGAATTGGTTAAATAATTTAAGACTTCGTTGGTTAAAGCAGGACGACTATTCACTAAAGTATCTAAGAGTTATCTCAAAAGGTGCAACAGATCAAGAAGGAGCAAGACAACATGGTGGTCAGGTTAATTGAGCTTCAATAATTTTTATCCCCTATATTGGAGGTGATGAGAACTTTAGAAAATATGGAAAAGGAAGTTTCAATTTTACTGGAACAAATTATTGCTTTGGGACACATGAAGAAGTCATGGGAGACATCCTTAGAGTTAATGCGCGGGATAATAGGGTATTTGCCATCAATGTCAAAAGGGGAGTTTATTGGCGTTTTGATGAGATTAAGAGTTGTAATGGTGATGTATATTGGGTTCAGTAATAGCTAACAATTTGTTTGGTTGTCATTGATGGCAACTAAGTCAGATCAGTAGACAGAGAGGTCAACACATTTGTAGAGGTCATGAAGAATGATGAATTATGGGGTGTAGTCACAGCTACAGTATCAACATGGTCAGAGTATAGTGTAAAAAATTAGGGTTGTGTTCAAATATTATGATATGAAGGTTGATTTCGTTGTTATGGTTGATTATGTAAACAATTAGGATTGCGATAAAAAATATGATTTCATTAAATGTCCCTTCATTAAATATCAAAGATCTGATTATGTCTAATTTCAAATCGTATGTCCCTTGATTAAATATGGAGACGTAAATAGAGAAAGATGGGTCGTGAAGGGAGTTTGATTCAGAACATTTAATGTGTATTTGATAGAGAGGCAAGTATGATTATATTTAATATATATACACAAGATATGAAAAGAAAAATACACGAGTATCAATTCTAATTAGAGAGGATCATAAATAACATATTGTTGATTATTAGGGAATTTTATGATCAAATTATAGCAAAGAAAAAGAGCAATATGGTTGGAGAAGAATTATGGATAAATTGTCACAATTTTAGTCTGAGCACTACAACATATTAACATAAACTAATTTAGAACATAATTTTCTACTAAAATCGATGCCTCATTTTTGGTATAGTTGGTGCTTCATCTCAAAACATTTGGTGCTTCAAGTTGCAGGTTGGTGCCTACATCTAGAAATTAGATTGGGCACTTCCGATTGGGTTGCCCTCTGAAATCAAGATAGGGGTTGGTGCCTCTAGTAGGTTAGTGCCTACAATTCTCTTAAAAGTCACAAATATTTGACTATTTCTATAGATTGGTGTGGTTTTCTCCACCTTTGGGTTGCATTTCAAATTTTTGTTTCTTGGTCTTTAAACGTGCACTGTTGTTTCAAAGCAAGGGGTGAAAATTCAATTTAAGTATATAAACATAAAAATTGATTTGTTTTAATGAAGACGTGTGTTTGTATAAAGACATGTCTCACTTAAAGATGTCTAATTTAAAATGATATGTCCCTTCATTAAATATAGGGATATAAATAAACAAAGATTTGAGGTAAAGGTAGTGTGGTGTGTAGCATATGTCGTGTATTTGGTGGATACGCAACTCTGATTATATATATACACAATATTTGAAAACAAAGATACACGAGTATCAACTCTAATTTTGTAAGATCACAAAGGACTTGTTGCAGATTACTAGACAATGTTATGATCGCATTATAGAAAAGATAGAGAGAGGTTTGTGTTGAAAATGATTGAGGATTTATTATGAATGATTTATTCCATGCATTATAGCAAATTAAAACAGGAGTAATTTAGAACATAAGTTTACATTGGGGTTGGTGCCTCATTTTGAGTATTGTTAGTGCTTCATTCTTAGAGAACTTGGAGCTTCAGATCTTCTAGGTTGGTGATCACAAAACAAGATATAGGTTAGTGCCTCTAGGAGGTTGGTTATGGTTATCATCTATGTTACTTTTGGCATTTTGATGAGATTGTGAGTTCTTATGGTGATGGTATATTGGTTCCAGTCATAGGTAGTAATTGGAATGGTTTTCATTGATGGTAACTAAGTCAGATCGGTCATGTATCATAATCGGTGAAGTGCAAGATGCAATCGATGTGAAGGTTAAGTAATCAGTAATGTTAGAAATTGGTTAAGTCAAGAAGATTGGCAGTTAGAGAGGTCAACACTTTGGTAGCAGTCATCACAGATGAAGAATTATGAGGTATGGTCACAACTACAGTATCAATATGTTTACATTATATTGCGGTTCCGACCACAACTCATTTGGCTGATTAGTGAGAGAGATTTTGTTGTCACAGTCATTTAGGCGAGTAAGAACAATTGTGTTCTTGAACATTAGTTAGAAGATTCTACATTGGTAAACAGTTTAGCGGTTGCGATGATATTTAATGTTATAATGACGTGTAATATGGGTTATAAAATTGATGAGGTGTTATTTTTGGAATCGATACTATTGTATAAGGAATCTCTAAGGGCGTGCATTGTAGAAATCAAAACGTCTTAAACTATTTTTCGAGAATTATATAATGCAGATCTTATTGGAAGGTGAAGCGATCACAAGTAAACGTGTTTTACATCAAGAATATCACTTTGATGGGAAATTATTTAGATTTCATGTAGTCAATGCTAAAAAGTATATATATAAGTGGCACTGCTCATATTGAAAAAGGTGGTTAGAAGATTGATGTTGAGAAGGTTGATTTTGATGTTATGGTTGATTGTGAATTCAATTAGGGTTGCGATCAGAGATCTGATAGAAACATAATTATGAGCAGTTACAAAGAGCAGGAAAAAGATGAGATTTAACCAAGAGTTAGTGTTACATCCAGATCACTCAACTAATCAAGATGCTTGTAACACGTATTTCACTTCATTGCACGTGAATATTTGTTCCAATTTCGTTAGTTCTGGTGTTGTGTTAGTAGGTCATGTTGAAGAGGATTTCTCCTCAAAGTGAAAAAATTTGGTTGTTCTAATCAATGATTCTGCTCCAGAACCTAAAAGAGGAAGGGAGTGTGATCCCGAAACATTTGATGTGTATTTAGTAGACTAGAAGTGGGTCTGATTATATATAATATATAGACAAGATATGTAAAGAAAAATACACGAGTATCAATTCTTATTAGAAAGGATCATGAAGAACCTATTGCAGATTAGCAGAGAATGTTATGATCAGATTATAGCATAGATAGAGCAATATGTGTGGAGAAGTATTAAGGATAAATTGTCATCATTTTATTCTGAGTACTATAGAGAATTAACAAAAAGTAACTTAGAACATAAGTTTGTAATGATGTCGGTGCCTCATTTTGGGTATAGTTGGTGCTTCATCATAAAGAAATTGGTTCTTCAAATTGCAAATTGGTGCCTACATTTGGAAGTTGGAGTGTGCACTTCCAATGGGTAGCTCCTCATAAAATAAGGTAGGGGTCGGAGCCCCTAGCAAGTTTGTGCCTACAATTCTTGTTAAACACACAAATTTTTAGCTATTTCCATTTATTGTCATTGTTTTCTCCAACTTCGAGTATGCATGTCAAATTTTTCTTTATTGGTATTTAAATGGACATTCTTGTTTTAAAGCAAGGGGAGCAAATTCAGTTTGAGTATATTAAAATAAAATTTGATTTGTTTTAATGTAAACGTGTGTTTGTATAAAGACATGTCTGATTCATAGATGTCTAATTTAAAATTGTATGTCCCTTCATTAAATATAGCGATGTAAATAGAGAAAGACATGTGGTGAAGGAAGTGGCCTGCAGCATATGTACTATTTTTCATAGAGACGCGAGTTTGATTATATACACGAGATTTCAAAAGAAAAATACACCAGTATCAATTCTGATTTGGCAAGATCATAAAAGACCTGTTGCAAACTACTAGAGAATATTAGGTTCGCATTATATAAAAGATAAAGAGACGTTTGTGTGGTAAAGGATTGTGGATTTATTGTGAATGATTTATTCCATGCATTATAGCCGATTAAAAATAGTAATTTTGAACAAAATTTTGCTTTGAGGTTGGTGCCTGATTTTGAGTGTTGTTGGTGCTTCATTTTATTAGAGAAGTTGGTGCTTGAGATCTTGTATGTTGGTGCATACATTTTGACCTCAGAGTAGGTACTTCCGGGGAGTTGGTGCTCAAAAAACAAGTTAAGAGGTTAGTGCGTCTAGTAGGTTGGTGTCTAATATTATTTTATCACGCAACTTAGAAATTAAAAAATTAAAAATTAGAAATTGGTCTTTATTTGTGGTTATGATTGTAGAAAGAATGAAGGTATGTATTGTGCAGCAATAAAAGGATTGAAGGCTTGTTTTACACAAAATGATATTATAGCAAAGAAATGGAGCAATATCGTTTAAGAAGGATTGTGGATAAATTATCACAATTTTTTTTCGAGCACTCTAGCGAATTTACAAAAAGTAATTAAGAACAAAATTTTGTACTGAAGTCGATGCCTCATTTTGGGTAGAGTTATTGCTTCATCTTAAAAAAGATGGTGCTTCAAGTTGTAGGTTACTGGCTACATTTAGAAGTTGGAGTGAGCACTTTCAATGGGTTGGTCCCCGCAAAGAAAGAGCGCAATTGGTGCCCCTAGTAGGTTAGGGCCTACAATTCCTTTAAAAGACAGAAATATTTGACTATTTTCATTGATTGTCGTGGTTTACTCCAAATTTGGGTTTGCATGTCAAATTTTTTATTCTTGGTCTTTAAATGTGCATTGTGTTTTGAAGCAAGGGGCTAAAATTCAATTTGAGTATATTAAAATAAAAATTGATTTATTTTAATGATGACTTATGTCTGTATAAACATGTCTCGGTTATAGATGTCTAATTTAAAATCATGTCCCTTCATTAAAAAGAGATATACATAGAGAAAGATGTGTGGTGAAGGGAGTGTGGTGTGTATTTGATAGAGAAGAGACTTTGATTATATATATATACATGCGATTTGAAAAGAAAGATACATGAGTATCAATTATGATTTTGTAAGATCATAAAGGGCTCGTTATAGATTACTAGAGAATGTTATGATCGCATTATAGAAAAGATAGAGAGGGGTTTGTGTGGTAAAGTATTGTGGATTTATTCCGTGGTGTATATTTGATAGAGAAGAGAATTTGATTTTATATATATATATATATATATATATATATATATATATATATATATATATATATATATACATGCGATTTGAAAAGAAAGATACATGAGTATCAATTATGATTTTGTAAGATCATAAAGGGCTCGTTATAGATTACTAGAGAATGTTATGATCGCATTATAGAAAAGATAGAGAGGGGTTTGTGTGGTAAAGTATTGTGGATTTATTCCATGCATTATAGCCAATTAAAAAAAAAAAAAGAAATTCAAAACATAATTTTGCAACGAGGTTGGTGCCTCGTTTTGAGTGTTGTTGGTGCTTCATCTGAGAGAAGTTGCTTCTTTAGATCTTGTATCTTTGTGCCTACATTTTGAACTCAGAGTGGGTACTTCCGGTGGGTTGGTGCTCAAAAAACACGTTAAGAGGTTAGTGCCTCTAGTAGGTTGTTGTCTACAATTATTTTTAACCACACAACTTAGAAATTAGAAATCAAAAATTGATCTTTGTTGGTGGTTATGGTTGTTGAAAAAATGAAGGTATGTATTGGTGCAAGGAAAAAAAAAAAAAAAAAGGATTGAAGGCTTGTTTTACACACAATTACATCGTTTTTAGAAAAATCTATTAATTGGGCTTTTTGCATTATCAAACATTAAGGAACAGTCATAAATATGAACAGCTTTGTATTATGTCACTGTCATACATATGACCAGCCTTGTATAGAAATGTTAATGTCTAATACTCCAAAACTATAAACATATAACAATTGACTTGTTATGAGGTTTTTATTTTTGTTTGGGCATGGCCCTAGGTTCTCCTTTTTGGGTTCTTGTTTTAAGGTTATTTTGCCTAGTCCTCGGTATAGCCTTGCGTGGCTTATAACTGCTACTATTCGCTTTAGATACTCGGGTTTAATCTTTTTGAAAAGAACTGTTGTGTTTGCTTTTTATAGAGGCATATTAGACCTTATTTTTTCTATTGTTAAACTGTTGTTGAAATGTTTATGACTAGTGCCATTAATATGCTGTTAATCTGCCTCTAGTCCTTATGTACCTCGGGCCAGCACCCTTTTTCTATCAAAAACAATAGACTTGTCATTAAATTGTAAAAATTATATAAAAATATAAATTAGAAATCATTTACACAAATATTAAAGTCAAATGTGAGTTATTTTTGTGAAAATGTGAACTCTTAAGAACAATCAAAACTAAGAAAGTATTACAGGGTCCCATTTTTTCTGAATCTGATCAGCTCCTATTTTTCTGAATCTGATCGTTTCAATTATTTTATTGCCAAACATCAAAAACACGGAAGCAACATAATAAATTTTTTAAACAATTATTTTATTCCTAAACATCAGAACACGGAAGCAACATGATAATTTATTTATTTTTGAAAAGGAGTATTAACTAAATTAGATTAACACAAAAATCAGACATACAACTCGTTTAATGCTCATGATAGTGCATGTTTATAAAATGGAAAGAACATAAAACAATATTTTTTTAATGCTCATGATAGTGCATGTTCATAAAATGGAAAGAACATAAAACAATATTTTTCAAATGCCCTTAAGAATCATACCTGTGAATGCAATGTGGCATTTACATTAACCAAACTGCTGTCCTCCTCAAGATTTCCAGGTGGGTACCCTTGTCGGACGAAAGCCTATTCGAGCATTTGAAATCGCTTTCTGAAATCTGCGAAGTCCTTTTTATCTTCTTCCTCAATTGCCTCCTAAAAACAAAGTTTCAGAGCATTTCATTAATAATGTGCTTATCAGACAATAGAAAATAATTGTATTTTTAGATAAAGAATACAAGGAAGGGTAAGAGAAATTAAGTATTTACCTTGTGATAACGAAGTGCAATATTTCGGCGACGGCTATGCAGCCATATGGTTAGAAAACTTACACTCAGTTTTTTTTTTGAAAAGTGTCCCCTTGGTAAAGTTTTTTTTTGAAAAGTGTCCCCTTGGTAAGGTTTTTTTTTGAAAAGTGTCCCCTTGGTAAGTTTTTTTTTTTTGAGAAGTGTCCCCTTGGTAAGTTGTCTAACCATATGGGTGCATAGCCGTCGCCAAACTGCTGTGGCAATGCACAGACTTTCACGTTTCCATTGGCATCCACAAGCAAATCTTGTGGCTGAAAAATCATTTAGCGTGTTTTTAACAAAACCCTGCAAACAAATACAAACCTTGAAATCCCTCTGCAGCGCAAACCAGCAAGTATGAAACCAACCAGACTGACATTAGCATGAATGCTAAAAGACATAATCTATACATACCCTTGATTTCGGATATAACTTACCGTAACTTCCAATAAATATTTTAATATCCTGACGGGACATCTGAACACTGACATAACATAATTGAACTCAACAAGAATGGGAATGCTACGCATAATAATAATTTAATTGATTGACATAATATCCTATCAGATACATTTATCTTACACTTACAATTTCTAAAAGTAACAACACCAAAGCCGTACTATACATATCAGCATTGTAATGAAAACAGATTGATATAAATTGACCTACAGAAAATAAATTAAATATAATGTAATTTCACCTTGTATAAAGCGCCAAATCCATCCTCTCCAAGCTTGTTAGATCTCCAGCTGCAGCTCTTAATGTCCACTCTTCTCCGCCCGCAGTTATGTGAGTAAGGGGGGGGGGGGGGTGGAATTTGAAAGCATTTGCAAGAATAATCAGTAAGAAGAGAGAGTTGCATCAAAGACGTTGAGGTGCATCAATTTTAAACAACAACCCTAACAATACTATGAAGCAGCCAAGAGAAGCAAGAATCATGATGCGTAGAAGAGACTATTCTGCACTGCCAATTTCACCAAGCAGAATGAAAAATAAATATAGCCCAGTTAAGCACCAGAATTACAGAGACAGCATGTTTGATAGATGTTCCAAACATGCAATGCAATCCCACCCAAGAAGCAACATCTCCATCTCCTAGGTACTGGAAGTGAAACCAGAGTTTGAGTCTTGGTTTTAGTTGGACTTCATTTTATGTTATTTCATGCATGGAACTTGGAGCCTTTGGGTATTTTTGCTATATGTACGTCATATTTACAATGAAAGTATTTGAATTTTGTTAATATGCTAAAATGTCAACTTAATTGTTCTCTTAAAAAGCATTGCAAAAGAGCATGAGATACAATTATACTTCAAAAGGATTAAGCATTAGTTTAAGCGAAAGAAAGATAAGCATTAGCTTCAACAAAAGAAGACACCACAATATTTGCACAGGTGGTCAGGTCTAGGCCAATTAAGAGATAGATTTTTGAATATCTTCTAATATATATATTCTTGAATATTTTTTAATATTATTTTCTTATGATAAATTTCTAAGTGTTTGAATTTTGTTAATATGCTAAAATGTCAACTTAATTGTTCTCTTAAAAAGCATTGCAAAAGAAAATGAGATACAATTATACTTCAAAAGGATTAAGCATTAGTTTAAGCGAAAGAAAGATAAGCATTAGCTTCAACAAAAGAAGACACCACAATATTTGCACAAGTGATCAGGTCTAGGCCAATTAAGAGATAGATTTTTGAATATCTTCTAATATATATATTCTTGAATATTTTTGAATATTATTTTCTTATAAGATCAATTAAAAATAGTTTCGCTTTTGGACGCTGGAGATGAACAAAATATGGTCGCTTTGCAACTGAGAGGACGTTGACGTCCTCGACCGTAGGCCGAACGACAAAGCTTTCAATGCGCCCCCTATATCCTGCGTTTTCCCTAACCAGATGGCTACGCATTCTCCTGGGAAGATTGAAGGTCTGCAACCAAAGACCTCCAAACAAGCGCTCAGTGAAGAGTTCGTTATCCCGCCAGAAGCCAGATTCGTGCTCGATGGAGACCCGCCCGCGAAAGGAACCGGTGGAGCCGTCGCTGGAGGTGAGGATTCGATGTCTTCTAATGTTTGTGTTGTTAAACCTAATGCCCAGATGGCCCTAGTTATTGATAAGGAAAAAGAATCTCTAAGGAACTCTGCGATTTTCTTGGTCGCTCAGGATATTAACAAGCTTCCTTCTAGAACTTTTTTAAATGATTGGCTGCATAATGTATGGGGTAAAAAGTATGGCTTTCATTTTTCTTTTCTGCGCATGATTCAAAAAGGTCTTTTTATCATATTCCTCAAAAACCCTGATTCGCAAAAAGATATTTTAGCAAGACAATTTTGGCAAATTGGTTCAGCCAATTTTCGAGCCCTTCCCTGGTCACCGGATGCTATTCACAACGAGGTGCTTGCCTTATCAAGCCCAAGGTGGATTACCCTCGGAAGTGTCCCCCCTTACTTATGGAATATGATCCCTCAAGCCCTAGAGCCCCTTCGGCTCAGTGATTCGTGTGGATAGAACCAATGTTCTTCTTCCCCACACGGATGCCAAAATTCTTATCAATATCAACCCCCGGTATTGATCTCCCAAGAGGAATAAGATTCGAACTTGGAGATACCTGCCATTTTTGCCATGTTTCCTTTCTAGGAGGACTCAATTCCTGTTTCCTGTGCAGAAGGGAAGGCCACAGAAGGCAAGATTGTCCCCTAATTCGTAAAAAGAACCCTAACCCGAGACCCATTAATGGCAAGAACCCTAATCCTAAGGCTGGTAAGGGTAGAAAACTTCCGGACTTTAAAGATCATTCGAACCCCGATAAAAATCTTAAGGTACCTGTCCCCCAGACTTCGAATGATCTTGCTGATAAATTGGAGTCTCTCAAAGAGGCGTTTAATAATAACTCTGAACGCATACCTCCCCCAAACCCAGACTTCGGAGTTATTGCTAAATTACCTACTATTGAAAACTTAGACTTTGGCCTGAATGTGAAGGACTCAGACCCCCAGACACGTAAACCTAATGCTCAACAAATTGTCCTCAGTAAAATCAGGAGAATTGCAGCCAGTAGAAGAAAAGACCCTAAGGCTTCTCAAGTTGAGTTTAAAGAAAATAATTTTCGAGAAAACCAATCATCTGATGCTCTAGTGGCCATCAGAGAAACTTATGAAAAGGAAGAGAGACTTAATAACTTCTCTCTCACTATCATTCCAACATCCCAATTGCCAATGGATCCCTCCCGATCCCCATCTCCCCCAACTAAGGAGGATGATCCTGGTTCCTGTAGACTCCCCTCTCCCTCCACCGAGTTACCTAAGGATGACTTGGAAGAAGGCGAAGTCGTTGTGATGGAGGTAGTTGCTAACAGTGTTGCCCAAGGAGAGCCTCAGGAATTCGTCTTTCAAGCTAAAAAGAAATCCAGGAAACCGGTGGACAGACAGCCAGATTTGGATGGTAAGATAGATATGGCTGTGCAGCAGGAAGATGATGGATCCCCCCCTGTTAGGAAGAAAAGAGGCAGGCCTCCTAACCTCACTTCTACCATCAAGCCTTCGAAAATCCAAAAGAGGCCCCTACCTAATTGTTTCAAAAGCTTTAAAGCTCCTATGGATCAAGATCCACAAGGAAGAAATGGAATTTAAACTGGCATCTTGGAATGTGAGGGGACTAGAATCCCCTGACAGAAAATATGTAGTAAAAAGATTCATTAGGATACAGAAAGGATTTGACTTCCTTCTGCTACAAGAGATTAAGGCGGTAGGTTTTTCTTTAGAAGTAGCTCTTAAGTGTATCTGGCCGGATGCCAGAAGTATATTCACCCAACATCCTAGAGGCAAAGGAGGGAGTGCCATCCTTATTCATCCCAGGTGGGCAAATCGTATCTCCGGATGGGGCTCATCCCATGCAACAGGGCAGTGTGGGTGAGTTGTAAAGATGGAGATACAGAATTTGGAGTATGTTCAATCTATGCAGCAAATGATCATTATAACAGGATCCAACTATGGGAATGGTTAAGTAACTTGAAAGATATTCCTTGGGTTGTAGCAAGAGATTTCAATATGATTGAATCTCCCCAAGACAAAGGAGGAGGGACTAAGATGGAGTGGAAAGGTAATGAACGATTCTATTGGTCTAAAATGATCAGTAAACTTAAACTTTTTGACCCATTGGCAGGACAAAAGAAAGAGCATGTAGGTATATGGCATACCTGGTCCAACTATCAGAAGGGGAATAGGAGGATTTACTGCAGGTTAGATAGAATCTATGCCAATAAAGAGTTCTTCAGTTTCAGAAAAGAATTTGGAGGAGGGAGTGTCAAAGTGATTCCCTATTCCCTATCGGATCATCATCCGATCTCTGCTACTTTATTTCAATTAGGTAGTTGCCCTGAGGCAAGAAGAGGTGGCAAGTCATTTGCTCTGAACACTTCCTTGTTAAAGACAGGGGAAATCCGAGATGCCTACCGGCTGATTAGAGATTCCAATCACTATACAGCTAAACACCAAAGTGCAATTGACTGTTGGAATCAATGCACCTATAGTTGGAAAACACTGTTTCAAGTGATTGGAAGAAAAAGAGCTAAAGATGATAGGAGAGCTGAAGCAGAGTTGCAAAAAGATCTTTATAATGCAGAGTTGAGGAGTCAGAATTGTCCTGAGGACGAGGAAGCAAGTGAGTTGCTAGCATTGACTAGAAATTCTCTGAGCAAATTGCAGCAACAATATAAGATAAACGGTGCCAAAGTCAGGGCCAGAATCAATTGGATCAAGGAAGGAGACAAAGGCTCCAAATTCTTCTTCCAACTGCTTAAGACTAAAGAAGCTAAGAAAAACATCAATCATATTTGCCATAATGGGGATACCCTGTCTTCCCAAAAGGACATTTTGCATGCCTTTACAGGATACTACTCCAATCTATTTACTTCGGAAGACTCAGGCTCGAGTATGAAGGAGATGAGAGACGAGATAAAAAAATATTATTCCACCCTCTCTCTCATTAGGGGATTCAATTGCCCTGAGCAAACCCTTAAGTGTTGAAGAGATAATTAATGCCATTGAACATATGGACAATGATATAGCCCCTGGGCCTGATGGACTACCGGTTGAATTCTACAAGAGTAACTTAGAATGGATTGCTCAGGATCTCCTATCAATATACAATGAGGCAATTGATAAAGGCAACCTAGGGGAAGAGATTAATACCGGGTGCATTAAACTAATCCCCAAGGAAGGAGACAAGACCTTGATTAAGAATTGGAGACCAATAACTCTGTTAAATGTCTCTTATAAAATCATGGCTAAAGTTCTTGCTAGAAGACTGGTAGATATCCTCCCAAAGATTATCAATCCCTCCCAAACTAGGTTTGTTAAAGGGAGGTACATACTGGAGAATCTTATCACCTGCTGGGAAACTATGGATTGGGCAAGAGCTAGTGGGCAACAGGCTAGCATGCTACTGATTGACTATAAAAAGGCTTATGACAGAATTGAGTGGCAATTCATTATATCCATGTTGGAATCCATGGGGTTTCCTAAAGAATATTGCAAGATGGTCTGGACTCTAATGAATGGAGCCACAGCTATGGTGGAAGTAAATGGAGAGAAATCTTCCCCATTCCAACTTACCAGATCAATTAGACAAGGATGCCCACTGGCACCTGCACTATTTGTTATTGCTGCTGAATCCCTACACCATATTCTAAGAGACAATACTCTCTCCCCAAGAGTCAAGGGGATTGAACTTCCTAATGGAGAAGAAATCATTAACATACAGTTTGCGTATGATACAGCCCTTATGGTGGAAATGAATGAAATTAACTTCAAACACCTTATGTATATGTTGGATATATTCTGCTTAGCCTCAGGCAGCAAGGTGTCCATTGCCAAATCAACTCTGTTGGGCTGGGAAGACTCCCCTCCAGAATGGTGTAATCAGTTTGGCTTCACCTGGGGAGGCCCACTCCACCAAGTGAGATATCTTGGGATCCCATTCTCGGTCAAACCAGATCTTAGATGTATGTGGAATTGGGTGAAGGATAAAATTGATGTGAAATTGAAGAAATGGGATAACAGATATCTGTCTCTGGCAGGAAGGATTCAGGTTTGTCAGAAAGTCCTGGCAGCATATCCCATTTATTACTCATCAGCCTGGCTTTTTAATCAGGGTCAAACTGGGTGCATACAGAAGGCTATCAGAAATTACCTTTGGTCAGATGGTAAAGGTAACAAGAAGGCTCATGCTGTGAGATGGGATTGGTGTATAAGAGCTAAGGAACAAGGGGGACTTGGATTGAAAGACTTAAGATGGCAAGGAATTGCCTTGGCAGTTAAGTGGGTGGTCAAGGCTGCACAGGGGTTAGAACCATGGAAAATTCTGGTAAGGCACAATATCACTAGAGGCGCTCCTTCCCGGGCCAGACATTGGAAAAACCTTCGTTTTATTGACTTATTGACAGGGAGATTCAGAGCATCAGTGGCAGGGTCTGAAGTGTTTCAATCTATTTGGAGGGGATGGGAGGAAGTTAGGAGATGCCTAGCTGATACTAATCTCCTGGACCAGTCGCTCAACATATGTGGAGAAAGATCTATATGGTGGAACCTATTTAAAGGTAGCAAACCACTAGCTCTTTTGCAAGGATGCTCAGCAAAAAATTGGAATGCCCGAGGAGTCAGTTATTTTGCGGACATCATTGAGGAGGACAAATTGCTGACTTGGAAGGAGCTGTCTGACAGATATGATTTCCCCCCTTCGCATTGGAGAACGTACTCCACGCCGAGAGATGCTTGTTCATCCCTCAAGCTTCCCAGAGATACCGCTGTGGATTCGGACAGGGCTGGAATTATCAAATGGATGGATGGTACCCCTCTAATGCAGACTAAGCCAAGACTACCTATGCAATGCTCACCAGCTCGGATGATATCTTTGAACATCTTAATACCAAGTGGCACCTTAACCTTGACCCCAGCTTTTGGAGTAAAACTCTTTCTAAGCTTTGGCACACCCCAGCTGAACCTAAGATCCTCTGCTTTCTGTGGCGTCTCCTTCTGCATAGGTTACCAGTCAAAGACCCCTCTGGTGTTCCATTCCCCTGCTCCTTCTGCTCTGAACCTGAGACCATTCCTCATATCTTTTTTGACTGTCAGTTTGCTGCCGGACTGTGGAACCTTTTCGGATTGATGCAGGGTTGTAACTTTAATGTTTTCAATGTTATTTCTGGCACCCTACCGGGACTAAGGAAGGGCTTTAATCAATTTTGGGCTTCTCTTTCCTATCATATTCTATGGCATATCTGGAAAATTAGGAATGACAATATATTCAATACTAGGCATTGTTTTCTCACTGAGTCTCTGCGGAGGCTCATCATCTATAATGTCTCCTTGCAGGTTACCATGGTAATGCAGGTGAAAGAGAGCAAAGCACTAAAGGTCATAAGAAATGTTCGAGAGGTTCTAGACATGAACCAGGTTGCTGCTTACAATATGAACACAAAGGCAGACATTGAGTTTGACTTGACAGATGCTGAAGCAGCTCAAGGATCAAAAAAAGACAGAACCTCGACGTGACACAGTTATTATAGGGGAAGATGTAACTGGGCGTAATGCAGGAACAGGATCTGTTCAAGAAGCCACAGAGATTACTCAACAGGTGTCTGCTGAAGTTGCAGAGCAAGGGGATTCAAGCAGTGAACAATATGGAGCAGTAGCAGAAGTTCACCCGGCTGAATATCAACCTACCAGAATGGAACCCATCTATGTTCCTCCGGCAGCTGTTCTTCCCCCATTGCCATGGGAGGCCTACTTCTCCAATCCTTACAACATTATCCTTCGTGGTGACCTGTGTCTTAAATGGGCTGACCACCAGATGCCATGGACGGCCTGGTTACCCAGATAATAGAACTTTATAGTTATGGTTAATTTTGACAGGTTATAATGCTCGCCTAGGCAACTTTGTATCTTTAATAGTTTATTCAGCGTATAAGCGGAATATGTAATTTTGTAAGAATATCGTGACCAGAACTTTGATGTAATTATCTTTCTTGTTAATATAAATTATGCTTAATAGAAAAAAAATATATTATTTTCTTATGATAAATTTCTACAAATGTTTTTTGTTAAGATATGCAATGCTTTATTTTAATGAAAAGAAATGTCTATGTCTGTTACTCCTCTCCCTCTCTTTCGGTAATGTCCCCATTCTTAAATAAGATTTAATAATTAATAATTAAAATAAATTAATGGACAAATAGAATTTTGATAATACTAATAATAATAATAAAATATTATTAAATTAATAAAATAATATTAATAAATAATAGATGTTAATAATAAATAGATAACCAATAATATAATTACAATATAATAATATTAAAAATAAAATAAATAGATTAATGATAATGAACCAATAATGAAATGATATATTATTATGGTATAATATATATATTAATATAATGGTACATAATTAATATAATACAATAATATATTTTGATACATTAATCTGAGATAATAGAAATATATTCGAAGTTATCAATTGTCAAACAAACACCCGATTAAATTAATACCGTAACAAAGAGGCACAATTACATCTTGAGAATCACGAAGCTTCTTCCAGTTGGAAATATCTGCAATAAACGTATTGTCAAAGTAATGAGATAATGTGAAATATATATATTTGCAAACCCAAATGGATACTGTACTGAAAATTCCAGATGCTGACGGTAACGTCATTCTAGAGAAGGGGTAATTCCATGAAACGAAGGTCTAAAACCTTATTCCAACTCAGCCGCAACCTTTGGGACTTCTCACAAAAGAATCATAGATGATATGAGTTTCACTCCAGGGAACTAATTCAGGAGATGTTGGTTGGATATAATATAAGGGAAATTAATATAAAACATCAGATTCTGGAATTCATTAAATATCAGGTCGCTAATCACAGCAGCAAACACTTATTAAACTCTTGTTAGGATCACACCAAGAATCATAGATGATATGAGTTTCACTCCAGGGAACTAATTCAGGAGATGTTGGTTGGCTATAATAAGGGAGATTAATATAAAACGTCAGATTCCAGAATTCATAAAATATCAGGTCGCTAATCACAGCAGCACACACTAATTAAACTCTTGTTAGGATCACACCAAGAATCTGACTAATTTCACTCATTTTATTTAAGATCGAGTTTATCTGAAGACTTTCCTAATAGACATCTACCATGGGAAATAAGACACCATAAGGGGAGTTCACCTTGCAACTTGATACAAAAGAGGTCATAATAATCCTTGTGTGTAGATTTATCTACAAGAAACAACTCAGTAATGTTGCATTTGATTGATAAAATCTGTTATAGTAAAGATCATTGGTATTGGTCTTTCACATATCACTAACCTTATATTATCAATTCATGAGTTTGTAGTAAAATGAGGATTTTAACTCATAATAAGGACAAGGAATTCAAGTTAGTTGTCCCTTACTTCCAAGGTATCCACCATAAGGGGAGTTCACCTTGCAACTTGATACAAAAGAGGTCATAATAATCCCTTGTGTGAAGATTTATCCACAAGAAACAACTCAGTAATGTTGCATTTGATTGATAACATCTGTTATGGTAAAGACCATTGGTATTGGTCTTTCACATATCACTAACCTTATATTATCAATTCATGAGTTTGTAGTAAAATGAGGATTGAAACTCATAATAAGGATAAGGAATTCAAGTTAGTTGTCCCTTACTTCCAATGTATCCAGACCAGGAACATAACACTCTCCATCATTTATGAGAATTTCAATCATTTAAGGAACCCATATGATAATGATTGTTGCAACTACTGATCACATAATTCAACAAATCATCCACAATTGCAATTGCATATGATAATGAGTGTGCTCACAAACATTTGATGTGTATTTGACAGAGAAGCGAGTCTGATTATATATAATATATATACACAAGATATGAAAAGAAAGATACACAAGTATGAATTCTAATTACAGAGGATCATGAACAACTTGTAGCAATGCAGATTGCTAGCGAATGTTATCATCAGATTATTGCAAACAAATAGAGAAATATGGTTTAAGAAGGATTGTGAATAAATTGTCACAATTTTATTCCGAGCACTATAGCGAATTTACAAAAAGTAATTTAGAACAAAATTTTCTACTGAAGTCGGAGCCTAATTTTGGGTGGAGTTGTTCCTTCATCTTAAAAAAGCTGGTGCTTCAAGTTGCAGGTTGGTGGCTACGTTTAGAAGTTGGAGTGGGCACTTCAAATGGGTTGGTCCTCAGAAAGAAAGAGAGGGGTTGGTGCCCCTAGTTGGTTGCTGCCTACAATTCTCTTAAAACAGACAAATATTTGACTATTTCCATTGATTGTTGTGGTTTTCTCCAGATTTGGGTTTCCATGTCAAATTTTTGGTTCTTGGTCTTTAAATGTGAATTGTTGTTTTAACGCAAGGGGCTCAAATTCAGTTTGAGTATATTAAAATAAAAATTGATTTGTTTCAATGAACACGTGTGTCTGTATAAAAGCATGTCTTGTTTATAGATGTCTAATTTAAAATCATATGTCCCTTTATTAAATAGAGATATATATAGAGAAAGATGTGTGGTGAAGGGAGTGTGGTGTGTAGCCTATGGTGTGTATTTGGTAGAGAAGTGACTCTGATTATATACATACACAAGATTTGAAAAGAAAGATACATGAGTATCAATTCTGATTTTATAAGATCGTAAATGGCCCGTTGCAGATTACTAGAGAATGTTATGATTGCATTATACAAAAGATAGAGAGGGTTCGTGTGGTAAAGGATTGTGGATTTATTATGAATGATTTATTCCATGCATTATACCCGATTAAACAAAAAGAAAATCGGAACTGAATTTTGCACTGAGGTTGGTGCCTCATTTTGAGTGTTGTTGGTGCTTCATCTTAGAGAAGTTGCTTCTTCAGATCTTGCATATTGGTACCTACATTTCGAACTTAGAGAAAACAAGTTAGAGGTTAGTGCCTTAGTAGGTTGGTGTCTACAATTATTTTTAATCACACAACTAATAAATTAGAAATGGTCTTTGTTGGTGGTTATGATTGTTGAAAGAATAAAGGAATGTATTGGTGCAGAAAAAAATTGTCTGAAGGCTTGTTTTACACACAATTACATCATTTTTACAAAATTCTATTAATTGCGCTTTCAGCATTATCAAACATGAAGGAACAGTCATACATATGAATAGCTTGGTATGGTGTCACAATGATACTCTTCTCCCTCCTTGGTATAGAAATGTTATGTTTATGTCACTGTGATACATATGACCAGCCTTGTACAGAAATGTTTATGTCTAATACTCCACTCGATATTATTCAATCAATTTGTGTTAGAGCCTTCTCATTCACATTCGCTAGGAGTGGAGGATCATTAAATTGGATAGTGACTAATATAAGTTGATTTCTATAAGAATCATGGGCATGGGAAGAGCAGAAAAAGTAATTATTGTAGTATGTTTGAATGGCCTAGATAGAAGTTCACTAGCCACCAACTAGTGCTGATTACCAGTCAAATCTTTGTAGCAAACCAAGCTAGGAGAAAAAGTAGATCACAATCTAACTTGTTAAACAAATCAAGTTAAGAGTAATGTGAGGAAACTGTTGTAGCAAGAAATAAATTATTAGTCCCTGCCGAAGGAGCAGGAATCAACTTTGCAACAAAGGTAATCAAGTCTAAAAACAAGTCCAAGGTAGTTGCAGAAGGAAAAACGATCCTGAAGATTGTTCTAATAAAATCATCCACGATTGCAAATTGAGTTTGAGTATATTAAAATAAAAAATTATTGTTCTAATAAAGAGCTGTGTTTATCAAAAGACATCTATTCTTTATAGATATCTAATTTCAAATCGTATGTCCCTTCACTAAATTTTGGGATATAAAATAGAGAAATATGTGTTGTGAAGTGAGTGTGCTCAACAACATTTGATGTGTATTTGATAGAGAAGCAAGTCTAATTATATATAATATATATACAGAAGATTTGAAAAGAGAGATACATGTGTATGAATTCTAATTAGAGAGGATCATGAACAACCTGTTGCAGATTACTAGAGAATGTTATGATCAGATTAAAGCAAAGAAATAGAGCAATATGGTTTGAGAAGGATTGTGGATAGATTGTCACAATTTTATTCAGAGCACTATAGCGAATTTACAAAAAGTAATTTACAACAGAATTTTGTACTGAAGTTTGTGCTTCATCTTTAAAAAGCTGGTGCTTCAAGTTGCAGGTTGGTGCCTACGTTTAGAAGTTGGAGTGGGAACTTTCAATCGGTTGGTCCTCACAAAACAAGATAGGGGTTGGTGCCTCTAGTAGGTTACTGCCTACAATTCTCTTAAAAGACACAATTATTTGACTATTTCCATTGATTGTCGTGGTTTTCTCCAGATTTGGGTTTGCATGTCAAATTTTTGTTTCTTGGTCTTTAAATGTGCATTGTTTTTTTTGAAGCAAGGGGCTCAAGTTCAATTTGAGCATATCAAAACAAAAATTGATTTGTTTTATTGAAGACGTGTCTCTGTATAAAAATATGTCTCGTTTATAGATGTCTAATTTAAAATTGTGTCCTTTCATTAAATAGAGATATAAATAGAAAAATCTATTAATTGGGCTTTCAGCATTATAAAACATTAAGTAACACACATACATATGAGCAGCTTGGTATGGTGTCACAATGATACTCTTCTCCCTCCTTGGTATAGAAATGTTATGTTTATGTCACTGTGATACATATGACCAGCCTTGTATAGAAATGTTCATGTCTAATAGTCCACTAGATCTTTTTCAATCAATTGTATTAGAGCCTTCTCATTCATATTCGCTAGGAGTATAGGATCATTAAATTGGATAGTGACTTCTATAAGTTGATTTCTATAAGAATCGTGGGCATGGGAAGAGCAGAAAAAGTAGTTTTTATATATTCCAATTATTGGAGTATGTTTGAATGGCCTAGATAGAAGGTCATTAGAAACCAACTAGTGCTGATTACCAGTCAAATCTTTGTAGCAAACCAAGATGCGAGAAAAAGTAGATCACAATCTAACTTGTTAAACAAATCAAGTCAAGGGTAATGTGATAAAACTGTTGTAGCAAGAAATAAATTATTAGTCCCTGCCGAAGGAGCAGTTCTCAACTTTGCAGGAAATAAGTAATCAAATCTAAAAACATGTCTGAGGTAGTTGCAGAAGGAAAGACGATCCTGAAGATTGTTCTAATAAAATCATCCACGATTGCAAATTGAGATTGAGTATATTAAAATAAAAAATTATTGTTCTAATAAAAAGGTGTGTTTATCAAAAGACATCTCTTCTTTATAGATGTCTAATTTCAAATCGTATGTCCCTTTATTAAATTTAGTGATATAAATAGAGAAAGACGGGTGGTGAAGGGAGTGTGCCCAAGAACATTTGATGTGTATTTGATAGAGAAGCAAGTCTGATTATATATAATATATCTACACAAGATATGAAAAGAGAGATACATGTATATGATTCTAATTAGAGAGGATCACGAACAACCTGTTGTAGACTACTAGAGAATGTTATGATCAGATTATAGCAAAGAAATAGAGCAATATGGTTTCAGAAGGATTGTGGAGTTGGTGCTTCATCTTTAAAAAGTTGTAGCTTCAAGTTGCAGGTTGGTGCCTACATTTAGAAGTTGGAATAGGCACTTCCAATCGGTTGGTCCTCGCAAAATAAGATAGGGGTTGGCGCCTCTAGTAAGTTACTGCCTACAATTGTCTTAAGAGACACAAATATTTGACTATGTCCATTGATTGTCGTGGTTTTCTCCAGATTTGGGTTTGCATGTCAAATTTTTGTTCCTTGGTCTTTAAAGGTGCATTGTTGTTCTAAAAGAAAGGGGATCGAATTCAGTTTGAGTATATCAAAATAAAAATTGAATTTTTTTAATGAAGACGTGTGTCTATATAAAAACATGTATCGTTTATAGATGTCTAATTTAAAATCGTGTCCCTTCATTAAATATAGATTTAAATAGAGAAAGATGTGTGTGGTGAAGGGAGTGTTGTGTATAGCATATGGTGTGTATTTGATATAGAAGGGACACTGATTATATATATATATATATATATATATAAACGAGATTTGAAAAGAAAGATACATGAGTATCAATTCTGATTTTTTAAGATCATAAAGGGCCCGTTGCAGATTACTACAGAATGTTACGATCGCATTATAGAAAAGATAGAGGGGGGTTTGTGTTGTAATGGATTGTGGATTTATTATGAATGATTTATTCCATGCATTTTAGCCATTTAAAACAATGAAATTCAGAACAGAATTTTGCATTGAGGTTGGCGACTCATTTTGAGTGTTGTTGGTGCTTCATCTTAGAGAAGTTGGTGCTTCGGATCTTGTATGTTGGTGCCTACATTTCGAACTCCGAATGGGTACTTCCGGTGGGTTGGTGCTCACAAAACAAGTTAGAGGTTAGAGGCTCTAGTGGGTTGGTGTCTACAATAATTTCTATCCACAACTTAGAAATTAGATATCAGAAATTGGTCATTGTTGCTAGTTATGGTTGTTGAAAGAATAAAGGTATGTATTGGTGCAGCAAAAAACGGATTGAACGCTTGTTTTACACACAATTACATCATTTTTAGAAAAATCTATCAATTGGGCTTTCGGTGTTATCAAACACTAAGGAACAGTCATACATATGAGCAGCTTGGTATGGTGTCGCAATAATACTCTTCTCCCTCCTTGGTATAGAAATGCTATGTTTATGTCACTGTGATACATATGACCAGCCTTGTATAGAAATGTTCATGTCTAATACTCCACTAGATCTTTTTCAATCAATTTGTATTCCAGCCTTCTCATTCATATTCGCTAGGACTAGAGGATCATTAAATTGGATAGTGACTGCTATAAGTTGATTTCTATAAGAATAATGGGCATGGGAAAAGCAGAAAAAGTAATTTTTATATATTCCAATTATTGGAGTATGTTTGAATGGCCTAGATACAAGGTCATGAGCTACCAACTAGTGCTGATTAAAAGTCAAATCTTTGTAGCAAACCAAGCTAGGAGAAAAAGTAGATCACAATCTAACTTGTTAAACAAATCAAGTCGAGGGTAATGCGAGGAAACTGTTGTAGCAAGAAATAAATTATTAGTCCCTTCCGAAGGAGTAGTTCTCAAGTTTGCAAGAAATAAGCAATCAAGTCTAAAAACAAGTCTGAGGTAGTTGCAGAAGGAAAGACGATCCTGAAGATTGTTCTAATAAAATCATCCACGATTGCAAATTGAGTTTGAGTATATTAAAATAAAAAATTATTGTTCTAATAAAGAGCTGTGTTTATCAAAAGACATCTATTCTTTATAGATGTCTAATTTAAAATCGTATGTCCCTTTATTAAATTTGGGGATATAAATAGAGAAAGACGGGTGGTGAAGGGAGTGTGCCCAAGAACATTTGATGTGTATTTGATAGAGAAGCAAGTCTGATTATATGTAATATATATACACAAGATATGAAAAGAGAGATACATGGATATGAATTCTAATTAGAGAGGATCATGAACAACCTGTTGCAGACTACTAGAAAATGTAATGTTATGATCAGATTATAGCAAAGAAATAGAGCAATATGGTTTGAGAAGGATTGTGGGTAAATTGTCACAATTTTATTCCGAGCACCATAGCGAATTAACAAAAAGTAATTTAGAACAGAATTTTGTACTGAAGTGGGTGCCTCATTTTGGGTGGAGTTGGTGCTTCATCTTTAAAAAGTTGGTGCTTCAAGTTGCAGGTTGGTGCCTACGTTTAGAAGTTGGAGTCGGCACTTCCAATCGGTTGGTCCTCACAAAACAAGATAGGGGTTGGCGCCTCTAGTAAGTTTGTGCCTACAATTATCTTAAAAGACACAAATATTTGACTATTTCCATTCCCTGTCGTAGTTTTCTTCAGCTTTGGGTTTGCATATCAAATTTTTGTTTCTTGGTCTTTAAATGTGCATTGTTGTTAGGGGTACAAATTCAGTAGCAACATGAAGACCAACAAAGGATGATGTAATAGAAGTCGTGTCTTGTGAGGCACTTAGATTATTTTCATCATGTATTTGTAATTTGTATTTGACAGATTACATGTAATGTAAAAACAAGATGTAATCACATGTGATAGTATCACGAGCAAGTCTGTTTCATGTAATAATGTCGAAAGTGATTTATTCCTTGTAGCATTGAATAAGTCAAAGTTTGTTAGTTAGAGAATAAGTCAAGGTGGTGAAGGGTTTTCACCTTCTTTCTCCACTTTTCTAAAATCTTTTCCTCTATAAAGAAGGGAGCTAATTGTAAATAATCATCTTTTGGCAAGGGAAGAAAATTATTTCTGATTTTTTAGATTTTCTGAATTTATAAAATTATTTCCAATTTTAGCATTTGCTGATTTTATTATTTAAGAATTAAGAATTTTAAAATTTATGATGCTTCTATCTTGTAGCTTTCTTGCATTTGCAGATACATTTGCTCTTTCCATGAGCCCAATGTGCGGATCATTAGATATGATGATACTGACTCTCCCAGCCATCGAGAGATTTATGAGACATTTGATAGGATACTTGCGTAGATCAAGCATGTTATGTAGAGAAGCATCGTGGGCCCATTGTGATGTGCCGGTGAAGCATTATGAACACCCTGCTTCATATGGAAGCCTATGCTACCATTCCTAAATGATACACACAAAGACCTGGGAGAGTGGCTCTTTCTAGGGATGACGATGTGAGTCTCAAATCTGAAATCTAAAGTTTTCCATTTAAAATTTAAAATCATTTAATTATACGAAAATGTCAAATAGCAAGCTACAAAATTTTCAAATTAATATGTGTTTTATTTTTTCAACTTAGGTGAAGGAGGGCTTCTTCAAGGCCTTTGCAAAAATGTACAATGGAGATGATGCTAGTAAAATTCGTCTACGATGGCTTCACTATGCCAATCTTTGCAGTGCAACCTTTAGTAGACAAAGGGACCCTATTAGATGGTGGACATGGCATCGTACGGATACACCTGAGTTGAATGTTCTTTCCATTCGTCTTCTTTCCTAGGTTGTGAGTTCCTCTACTCTAGAAAGGACCTGGTCCACATATAGCTTCATATAATCAGCCAACACGAACAACCATAACTCTAGACGATCGGAGAAGTTAGTGGTCGCCTAGAGTACATTGCGGCTAAAGGATTGGCAAAGTGCTCAGAATCATCAGACTCCAGCATTACGTTGGGATATTATTCCCGAGGATGTTATGAAAGCGTAGGTGGATGACACACCTCTAGGATTGCTTGGCGTTCTGTTGGATGAGTACCCTCATCCTACTGCTACCAGTGGCTCCGATGATGACTATGATTTTGATTTTGATTTTGATTCATAGAGGACATCCTATATATTTTGCATATATTATTTGAAGATGCATTATTGATTTTGATTATTATGGACATCGGATTAAGGAGTTGAACTTCTATGCTATCGTTTGCTCTTTAATATTTTAGTTGGACTTCTCTTTATGTTATTTCACGCATGGAACTTGGAGCCTTTTCGCATTTTTGCTATATGTACGTCATGTTTTTACAATGAAAGTATTTGAATTTTGTTAATTTGCTAAATTACTATGTATTGACCTCCTAAAATGTCAACCTAATTGTTCTCTTAATGGTAAAAGAGCATGAGATACAATTATACTTCAAAACGATTAAGCAATAGTTTAAGTGAAGAAAAGATGAGCATTAGCTCCAAGAAAGATGAGCATTAGCATTTGCACAGGTGGTCAAGTCTAGGCCAATTGAGATATAGATTTTTTAATTTCTAATATATATATATATATATATATATATATATATATATATATATATATATATATATATTCTTGAATATTTTGTTCTTATGATAGATTTCTACAAATGTTTTTTCTTATGATAAATTTCTACAAATGTTATTGCCTACATTTTTTTTGGTTATTCGATTATCTTTTCAAATCTCTTTCTTTGGTAAAAATTTTTAATACACTATACTTATCATTGTTTTGTCTAATAAAAAGATAGTTTCTTACAACAACAATAGTTTAACAAATCATATATCAATTAAAAAATCAATTGCAAGGAAATATAAAGTTAAAACTAGAGACAAGTACCACATAGTGGCCAATACTTGCTTATATTGTGCAATTAATTATAAATTTAACTATATAGGTAAATCCAATTCTAATTTCAATAAATTTGTCACAATTTGGTCTGGGTATAGAGAACTTTCTAAAGAGAAGGTGGGAAGGTATGTTAATGGTTTGAAATTCAATACCCAGGATGATCTTGGTATGTTGAAGATTGATTTAATTGAGGATGCTTATCAATATGCCTTAAAGGCATAAGAGAAGTTGAAAAGAAGAAATCGTGGTAATTCCCGAGGGAAGGAAAAACAAGAACAGTTGTTGAAAGACAAACTGAAAGTTGAAGAAGAAACAAAACCTCTTGATCTGAGAAGAAGAATAGGTAGAGGTGGATTCAAGGGCACTTGTTATAATTATGGTGAAGAAGGACATCGATCATTTGAATGTTCCATAAGAAGCTCGGTAATAGTAGGAATGATGTGGTGAATGAGAACATACAGAATGAACCTGAGGTGGAGTTAGAAAACTTGTTGGTTCGAAAATCATTGCTTGGTAATAAGGTGGAACCTTGTCACAGAAGGAATTTTTTCAAAACTCGGTGAAAGTCAAGAGGTAAACTTTGTTATGTGATTGTGGATAGTGAAAGTACTGATAACCTTGTTGCTAAGGAGATGGTTAAGAAACTTGGTTTGAAGAGGGTGAGACATCCTTATCCTTATAAGATTAGTTGGGTACAAGATGAACATGCTTTAGATGTAAGGGGGCAGTTTTTTGTTGATTTTCAGATTGGGCAGTATGTTGATCAAGTGTCATGTGATATTGTGGACATGAGTTCTTGTCACATATTGCTTGGTAGACCTCAGCAGTATGATTGTAAGGTTGTACATAATTGTTTCAAGAATGTATTTCCTAGTGAGAGCTATCGCAGAAAGTTTTCTCTGATGCCTTTGCAAGATACTACACTCGGTAAGAGGAACCTGAGTTTCGGTAGGAAGAGTGAATGAAAGAATTTTGAAAGGATTGGTGATCAGAATAGAAGATAGACCTGTACCATACCGAGGGAGGATTTGAAAAGGCAAAGAAAACAGAAGTGGAACTAAAAAAAATGAGTTGTGAACTGGAGGGACATGTATATCAAGACCCAGTTCGGGATTTATGTGTTGAATCTCGAAAGATGTTCATTGAGCTGTTGAGAACATATTTTCGCACTTGGGGTAGTTCACAATCCTGTATCAACCAAAAATATGTTTGTGTTTGGTTTTGAATTTTTGTTGTATCTCGGTTGGAGACTTGAGATTCTCAGTCTCTTTGTGTTAGTTCTCAGTTGTAATCTCGTATGGCTTCACTGATGGAGCTTCGTGGTTGGTGGTCACTTCGGTGGTGGTTCTCTGTTGGGAGTCTTCTTGGTTTCACCAACAGACTCAGTGACTTGGTGTGTTGGTTGCTCGATTTGGTGCTCGGTTACCGACTGGTCTCGGTGTATTTGTTGCTCGGTGGAAGATTTATGTGCTTGGTTACCGACTGAGTTTCGGTGTTATGTTACCAACTAATACTGGCGCTCAGTGCTCTTGCTGACCGACTTGCTTGTTTGCATGAATCGGCTTGGCCGACTCGTGCATTTAATTTGGGTCGCACTCCTCGAGTTATGGTAGACTGTTGGACGTGTAGGGACCTAAATCTGGCATGTTTCATTCTTCTATGTGGATCTGATGACCGTTTGAAGGCCAACATGAAGAAATATATTTTGTAAAGGCGATGTTGAGAGCCGGCTGATGTTTTGTAATTAATTATTGTTGTAAAGCCGACTTGTGGCTGAGTAGTATAGAGCGAGGGTTTGGGTAGTGTTCAAGAGATAGGAGAGATAGAAAAAGTGGTAAGAGAAAGGGACCGAAAAGAGAGGATGATCAGATAAAATATCTGATTGTAATAGCAAAGCTAGTGGCTAAGTATCTTCGCTTAGGATACAAGGAGATTGCTTGGTAATGTGAGGAAACTATTGTAGCAAGAAATAAATTATTAGTCCCTACAGAAGGAGCAGTTCTCAACTTTGCAAGAAATAAGTAATCGAGTCTAAAAAAACAAGTGTGAGGTAGTTTCAAAAGCAAAGACGATCCTGAATATTGTTCTGATGAAATCATCCACGATTGCAAATTGAGTTTGAGTATATTAAAATTAAAAATTATTTTTCTAATAAAGAGGTGTGTTTATCAAAAGACAACTCTTCTTTATAGATGTCTAATTTCAAATTGTATATCCCTTCATTAAATTTGGGGATATAAATAGAGAAAGATGGGTGGTGAAAGAAGGATTTCACTACAAAGGCAAAATCGGAAAAGAGCATGAGATACAATTATACTTCAAAAGGGTTAAGCATTAGTTTAAGTGAAAGAAAGATAAGCATTAGCTTCAAGAAAAGAAGACACCACAATATTTGCACAGGTGGTTAAGTCTAGGCCAATTGAGAGATAGATTTTTGAACATCTAATATATATATTCTTCAATATTTTTTTCTAATGATAAATTTCTACAAATGTTTTTTCTTATGATTAATTTCTACAAATGTTTTTGGCTACAGTTGTGAATGGTTATTGGGTTATCTTTTCAAATCTCTTTTTTTGGTAAAATTTTCTAATATACTATACTTATCATTGTTTTCTCCAATAATAAGACAGTTTCTTAGGACAAAAATAGCTTAACAAATAATATATCAATTAAAAAATTTATTGTAAGGAAAAATAAAGTTAAAACTAGAGACAAGTACCACGTACTAGCCAATACTTGTTTTTATTTTGCAATTAATTATAAATTTAACTATAAATATAAATCCAATACAATAACTGTAATTTTAATATTCAAAAAGTACATATTTAATTTAATTGATTATATTTGTAATTTATGTATTTTTTATTAGTCTTATGTAAGCATAGTTCAATCATATTGATTCCTTAGAATTATAAAATTTGTATTGTATAACTTTATGGTTAAAAGTTATTTTAAGGTTTGAACAATTAAGTTTAATTGTGTAAAATTATATAGTTGAATTTGTTTGCATTTTTATATTTATAAGTATCATATATAGACTATACGTTTTTAGCTTAACATATAACTTCTCTCCTTTCAAAATAATTGATTTGTACATATTTAAATATGTAGAATATGTAGAAAGAGCATAAAAATAAAGATAATCAACAATAGTGTACATAGAACAGAATATCTATGAAAATAACAATATATCAAATTTTTATTATAATACAAATAATTTAGTTTAAAAAATTAAAATATAATAAATCATATTTAATTATATTTATTTAATTTATAATATTAGTGTGCGTATCTTTAATATATCTCTCCACTGAATTGATATATATGGGATACTTATGGTACTCCACTCGATCTGTTTCAATCAATTGGTATTAGATCCTTCTCATTCATATTCACTAGGAGTGGAGGATCATAAAATTGGATAGTGACTGCTATAAGTTGATTTCTATAAGAATTATGGGCATGGGATGAGGAGAAGAAGTTTTTATATATTCAAATTATTGGAGTATGTTTGAAAGGCCTACATAGAAGGTCATTAGCAACCAACTAGTGTTGATGACGAGTCAAATGTTTGTAATCTTAACTTGATTCAAATATAAGTTAACCATTTTAAAGTTCGATGAAGGGCCAGTTGTCCACTTATTATCTACTTGACAAGTTAAGCAACTATATGGTAAGTAGTGGAAGGACATGCAAGATATACTACCTCAAAAAAGTGGCAGCTAGTGGTAATCTGGAAGAAAGTTCAATTATAAAAACACACAGCACTTTGTTTTTAAAAATTACATAAAATTGAAGATGTCTAACAAGATCTGGAATGAAAAAGGGACGCACAGAGAAGCTCTCAAATGAGTCAAGCAAATTAGAGTTGAACAAAAAGCAAGAGGAAATAATACATTAAGAACTTACTTATGAAGGAAGCTTTAACACATTAAAATGTTGAAACATTCTAAACATGTTAAACTGAAATTCGATTGCACATAGCACAGGGCAGAGTAATGAATAAGAATAATCTTAGAGTAGAATCTAATGCTCTATGAAATGGTGTTTCTACAGTAGAAATTAATGTTGTTGCATTTGGAAATATCAAAAGATCTCTCAAAAAAATCTGGCATGCAATGCTTTGGATAATGCTTGTTGCAACTGCTGATCAGATAATGCAACAAATCACCCACAATAGAAAAATGAGTTTGATTATATTAAAATAAAATTTTATCGTTCTAAAGAAGAGGTATTTATGAAAAGACATCTCTTCTTTATAGATGTCTAATTTCAAATCGTATGTCCTTTCATTAAATATGGGGATATAAATAGAGAAAGATGACTGGCGAAGGGAGTGCGCTCAAGAACATTTCATGTGTATTTGATAGAGAAGAAAGTTAGGTTATATATAATATATATACACAAGATATGAAAAGAACGATACATGTGTACGAATTCTAATTAGAGAGGATCATGAACGACTTGTTGCAGATCACTAGCGAATGTTATGATCATATTATAGCAAAGAAATAGAGCAATATAGTTTAAGAAGGATTGTGGATAAATTGTCGCAATTTTATTCTGAGCACTATAGCAAATTTACAAAAAGCAACTAAGAACAAAATATTGTACTGAAGTCGGTGCCTCATTTTGGGTGGAGTTGTTGTTTCATCTTGAAAAGGATGGTGCTTCAAGTTGCAGGTTGGTGGCTACGTTTAGAAGTTGGAGTGGGCACTTCCAATGGGTTGGTCCTCACAAAGAAAGAGAGGGGTTGGTGCCCCTAGTAGGTTACTGCCTACAATTCTCTTAAAAGACACAAATATTTGACTATTTCCATTGATTGTCGTGGTTTTGTACAGTTTTGGGTTTCCATGTCAAATTTCTGGTTCTTGGTCATTAAATGTGCTTTGTTATTTTAACGCAAGGTGCTCAAATTCAATTTGAGTATATTAAAATAAAAATTGATTTGTTTTAATGAAGACGTGTGTCTGTATAAAAGCATGTCTCATTTATACATGTCTAATTTAAAATCATATGTCCCTTAGTTAAATAGAGATATAAATAAAGATAGATGTGTGGTGAAGGGATCATGTGTAAAAGATTGTGTATTTATAATGAATGATTTATTCCGTGCATTATAGCCGATTAAAAAAAAAGAAATTCAGAACAGAATTTTGCATTGAGGTTGGTACGTCATTTTGACTATTGTCGATGCTTCATCTTAGAGAAGTTGGTGCTTATGATCTTGTATGTTAGTACCTACATTTCGAACTCTGAGTGGGTACTTCCGGTGGGTTGGTGCTCACAAAATAAGTTACAGGTTAGTCCCTCTAGTAGGTTGGTATCTACAATTCTCTTTAACCACACAATTTAGAAATTAGAAATCAAAAATTGGTCTTTGTTGGTTGTTATGGTTGTTGAAAGAATGAAGCTATGTATTGGTGCAGCAGAAAAAGGATTGAAGGCTTGTTTTACACTCAATTACATCATTCTTAGAAAATATATTAATTGGCCTTTAAACATTAATTAACATTTACGAAACAGTCATACATATGAGCAGATTTGTATGGTGTCACAATGATACTCTTCTCCCTCCTTGGTATAGAAATGTTATGTTTATGTCACTGTGATACATATGACCAGCCTTGTATAGAAATGTTCATGTCTAATAATCCACTAGATCTTTTTCAATCAATTTGTATTAGATCCTTCTCATTCATAATTGCTAGGAGTAGAGGATCATTAAAATGGATTTCTATAAGAATCATGGGCATGGGAAGAGCGGAAAAAGTAGTTTTTATATATTCCAATTATTGGAGTATGTTTGAATGGCCTAGATAGAAGGTCATTAGCAACCAACTAATGCCGATTACCAATCAATTCTTTGTAGAAAACCTTGACCTAGGAGAAAAAGTAGATCACAATCTAACTTGTTAAACAAATCAAGTCGAGGGTAATGTGAGGAAAATGTTGTAGCAAGAAATAAATTATTAGTCCCAGTCGAAGCAGTTCTCAACTTTGCAAGAAATAAGTAATCAAGTCTAAAAACAAGTCTGAGGTAGTTGCAAAAGGAAAGACGATCCTGAAGATTGGTTTGATAAAATCATCCACGTTTGAAAATTGAGTTTGAGTATATTAAAATAAAAAAAATTATTGTTCTAATAAAGAGGTGTGTTTATCAAAAGACATCTCTTCTTTATAGATGTCTAATTTCAAATCCTATGTCCCTTTATTAAATTTGGGGATATAAATAGAGAAAGACGAGTGGTGAAGGGAGTGTGCTCAAGAACATTTGATGTGTATTTGATAGAGAAGCAAGTCTGGTTATGTATAATATATATGCACAAGATATGAAAAGAGAGATACATGAATATGATTCTAATTATAGAGGATCATGAACAACCTGTTGCAAACTACTAGAGAATGTTATGATCAGATGACAGCAAAGAAATAGAGCAATATGGCTTGATAAGGATTGTGGATAAATTGTCACAATTTTATTCCGAGCACTATAGAGAATTAACAAAAAGAAATTTAGAACAAAAATTTGCACTGAAGTTGGTGCCTCATTTTAGGTGGGGTTGGTGCTTCATCTTTAAAAAGTTGGTGCTTCGAGTTGCAGGTTGGTGCCTACGTTTAGAAGTTGGAGTGGGCACTTCCAATCAGTTTGTCCACACAAAACAAGATAGGGGTTAGTGCCTCTAGTAGGTTACTGCCTACAATTCTCTTAAAAGACACAAATATTTGACTATGTCCATTGATTGTCGCGGTTTTCTCCAAATTTGGGTTTGCATGTCAAATATTTGTTTCTTGGTCTTTAAATGTGCATTGTTGTTTTAAATCAAGGGGCACAAATTCGGTTTGAGTATATCAAAATAAAAATTGATTTGTTTTGATGAAGACGTGTGTCTGTATAGAAACATGTCTCGTTTATAGATGTCTAATTTAAAATCATGTCCCTTCATTAAATAGAGATATAAATAGAGAAAGATGTGTCGTGAAGGGGGTGTGGTGTATAGCATATGGTGTGTAATTGATACAGAAGCGACACTGATTATTTATATATATATATATATATATATATATATATATATATATATATATATATATATATATATATATATATATATATATATATATATATATATATATATATATATATAAACGAGATTTTAAAAGAAAGATACATGAGTATCAATACGAGATTTTAAAAGAAAGATACATGAGTATCAATTCTAAATATATATATATATATATATATATATATATATAAACAAGATTTTAAAAGAAAGATACATGAGTATCAATTCTATATATATATATATATATATATATATATATATATAAACGAGATTTTAAAAGAAAGATACATGAGTATCAATTCTAATTTTGTAAGATCATAAAGCACTCGTTGAAGATTACTACTGAATGTTATGATCGCATTACAAAAAAGATAGAGGGGGGTTTGTGTGGTAATGGGTTGTGGATTTATTATGAATGATTTATTCCATGCATTGTAGCCAATTTTTTTTTAAAAAAAAAAAGGATTTCAGAAAAGAATTTTGCATTGAGGTTGGTGCCTCATTTTGAGTGTTGTTGGTGCTTCATCTTAGAGAAGTTGGTGCTTCAAATCTTTTATGTTGGTGCCTACATTTTGAATTCAAAGTGTGTACTTTCGGTGGTTTAGTGCTCACAAAACAAGTTAGAGGTTAGTGCCTCTAGTAGGTTGGTCTCTACAATTATTTTGAACTACACAGCTTAGAAATTAGAAATCAGAAATTGGTCTTTGTTGTTGGTTATGGTTGTTGAAAGAATGAAGGTATGTATTGGTGCAGCAAAAAAAGGATTGAAGGCTTGTTTTACACACAATTACATCATTTTTAGAAAAATCTATTAATTGGCCTTTTAGCATTATCAAACATTAAGGAAAAGTCATACATATGAGAAGCTTAGTATGGCGTCACAATGATACTCTTCTCCCTCCTTGGTATAGAAATGTTATGTTTATGTCAGTGTGATACATATGACCAGCCTTGTATAGAAATGTTCATGTCTAGTACTCCACTAGATCTTTTTCAATCAATTTGTATTAGAGCCTTCTTATTCATATTTGCTAGGAGTAGAAGATCATTAAACTGGATAATGACTGCTATAAGTTGATTTCTATAAGAATCGTGGGCATGGGAAGAGCAGAAAAAGTAGTTTTTATATATTCCAATTATTGGAGTATGTTTGAATGGGCATGGATAGTGACTGCTATAAGTTGATTTCTATAAGAATCATTGGCATGGGAAGGACATAAAAAGTAGTTTTTATATATTCCAATTATTAGAGTATGTTTGAATGGCCTAGATAGAAGGTCATTAGCAACCAACTAGTGCTGATTACCAATCAAATCTTTGTAGCAAACCAAGCTAGGAGAAAAAGTAGATCACAATCTAACTTGTTAAAAAAATCAAGTCAAAGGTAATGTGAGGAAACTGTTGTAGCAAGAAATAAATTATTAGTCCCTGTCAAAGGAGCAATTCTCAACTTTGCATGAAATAAGCAATCAAGTCTACAAACAAGTCTGAGGTGGTTGTAGAAGGAAAGACCATCCTGAAGATTGTTCTGATAAAATCATCCATGATTGCTAATCGAGTTTGAGAATATTAAAATTAAAAATCAATGTTCTAATAAAGAGGTGTGTTTATCAAATGGCATCTCTTCTTTATAGATGTCTAATTTCAAATCGCATGCCCCTTTATTAAAGTTGGTGATATCAATAGAGAAAGACGGGTGGTGAAGGGAGTGTGCTGAAGAACATTTGATGTGTATTTGATAGAGAAGCAAGTCTGATTATATATAATATATATGCACAAGATATGAAAAGAGAGATACATGAATATAAATTCTAATTAGAGAGGATCATGAACAACCTGTTGCAAACTACTAGAGAATGTTATGATCAAATTATAGCAAAGAAATAGAGCAATATGTTTTGAGAAGTATTGTTGATAAATTGTCACAAATTTATTCTGAGCACTATACCGAGTTAACAAAAGTTAATTTAGAACAGAATTTTGTACTAAAGTGGGTGCCTCATTTTGAGTGGAGTTGGTGCTTATTCTTGAAAAAGTTGGTGCTTCAAGTTGCAGGTCGGTGCCTACGTTTAGAAGTTGGAGTGGGCACTTCCAATCGGTTGGTCCTCACAGAACAGGAAAGGGGTTGGCGCCTCTAGTAGGTTACTGCCTACAATTCTCTTAAAAGACACAAATATTTGACTATTTCCGTTGCCTGTTGTGGTTTTCTCCAGCTTTGGGTTTGCATATCAAATTTTTGTTTCTTAGTCTTTAAATGTGCATTTTTGTTTTAAAGCAAGGGGTACAAATTCAGTAGCAACATGAAGACCGAAAAAGGATGATGTAGTAGAAGTCATTTCTTGTGAGGCACTTAGATTATTTTCATCATGTATTTGTAATTTGTACTTGATAGATTACATGTAATGTAAACACAAGATGTAATTACATGTGATAGTATCACGCACAAGTCTGTTTCATGTAATAATGTTGCAAGTGGTTTAATCCTTGTAGCATTGAATAAGTCAAAGTTTGTTAGTTAGAGAATAAGTCAAGGTGGTTAAGGGTTTTCACCTTCTTTCTCTACGTTTCTAGAGACTCTTTTCCTATATAAAGGAGGGAGCTCATTGTAAATTATCATCTTTTGGCATGGCAAGAAAATTATTTATGAATTTTTAGATTTTCTGAATTTATAAAATTATTCCAACTTTAGCATTTGCTGATTTTATTAATGTCGCAAGTGGTTTAATCCTTGTAGCATTGAATAAGTCAAAGTTTGTTAGTTAGAGAATAAGTCAAGGTGGTTAAGGGTTTTCACCTTCTTTCTCTACGTTTCTAGAGACTCTTTTCCTATATAAAGGAGGGAGCTCATTGTAAATTATCATCTTTTGGCATGGCAAGAAAATTATTTATGAATGTTTAGATTTTCTGAATTTATAAAATTATTCCAACTTTAGCATTTGCTGATTTTATTATTTAATAATTAAGAATATTAAAATTTATGATGCTTCTAACTTGTAACTTTCTTGCATTTGTAGATGCATTTGTTCTTTCAATGAGCCCAATGTGCGGATCATTAGATATGATGATACTGACTCTCCTAGCCATCGAGAGATCTATGAGACATTTGATAGGATACTTGCGTAGATCAAGCATGTTATTCATGCTAGGAACCCTGCTTTGGAGTTTTAGGAGAAGCATAATGGGCCCATTGTGATGTACCGGTGGAACATTATGAACACCCCGCTTCATATGGAAGCCTATGCCATCATTCCTAAATGGTACGCACGGAGACCTGGGAGAGTGGCTCTATCTAGGGATAAGGAGGTGAGTCTCAAATCTGAAATCTAAAGTTTTCAATTTAAAATTTAAAATTATTTAATTATACCAAAATGTGAATAGCAAGCTATAACATTTTCAAATTAATATATTTTTTATTTGGTCAACTTAGGTGAAGGAGGACTTCTTCAAGGCCTTTTCAAAAATGTACAATGGACATGATGCTAGTAAAATTCATCTACGTTGGCTTCACTATGCCAATCTTCGTCGTGCAACCTTTAGTAGACAAAGGGGCCCTATTAGATGGTGGACATGGCATCGTAGGGATACACCTGAGCTCAATGTTCTTTCCATTGGTCATATTTCCTAAGCTGCTTGTTCCTCTACTCTAGAAAGGAACTGGTCCACATATAGCTTCATATAATCAGCCAACATGAATGAGCTCAATGTTCTTTCCATTGGTCATCTTTCCTAGGCTGCTTGTTCCTCTACTCTAGAAATGAACTGGTCCACATACAACTTCATATAATCAGCCAACATGAACAACCATAACTCTAGATGATTCGAGAAGTTAGTGGTCGCCCAAAGTACACCGTGTCTAAAGGATTGGCAAATTGCTTAGAATCATCAAACTAGCATTACGTTGGGATATTATTTGAATATGCATTATTGATTTTGATTATTATGGACATTTGAACTTCTATGGTATTGTTTACTCTTTAGTATTTTAGTTGGAGTTCTCTTTATGTTATTTCATGCATGGAACTTGGAGCCTTTGGGCATTTTTGCTATATGTACGTCATATTTTTACAATGAAAGTATTTGAATTTTGTTAATTTGCTAAATTACTAACCTAATTGTTCTCTTATGGTAAAAGAGCATGTGCTAAAATTATACTTCAAAAGGATTAAGGAGATTAAGCATTAGTTTAAGTGAAAGAAAGATGAGCATTAGTTCCAAGAAAAGAAGACACCACAATATTTGCACGAGTGGTCAAGTCTAGGCCAATTGAGAGATAGATTTTTTAATATCTTCTAGTATATATATATATATATATATATATATATATATATATATATATATATATATATATATATATATATATATGCTTTAATATTTTGTTCTTATGATAAATTTCTAGAAATGTTTTGCACCGGTGGCCAAGTCTAGGCCAATTGAGGGATAGATTTTTTAATATCTTCTAATATATATATATATATATATATATATATATATTCTTGAATATTTTGTTCTTATGATAAATTTCTACAAATGTTTTTTCTTATGATAAATTTCTACAAATGTTATTGCCGACATGTTTGGTTGGTTATTCGGTTATCTTTTCAAATCTCTTTTTTTGGTAAAATTTTCTTATACACTATACTTATTATTGTTTTGTCTAATAACAAGATAGTTTCTTACAAAAAAAAATAGTTTAACAAATAATATATCAATTAAAAAATCAATTGTAAGGAAAAATAAAGTTAAAACTAGAGACAAGTACCACATAGTGGCCAATACTTGCTTTTATTGTGCAATTAATTATAAATTTAACTATTTATGTAAATCCAATTCTATTTTCAATAAATTTGTTTAAGTACTACATAGTGGCCAATATTTGCTTTTATTGTGCAATTAATTATAAATTTTACTTTATATGTAAATCCAATTCTAATTTCAATAAATTTGTCACAAGCATTAAATATATTTTAATTAATAATCCTAAATCAAATAGTTGTGGCATAACTATATGGCCAACTTTAGTTTTAACAATAATTGTAATTTTAATAGTCAAAAAATACATATTTAATTTAATTGATTATATTTGCAATTTATGTATTTTTTATTAGTTTTATTATGTAAGCATAGCTCAATATTATTGATTTCTTAGAATTATAAATTTTGCATTGTATAACTTTATGGTTAAAAGTTATTTTTAGGTTTGAACAGTTTAGTTTAATTAAGTAAAATTATATAGTTGAATTTGTTTGTTTTTTTACATTTATAACTATTAAATATAGACTATACTTTTTTTAGCTTAACATATAACTTCTCTCCTTTCAAAATAATTGACGTGCCTTTCAAAAAAATTGACATGTACATATTTAAATATGTAGAAAGAGGGTTGTAGTGCATAAAAATAAATATAATCAACAATAGTGTAAATAGAATAGAATAGAATATCTATGAAAATAACATTGTATCAAATTTTTATTTAAATATGTAGAAAGAGGGTTGTAGTGCATAAAAATAAATATAATCAACAATAGTGTAAATAGAATAGAATAGAATATCTATGAAAATAACATTGTATCAAATTTTTATTTAAATATGTAGAAAGAGGGTTGTAGTGCATAAAAATAAAGATAATCAACAATAGTGTAAATAGAATAGAATAGAATATCTATGAAAATAACATTGTATCAAATTTTTATTTAAATATGTAGAAAGAGGGTTGTAGTGCATAAAAATAAATATAATCAACAATAGTGTAAATAGAATAGAATAGAATATCTATGAAAATAACATTGTATCAAATTTTTATTTAAATATGTAGAAAGAGGGTTGTAGTGCATAAAAATAAAGATAATCAACAATAGTGTAAATAGAATAGAATAGAATATCTATGAAAATAACATTGTATCAAATTTTTATTGTAATACAGATATTTAAATTTAATAAAATTGAAATAAAATAAATCATATTTAATTATATTTATTTAATTTATAATATTAGTGTACATATCTTAAATATATCTCTCCACTAAATTGATATATATGTGATACTTATTATATGATAAATATTATATTTTTCTAAATGAAATACATTTAAATGTATTTATATAAAATTTATATACATGTTAATATTCATATTTATATTTATATTTTCTATATTATATTAAAAATATAAAATATGATATAATATACACATGATTTAGTATATATATATATTAAAAATGATTTATTCTAGAACAAATCAAATAAACTTACGGTACCTAGTACTAGTTTTCATGCACATCTAAAGCAATAAGATGGCATACAACAAGCTTGAAGAGACGGGCGGGATTGAGGAGTAGCTCCTTTACCCTATAAAACATTCAAAATATTCGTGCACGGGACTTCCAAAACAAGTGTACCATATCCCAAACACATTATCCAATCACTGGAGGAAGAAATATTTATAAAAATTAGAAACACATAAAAATTAAGTGTAATAAAAAAATTACAGATAAAAATAAAGCAATGAATGAATATCCATCACTATTCAACAATTATAATATTTTATTTTGTAATTTAAATTTTGAAACTATTTTAATGGAAAATCATGAAGTTTAATCTGAGAAAACGACATTAAATATAGAGAAAACACATTCCTTTATGGGAGAACTTTCTCATATGCAAAGACTGATGCAATACGGATTCAAAAGGTGGCATATATCAAAAAGAAAATTGATTCAAGATATTTTTAATTCAAATATATAAAATATTACAATTTTTTTAAGCTTTGAAATTATTTTATAAAAAAATCATAAAACATGGTGGTAAAAAATTAATCAAATGCAAAACTATAAAAATATAACAATATACTTTGTCATTAAATTATAAAAATTATATAAAAATACAAATTAGAAATAATTTACCCAAATATTAAAGTCCTGAGTTATTTTTTCCTGTCCTGACCTGAGTTATTTTTGTGTAAATGTGAACTCCAACTAATACGATACAAAAATAAGAAAAAATTAAGAACAAGCAAAACTAAGAGAGTATTACAGCGTCATATATCGTTCTGAATGTGATTGTTTCAATTATTTTATTGCCAAACATCAGAACACGGAAGCAACATAATAAAAAAAAATTTAAAGGAGCGTTAACCAAATTTGATTAACACAAAAAATCAGACATACATCTCGTTTAATGCTCATGATAGTGCATATTTATAAAATGGAAAGAACATAAAAGTATATTTTTCAAATGCGCTTAAGAATCATACCTGTGAATGCAATGTGGCATTGACATTAAACAAACTGGTGTCCTCCTCGAGATTTCCAGGAGGGTACCCTTGCCGGACGAAAGCCGATTCTGGCATTCGAAATGGCTTTCTGAAATCTGCGAAACCCATTTTATCTTCTTCCAGAATTTCCTCCTAAAAACAAAGTTTCAGAGCATTTCATTAATAATGTGCTTAACAGATAACAGAAAATAATTGGCGTTGCCTTGTGACAAAGAATACAAGGAAGGATAAGTGAAATTAAGTATTTACCTTGTGATAAATCGGCGGTAGCGCCGTCAGCCATAATATGATTGACATAATATCTTATCAGAAACATTTATCCTCCACTTACAATTTCTAAAAGTAACAACACCAAAGCTGTAGTGTACATATCAGCATTGTCATGAAAACAGATTGACCTAGAGAAAATAAATGTAATTTCACCTTGTATACAGTGCCAAATCCATCATCTCCAAGCTTGTTAGATCTCCATCTGCAGCTCGTAATGTTTCCAAATTAAACGGCATGTGATGATGCGGACTAAATGTCCACTCTTCTCCGCCCGCAGTTATGTGAGTAAGGGGGGAAATTCGAAGGCATTTGCAAGAATAATGAGTAGGAAGAGAGAGTTGCATTAAAGACGTTGAGGTGCATCAATTTTAAACAGCAACCCTAACCCTAACAATACTTTGAAGCAGCCAAGAGAAGCAAGAATCATGATGCGTAGAAAAGAGACTCTTCTGCACTGCCAATGTCACCAAGTTGAATGATTTAAATAAATATACCCCAGTGATAGGGAGAGAGTCTAGCCCAAGTGATGCCATTATCTCGAATATATCTTCCTGTTTCTAGGAATCACGGTCACTAAACATACAACTGATGGAATTGAAAATTACAAAATGGATTGAATAGATGATGATTGGGTAGCAGATATCTGTGATATTGATCATCCGCTACGTCTCCGTTGCTCCCATCTTTTCCATTTCCTGTATAGTTCAAGTTGGTTAGCACCAAATCAATTTCAATAAACAGTTGTTATAAACGCATACTCAAATAGTATAGAGAGCAGACCTGGTGAATGTGTGAAGGCATCCCAGTTGCTGAGACCTTTACCGCCTTCTCTCCAAGCACCTTCATACTGTTTCAGCAATAAAAAGTTTTAGGAAAAAGGCTCGAGTATTAGACAACAATAAATGAGAACTGAGAAAGGAGGATGTGAAGATGAAGAAACCTGATGGGCAGAGGACATGAAGTTCGAAGGAAACTGAAAGTCGCTCCTGCCCAGCCCAGCACTCGTGGAGACAAAGCAAGAAAACAAAATTTGAATAACTCCCATGTTTCCTGCCGAACAAAGAAGCTAGTACTTGCCCTTGATCGTTGATGCAGAATCACAGAGAGGGGAAGGCATGTTTGATAGAATCACAGAGAGGGGAGGGCATGTTTGATAGAATCACACGCAATGCAGTCCCACTCGAGGAAAAGCAACATCTCCATCTCCATCTGGAAGTGAAACCAGAGTTTATCGGAGAGGTAGAACAAAAGATATTGGGAGTTGTTCTGCAGGCATAATTAATGCCTGCGGCAGGCAAGGTACACAACGACTGTCGGAGAGGTAGAACAAAAGATATTGGGAGTTGTTCTGCAGGCATAGTTAATGCCTGCGGCAGGCAAGGTACACAACGACGGCGCCTTCCCGCCACTTTAGGAGTACCCACTCTTTCTTTCTCGGATGGCACAAATGTAATGAGCTGTCTTCTTTACTCACACAAGTGTTAGATAATAGTGGCCCTAGCAGAATGCTCCTAGATAATAATGTCACATTTCAAAGATACGATGACGAGTACTTTATATGTGCATTGATATAATGTTATATACTAGTAAAAGCCACGAGCCTACCGTGTATCATTCTTACAGCTGGAGCATCACGCAAACAGTTTTACACCTTTAGCTATGTTTAGCTTTAGCTAACTTCTTTAACATTATATGGCTTAACTAGTGGATTTATATTTAATTTTAAAATAATACAGTTATTATTATTTTTATTTATTAGTCCAGTCTACTAATGTTTTTGGTTCACTTCTCTCATCATTTATTTGCATTGAACATTGTGCTTTAGAAAAATATTAAAGCAAATTCTTAGCGCGGCTTTCTAATTTTAATTTTGATTTTCTTTCGAATAATATTTTTTTTCTGATTGGTCTTTGATATTTGTGTTGGCAGTTTTTTTTGTTTTTCTCATTTCAAAATTTAAGAATTTATTGTGTGGCCAATGAAAAATTAGTAGATGAAAGAAAATATTTGTAGCTTTCTAATGTTCGTCTGGACAGTGGGAATGTGTAATGGACACCCCTGAATGCCCCAAAAAACTAAACCCACTGCTGAAAGGAATTATGTCAAACAGTTTGCATGCAACTTCTTATTTCTCCATTTAATGTTTTAAACCCCTTATAACACTGGAAATCAAACATTTATTTGTTTGTTGTGTTTTGTGCATGGAATAGGAATCATACAACATAACCAAGAAATAAACTACAATAATATGCAAAGTGGACAATGAACTGCTGCTGATAAAATGTTATTTTCAGAATTAATAAAACCAAATACATGGCAGATTTATCAACTCACTAATTACTCCAGCATTAATGAAATAATACTCCAGCCCATGCTTTCGAACTTGTTGCTACAGTGACGTGAATAGTACCACGTGAATAGTGTCGCGTGAATAGTGCTGCATGAATAGTGCCACGTGAATAGTGCCGCATGAACAGTGCCGCTACAGTACTTTGTCCTTCAATCATTCCACTACCTTCATAAAATCATTCCCTCAAAGCGGCATAAGCATTGGACAAGTAGTGAAGAAGATATGAGTAAAATACCAAATCTGCCTGTAGCTGGAAATGCAACTAAACTGCCTTATAATGAAACTGATAACAATGGATTCCAAAGGCCAAACCCCAAGGGAATGACGTCTAGAATGTCACAAGAGAGGATAAACGCCCTCAAATGCCAAGAACGGATCTGCAACTCACACACCAATTTCTTCTTCTATTCAACTTCCTCTAATGAAGCCACAAACGCTTCCTTTTATTCTATTTCCAAGGGTCGGTTCAACTCTCATGGGCAATGTGGGATAAAAGATGAGCAATATAAAACATATATTAAAATATCCCCTTATGTCTCCCTTGGGTACACATCCCTATAAAATAAATATTAAAGTAACACTTTAATACTTCACAATTAAATTAAATGTTACTTTAATAAAACTTCAGGCATTAAAATGTATTAGCAATTGGACTCCGAATAATGCAAGTGATAGCTCGTCGGAAAGCTCTCACCGAAGAGTATCAAATCCAATCACCAAAACTGGCCTCCACTGTGTCCTGTTGACTTACTAAAAATAGTAAGTATGCCTGAAACTGAGTAAATCAACTTCATTTTGGCCCAAACTGGAAATGACTAGGCCAAAACACTCCAGGATCCCCTTAAACCCTTCGTTAGCCCTCGGGACCATGTAGAACAAGGCTAACGCACACACGCTTGGTCAACTGCTAAAGTGGGGACATTACAGTCCGCCCCCCTTGAAATTGCTTGTCCTCAAGCAATCTCAGTCCAGCTTGCTGAATAACCTGCTCACTCTCCCATGTAGAATCCTCCTCCGGCAGGTCTCTCCATCTGACCAAATACTCCTTCACTACCCTATTTCTAAGCTTCCTTTCTCTGGTGTCCAAAATAGCCTCGGGTACTAACACAAGCTTCCCCTCCTCATCCAAAGGGGGTAAATCTGCAGAAGGCACTACACTCTGACCAATGGCTTTCTTAAGCCTAGACACGTGAAACACATTGTGCACCCGACTGCCCTCTGGAAGCTCAAGCTCATAGGCCACTTCGCCCACTTTGCGTATTACCCTGTAGGGACCATAAAATCTAGGTTTCAACTTTTCAGCTCCACTCTTCTTGAGCGATGACTGTCTATATGGTTGTAGCCTCAAGTAAACCATATCCCCTACCTCAAAACTGCGCTCTATTCGGTGCTGATCAGCGTACAATTTCTGTTGATTCTGGGCCTGTTGTATATTCTCCTTGAGCACTTTCAGGATGTCCTGACTATCCTGCAATAAGTTTTTGGCTTTGGGCACTCTGCTGTCCCCCAAAACTAAATCCATGAAGCTAGGTGCTTCATAACCATAGAGTGCCATGAAAGGAGTCATCCTGATGGACATATGATAAGTGGTGTTATAACAATACTCTCCCATATGCAACCATCTGATCCAAGCCTTTTATTGTGCAGTTACATAGTTCCTCAAATATCCCTCCACCCATTTATTCACAATCTCTGTTTGCCCATCTGTCTGTGGATGATAACTAGTGCTAGGTGTAAGATCTGTACCACACATCCTAAACAACTCTTGCCAAAAAACACTCATAAACTTACTATCCCGGTCACTAACAATGAATCTGGGCAGCCCATGTAACCTGAATATCTCTCTAAAGAAAAGATCTGCCACCTGTGCTGCTGTGTAAGTGGACGGAATAGCAAAGAAGTGAGCGAACTTCGTCAAGCGGTCCACCACCACATAGATGCAATCCCTTCCCTGCACTCGTGGTAAACCAGTGATGAAGTCCATCGAAATACTTTCCCATTTCCTATCAGGAATGGGCAAGGGCTGTAATAACCCTGCAGGAAATGTGTGCTCTCCCTTATTCTGTTGACAAACTGCACACTCCCTGACATACCTCTGAACATCATCCTTGAGCCCTCTCCATGAGAACCGCTCTCGGATCTGCCTGTAGGTCTTGAAGACCCCTGGATGCCCAGCTGTGGGTGCATCATGAAATGCCTTCAGTATCGCCTCTCTCAAGTGTGACGACGGAATCAAATAAACCCTGTTCTGAACTCTGATCAATCCATCTATCACCTCATAGCGATCATCCTGTATGGTACCTGAAATCAATCCAGAAGCCCAAGCATCTCCGACATACTCTGCTATAATCCGATCTCTCCAATCTCCTGAAATCTCTGCCAGAGCACATAAGTGAGGTCTCCGAGATAAGGCATCAGCCACCACGTTTTTCTTACCTTTGACAAACTCTATGTCAAAGTCATAAGCCTGCAATTTAGTAACCCATTTCTGTTGCCGGTCGTTAAGATCACGCTGGCTCATGAAGTATTTAATACTGTTGTGATCAGTCTTGATCACAAAACGCCCACCTACCAAATATGATCAGAATTTGGCCAATGCATGCATTATGGCCAACATCTCTCGGTCATAGATAGAATAACTCTTCTCAACTCCCCGGAGCTTCCTACTCTCGAATGCAATGGGATGCTTCTCCTGCATCAATACTGCTCCAATCCCATCACCCGATGCATCACAATGAAGCTCAAAAGGCTTCGTGAAATCCGGTAGAGCTAGAACTGGACATGAAGACATTACCTGCTTGAAATGCTCAAAACACCTCTATGCTGCCCCTGTCCACACGAAGGCCCCTTTCCTGGTAAGATCTGTCAAGGGTGCAGCAATCTGTGAGAATCCCTTAACAAACCTCCTATAAAAACCACATAAACCAAAGAACCCCTTAAGCTGTGTAAGGTTTGTGGGAGTAGGCCAATCTACAATAGCTCTAATCTTTTCGGGATCAACCCGAACACCATCTGCACTAATGATATGCCCAAGGTAAAGGAGCTCGGTCATGCCAAACTCGCATTTAGATTCCTTGGCATACAATGACTCTCTCTCCAGAATAGCTAACACCTCCTCCAAATGATGTAAGTGCTCCTCCCAGGTCTTACTGAAGACCAAGATGTCATCAAAGAAGATCAAGACAAACCTCCTCAACTGCTTCCTGAATACCTGGTTCATACAACTCTGAAATGTAGCGGGTGCATTGGTTAGTCCAAATGGCATCACCATAAACTCAAAGTGGCCAAAGTGACATCGGAAGGCTGTTTTCTCAATGTCCTCTGCTCTCATCCTGATTTGATGGTATCCGGACCGCAAATCAATTTTGGTGAAGAAGCATGCCCCATGCAACTCATCAATCAGCTCATCAATCCGAGGAATGGGATACCTGTTTTTAATTGTTTTCTTATTCAGTGCCCTGTAATCGATGCACATGCGCATCGTCCCATCCTTCTTCTTTACCAAAACTACTGCTGAAGCAAAGGGGCTCTTACTAGGCCTGATATGCCCCATCTCCAACAAATCCTTAATCGCCTTCTCTATCTCATCCTTGTGTTTCTTAGGATGACGATATGGAGTAATCATAACTGGTTTGGCTCCCTCCTCGAGCTCGATAACATGCTCTATCCCTCGGTCAGGAGGAACCCCATGAGGAATATCGCCAAATACTTTAGCGTGTCTATCAAGTATCTTCTGGATATCTGGTGGATGACTCTTTTCCTGTGGCTCTGGTGAAGCTGGCATAATGTAGCACTCTGTCGCCCACTCTATGTCATCATGACGAAAAAGTCTCTGCATTCTCCTCAAGGACACTAGTCTGCAACCTCCATCCGAAAGTCCTCTAAGTACCACAGTTCTGCCCTCATGCTGGAATCTCATCTCCAATTTCGCTAGGTTGAGTGTGAACTCAACTAGCGAAGCCATCCATGTCATGCCGAGGATGACATCATAATCTCCCATGTCCACAACATAGAACTCATCCTCCAACTCATAGCCATCTCCAAACCTAATGTGAAGATTAGATATCTTCCGAGTGCACAATAATTTGTCACCGTTCGCCACCATGACTCTAAACCCATCATGCTCCTCGGTCTGTAACCCTCTCCTAGCTACCAACTGTGCATCTATGAAGTTATGTGTAGCCCCAGTGTCAATGAGAGATATCACTTTCTGCCCCTGGATAGTACCCCTGACCTTAAATGTGATTGCCCTTTGGGCCCCTGTCAAGCGTGCCAACGATCTATCATCCTTAGGAATGCTGCTCTCCTCTATAGTGTTACCTTCATCTGAATCGGAGTGCTGATCCTCCCCCTCTGACTCTGACTCTTCTGCTGAAAAATACTCCATTTGATTTGCCTTAGCCTTGAGAGGGCATTTATGAGATAAGTCCCAAGGCTCTCTACAGTGGAAGCACAGCTTCTTCCTTCGAAGTTCATTCATGGTTTCATTGTCTAGTCCTTTTGATCCTTCTTTGGGTTTGTTATACTCTTTCTGAAATGGTTTTTTGTCTTTGTCCTTGCGGTAGGAAGAATCTGTTGAATGGTATTTTCCTTTGTATACCGAAGGGGCTAAATCTCGTGCCTTTTTAGTTGCTTCAGCTAAGGTGAGTGGATCATGTCCCTTCACCCAACCTCGTAATGGATCAGCAAGCCCATCACAAAATAACACCACCAATCTCCTAGGAGAGATATCAGTAACAAGTACAGACAAGCGCTGAAACTCAGCGATGTAAGCATCTACAGAACCTGACTGTTTTAACTGTGCTAGCTCCTTGAAATGTAACTCGGGATCCCTAGTGTCAAATCTCTCAATCAATCTGTCGGTGAATTCCTCATAGGATGTAATCTGATTATGCCCCAGAGTCACCATGCCATGATGCCACCATTCATGTGCAACGCCATCCAAGTGCATAGCCGCATACTTGATAGCCTCCTCCTCAGGCATAGGATTTAGCTGCAAGTATGTATCTACCTTCTGCACCCAAGCTCGTGCAGTCATCTTCCCTGAAGCATCATAATAAGGTAAAGAAAGTTTTCCAACTTTCTTTCTCAGCTCAAAGTTTTGATTCCTCCCTCCTGCTCTAGGCATGTGTCTCATCCTCAAGTCCATATAATCTCTGAGGGAAATATCCGCCTGAAACTCCGGTCCACTAGCCTCCCAGTCCCTCCTGAATTGATCCTGTAACTCGGTAATCTGCAGTTCGTTTACTGGTTGAACCGGATCTCTGGGTGGGAAGGTGGGTAGAAGAGGTCTCGAGCTCGCTGTCCGAGCTGGGCGTGCAACGTGTCTAAAGTTATCAGCCTCATTCCCATTGTTGTCGTGTCCATTATTACCATTTATGTTATTCTCAGGACCATTGTTGTTACCTTGGCCTCCATTATTATCATTGCCCCCATTGTTATTGTTTCTGTTGTTGGCATCACCTGGATTAATATTGACACCCATCTGTCTAGCCATGAGCTGCAACATCATGTCCATTCGCCTATTCTGCTCCTGCTGCATATGCTGCCCCTGCTCTAATGTATCCAGTAACTGTCTAAACATTACATCCCCCTGATCTGGACCAGTGTTCCTGCCTCCGCCTAATCCTGTATTCATGTCATCTCGGTCACCCATATTGCTGTCTTGATCAAAGAATATCTCCTCTGTGTCTGTATGACTGGATTCTATTTCCACCTGCACGGATGAACTAGACTGTTCGCTCTGCAAGTCTAAAATCCTGTTTTGTCTTGCTCTAGTATTGCGAAAATTATAAGGCCCCTGTCGCATGCTCAAACATAAATGCTTAGCCTATTTTTTTTTTATTTTTTATTTTTAGTTCTGATTTTAGTGTTTTGACATTTCGTCAAACACTTTTCCCTCTATCCGGCTGTTCCAAATTCCCTATAAGACCTCCACAGGATGGCAGGACTTATAGCTCTGATACCACTGTAATGGACACCCCTGAATGCCCCAAAAAACTAAACCCACTGCTGAAAGGAATTATGTCAAACAGTTTGCATGCAACTTCTTATTTCTCCATTTAATGTTTTAAACCCCTTATAACACTGGAAATCAAACATTTATTTGTTTGTTGTGTTTTGTGCATGGAATAGGAATCATACAACATAACCAAGAAATAAACTACAATAATATGCAAAGTGGACAATGAACTGCTGCTGATAAAATGTTATTTTCAGAATTAATAAAACCAAATACATGGCAGATTTATCAACTCACTAATTACTCCAGCATTAATGAAATAATACTCCAGCCCATGCTTTCGAACTTGTTGCTACAGTGACGTGAATAGTACCACGTGAATAGTGTCGCGTGAATAGTGCTGCATGAATAGTGCCACGTGAATAGTGCCGCATGAACAGTGCCGCTACAGTACTTTGTCCTTCAATCATTCCACTACCTTCATAAAATCATTCCCTCAAAGCGGCATAAGCATTGGACAAGTAGTGAAGAAGATATGAGTAAAATACCAAATCTGCCTGTAGCTAGAAATGCAACTAAACTGCCTTATAATGAAACTGATAACAATGGATTCCAAAGGCCAAACCCCAAGGGAATGACGTCTAGAATGTCACAAGAGAGGATAAACGCCCTCAAATGCCAAGAACGGATCTGCAACTCACACACCAATTTCTTCTCCTATTCAACTTCCTCTAATGAAGCCACAAACGCTTCCTTTTATTCTATTTCCAAGGGTCGGTTCAACTCTCATGGGCAATGTGGGATAAAAGATGAGCAATATAAAACATATATTAAAATATCCCCTTATGTCTCCCTTGGGTACACATCCCTATAAAATAAATATTAAAGTAACACTTTAATACTTCACAATTAAATTAAATGTTACTTTAATAAAACTTCAGGCATTAAAATGTATTAGCAATTGGACTCCGAATAATGCAAGTGATAGCTCGTCGGAAAGCTCTCACCGAAGAGTATCAAATCCAATCACCAAAACTGGCCTCCACTGTGTCCTGTTGACTTACTAAAAATAGTAAGTATGTCTGAAACTGAGTAAATCAACTTCATTTTGGCCCAAACTGGAAATGACTAGGCCAAAACACTCCAGGATCCCCTTAAACCCTTCGTTAGCCCTCGGGACCATGTAGAACAAGGCTAACGCACACACGCTTGGTCAACTGCTAAAGTGGGGACATTACAGAATGCTCTCAAATTTCTTCCACTACTACACTTCAAGAGAAGCAACTCAACAATCTGCAAAATAGACATGGACGTACATATTGTCCAGAAGCTCTTTAAACTTTCTTCACATGCCCCTAGTAAAATCTCACCATATCACTTACAAACTTCCGATTTCCCTTAGTACGATTCCATTCCATCTGTTTTATCAATTTCTAATGCAGTTTTAGGATTTTATTTTCTGAAACTAATTCCACAATTTTGGTCTCTTTTACATGCTAACGATACAGATGTTAAACTTTCAAAACAAATCTTCAGCAAACGTTGCAGTATAATGAGATTTGGTGTATGTGGGACTCCAATGGAAAACCCTCACGCTTGATCACCATCCTCTCGAAAAAGACTGTGACCTTCACTGATAAATTGTGGCCCTTTCCTTCTGATAAACTGTCGCAGGGTTACACTTACATTCTCACCCACCTTGGAGTGCGCATCATTGTAAGCCTTTTTCGAGTTCTTTTCTTTGTTCTTTCTTTCTTCAGTGTTTGCAGGGAGAAATTTATACTCTATGACACACATGTATTTCGACAAAAAAAAATATTGAAGCTTTTGGTAATTACTATTATCTGGACAGAACTCACACATTTCCAATTTTTCTCCCTAAGTGTTCTGCATTTCACACTAAAATTTAGATATTTACTTCTAAATTTATTGTTGCATGCAAATCAAAAGATCATAGAACATATTATGAATATTTTGTTTTTAGCAGGCAAATATACACTATTTCAACTTTCATGTTGTTTTAGGTCTTTGGAATGTCCTTTCAATGTTTTGTTAATTTTCATTTTACAGAATGGAGATCGAAGTTCTGTTAGAATTTCATAGTCGAACATGAAAAGAATTGAAATTTGTGTTGGGACATAATTTTGTGTGTGCAGTGAGCGGACCAAGCATGACGAGAAAGAAGAATTTGTCAGATGCACAACTACCTACAAAATGAACAACAAGACTACCAAGAAGTATGGTTCTAAATCAGAGTACAATGGTACAAACATATACCCACATAACTAAATATAGTTTACTTTCATATACCAAAGACTAGAAATATGTAAAACCTTGCACAATGAATAATTCCAACAGACGCGACAAAAAATTACAATAGAAAACTCATGTATAAACCTACTTCTACTTCCGCAAAACTAAGCACTGAAACATGGTAAGGGAAAATTTTGATGTAGTAGAAGGACTCTTATTCTGCTTCTTATGCCACTAGTACATGTCTCTGCATTGCCATTTATTGTAAAGGTTTTCCTTTTCTACACACATCATTCATTTTCCACACAACTTTTTTTTTTTTGCTTATAGGAGGGTTGCATTTACATGTTTGTAGGTCCATGTGTGAAAAATTGGAAGCACGGATAGGGCACGTGGGCTGTCTAACAAAACGCCTCAAAGAAATGTGTTCTTCTCCACTCCCACAACATGAGTTAAGAAAAATAATTAACTAAACTTAGTGCTAAAATAATGAAGAAATAGAGAAATTTCAAATTTACCCAAATGAACTTCTAGACAAAACCTACTGCCTGCAAACAAATTGTAGATCAATTCACTACTTTTGATACACAATATGCCAAGGCCAAGGATGGAACTTTTCAGGTTCATAATGGTGCTTCCCATCCAAATTGATGGCATTTAGTAAGGCAATTATATTTCATCCCTTGGAAATAATAAAGTCTGTGATGACCAATAAAATAATTATAGGAGAATTATACTCCTAAATGTAAGTGCTCAAACAGTGACCAAACAATTAAAATAATAATGCTAGTTTGGAAGCCTAGAAAATAACCTTTGAACTTTAAAATCCTCCATGATTTTTTTCTGAAATGAGCAAGGGCAGTAGTGGCCAATCAAAGTGTTTCATTTATTACCTCTCATAGGAAAGTAATTAGTAATTCCATTAAAATTTGTATGATTAAGAAAACATCTATGGGGTAAGAGATTAGATCTACTCACTCTTACCTTGCATTCACTCTATTAACCTGTTAAATGCATTAACTTGTTTATTGCATTTATGCATCCACATATTTGGCCTCTTTCATGTTCGTGCACATATGGATTGATTTTGTCCTTTGCATGCTCCAACTAACTATTTTGTGCATCTCAATCTTGCTTTTTTCCTTTTTACATTAGGCGGGACTCTAGTTGTAGCATAACTCTTGTTCAAATAAGGAACCAAGTATATAGGAGAGATAAAAGGTACCTTGTGAATCTAAAAGAAGACAGATACAAACTCTTGTTCAAATAAGGAACCAAGTATATAGGAGAGATAAAAGGTACCTTGTGAATCTAAAAAAAGATAGATACAAATGCCCCGTGAATTCCCTCCACTTGAATACATTGGTTTAAGCATTTAATTACCTTATATTACTAAGTCTTTCATCTATCTACGTATATGTTTTTCATCTCTTTTTAATCCCTCACTATGACCAGAATTTAGTGTAGAAATTGTTTTTTAGAACTAATTTAGTTAAAGAAATTGTTTTTCTAGAAGTACTTTGGTTAAAGAGTGTCTAAATTCATCACATTTACTTTTCTTAAATAGCTATTGGAATTAATGTAATTATCCAGTTCTAGTTTGTGATTGCATTTATCTAACCAACCTAAATTAACATTAGAAAAAATATTTTCCTTTATAATATGATATTCATTATAATAAATCTAAATATTTTTTTAGATTAATATGATTAAGATCTCTATAATAATACTTTCACATTGAAATAAATATTATAAAAATATTACATTTTTATATTATTTTTTAAATATATTAAAAACATGTTAAAAGTTTTGCAGTAAAGAAATTGTTTATTGGTATACATATTTGAAAAACTTGTACTATATTATTCAAAGGTAATTAAAAATTATATGTAAGAAAAATAAAATTATTGAAAGTTTATATATAAATTATATGCCAAAACAAAAAAGAAACATAAAGTTTATCCAACCATTATGAGCATCACACAAGGAACGTAGAAGCATGGTTGAATTAAAATATTAAAATTAATTGGACATAAAATCCTTCATATTTTAATTCAAACTTCCAAATCACTTAGGTAGTGAAAAAAGATAATAATAATTTGAAAGATATGTATTTATCTGTGAACATGTTTGTCTAAAATGAATAAGAAAACAAAGTCTGCAATATTCGTGAAATAATGCTTGCCAATATCAATGTAGTTATAGTCAACTAGTGGCATTGTTACATGTGGCGTCTTGCGTGCTCACTATATGTACTTATGAGATAAACACTTTTCTTTTTCATTTGTACTTTTTTGCCTACCTTTTATGTACAATGGTATGAAAAATCCATATATCTAATAATTCCTAGTTGCAAATACATAGATAAATATTTTACCATTTACCTTTCTTCTTTTTTATTGATCGTCATCGTTACCTACAACCATGTTGTCATGACCATTGACTATTTTCTAGTATCTAGTATTTATTTTTAGTATTTCATTTCTAATTTATTGTTTCTATTTACCTTTTTTCAAGGTGTCTTCTTGTGAGTCTAAATACCAAATTAAAATTAAGGGGCCAAAAAGGAGGAAATGTGAATATTGTTTTGTTGTCCATTCTTTGATAGCTTTCCTTTTCACTTGAGTTTCTTTTAGGATTTTAAGTTTTTCTTTCTGGGAGTTTCATCCCCGTATTGGCATGAAACTGTCTTGCTTCAACATATACCAAATTGTAGAAGAATATGTCTCAATAATAGGGCCCGTTGAGTGGTATTTTCATAGTACAAGTCTCATGTTGCAGAGGTTGATGAAGGCTCTTGACACAATTAAAGTGTCATCTATTATTCTCAGTGCGAGAAAAATACTTGTCCCCTATTTTTGTCCATTTTGGAGAGCTGGAAGATAAGGTTTTCATGTTTCATACGTTTGATTTCAGACATGTTTCTAATGAAATTTGTTCAAAACTTGAGTAAGCCCTTATTTCTATGTGTGCTTCTCTATTTCTCCTTTAATCTCATAATTGTTTACATCACCTAAGCCCTATATCACCATTTATGACATTCATATTCTCTCATGATCTCGAAACTGGCTATACCCTATTCTTTTGCATCCTCTCATTGCCCTGGGACCCATGGTCCTAATCTAGGCCATGGTTGGAGGGTATGGATCTACCTAGTCGATCTCTACCTAGGTATACATCAACTCAATTACATTATATACCCCAAAGATTGGGCCCAATTTTGAATTGGGTCCTTGTCTTGGAAATTCAGTGGAGGATTAGGAATTACAGTTAGCCTAGCTGAGTTCTAACCCATGCAATTTTGGATTAGGTTTATAATATAAGCACCCTATCTCTTCTCATTTGGTAACCATCACTATCCTCAAGCATTCAAGCATCCAAGTCTTCAAGTCCAAAAATCATTCTCCTTCTCCTTCAAGCATTGTGGAAAATTGCAACATCTAATTAACAAGGCTTATCTTTTCTGATTTTTTTTTGGGTCTTTATCAAGCCCAAGCTATTGCATTAACACTTGTGATTACATCCAAAAAGGCATTACTTCATCAAGGGATAAGGTAATTCATGATCCAAAACTATCTTCTTTTTCATCTTTAATTTATGCAATTTCATTACATTTTCAAGGTTGAAGCCTAAACAAGAGTTTGAAACTTATTATATTAAAATATAAATAAATCTAATATTAATATATTATATAATAAATATATACTATTAATATGACAAACCTATAAATTAGTGTATAACTTCTTAAAAATTAATAACCCTTAATTAGGTTCTCATTTTATCCCCATTTTAGTATGTATGGATTCTCACATTGATTTCACCATCTCCCAACACTTATTGGATCTTGACAGTAACATTACAAGTCCTATATTGCCTCAATTTCTTAGAAACTCAAGGGTGGCCCTTATTTGTATGTGTGCTCCTCTATTTTTCCTCTAATCAAATAATTCATTTCATCTCTTAGGACCTATCTTGGCCTTTTCATGCTCTCCCGACCTCAAATTGAGCTATACCTAAAAATATGGCACTTGTTGACTATCATAGAGGGCAGTACTCACCAAGAGGTATTGATATTTCAATGATAGTTCTATATACAGTTTCAAGGACTCATGTTTCAAATAGCAAAGATTCAAAAACCCAGAAGGGTACAATCATTATTTAGACATAGTTGTGTAGATCATAGAGAGGACAATCATTATTGAAGATGAAAATCACAAGGATATAACAACAAATGACAGTGTTTTTTTGTTTGAGTTCTACCATAAAGGAACTATTGTATCATACATCTTTAGGAGAGCTCACATGCATAAAATGTCAAATATAGTGTCAAAACAAAGTGAAACCATGTAAAAAGATGAGCTTGACACTTCATATGAGGTGAGGTAAGTATTTTTAATTAAACCAAATGTTTTTGTCTTATTTCACTTAAACGTGTTCTTTTTCAACGTCATTGACCTTTCAAAAAAACTTTCCAATTCTAAAGATTTTCCTTTGAGTCTGAACAAAAGCAAGAATAATACTTATGAAATAGGAGATGACTAAGAAATATACAACTATGCTTTTCTTTTCAATGACATTACTTACTCTCAATCTCCTATTTCGTAAGTGATGATTTTTGCTCTAAAATAAAAAATCAAGCTAATAATATTAGTGGCAAAAACCTCCAACCCTTCAATAATGAAATAGAAGTGATTGTCCACTAACTCTTTAACATGCTTAAAGGTAGATTAAGATTAGAATTATAATCTAGATTCAAATTAATTTGGGCAAGTTTTGACCTTAAGACAAGAAAACTTGGGAAATCTTCTTCAAAAGACCATCATTGCCCTCTCTATCATAGAGCACCTCGAGGCCACATTTATGCGAGGCATTTTCTCAAACAGTTGTGTGTTCCTTGTTTATATTTCAATATTTTGCAAATATGGCTTCCAGAGCACTATAAGCATATAACATACACTGAAACCACAATTGATTAAAGTTTAAAGCAATCTGTTTGATGGCCTATTTTATTTATGTTTTTATACTTGACCCAAAGTGGGGGATTGAGATAGGGTGAACTTTCAGCGGGGTCTTATTTTCCAAACATCTAATACAAGTGCTTGATCCTGAAACCATATCTACAAAAGAAATGAATTTATAAGGTATTTTTAATCTGGCTAGTAGGGATAAATAATAACAAAGGATGAATAATGTCTTAAATATTATGTGCCTTTTAAGAATTCAAACCACCACCTCCTATTCTTTACAACTAACTCGTGGCATTGTTAGGACCCTTTCCAATTAAGTAACTCAATTCAAAAACTATTTCAGAAAAATGACATATCAAAGATATTAGATTTCCATATTCCATATGAATGATATAATAGTTTCTGGATTTGATTGGGTAAAAATCTTTATCATCAACATGTTGGATCACATTACGTGATCTATCATCAGGATTCAAGAGAGAATAAGGAAAAAAAATTAGACAATTGAATCCATACACTATTATATCAAAACTAGAGACGTCCTAATGAATTTTAATGGGTTGATTCAACATGCCTAGTAAAGAATAAGGGATTCCAAGTTTAACTTCTCGAGTTGATTCGTGTGAATCACTACTCATGAAATATGGGTCAATGAGTTTGACTCAAAAAACTACATAGTTAAATCTTGATAGATATCACAATTTGTCTTGCTGTGGAAAATATCTCCTACTTATCAATTGATGAGCATAAGGGGATTTCTAATGAATGGTTCACAAGGCACAACACTTGGTGAAGGTTTTGCAAATGGGGTTGCAAGCAGAGCGGGTTTAACCATGGAGGAAACTTCGTAATTAAGTGCACTCGAGCTAGATTAGTACTGGGATGGGTGACCTCCTGGGAGGTCCCGGTGCTTCACCTCTTTGAGCATCACCTAGATCCAATGAGTGTTAAGTGTTCCATTCATTCTCATGAGAGATGGGTTCATGTGAATCACTACTCATGAAATATGGGTCAATGAGTTTGACTCAAAAAACTACACAGTTAAATCTTGATAGTGTGTGTGTGAAAATTGTACCTGATCTGTAGACACAACACTCAGTAAAACATTAGAGGTTAGCTATAATCAAAATCATGCAAAATTGAAAGCTATCTAACCAAGCGATTTACTGCCTTCTAATAGGTGCGAGATTAATGTTCTCAGATTGTAATCAAGATCAGTGACCTAGACGACACCTAAATGAAGGATTTGAATGCAAAAGATAGATATGAAATTGAATGCAATTAATCTATATTTTTTATATTTTCTATGCAATAAGAATGATAAAAACTGATATGATATGAATGCTATTGAAAACTGATATGCTATGAATCTAACAATGATATGTAATATGAATGCTAAAATAAGATTGATCTCACAAAGATGTCGATTCGCAAGAGCTTTGATTCTTCAATTCCAATTCTCCAGCGTGATTGTGCAAAATATGAGATGATTTGTGAAGAGTTGAGCCTTTAATTTATAGAAATCCAGGGCTTTGGAGGTGCATGAATAAAAGCCATAAATCACTCAAATTAACTCATCTTGATTTTTGAGTTATCTGATCATAAAAGATAGTTAATTCTCAAAATCATGCAAAAACATGCAAAAATAGCTTTTTAACTCAAATTAGAGTTTAGATCAGCTTTTTGAACTCCAAAAGGATGTTGAGTTCCAAAAAGTCAATAACTTGCATTGATTTTCTGATTTGGAGTTTAACTGTTTCTTTTGAATATGCATAATAATTAAGAATTAAATAAATAAATAAAGTGATTTATCCTCAACTCAACTGATTTTTGAAAATAAATAATTAATTTATGGGTTAATTAACTATTTATTCAAACTTTTATTAAAAATTATATTATTAAATAATGACAACATGCTTTAATTAATTAAATAAGAATTTAATCAATTATTCATATGATATTAGATTTATTGTCAAAATTAAATAATACAATTAATAATAGATATAATTAAATTTAATTACATAATTAAGTGGCAAATATTAAATCTAATTAATTAAATATGAAAATATTCAATTAATCAAACTTTAGGATAAATGTGATTTATTGCCAAATAATTATAAAATTAAAGATAATTAAGATAATTAGGAATATTACTGGAAATATTCCCCGATGCAAAATTTAAGATAATCAATTAGATTTGATGATGTTTAGATGTGCCTTAGATTAGGACTTTGAAGTCGATTTTGTTCGAATTGTCGATGTAGGAGATTAATGAACTTATAGCCCATTTTTGGGGTATTACATTTTGCCCCTCTTTGAATTACTGTGCGAAGCGTAGTGGTTCAAAGATAGTCTGTGTTTGATAAAGATATGAAACTGATTCAAAAGATAAACCGATCTCAAGATAGAAACCGATTGAAAGATATTGAGATAGGAGTTGATTGATATTGAATTGATATGGAGATAATAGGTCTTGAATGACCAAAGATAATGTTCACTGTAGCAGCAAATGAACCTATGATTGCGAAAAAGTGTCAAAATGCCTGATTCTGAACCTTAGGATTGATAAGAAGTGAGTGACCCGTTCTAGACTCGATTGTCTTAGCAGAACTAGCAGGTATCACATCCGAATCCTTTAGTTGCCGAAGAACCAAGGAAATAACACTATGATCTGATGGTTGCAAAAACTGATACAGATTACAAGATTAAGAGAATACCAGATTGATATGGATCGATGAATCTGATATGCCCCAAGTGATGATAGATTTGCCCCGAGCGATGAGGACTTTTGATGAATCAGTAACTAGACGTGATTGTTTGTCTTGATCACTGATGAAAGATATTGATAGACTTGATCGATAGAATTTGATTTACAGACTTTGAATGATGTGCAATACCATGCCCCCTTCGGGATTAAAATTGAAATCTGACAAGAAAAGTTAGCGTTGATAGTTTAGAAGCATGTTAATTGATCTGAGAAGTGGTTATTTACATCCGAGAACGCATTCTGCATCTGTAAACACAACACTCAGTAAAACACAACACTCAGTAAAACATTAGAGGTTAGTGATAATCAAAATCATGCAAAATTGAAAGCTATCTAACCAAGCGATTTACTGCCTTCTAATAGGTGCGAGATTGATGTTCTCAGATTGTAATCGAGATCAGTGACCTAGACGACACCTAAATGAAGGATTTGAATGCAATTGATCTAGATATGAGATTGAATGAAATTAAGCTATTTTTTTGGATTTTTCTATGCAATAAGAATGATAAAAACTTGATATGAATCTATGCTAATATGAAAAACTTGATATGAAATGAATGCTAAATGATCTAACAATGAAGATTCTAACAATGATATGAAAACTATGAATGCAAAAATAAGATTGATCTCACAAAGATGTCGATTCACAAGAGCTTTGATTCTTCAATTCCAATTCTCCAGCGTGATTGTGCAAAATATGAGATGATTTGTGAAGAGTTGAGCCTTTAATTTATAGAAATCCAGGGCTTTGGAGGTGCATGAATAAAAGCCATAAATCACTCAAATTAACTCATCTTGATTTTTTAGTTATCTGATCATAAAAGATAGTTAATTCTCAAAATCATGCAAAAACATGCAAAAATAGCTTTTTAACTCAAATTAGAGTTTAGATCAGCTTTTTGAACTCCAAAAGGATGTTGAGTTCCAAAAAGTCAATAACTTGCATTGATTTTCTGATTTGGAGTTTAACTGTTTCTTTTGAATATGCATAATAATTAAGAATTAAATAAATAAATAAAGTGATTTATCCTCAACTCAACTGATTTTTGAAAATAAATAATTAATTTATGGGTTAATTAACTATTTATTCAAACTTTTATTAAAAATTATATTATTAAATAATGACAACATGCTTTAATTAATTAAATAAGAATTTAATCAATTATTCATATGATATTAGATTTATTGTCAAAATTAAATAATACAATTAATAATAGATATAATTAAATTTAATTACATAATTAAGTGGCAAATATTAAATCTAATTAATTAAATATGAAAATATTCAATTAATCAAACTTTAGGATAAATGTGATTTATTGCCAAATAATTATAAAATTAAAGATAATTAAGATAATTAGGAATATTACTAGAAATATTCCCCGATGCAAAATTTAAGATAATCAATTAGATTTGATGATGTTTAGATGTGCCTTAGATTAGGACTTTGAAGTCGATTTTGTTCGAATTGTCGATGTAGGAGATTAATGAACTTATAGCCCATTTTTGGGGTATTACATTTTGCCCCTCTTTGAATTACTGTGCGAAGCGCAGTGGTTCAAAGATAGTCTGTGTTTGATAAAGATATGAAACTGATTCAAAAGATAAACCGATCTCAAGATAGAAACCGATTGAAAGATATTGAGATAGGAGTTGATTGATATTGAATTGATATGGAGATAATAGGTCTTGAATGACCAAAGATAATGTTCACTGTAGCAGCAAATGAACCTATGATTGCGAAAAAGTGTCAAAATGCCTGATTCTGAACCTTAGGATTGATAAGAAGTGAGTGACCCGTTCTAGACTCGATTGTCTTAGCAGAACTAGCAGGTATCACATCCGAATCCTTTAGTTGCCGAAGAACCAAGGAAATAACACTATGATCTGATGGTTGCAAAAACTGATACAGATTACAAGATTAAGAGAATACCAGATTGATATGGATCGATGAATCTGATATGCCCCAAGTGATGATAGATTTGCCCCGAGCGATGAGGACTTTTGATGAATCAGTAACTAGACGTGATTGTTTGTCTTGATCACTGATGAAAGATATTGATAGACTTGATCGATAGAATTTGATTTACAGACTTTGAATGATGTGCAATACCATGCCCCCTTCGGGATTAAAATTGAAATCTGACAAGAAAAGTCAGCGTTGATAGTTTAGAAGCATGTTAATTGATCTGAGAAGTGGTTATTTACATCCGAGAACGCATTCTGCATCTGTAAACACAACACTCAGTAAAACACAACACTCAGTAAAACATTAGAGGTTAGTGATAATCAAAATCATGCAAAATTGAAAGCTATCTAACCAAGCGATTTACTGCCTTCTAATAGGTGCGAGATTGATGTTCTCAGATTGTAATCGAGATCAGTGACCTAGACGACACCTAAATGAAGGATTTGAATGCAATTGATCTAGATATGAGATTGAATGAAATTAAGCTATTTTTTTGGATTTTTCTATGCAATAAGAATGATAAAAACTTGATATGAATCTATGCTAATATGAAAAACTTGATATGAAATGAATGCTAAATGATCTAACAATGAAGATTCTAACAATGATATGAAAACTATGAATGCAAAAATAAGATTGATCTCACAAAGATGTCGATTCACAAGAGCTTTGATTCTTCAATTCCAATTCTCCAGCGTGATTGTGCAAAATATGAGATGATTTGTGAAGAGTTGAGCCTTTAATTTATAGAAATCCAGGGCTTTGGAGGTGCATGAATAAAAGCCATAAATCACTCAAATTAACTCATCTTGATTTTTTAGTTATCTGATCATAAAAGATAGTTAATTCTCAAAATCATGCAAAAACATGCAAAAATAGCTTTTTAACTCAAATTAGAGTTTAGATCAGCTTTTTGAACTCCAAAAGGATGTTGAGTTCCAAAAAGTCAATAACTTGCATTGATTTTCTGATTTGGAGTTTAACTGTTTCTTTTGAATATGCATAATAATTAAGAATTAAATAAATAAATAAAGTGATTTATCCTCAACTCAACTGATTTTTGAAAATAAATAATTAATTTATGGGTTAATTAACTATTTATTCAAACTTTTATTAAAAATTATATTATTAAATAATGACAACATGCTTTAATTAATTAAATAAGAATTTAATCAATTATTCATATGATATTAGATTTATTGTCAAAATTAAATAATACAATTAATAATAGATATAATTAAATTTAATTACACAATTAAGTGGCAAATATTAAATCTAATTAATTAAATATGAAAATATTCAATTAATCAAACTTTAGGATAAATGTGATTTATTGCCAAATAATTATAAAATTAAAGATAATTAAGATAATTAGGAATATTACTAGAAATATTCCCCGATGCAAAATTTAAGATAATCAATTAGATTTGATGATGTTTAGATGTGCCTTAGATTAGGACTTTGAAGTCGATTTCGTTCGAATTGTCGATGTAGGAGATTAATGAACTTATAGCCCATTTTTGGGGTATTACATTTTGCCCCTCTTTGAATTACTGTGCGAAGCGCAGTGGTTCAAAGATAGTCTGTGTTTGATAAAGATATGAAACTGATTCAAAAGATAAACCGATCTCAAGATAGAAACCGATTGAAAGATATTGAGATAGGAGTTGATTGATATTGAATTGATATGGAGATAATAGGTCTTGAATGACCAAAGATAATGTTCACTGTAGCAGCAAATGAACCTATGATTGCGAAAAAGTGTCAAAATGCCTGATTCTGAACCTTAGGATTGATAAGAAGTGAGTGACCCGTTCTAGACTCGATTGTCTTAGCAGAACTAGCAGGTATCACATCCGAATCCTTCAGTTGCCGAAGAACCAAGGAAAGAACACTATGATCTGATGGTTGCAAAAACTGATACAGATTACAAGATTAAGAGAATACCAGATTGATATGGATCGATGAATCTGATATGCCCCAAGTGATGATAGATTTGCCCCGAGCGATGAGGACTTTTGATGAATCAGTAACTAGACGTGATTGTTTGTCTTGATCACTGATGAAAGATATTGATAGACTTGATCGATAGAATTTGATTTACAGACTTTGAATGATGTGCAATACCATGCCCCCTTCGGGATTAAAATTGAAATCTGACAAGAAAAGTCAGCGTTGATAGTTTAGAAGCATGTTAATTGATCTGAGAAGTGGTTATTTACATCCGAGAACGCATTCTGCATCTGTAAACACAACACTCAGTAAAACACAACACTCAGTAAAACATTAGAGGTTAGTGATAATCAAAATCATGCAAAATTGAAAGCTATCTAACCAAGCGATTTACTGCCTTCTAATAGGTGCGAGATTGATGTTCTCAGATTGTAATCGAGATCAGTGACCTAGACGACACCTAAATGAAGGATTTGAATGCAATTGATCTAGATATGAGATTGAATGAAATTAAGCTATTTTTTTGGATTTTTCTATGCAATAAGAATGATAAAAACTTGATATGAATCTATGCTAATATGAAAAACTTGATATGAAATGAATGCTAAATGATCTAACAATGAAGATTCTAACAATGATATGAAAACTATGAATGCAAAAATAAGATTGATCTCACAAAGATGTCGATTCACAAGAGCTTTGATTCTTCAATTCCAATTCTCCAGCGTGATTGTGCAAAATATGAGATGATTTGTGAAGAGTTGAGCCTTTAATTTATAGAAATCCAGGGCTTTGGAGGTGCATGAATAAAAGCCATAAATCACTCAAATTAACTCATCTTGATTTTTTAGTTATCTGATCATAAAAGATAGTTAATTCTCAAAATCATGCAAAAACATGCAAAAATAGCTTTTTAACTCAAATTAGAGTTTAGATCAGCTTTTTGAACTCCAAAAGGATGTTGAGTTCCAAAAAGTCAATAACTTGCATTGATTTTCTGATTTGGAGTTTAACTGTTTCTTTTGAATATGCATAATAATTAAGAATTAAATAAATAAATAAAGTGATTTATCCTCAACTCAACTGATTTTTGAAAATAAATAATTAATTTATGGGTTAATTAACTATTTATTCAAACTTTTATTAAAAATTATATTATTAAATAATGACAACATGCTTTAATTAATTAAATAAGAATTTAATCAATTATTCATATGATATTAGATTTATTGTCAAAATTAAATAATACAATTAATAATAGATATAATTAAATTTAATTACACAATTAAGTGGCAAATATTAAATCTAATTAATTAAATATGAAAATATTCAATTAATCAAACTTTAGGATAAATGTGATTTATTGCCAAATAATTATAAAATTAAAGATAATTAAGATAATTAGGAATATTACTAGAAATATTCCCCGATGCAAAATTTAAGATAATCAATTAGATTTGATGATGTTTAGATGTGCCTTAGATTAGGACTTTGAAGTCGATTTCGTTCGAATTGTCGATGTAGGAGATTAATGAACTTATAGCCCATTTTTGGGGTATTACATTTTGCCCCTCTTTGAATTACTGTGCGAAGCGCAGTGGTTCAAAGATAGTCTGTGTTTGATAAAGATATGAAACTGATTCAAAAGATAAACCGATCTCAAGATAGAAACCGATTGAAAGATATTGAGATAGGAGTTGATTGATATTGAATTGATATGGAGATAATAGGTCTTGAATGACCAAAGATAATGTTCACTGTAGCAGCAAATGAACCTATGATTGCGAAAAAGTGTCAAAATGCCTGATTCTGAACCTTAGGATTGATAAGAAGTGAGTGACCCGTTCTAGACTCGATTGTCTTAGCAGAACTAGCAGGTATCACATCCGAATCCTTTAGTTGCCGAAGAACCAAGGAAAGAACACTATGATCTGATGGTTGCAAAAACTGATACAGATTACAAGATTAAGAGAATACCAGATTGATATGGATCGATGAATCTGATATGCCCCAAGTGATGATAGATTTGCCCCGAGCGATGAGGACTTTTGATGAATCAGTAACTAGACGTGATTGTTTGTCTTGATCACTGATGAAAGATATTGATAGACTTGATCGATAGAATTTGATTTACAGACTTTGAATGATGTGCAATACCATGCCCCCTTCGGGATTAAAATTGAAATATGACAAGAAAAGTCAGCGTTGATAGTTTAGAAGCATGTTAATTGATCTGAGAAGTGGTTATTTACATCCGAGAACGCATTCTGCATCTGTAAACACAACACTCAGTAAAACACAACACTCAGTAAAACATTAGAGGTTAGTGATAATCAAAATCATGCAAAATTGAAAGCTATCTAACCAAGCGATTTACTGCCTTCTAATAGGTGCGAGATTGATGTTCTCAGATTGTAATCGAGATCAGTGACCTAGACGACACCTAAATGAAGGATTTGAATGCAATTGATCTAGATATGAGATTGAATGAAATTAAGCTATTTTTTTGGATTTTTCTATGCAATAAGAATGATAAAAACTTGATATGAATCTATGCTAATATGAAAAACTTGATATGAAATGAATGCTAAATGATCTAACAATGAAGATTCTAACAATGATATGAAAACTATGAATGCAAAAATAAGATTGATCTCACAAAGATGTCGATTCACAAGAGCTTTGATTCTTCAATTCCAATTCTCCAGCGTGATTGTGCAAAATATGAGATGATTTGTGAAGAGTTGAGCCTTTAATTTATAGAAATCCAGGGCTTTGGAGGTGCATGAATAAAAGCCATAAATCACTCAAATTAACTCATCTTGATTTTTTAGTTATCTGATCATAAAAGATAGTTAATTCTCAAAATCATGCAAAAACATGCAAAAATAGCTTTTTAACTCAAATTAGAGTTTAGATCAGCTTTTTGAACTCCAAAAGGATGTTGAGTTCCAAAAAGTCAATAACTTGCATTGATTTTCTGATTTGGAGTTTAACTGTTTCTTTTGAATATGCATAATAATTAAGAATTAAATAAATAAATAAAGTGATTTATCCTCAACTCAACTGATTTTTGAAAATAAATAATTAATTTATGGGTTAATTAACTATTTATTCAAACTTTTATTAAAAATTATATTATTAAATAATGACAACATGCTTTAATTAATTAAATAAGAATTTAATCAATTATTCATATGATATTAGATTTATTGTCAAAATTAAATAATACAATTAATAATAGATATAATTAAATTTAATTACACAATTAAGTGGCAAATATTAAATCTAATTAATTAAATATGAAAATATTCAATTAATCAAACTTTAGGATAAATGTGATTTATTGCCAAATAATTATAAAATTAAAGATAATTAAGATAATTAGGAATATTACTAGAAATATTCCCCGATGCAAAATTTAAGATAATCAATTAGATTTGATGATGTTTAGATGTGCCTTAGATTAGGACTTTGAAGTCGATTTCGTTCGAATTGTCGATGTAGGAGATTAATGAACTTATAGCCCATTTTTGGGGTATTACATTTTGCCCCTCTTTGAATTACTGTGCGAAGCGCAGTGGTTCAAAGATAGTCTGTGTTTGATAAAGATATGAAACTGATTCAAAAGATAAACCGATCTCAAGATAGAAACCGATTGAAAGATATTGAGATAGGAGTTGATTGATATTGAATTGATATGGAGATAATAGGTCTTGAATGACCAAAGATAATGTTCACTGTAGCAGCAAATGAACCTATGATTGCGAAAAAGTGTCAAAATGCCTGATTCTGAACCTTAGGATTGATAAGAAGTGAGTGACCCGTTCTAGACTCGATTGTCTTAGCAGAACTAGCAGGTATCACATCCGAATCCTTCAGTTGCCGAAGAACCAAGGAAAGAACACTATGATCTGATGGTTGCAAAAATTGATACAGTTTACAAGATTAAGAAAATATCAGATTGATATGGATCTTGATGAATCTGATATGCCCCAAGTGATGATAGATTTGCCCCGAGCGATGAGGACTTTTGATGAATCAGTGACTAGACGTGATTGTTATCTTGATCACTGATGAAAGATATTGATAGATTTGATCGATAGAATTTTGATTTACAAACTTTGAATTGATGTGCAATACCATGCCCCCTTCGGGATTAAAATTGAAATCTGACAAGAGAAGTCAGCGTTAAATGGTTTAGAAGCATGTTAATTGATTTGAGAAGTGGTTATACACGTTCAAGAACGCATTCTGCATCGTTTGGAGGTCTTGGAGACCGAATTTGACTAGATTTGACCATGAGTTGACCATGGTTGACCAAGTTGAAATTTTGATAGTTTGATGTAAGATAATCAGTTAAGTTGAATACTAGATTTCTGTGATGATTGAAGGTCGAATATGCAAGTAGTTAATAATATGAATGATCTCAGATTTGAATTTTGATCCCGAAAAAGGATTCTACTTGCTATTTCATTGGAGGAACCTTCGTGTGAGATTCAGCTCTTGTTAGACTTGAAGATGCGATTTGAAGAATCATTTAAGCATTGAAGTTCGTTTAATCATTGTGAGATCATGCAAAGATGCAAAATGCAAAGAGACATGCAAAATGAAATGCAACCTAAGACCTAGGACCTAGTCACTGATCATATGTCGATTTGTTATCATCATTGAACTTTTAGGTAACCAGATAAATCAATACAATGCCCACTAGCCATGAAACCATAGACATATGAATATTGATTTGTATGTGCAAGAATCAATACAACACCCACTGGTTATACAACCATGGACATATGAATATTGATTTGTTTTCGGAATGTTGGATTAGATATAAGCACCAAGGCACAAACGCCAGGATGACCTGAATATCATGTCCATTTTGATATAGCAATTTGTACAAGCATCAAAACATAAACGTTGTGATGACCTGAGTACACCTTGCATTAAAAACACATCAAACAACTAAGAGATCATTCTAAATCCAATGTGAATTACCCGTAGTGACCCTTTATCGTTCACATCCTTAGGCAAGATTGCATTCCACAGTAGGAGAAAGAACTTACTCAAAAAGATAATAGTTAGATCAAAATTCCTTGAATTGTCTGGGTATCAATGGTCGAGGTACGCATGGCCATCCAATTCGAGATAGAGGCTCTTACAGTCGGACACCATTTCAATCCAAAATTTCCAAAGTTGTTAGATTTTCACATACAAGCAGAAGACAAAGAAAAGATTATGCCCCCAGTCATCACTCTCTAAATCCTGTAAAGGACATCATTGAAGAGCTCGAAGGGACACAATATGCAAAAATCTCAATGCGAATCAGTAAGCATACAAGGAGATAAAAGCATGAAAAGCACATATTGTTTTCAGTTTGAGTTTGATGTTTGTTATAGATGCAAAATCCTTTCTGGAGACAAGACTGACTGACTGACTCACATGAAGCTTCAAAGGACTCTGGCTTGATATGACATGTCTAAGATACATTGGAGGCCATAGGATATGACATTGATTGCCCCCAAGTGTGAACATTGATAGGATACAGACACTTGAGCTGATTGGTGTACAGACCGACTTATTGAAACTAGGATATGCAGAAACAAACCGGGAGATATGTAAAAACTAAAGCAAGACTGAAAGCTGGGAAAGACCAAGATTGTGCTGATAGATGGAGCATTTGGAACAAGTGGCGCATGTTTGCCAGGTTTTCACCATCTTGGTAGAGATTCTATTTTTGCTACCGAGGTGCCTGTTTCCAGGTTTTCACCAAGGCACTTTTTTTTTTCTTTTTTCATTTTTTTGTATTTTTCATTTTTTCAATTTTTTTGTACTTTTGATATTTTTGATTTTTTTTGTGAATCATCAAGGCACCTATTGCTAGGTTTTCACCAAGATGTTCATTTTTTCAGGACTTTTTCCAATTTTTAAGATTTTTTTCAGGACATTTACCAAGCACTGAATGCCTTAGGCATAGAATTTCTTTAGATGGAGAACGTTGATTGGTTCTCAGAGCTATTCTCCTTCAGTTGTTGAGAGTTGATAGGCACCAGAGCCAAAAGTAGCAGTGATTACAAAGGGACCCAGCCAGTTGGGTTCGAACTTCCCCTTGCATTCTCGATGTGATTGATTTTTAGGATTTTCTCTCAACACTAGATCGCCAACCTGAAATTCTCTATGTCTGACTTTCTTGTTGTAGCCTCTAGACATTCTTTTCTGATACACTCTGAGATGATCATACGCTGCTTGTCTGCACTCATCTAGTAGTTCAAGTTCTTGTAACCTCGACACTCTGTAGTCTTCATTAGTGACAAGTCCATGCATTCTGATTCTAAGTGATGGGATTTCAACCTCAATAGGCAATACCGCTTCAGACCCATAAACTAAAGTGAAAGGTGTAGCCCCTGTAGGTGTTCTGATACTAGTTCTATAGGCCCATTCTGATACTTGTTCTGATACTGGTTCTGATACTGGTTCTGATACTGATTCTGATACTAATTCTGATAATTGTTCTGATACTGGTTCTGATATTGATTCTGATACTGATTCTGATAATTGTTCTGATACTAGTTCTGATACTGATTCTGATACTAATTCTGATAATTATTCTGATACTGGTATACTTGATAGCATTTTTTTCCATTGCAAACTCCCAAGCAAGATTATATCATGTAGTCCCAATGTCTAGCAAGGTGGAGAACAAGAGGGATTGGCAAGCTGGTGGAAGAGATGGAAGACAAGAGAATGAAGGGAAGAAATCCTCAAGGGAAAACTCCTCAAGAATACCCAAGCTAGGGAAAAATTTTCATGTAAAGTGCATTTGGACAAGCAATGAAAGGCCAACATAGGATAAGTCACAAAAGTGTAATGCCAGAGCAGGATAGGATGCAGTCCAAAGGAGTAGACATGTCAAGAGGCTTCATAGCATTGTGTTTTACTCTTTCTTTCTTTTTTTTCTATTAGATCAAGACCAAAGGGGAAAAGGATAGCGATAGATGAAAATGAATGGAGGAAGATGGATATGAAGGCTAAACATGGAAGGAATGAAAGCAAGATCACCGTAAGATAGCTCACAAAATAGCCAAATGTTCATGTATAGATCAACATTGTCAAGATCAAAGGGAGAAGATGGAATGGATGAAATATGTAGAAGAACTACGCATGATGCCTGATTGCCAGGTTTTCATCATGGTACTTATCTGAGGTGCCACAAAGGAGTGGTTTTCACCATAGGATGAATTTATTTCTCTTTACTTTTGCTACCAAGGTGCCTATTTCTAGGTTTTCACCAAGGCACATTTTCAATTTATTTTATTTTTTATTTCTTTATTTGGAAGAAGGCAAGCTTTTTATGTAATGCTCCTTGAAAAGATAAACCATGATATGCCAAAGATTCAAAATGATATGCTCAAAGATGCTGATAGGGAAAGGGAGATGAAAGAGAAAAATGGAGGATAAGGTTTTATGTAAAGCGAGTGAGGTTGGAAGATAGGAGGAATAGGCAAATGAGGAAAAATGATAGAAGGTAGAAGGATAATGCATGGAAGGATTGTGAAAGGGTAGATGGAAAGGAAGGCAAGCTCAACATCAACACATACCTTGAAGGGTGGCGAGAGGGTGGAGGAAATGTGAATGAGGGAATACGTGAAGGAATATGGCGAATGGATAGCAGAGGTTGAGGTTTAGGCGCATGAAATGGAAAAATATTTTTGGAAGGAGATGTAGTGGAAGTCTTTGGAAGCTTGAATGTCAACTTCACTTGTTGCTCAACACCAGACTCTTTCAAGAGAGACTTTGGAATCCATATAGCCATAGGCTTTTTATTTCCTTTTGATGATCTAGAGAGAATATCTTCAATGATGGATTTTGGAACCCATACTTGTCTTGTAGTTTTTTTCTTAGATATCTCTTTTGACTTTATGTTTCCATGTCTATTAGAGGAGACATGGTGATCTTCTTTTTTTGATGGATTCTTGTATTGCTTCTTTTTCTTGTATTGAACATTCAAGTTACTTCCAAAAGACTTGGGACTTGTGGAAGAAGGAGGATATGACTGGTTTAGATGGGTGGGTGGATGAAAAGGATTCAAGGGTATGCATCTATGTTGATCTTGAGGAAAGATGGGAGATGGAGGGATGTAAGGACCCAAGATGGATGCCAAATTAGGAGAGTTAGGAGGGGAAAGTGAAGGGACATAAGGACCCAAGATGGAAGGAAGGCATGAAGCCCTTAGTAGTAGTGGAAGAGGTCCAAGGATGGAAGTGGAAGACGCAAAAGGATAATCAATAAGTTCATCAGCATCTATATGACAACCAAGGATATCAGCATCTTTAGAGTGAGCATTAGAATTTTCAATAGAATCATGGATATCTTGAATAAGAACATTTTCTTTGATAGGATCATTCAAAGCTTGCGAAGACTTAGGAAGAGTAGAAAGTGGAAGTGAACATGGAGTGGTAGAACAAGAAGATGAAAGACTTTGATCTTGACAAGGATCTTTGGAAAGCATAAGCGTATAATTTTTCTCTTGATTTTCAATAGGCTCAACATTGGAAGTAGTAGCGTGATCTTGTTTAGGAGAAGACTTAAGACATGGTGGAATGCATAAAAAAGGGTGTATAGGATCAAAAGAACCCTGAGGTGAATGAGAGACACCGTGAAAAGGAGTGGATGAAATGGAGGGTTCTTGATCTTGATCTTTCTTTATGTTCTTTTCTTCATCATTTTTGGAATCCTCTTGACATGGAGCCACTTCTAAGGACAAGGAAGCATGTTGGGATTGTATGGATGACTTTGGAAGAGATGGTGAAGGACTAGCTGAAGTAGGCATTGTAGCATATGAAGGCTTAGGCTCTTTAGGTTTATCATTATTGAAAGTATTTGTAGCCAAGTGAAGGTTAGCTTGAGTTTCTTTAAGAGGTAGCCCTGGAGGATAACTATAGGGAACCACATGAAAAGTATCAGGGCTTGTGTCAGATGAAGGTTCTGTGAAAGATTTAAAAGACTCGGAAGCTTTAGGAAATGTACGAGTATTGGAGGAAGTAGGGGATGGAAGGGAACCATCACAAGACAAAGGTCCAACATTTACATGATCTTGCTTGAGAGTGTAATCTTTATTTTCAGTCTGAGAGTTCTTAGAGGAGAGATCCTTATAGTATTGACGTTTCAAGCTAGCACGATGTATTTTATAGTCCTCAGCAGTAGTAGATGGATCATCATCAAGGTATTGTCCACAAAAGCCATCAAAGTCTCTTTCAAAATCAGAATCATATGGATCACCATCACGATCTATCCAATGTGACGGCCCATTTGTAGTAAGCAGGAATGAAAGATGAGGAGGACTCTTAGGAACAGAGGTGTCATAGGTATCATTACATTGTCTGTCGTCATAGTCATCATAGTCTCCAAAGCTAGATGTGTCACTCTCTGTGGAAGAGGTATCATATTGCTCAAATTTTTTTCGGGGGCATGTTGACATGTACAAGTCTTTATCAAATGGAAAAGAGTATAGAGGTTCCTTTTCTTTCCCAAGTTTGTCAAGCTGGACTTGCATAGCATGTATCTGTTTCATTATAGTGGTGATCAGAGCTTCTTCCTCTTGTTTACTGATTCTTTGAGACATGTGTACTGATTCTCAATAGCTATTGCTCTATTCCTGACACAATGATATTTTTGACAGATTCTGGAACTAGGCTAGAAACATTGGATATCTTGCAATTTGACAATTTCTGACAACTCTCTCAAATTTTTCCAAACGACACTCTGTAGACTCATACGACACTGGGTAGTCTATGAAATGATAGTTGCTAAACTCGTATGACAGTTGGGTAGCAATGAAATGACAGTTGACAAAACTCATATGACAGTTGGGTAGCAATGAAACGACAGTTGACAAAACTCATACAACTTTTGACTTCTTGAAACGACTTTTGACTCCAGAAAGATTTTACGTCAATTTTTGCAAAATTTAAGGTCTTCAGTTTTGGATTGTTTGCAAATTGTATTGTCTAGATTTTGAAGGTTATACCAGATTTGATCATTTTTAATAGCCAAGTAGATAAATAAGCACGCAGAACAGCAAGCAAGTGATTCCAAGCACGTCTGAAAACAATGAACAAGGGCAAAAGCAACCTTGCGCATGAACAATCAAGTGACCAAATTGTGCTAATCCCTGAGAGAACTAATTGTGTATGTTCTGAAAAGTTTTGCAATAACACACATATACCTGAGAATGAAAAATTGGCCTCTCTAGGGTTTTTAGTAATGGTTTGACTCTGCAACTTTTATGATTCAAAGGGGTGAACTCCAATCCCGGCGCACCAGGGTTTTGACACAGTCTGAGAACTTAATCTTCAAGAGCTGCTAGGGAGATCTGACAACCCAACAATGAACCATACCCGTGGAGATTTCTTCCACAAGGACATTTATATAGCGGTTGTCACTACCATGGCGAAAATGGCTATTACCGCTTGAGGTTCCGTTAATGCAGTTTTCCCTATGAAGGGATTGTCCGCTACGGTTAACCCTCTCTAAAGATGACTCACAATAGTATACCACAAGGGGACTTGGCTCCAGATTCAAGGTTTTGACACCTCTTCACTTTTAACCCAAACAAAGCAAGCAGATTAATCCGACACGCTAAGACAAAGTTTTGTTCCACCAAGGTCTGTGATATCAACTCCACGTGATCTATCAACCTCTCCGGGGAGAGAATGTATCAATCAATAAGAGAAGACGCACTAACCAATTTTGATTCACCAAAGCTTGTGATATCAACCCTACGTGATCTATCAACCTCTCCGGAGAGAGAATGTGTCGATCAATAAGAGAAGATGCACTAACCAAGTTGAATGTGAAACGCACTAAGTATCCTCCCTACCTACAAGGATTCTATCGTCAAGAAGGATTTCACTGGGAATCCAATCTTTCAAGAATCACAAATAGTGTTCATAGGGCCTAATTACTATGTGAGCACAGATATATGTTCCGAAAGTAAATCTACCAAAAGCATTCAAAAAGTAGAAAGAGGAACACTCAACGCTTAAAGCAAATATGAGATGAGTCCACAAGGTGGAACACTTAACACCTCACACAAGCTAAAAATGAGTCCCCAACTTAGAAAACAAGTGAGTTCCTAAAAGCACAAAAGGGTTGCCAAGTGGAACATTTAACGCTTCTGTCCTGTTGACCCCTCCCCTTTATGGCGCTGAGATTGCAACCACGGGGCGGAAATGAGGGGCCGGCGGATTAGTGAGTCCAATAACCCAAGATAGCAATCAAGATCAATCACAAGTATTCTAAGACTACTTAATGAATCCTTAAGGGTTCACAACCTAGTATCAATTATGCAAGTGTGTAGAAATAGATCAAAAGCATGAAAAGATGCACACAAGCTTGACACATAAGAGATTTATTTTAAGTCCCAAATCAAAATATTATTAGATGAAGGAGAATACCTAGGATCTTTGCAACGCGCTTAGTAGATTTTACTTGATTTTTAGCAATTTTTGTTGAGCTTTTCCATGCAAGCAAGTGACGAACTCTCCAACAAGCAAACAAGCAAACAAGATATGCAAAATATATTCAACTTATGAAAACCATAGGGTTAGCTCTAAAAATCAATTATTATCAGTAATAATAACCAGCAATCAGCCCAAATGACAACTCATATCATTCATTGAACCATGTAAAAAAAATAAGTGCATACCCATCACAAAACTTTATTTTTTTTGCTGCATTTGACCTAGTCAACAAGATCTAATTTTTTTGATATGATTTTGGCCACAAAAATAGAAATTCAGAATAGAGACCCCTACTAAAAAACAGAGAGCTTTCCAAAAATGCAAAAATTTTAGAAAAACCTCTTCATTTGTGCCCTAGAGACCTATTTTATCAATACAAACCAGTTTTTGTAAATTGACTATTTGAGCTATGATATCATGTCCAAATTTAAAACACAAAGAATGGACCCCCTGTATAATTTAAAGAGCTTTCCGAAAATATAAAAATTTTCAAAAAATATTCTGATTTGCGTCAGATATTAATTTTTTCCATAATTTCAAGAAAAAATTATTAAAAATTCAAAACATCTCAGAAAATTCTAAATTTTTTACTGTTGCTTCCATGACATGTCACCAACCTGCAAAAAACATTTCAGACTAAAATTCCAAGCTGTTTGGGAGATAAAATTAAATCTTTGAAACTTTAGGGTTTTAGCTCCCAAAAAAATCAAAACCAGCATGCAAAGGTGGGTTGCCCCACGGTGGGCGCCAGAAATGTGTGTGTGAAAATTATACCTGATCTGTAAACACAACACTCAGTAAAATATTAGAGGTTAGTGATAATCAAAATCATGCAAAATTGAAAGCTATCTAACCAAGCGATTTACTGCCTTCTAATAGGTGCGAGATTGATGTTCTCAGATTGTAATCGAGATCAGTGACCTAGACGACACCTAAATGAAGGATTTGAATGCAATTGATCTAGATATGAGATTGAATGAAATTAAGCTATTTTTTTGGATTTTTCTATGCAATAAGAATGATAAAAACTTGATATGAATCTATGCTAATATGAAAAACTTGATATGAAATGAATGCTAAATGATCTAACAATGAAGATTCTAACAATGATATGAAAACTATGAATGCAAAAATAAGATTGATCTCACAAAGATGTCGATTCACAAGAGCTTTGATTCTTCAATTCCAATTCTCCAGCGTGATTGTGCAAAATATGAGATGATTTGTGAAGAGTTGAGCCTTTAATTTATAGAAATCCAGGGCTTTGGAGGTGCATGAATAAAAGCCATAAATCACTCAAATTAACTCATCTTGATTTTTTAGTTATCTGATCATAAAAGATAGTTAATTCTCAAAATCATGCAAAAACATGCAAAAATAGCTTTTTAACTCAAATTAGAGTTTAGATCAGCTTTTTGAACTCCAAAAGGATGTTGAGTTCCAAAAAGTCAATAACTTGCATTGATTTTCTGATTTGGAGTTTAACTGTTTCTTTTGAATATGCATAATAATTAAGAATTAAATAAATAAATAAAGTGATTTATCCTCAACTCAACTGATTTTTGAAAATAAATAATTAATTTATGGGTTAATTAACTATTTATTCAAACTTTTATTAAAAATTATATTATTAAATAATGACAACATGCTTTAATTAATTAAATAAGAATTTAATCAATTATTCATATGATATTAGATTTATTGTCAAAATTAAATAATACAATTAATAATAGATATAATTAAATTTAATTACACAATTAAGTGGCAAATATTAAATCTAATTAATTAAATATGAAAATATTCAATTAATCAAACTTTAGGATAAATGTGATTTATTGCCAAATAATTATAAAATTAAAGATAATTAAGATAATTAGGAATATTACTAGAAATATTCCCTGATGCAAAATTTAAGATAATCAATTAGATTTGATGATGTTTAGATGTGCCTTAGATTAGGACTTTGAAGTCGATTTCGTTCGAATTGTCGATGTAGGAGATTAATGAACTTATAGCCCATTTTTGGGGTATTACAGATAGCAATATCACAATTTGACTTGTTGTGGAAAATATCTCCTACTTATCAACTCATTGTTACTCCTAACAAGGTAAGATCACCAGAAGTGATCAAAATCTTTGTAGCCTTAACTGACAAGCTTTGTTACTGCAGTAGTGAAGCTTTGTGGGTGTCATCCACACCGCAGTTTTTACCTTCTAACAAGGGATTATGCGGTACCAAAATACTTGAATTATGTGTATAAATTTTCATAAATGGCTTATTCATTAGATTACATGCATTTACATTTCAGTTAAATTTGGATGTATGTTAAATGTAATTGATATAGTTGGTTACTGATATTCATGTTTGCAAAGATTCAGTTTGAAAAAGTTTTAAGGGTCCTGATTCACCCCTCCCCTCTCAATACATATCTTTCCATATTCCCAACAATTTTGAACCACAAAATATGGTTTGAAGACTTCTACATATGTTATATAATTTAAATTACTTAGCAAAATTCCAATTTGCCTAGGTTTTTTATTTAGTTATTACATTATCCATGAAAATTGTATTTATTGGTTACAACATGGGAAGTTTTTTCATGAAAGTAAAATATGATACATGCTTTTATGTAGGCTGCAACATAATTTTACATATGAAATGGCACTAATAAATGCATTCTTACTCCATTGGTCATTTGGGGGTTGGTCTTGAACCTTTTTTTTTATTGCACATGAGCTTCCCCATTAGGTATGTTTACTCCAATCATAATGCAGTTATGTTTGTTTTTGCTTCAATGATCATAATTTAGAAGAATGGTTGATGGTGATTTATTAAGTGCAATATATGTCAAGTTTATCTATAAATTGTAGGCAGGCTTCCTAAGACAATTAAGTGAATGAATGCATAATCTTGTTTCCTTTACTTATGATTTTTTTGTTTAAAAAAGAAGCTTAATAGAATGTTCAAATTTGTAACTTTTCAGAAACTTTATTTCCACTTAAATCTTTCACCTGCAATTATTTGGATGCTCTTGGAAACATATATCAGTTTCTTGAAGATTTGTAGGAAGGGGGAGTTTTTGCCTAACACACAATATCACCTCTAAGATACAAAAGAGGATTCATCTAACTTGGGATCTGTTTGGATTCATTTTGACTGTAACAAGGCTTAGCATAAAAGATTCATGCAGTCTTATTTTGTATGAAGTTTCTTTTTTGTATGACTGATACAAAATGAAGTCTTATTTCTCTATGGAAAAGGAAAATTTGTAGCCCATCATGATAAAATTGCTAACTATTTCATACAGTATTTAATCTTCAATTTGACAGGTTGAATAATATTTTAAAGATATTTATAATTTTTTCAAATATTAAGTTAAAAAGTTGAAGTTTTAAAATGTTAAAATTGTTAAGTAGACGTTGACCCTCAAAATTCTTGGATTCTTATTCTTGTATTACATGGAATTTCTTTGCATATTGTTGTCCAATCAACAAATTCAACCACACCAAAAATAAAATTCATTCAAATGTATGTAATAGCATACATTTGAACGAATTATTTTTAAAAACAAATTGCACGATTTCATCTAAATTTCAATGAAAACTTACCGACGAACCAATAAAACTTCTGAAAAAGTTGTTGTGTCTTCAACGAATTGATTTTCACCCATATAGGCTCCACATCATCGAAATTACAATGAACTTTTTTTTCATTTTTGACAGTTTTAAAGTAACGTTTTGCAATATTTTATGGTTATTGTTCATCTATTTTTTGACAAATTTTTTATCATTTTTTTTATGAAAACTAATTACATTTAAAGAGGGCATGTTCGACGATTGTTTCATTAAAGTTTCAACAAATTTAGGTTCGTTAATTTTCCAATTAATTTTTTTACGATAAAATTTCTAAAGGTATTTCCTTGGAACTCCGATAAAAGTTTGTCAATATTCCAACAAACATTTGTCGTAAAATGGTGCCAAATATAATAGTGTGAGTATCAAAATAAATTATATATTATTATTAAAAAATACCTAATATTTAGCGCAACAATTAGTTACATAAAAATAGTGTATTCATGTGACATAGGAAATTTTTTCTTTACTCCTCTGATAGGATGGTGCAAATTATATTTTCTTAGCGCAGTGCAAACAAATATAAGTAAATGTAAACTAATATTTATTAGTAAAGGTGGTAAAAATTGTATGACATGGTATGGATAAAGAATATGAAAATGGATGTTCATGCATATTAATATGGCATGAAATGGAAATTTATTGGATCTCAACAATTGTTGACTCAAAAATGCCAAGACACATGTCACCAAAGCATACATCTGAAAAGTTTCTACAAAATCCTCTCCAATTGAGCACCCAAGAGATAATTTCCAAATTCCCACATCCTCCTCACTTAGCATGTAGATTCTCCTCCCATACGAGTCCCATAAAATGATATGATTGTTATCAATAAGGCTTTCACACTTTTTGAGAATGAAACTTAGCAACCTATTGACACATGGGAGCACTTCTAGGTTTTGGGTTACTTGGAAAAGATGGGGACCTCCAGAGAGGGATTACTCCCTTGATACTTCACCCAAGCTAGCACTTATTATAGAGAAAAGGGAAAGAAGGATACATCGAGATAAATTCTAACTCCTAAAGCTGATGCACCTAAAATAATTTTTCCAAACTTATAGCACTATTTACTTTTTGTACACAATATAAGCAATAACTTAAATCATGACATACACAACTTTAACACCTCATATGACTTTGAATAAGTAGTTCATAAACTACATTTATCATGTGAAGGTAACTATTCAGAAGTAAAACTAACACAACTGAAAACTTTGACCTCCACTAATTAAACACAAGTTTTGACTTGCAAAAATTTCATATTCCTTTAATAAGGTGTAGATGATAGTACATAAATAAAAGGCAAGAAATATTCACCAAAAGATTATACAAACTATCCCAATATACACAGAAAATACTAGTGAAAGAAGATAAAGCGACTTCTCTTTTTTATCAAAGGTGCTCTCTAAGTAGTTGCATATTGTAATACCCCAAAATTGGCACCTATTTAATTTCATCAATTTTGGTGCATTATCTCGATTTTACATCACCAAAGTCCTAGTTCCCTAGGCAATTTTCTCTCTCCTATCTGACTTAATTTGACTTGATGTCAATTGCAAAGACCATAAATTGCAATAATCAAATGCTAAATTAATTCCTAAAGTCTTTGACTTAATTGGCTAAATTACCCCTATGATACATTAATTTAATTGTAAAGTCCTATGCGCTTTAAATTAAATTAAATCAAACCACCCTCTTTAGCTAATTACCCATAAAAAGGAATTAATAATTGCTTGTTATTTGAATGGACACCTTTTCTTGAATTAATAATTTGAGATATTCGAAAGGTCCTCATGTGGCATTTTCCATTCTTTTAATAAAGTAATTCATGCTTATTTGTCCCAAAAGGGATATGAAGGGTCAGGAGTTTCGAATCAAGAAACTCTTCCTCCTCCTCTTGGCTCTTCTATTTATTTGACCTCTTTTTCTCATTCAGAAGGGCAATTTTTGAGAGCATCCTTACTATAGCATTTTTTAGTCTCATATCTCATTATTTTCAAAGCTCTTTTATTGCATTATCTAGTTTAATTTCTCATATTAGTATAATTGCATTTCACATTTAGATTAAATTTGCTTACTTGTTCTTAGTCTAATATCATCTTTATTTCAAAATCAACTAAAAATCTGCATTTCATATTTATTTCAAAGTTTTCTAGATTAATTGCATTCATTCTTAGTTTAGTTTTATCTTACTCATCTTTATTTTCTTTCAAATCCTCCATTGTTGAATTGGTCTCCCGGCTGTTGGCTTTCGTTCTGAGAGTATTCAAACACCCCATTCACATAGGAGGCAACAGGTCGCCTCACCATGGAATTTGGATTGAGTTCTTCATACTCTCTCCCAAATTCTATCAAGTGAATAATGACCATGTTGTGTTGTGCCTGATTTAGAGGTCACATTCAGTCACATACATTTTGGCGCCCACCGTGGGGCAGAAAAGATCAATTTCTGACCTCATTTTTTATTGGTTTTTCAATTTTAGTGTTGGTTTCAGGCTTTGTATAGCTATGTACAGCCTGGAAACCTTGTAATATAGTAATGGATGGATAGAATGATGAATCCTCTTTCTCATGCTTTTTGTTTGGTTCATTTTTATAAAGAAATGAATAAGTTATGATCATTTTGGTGAAAGTGGGTATTTGCAGATTTGAGATTCTTTGAATACAGTCAGATTGAAACATCTGGTATAGATAAATTATGAAGAATCAAGATCTCTAATAATATTAATTGGAAAGATACGTGAATCAGCTTTCATTTCCTTTTGGTTTGAGTTATTTTTATGCAGATTTGTGAAAGTTATAGGCATTTGAGTGAAAACTGATTTTTAACAATCTGTATTGGAGTTACAGGCAATGATTTATTCATAGAAAATGATTTATGAATGAGAAAAATAAATGGCTTACATATTTGGAAACTAGATTCATTAATAGTTACTGTGAAATTGGTTTGGTTTCATTTGGATTCTTTTTGAGAAAGATATGTGATTCCCTAGGCAGGGTTTGATGTTTTAAATCTGATTTATGATAGAACAATTGCAGTCTGAAAACATTATTGGTTGAGGAACCAAATTGAATCCTAAGACCTTGTAATTTTGGGAAATAGTAGTTCTTGATGTTGGCTAAAAATTTCATTCTTTCCAGAAATTTTAATATTGTGATTTTATGGGTCAAATAAATCAATCTTTAAAGACTGTCTTAAAGACAACAATGTTACATATCTTATGGTTTGCCATTGATTTGTCTTGATTCTATACTTTCGGATGTGTGCTAAATGCTGGATTGCAGATCTTTGGACCTAAGGTGAGTTGTTAAAATCTTTATAACACTTAGTTTGGGCATAAAATTAATCTCTCATGTGTTTGGCTTGAGTGTTTACATGCTTTCATAGAACACATTTCAATTGATGCTCTTAATGGGAAATGAATGAACATAGATTTTCTTTCATACAAGTTTATGTAAGTGAATGTTTGTGTTTAAACCATAATTAATTCTTGGTTCCAATATCAAATATCTCATTGAGTAATTGAGGGCATGGATTCATTCCTTGTTTACATGAAGAGTTAAATGCACCACTTTGTGGACTCACTTCATGTTTACTTGGAAAGTTAAATATTCCATGATTCAAACCCTTTTTGCACTTATGAGTAGTATTGATTAGCAGTCTTAGATTACTTGTGATTGATCTAGATTGCTATCTTGGGTTATTGGACTCGCTAATCCGCCAGCCCCTCATTTCCGCCCTGTGGTTGTAATCCCAGCGCCACATTAAAGGGGAGGGGTCTATAGGAAAGAAGCGTTAATTGTTCCACTTGGCAACCCTTTTGTGCTTTTTAGAACTCACTTGTTTTCTAGGGTGTGGACTCACTTTGAGTTTGTGTGAGGAGTTAAATGCACCACTTTGTGGACTCACCTCACATTTACTTGAAGGGTTAAGTGTTCCACCTTTAGTGCTTTTTAATACTTTTTGATAGAGAATTACTTACTTTTCATTTTTTTAGAAGGCCTGCTTGGGGATTTCATCACCTCAAGGGACGACCTTAACTCCCGTGTTCCAGCGGAGTATAAATATCAGGAGGTTAATCCAAAGACACCTCTCTTGGGAATGAGTTAGATTTCACTCTTGGCTAAGCCTCAAAGAACTTTATACCTTTGAGAAGTGAAGGAGGAGATTTGGGTTACCGTCTCCCCCCGGCTGTGTGATTTCTAATTCTTCTCATCTACGGATTTGTGCCTCACGTACCTTGCGTATATCGAGGACTCCTTTAGAAAAGCCATGTATATCCTTGTAGACAACTTGCTAGGATGTTGTTGTGTTTTAAGTGCCTACTAAAACATTCTCAAGAACATACACAAGTAGAGTCCTTAGGGAGTAGAAATACTAAGTCACTATTCTTATTCGTGCGCAAGGTTGCTTTGTCCCTTGTCCATTGCTTGAAGACTGTTTGCTTGAACTTCTTGATTGCTGTCTTATGTGCTTGATCAATGACATAAATTTGATCTGCCTTTTTGTCCATGATCTATTTTTCTATTTTCCTGTCGTTCACCTTCAGAAACTGGTTGTCCTGAGTTAGGAATCGATTGATCTTTGCTTTGACTCGTATTGTCTCTCATTAGTCTACCTTATCTCATTGTGCTCTTGTACCTTGTGTTGCGATTGTCTTATCTCGGCTGTTCTAGCCATCTCTTTTTGACAATTCATACTAGGTTCATCTTGCATCTTGGCTGTTCTAGCCATTTATCTCCTTTCGTTATCTTTGAGACAGAGTCTAGCTTTATCCCGAATCTTTGCTCGTTACATCTTCGTCTATGACTGTCACAACTCAAAGTGGCAAGACTTACCCCGTTCAGAATACTGATCAAGATCAAAGTAAACCTCATAATCAAGACATAGATCATTCCAAATCTATTGCAAAATCTGAACTTTGTGAGGAATCCTCACATTCTTCGTCATTCCAAGAGTATTACAATCCATTGTTTCAGATACAGTCTGACTTACTATTTCAAGAATATTATAACCCATTGTTTGAAGACCAACAAGACTCTGAAGGGTCACTTTCTAAAATTAAACCTATTGATCCTTTTGAACCTATCAACTCTTTCACGATCTCTCATAATACTACCAACAAGATGGGAGATACAAAACCTTCAAAGTTGGTTTTCAATCTCAGCTCTAACATGCCAAAACCCTCAAAGTCTATCTTTAATCTTAGCTCTAACATACAAATGATCAAAGCCACTGAGAAGGCTAAAATAGAAGCTCAACCGCCTTCCACATTTGCTAGAAACAAACCTTGGATCTCTCACTATGACATGATCATTGCTCCAGGGAGTGAGGATACTCCTAAACCCAAAACTCCCTTTGTCTTGCAAGGCCCTGCGTCTCCCTCTTATAAATCCACACAATCTCCAGCTTGTGCGAATGCTATCCCTCGATCTCATGCAAAGATTGTTCTCAAAGGTCTCAAACCTTCGACATCCAGACCAAAACTATCTATGGATAAAGCCCTCACTAAGGAAAACATCCCCAAAGATCTTGATCTCAATCAGTTCCAATCTATGGTGGGTCATTTAACTTCGCCTCACTATTTGTGCTTTTCCAAAGAAGATGATCATTCCTTAAGCCACCCACATAATGCTTCCCTGCACATTGAAGTTATGGAAGGTCCCGAGCATATCCCACGCGTCCTTATTAATAATAGTGCTAGCCAAAATACTTGCTCTACTAAGATGCTCACCCAAGCGACAGACAGCTTTGTTCCTGCCAATAGAGAGTCCATTGAGTTCTATGATGCTAAGCTAAAAGAAATAGAAAAGACCCTAAAGATAAAAGATATTGGCATGGGGGAATATCAGATTGAATCTGTCTTGTCTTTGACATCTCTCCCTCCATCTCCACGTTCTTGTGAGGAACCTTCTGAAGATAGATTTGGTATTGGCTATCAGAGCGATGAGCTTGACCAACCTAGCTATAGCTTTCACTCATGCAAGGATTTAGATAATGAAGAAACACAGATTCAGCCTATGACACATGAAAGATCTTTGAATGTTCAAAATTCTGATTCAGACTACCAGAAAGAGTCTTATCTACCTTCTCAAGTGCTTCAGGAACATGATTTTGGTCCTCACCAGGAGGATTTTATACACTCTACTGAACAAATTTCTACTACTGCAGCTACTACTGAATATGTCACTGTCTCTAATGGTACACATACTGATTGGGAGAAACTGTTGGATGCTTCCCTTATCTTTGGTATGCCTCAAGGTATGCCTATTCTAGATTGTTCTACCACTTCTACTGTTGAAGAAAATCCTACTACTACCGATTCCAATGATACACATACTGATTGGGAGCAACTGTTGGATGCTTCCCTTATCTTGGGTATGCCCTGGGGTATGCCTACTCTAGATTGTTCCACCACTTCTTATATTGAACAGACTCCTACTATTGCCAACTCCAATGGCACACATACTGACTGGGAGAAACTATTGGATGCTTCCCTCCTCTTGGGTATGCCTCAAGGTATGCCTATTCTAGATTACTCTGCTACTTCTACTACTGAACAAGATCCTGCTGTTGAAGAAACATTTCCTTTGACAGATGATAGTGATGAAGAAAGTCTACCTCTGACTATGTCTCTAGCTAAATGGGACTCTATATCAGATGCTACAATGGAAATACCAGTTGATGCTATGCACCTATATGCTAGTCTTAACAACTCAGAAAGAGGAGAAAGTTATGATCCTCCAGATCAAGCTATTGATGATGATCCTTTCCACCCTCCTGTGGAGATCATTCCTATGGCTCCTAGGCCATCTGCTCCAAGCTATACTCCTACTGCTCTAGCAAATCATGCATATGTAAGACCCCATTCTGTTATAGCTTCATGGAATATTGGAAGATCCAAAATTGACATGATTCCTATTCGTGCACTCTTACCACCTGAAAGGGGACCTAACTCTTGGAATAGACCATCTTGGTTAGGCTCACATAATATTCCTCCAAACTTATCTGACTCTTCTAAAATGACTCACAATCAACAACGCTCTATGGAAGATTACTTTCTTGATCTACCTGATGCATTCATGAATGATGAGGATGATACTGATATATTTGCACTTGAGCCCATCCCATTGATTTCTCTTCCCTCTTCATCTCCTAGAAAAGTGGCCCGTCCACTTCCATTTCCACCTCTCCACCTGAACCAGTCATATAAGCCTCTTTCATCCATCATTCCTGAGTCTTTTGGAAGTAACTTGGATGTGCAACATAAAAATAAAAATAATGAGAATCCACTTATATCTCAAGGTCACCATGTCCCATCTAATCGACATGTGACTACGAAGAAAGGAAAGAAACAAAGGTGTTCAAAAGACCACGAAGGTCCTCAAAAAGAAGAAGACAATCAAAAGCCAGAAAATAAAATAAAAAATGGATCTCGAAATCCATTCTATAGGCATTGTCATCAAAAGCACCTCAAAGTAAAGAAGAAAAAATTCAAAAGCTATGTGGATTCCAAAGAAAGGAAAAATCAAAGTTGTCATTTGAGCTTCCAAAATTCTCATGCTTCCCTCCATTCCATCACCCTTGCCTCTCATACTTTACCCTCTTCACTCCATCTTGCCTTTTCCCAAAGTGCATATCAGTATCTCCTTATTACTAATGGTATGACTAAGAAAAATCTAGAATGTACTCTCCCTAAGTGTTTAGAGCGTGGGAAATCCGACAAAGATTTAAGGTGTGTCCATGAGGATATTTGTGGGTCTTACTTAAGTGATCTTTTCTTGACTATGGATCTCTTGATTGTTGGACACTACTGGTTGGCTCTCCTATTACTGCTACAACATCTGGTTCTGATTCTACAACTTCTCAGTTGCCTACTGCTACAAATGACTGTGTTCTTAGAGATTCCTACTAAAGGAGAGAAACTCAAAGAGCCCATCAATGCTCTTCATCTAAGAAGTTCTACAGCTAACATTCTCTATGTGCTCATGTACATACTTATTGATCCTGAAAAAAATCCTAAAAATTGATATATTGCAAAAAATCCTAAAAATTGCAAAATGTCCAGAAAAAATGATCATCTTAGTGAAACCCTGGCAAACAGATGCTTTGATGTATCTATTATCCTGGTGAAAACCTGGTAAACAGGCGCCTTGATAATACAAAAAAAAAATGAAAAATTTCAAAAATACAAAAAAAAAATGAAAAGATCAAAAAATAGAAAAAAATGAGATATTCAAAAAATACAAAAAAAGAGAAAAAAGAGAAAAAATACAAAAAAATCAAAAAAAGAGAAAAGTACAAAAAAATTGAAAAAGAGAAAAATGTGCCATTGATGAAAACCTGGTAAACAGGCGTCATGGTAGCAAAAATAGAATCTCTGCCAAGATGGTGAAAACCTGGTAAACAGGCACCTCTTATTTTCCTGAAGTAACATCTCATCTCAGCGTCGCTTGGCTCTTAGTTTCCTACTTTAGTTTCCTTCCTTTCTTGCTTTAGTTTGTTTTCCCGCTTTCCTGCTTTAGTTTGTTTCCTGCTTTGGTTTGCTAGCTCATGCGCTTGTCCTTGAGTTTTCCTTGACTCTTCATGGATTGGAACTGGTTCACACTTGGGGGCACCTGCCTGGTCTAGGGGGCATTGTCCTATCGCTTTCGAAAACTCTTTTGAGCATTGGTTGCCAATGGTTCTCACTATGCCTGCCTGCGGATACCTAGCTTTCGTTCGATCTCTCTTCTTCAGGATTTCTCCCTTTTATCAATCACCAGTGATTCTCATTACGTCTGTCTACTATCATTATCTCATTGAGACTTCGAACGTTATCTTTCCGAATTGTCTTCAATCCGCTTGAACATGAACTTAAACTGAAACTAAAACTAAATGTGTGTTCCTTTGAGGCATGTTGAGCTTTGTTTTCTTTGAGTGTTTGTTTGTTTGCTTTCTTTGCTTTTTGCTTGTTGGTTTAGTTCCAATGATCCAAAGAATTCATTTAAGAGGGGTGTCCGTCTGTAAGAGCCTCTATCTCGTATTGGATGGCCATGTGTACCTCGACTCCTTTTATATGGATGCTTTGGTGAGGTTGGTTCTTCTCCTTGTCTTTTGAGTGACTTCTTTCTGCTACTGATGAAATTGAACGCTCGTCCTGTTAAGTGAACGTAGGGGTCACTGCGAGCAATCTTTGGCAAAAGAAAGAACTCCTGTGTGCTTGGTGTGTTTGTTCGCAAGAGACATTCAGGTCATTCTAGCATTTATGCTCTAATGCTTATGTTAACTTGCTAGATTAAAAGGAATAGGTGTTCAGGTCATTCTGGCTTCTTGTGCCTTAATGCTTACACCTTATTCCGACAAATTTAAGACTCATGTCATATTCATATTCTCATGATAGCGATATTAGTAAGGATTGTATGACATCTTGCGATTGTCCGAACTTGAAAGGCTCTATGATGATAAATACGGTGAGTCCAACAACCAAGTCCTAGGGTTTGCATTTTCATTTTAAGCTTGCATCTTTAGCTTAGGCTTTGAACTTAAGGCGATGCCTTATTTACTCTCTTAATAGTCTTCATCAAAGGCTCTCATCTATTGCCTCGGGTTCTTCTTGGTTGCACAAGTATCCGGTCTTCATTGTCGATCCTCGAACATATCTATCCTTTGATTAGTACCTGTTAAATATTGCTACAATCTTGCATGAGATGATTAGTACCATATCCATTGCATTTTATTTCCATCCATAAACTCGTTGCATCTGCATCAACATGTGTATCCGCTATAAGCATAAACCATTTATCTATCACTACATTGCATACATTTCTATTCATACATCTAAAGCATATAAGAGCACATCTCCTAAACATTATACATTCAAGCAATTTGCAACAAGTACAATGATATCAACGGAATCATCGATCTCATATATATATATCTCTCGATCTAAATGTCATATAAAAAGAGGTGCTACTCGAGCACAATACCAAAACAACAAAAATGAGCTATGATACAATCAAGATCCACTCCCACTGGGAGGGGGTGGAGGTGGAGGAGCCTGCTGTCTTAATGTCTGCGGTGGTGGCATCGGTCTCTGTGGAGGAGCCTGTGAAGGAGCCTGTGGAGGTACTAGGGGAGGAGCCTGGGGAGCCCCAGCATACTCAAAAAATGGCGGCACCTGCTCTGATATATCTGGAACAGCCCCACAGTATGCTGCATAGTAATAAGCCGCCTGGGCGGCCTCATATCTCATCTCTAATCTCGAATGCGCTAACTCCGCCCGTAGCTGTCTAATCTCTGCATCCCTATCTGCTACTCGAGTCTCCTCTCGGATAAGACGTGTATGAAAATCATCACGCTCACGCTGCACCTGCCGTACTCTCTCTCGGCTCTTCCTGAGAGCCTCCTGCACCTGTCCTACACCTGCTCCAGCTGCCACGTCTGGCATGTCAGTATCCTCCCCCTGTGGTACCTGCTGGGATATATCAGCTGTATGTGGTCTCGTAGATCTTTGTTGTGTACCGCTACTCCCTGCTCCGGGATCTGAGCCCATGGTCCTAGCAGGGATGCTCACCTGTCCTGATCGGGGCCTCAAAACTCTCTGCCCAGGTCTCTGCTGTGGTGCCTGCTGCTGCACAGCCTGTTGCTGTATAGGCTGCTCTGCCTGCGCCTGCTGATCTTGTGCTGCCTGCTGCTGCTGTGGTGCCTGCTGCTGCTGCACAGCCTGCTGCTGTATAGGCTGCTCTGCCTGCGCCTGCTGATCCTGTGGTGCCTGCTGCTGTGCTCCTATGCCAACTGGATCTGTGAACCTCGGATGAGGCCGTGCGATCAACTGGTCCCTGTATGCAGGTGTCACCCTTGCATTGGTGACATCCACCATGTAATCCCATCGTGCTGGTGGGATGCGTGACTCTATCGCGCATCGCCCTGGATCCAATCGTGCACGCCACCCCTTCTTCTCCTCGTCGGAGAAGCGAGCGTAGGGGCAATACTCCTGTGAAATATCCTGCTGCCTGCCAAACTAACGCAGGACACGTGTAACCACGAATCTCTCAATCGTCTGAATGGTTCGTCCAATTAGTGGACGTGATACAAACATGGTAGCAAACTCTCTCCGAGCATCGTCCCAAGGCTCAGTAGCTATCCAAGGTCTCCAAACTACAGCGACCATGTCATCCAACTGTGCTCTCCATTGCTTTGTCTTACCCAGCAGGGGCTGGGTCATCACACCTGAATATCTGTAAATATAAGGCTCCAGCGCTTGTCGCGTATCATGGAATAGGGGTCTACAAATGGGGAGGTGCTCCCAGGCCCAGACTTGTAAGACGAAGACTCCTGCCGCCATCAATCTCGCACCTCTGTACACAATCTCATGCATCTCGTGATACATGTGTGCCAGCATACACTCCCCCCATCCAAATCTCACAGCTAGTCTGTCCAACATCCTCTGCAGCATAGTACCCCAACCACACTCTAGTCCATGCTGACCTCGATCAGGTACGAGGTAACAACTCAGAAATATAGCCAACACGACCTCGAATGGATGCGCTCCACCATATCTGTGCACCAGATCCTCCTAGGAGATGGCCCGACCCATCACAAGATCATCCCTGAAGATGGTCCTCAAGGCCACTGTACCCTACCGTGGCTGTGTATTGTACTCAACACGAGTACCATGAATGGGTATCCGCAGGATCCTATATATGTCCTCGGTGGTCACTGTCATCTCTCCCATCAAAAAATGAAATGTGTTTGTCTCCGAATGGAAACGCTCTACCAATGCAGTAAGAAGATCGTGATTCACCCGAATGTCGGGTAACTCACGCAAATATCCCAAGCCCAGAGCATCAATGTGAGCACTCTCAGCATCTGTCAGTCTCTGAACTAATGTAGTAATAACCGGGTGATGTGCTCGAAATGCGATATCTGGAAAGTCAACCTGCAAAGCAAATGACGACACTGGGTCAGTAACTCAATCATGTTGGTTTTCACTACTACAACAACAACAACAGCAGAGTATCTATCCTATGACAAGGCTCTACAAGACTTTATTTGGCTGATTTCATGCAAATCTGATAAAATTTGGCTACTTGCAACAGTCTTTCGCGCGAGAAAAGTGTTCCTTCGCGCGAGACAACTACCACTTCACGCGAGAAAACTACCATTTCGCGCGAGAAAATAGAATTCTCGTATAGGAGATCCCTCTAGCTCACGCGAAGTTCTATCCTTGGAGCTTGTTAGTTCGCGCGAGAAAACTACTTTATCGCGCGAAATGAAACCTGCCTTCGCGCGAGAGAACTACTTTCTCGCGTGATATTTCACACTTTTTACATTATGCTAATATTTTTTTTAAAAAAAATCTAACCTATCACGCTATACGAATTGAAATACAAAGCAGTTTATCGACTACTTACAGGTGCGTCATACTCCGGTGGCCGGGCATGTCGTCGAGAGCGCTCAAATCGGTGTGTATGTAGTGGCAGACCCTCCATTTCTCTATCTTAGAGCTCAGAATCACTAAAAGACAACGCTGAATAATGATTTGAAAATGACTCCTCCGACCCTTATATAGCTTTTGACCTAATTTTTGAAAGTGCTCTGTTTTCCTTGAAAATTGCACCCTTTGCTAAATCGACTGTTCTGAATCCATTTTCAGAATTGAAATCAAAATCTGACATCTCTAAGTGGCTCAAAATCGCATTTTAAATATTGGACTCCTTCTGGATCGGATGCTTGTGCAGTCAGCCTTCTGGTGTCATCTTCCTGCTAGATCCTCATCTTTGCATCATGTTCTCAAATCTTTGCTTCTTTTCATCAAGTCAACCCTAGTCAAAATTTGGTCAACTATGGTCAAACTTGGTCAACAAGACCTCTGCTTTGCTCTGTTTCACTTCTGTAGCTTTGCGAATCTAGTCTAATTGCTTTTGCTCTGCAATCTCTTGTTGTTTATCATCCTTCTGACATGTCATCTTTCAATTTCACTCCCGAGGGGGCAGGATGATTACATCATTTGAATCTTGTCGAATCTATTCTTGAATCAGTCTGATTTGAATCATCAGTCCTCATTGCTAGGGGCATCTTCACGCCTCGCATCTTGTTATCTGGAAATCTATCTCTTAGGTATCTGAGCAATCTAACTCAGATCCTCGAGGATCATTCTTCGTTCTGGAGATGGTTCTTGAAATCTTTTGGGTATTGGGGCAATCTAACCCTAATTCCTGGGAGTCAAGCTTCGTTCTGGAGATGACTCTCAAAATCTCTTTTAGACCGTTATCTGGGCAATCTAACCTGGGTCTCGGAGGACTAAGCTTCGTATTGGGGCAATCTAACCCTGATTCGGAGATAGTCCTAAATCTGCATCTTCATCAATTGGTATTGGGGCAATCTAACCCCGATTCCGGTTCTCTTCTAAGATCATTGTCTTCGCAATCTAACTTAGACTTCGAAAAATTTATGCTTTGATCTGCTTTCATCTGTCACTTCAGACTATTCTTTGAATCAACGCACTATTCGCACATCAATTCAAAGAGGGGCAAATGTAATACCCCAAAATTGGCACCTATTTAATATCATCAATTTTGGTGCATTATCTCGATTTTACATCACCAAAGTCCTAGTTCCCTAGGCAATTTTCTCTCTCCTATCTGACTTAATTTGACTTGATGTCAATTGCAAAGACCATAAATTGCAATAATCAAATGCTAAATTAATTCCTAAAGTCTTTGACTTAATTGGCTAAATTACCCCTATGATACATTAATTTAATTGTAAAGTCCTATGCGCTTTAAATTAAATTAAATCAAACCACCCTCTTTAGCTAATTACCCATAAAAAGGAATTAATAATTGCTTGTTATTTGAATGGACACCTTTTCTTGAATTAATAATTTGAGATATTCGAAAGGTCCTCATGTGGCATTTTCCATTCTTTTAATAAAGTAATTCATGCTTATTTGTCCCAAAAGGGATATGAAGGGTCAAGAGTTTCGAATCAAGAAACTCTTCCTCCTCCTCTTGGCTCTTCTATTTATTTGACCTCTTTTTCTCATTCAGAAGGGCAATTTTTGAGAGCATCCTTACTATAGCATTTTTTAGTCTCATATCTCATTATTTTCAAAGCTCTTTTATTGCATTATCTAGTTTAATTTCTCATATTAGTATAATTGCATTTCACATTTAGATTAAATTTGCTTACTTGTTCTTAGTCTAATATCATCTTTATTTCAAAATCAACTAAAAATCTGCATTTCATATTTATTTCAAAGTTTTCTAGATTAATTGCATTCATTCTTAGCTTAGTTTTATCTTACTCATCTTTATTTGCTTTCAAATCCTCCATTGTTGAATTGGTCTCCTGGCTGTTGGCTTTCGTTCTGAGAGTATTCAAACACCCCATTCACATAGGAGGCAACAGGTCGCCTCACCATGGAATTTGGATTGAGTTCTTCATACTCTCTCCCAAATTCTATCAAGTGAATAATGACCATGTTGTGTTGTGCCTGATTTAGAGGTCACATTCAGTCACATACACATATGAATCTATACAGCGAGTTACAAAACTATCTACTTTTACAAAAGAACTTAGAAAGGTACAATATACATGAAGTGTAAACCAAGAACCAAATTCAATAATGAATCTTTTACAAATCTTACACTTCTTCCAAAAGCAGTTGCATTGAAATATTGGCCTTAACCTCTGTGGTCAGATTCAATGAAAAGGCCTATTTTCTACCCTTTTAAAATACTCAAAGATAAATCCAAAATGAAGAAATAGTCAACTTTGACCCATTCCATCATAAATGCTCTTAAAAGATATCCAACTCCCTCTAGATTGACTCAAACAACCCTATCTTCTCTCAACTCTTTCTCCCAAACTTATTCAAACCAAGTCAAAATACCTTCTACATACAAGGCACTCCTCATAAATTTCTCCAGTTACTTTTCAACTGAAATTAATACTATTCTTAATTGCATTATAAGAAACATTTAACTAAGGATGATTTATAATAACACCACCCTTTATAAACATTTTACATAAAATCATGCAAATAAAAATGTAAAACTCCTAAGGCTAAAGTAGTTCTCTTAGTCTACATATCACCTCTTAGGACTTTTATACATTAAATCCAATGCAAAGCTTTGACACTTACAAATGATCAAGGTTTAAAATTGAGAAAAATATAATAAAACAAAAACAAAAAATTATTTTCCCTCTCCAACTCCCTCTAGATTGACTCAAACAACCCTATCTTCTCTCAACTCTTGCTCCCAAACTTATTCAAACCAAGTCAAAATACCTTCTACATACAAGGCACTCCTCATAAATTTCTCCAGTTACTTTTCAACTGAAATTAATACTATTCTTAATTGCATTATAAGAAACATTTAACTAAGGATGATTTATAATAACACCACCCTTTATAAACATTTTACATAAAATCATGCAAATAAAAATGTAAAACTCCTAAGGCTAAAGTAGTTCTCTTAGTCTACATATCACCTCTTAGGACTTTTATACATTAAATCCAATGCAAAGCTTTGACACTTACAAATGATCAAGGTTTAAAATTGAGAAAAATATAATAAAACAAAAACAAAAAATTATTTTCCCTCTCCATCCCTTGTTTAGGGTAAAGAAAAACCTAAAGCAGAATGTCCTACCTCATTTTTCTTTTTGCCCTTTTTAATCTTCAGCTATGAGGCCTCCATACCTATGGTTTTCTATAAAACTAAAGGTTTGATGGGACTACAAGGATTTTGAAGTGTTTTATGAAGCTTTCTAGTAGGTTGCAACTTGTATTCTATAGTTATGTTGAGCTTTATTTTCCAAGATGATAAAAATGAGTATTTATTTCTCTATGTATTTTCTTATTCCATGCCTCGGGCTTTGTATCCTAAAACTTATGATATTTCATGAAGGAAGCTTGTAGTCCACCAATCTATTTTACAGTTGTGGGTTTATATCTTGCTTATGTATTTTCCTGAAAATGATTGCACATATATGTGAAAACCCTTCATATCCTTTGGTCCTCTAATCTACTACTTTTTGGAAATCTCTTTATCTCTTCTTAGGTTACGGCTTGAGCACTTCAACATGAATTGATGCACTGAAATGATAGGTTTCAAATGCACTTGCCTTTCTCGAAAAGAAAATGTCAAACTAAAAAATAAATAAATGAAGGCTTTGAGTGCATTCTTCTTAAAGCTCTATGACCTCCATACATTTTTTGAAACTCTAAGTTGTGGATTTGTAACTAAACCCTCTAGTTTTGAAAGAAATAAAGAGCTAGGTACTTTTCTTTGCGTATCCTCCTCATTTTTTTGACATGTGTATTTTGAAAACCATGAGAAAATTACATCTTTGTTTATTAAATGAGGGCTTTCTATTATTCACATTCATTCCATTCTAGCTCTTACTATATTGGATTCTTTCCTTGATGTTCATGCATCGCTACAATAGTTAGCTACATTGTTCATTGCTCCCAATTTTCTCATGTTGTGTTCCATTTATGTTTTTCCTTGCTTGTGAATGGTTTTAATATAGTTAATGCATTGTTTCTTATTGTGATTAACTCTGTACCTTTTCTTTTTCATGTTTTGCATTGACTTTCCTGACCATAATGTTATAAGAATTGAGAAAAATGCATCATATAAATAAAAAACACAGTCCTCCCACAGTCATAAATACCTTTTATGATTAAAAAATGATTGCACTCAAAAGCTTAAAATATCCTAAGCTACCAGATACTATAATAACTATTCAAAATATCACTATTTGTTCATCATGAATACATCTCTTGCAAATACTGTCTATTTGCATTCTATATTTTCAGTTTTGTCTTTATTTGCATTCTTCACTTGTTGTATTGCATCTTTTTTTTCCTTCATGGTTCTTGCAGCTATTTTGGTTCATCTCATATGAAGTATCAACCTCATATTTTTACCTATCCTTTTTGTTTTGTTTTGACAATATATTTGACAGGTTATCCATGTGAGCTCTCTTGAAGACATATGATACAACAATCCTTTATGGTAGAACACAAAAAAAAAAGGTGTCACTTGTTGTTATTTCCTTGTGATTTTCATCTTCAATAATGCTTGTCTTCTTAATCATTTGTACAACTCTTTCTAAATGATGATTGTATGCTTATGATTTTTTAAATCTCTACTATTTAAAACATGATTAATTGGAACTGTATATATAACTATCATTGAAATATCAATACTTCTCAGTGAATAACGCCCTCTATGAATGATGCTCATTGTTATGCTATATCTCGACTTCTCAAGCCTTCAACTCCACTTAAGTCTTCATTCAATAACTGGTTCATTGGCATTATGCATCTCTCTAAAATTGTTTATTATAGGACTATCACAAACTTTGCATGTATTATTTCTTATCTATTTTTACATGCCGTTGATTTGTCATCTCCAACATTAGAAACTTCTTGACTATGTCTATAGAATTTCAAAATCATTTGTCTTTGCTTGTAGAACTCTTGCTCTATAAGCTTTAATCTATCATTTCACTCATTGTCTTGTATTCTTTCCATATCTTACTTTATGGTATTCTATTATTATTTCTATCAGTGGATACAAGTTAAGATTGGAGTGGGGCTTTAATCCCAATGGCTTATTAAATACAGAAAAAAAACAAAAAAACTTGAAAGTACCACATAGAAGAGGTTAGAAAAGAAAGGAATCAACAAGTATAAGATATGAGAGATAAACGGTACCTTGGGAATCTAAAAAAAGACATATACAAATGCCCTGTGAATTCCCTCCACTTGAATACATTGGCTTAAGCATTTAATTACTTCATATTACTAAGTCTTTCATCTGTCTAGGTATATGTTTTTCATCTATTTTTAATCCCGCACTATGACCAGAATTTAGTGTAGAAATTGTTTTTTAGATCTAATTTAGTTAAAGAAATTATTTTTTTAGAAGTAGTTTGGTTAAAGAGTGTCTACATTCATAACATTTAATTTTCTAAAATAGCTATTGGAATTAATGTAATTATCCAGTTCTAGTTTGTGATTTCATTTATCTAACTAACCTAAATTAACATTAGAAAAAAAATATTTTCCTTTATAATATGATATTAATTATAGTATGTAAATATTTTTTTAGATTAATATACTTAAGATCTCTATAATAATACTTTCATATTGAAATAAATATTATTAAAAATATTATATTTTTATATTATTTTTTAAATATATCAAAAATGTGTTAATAGTTTTGCAGTAAAAAAATTGTTTATTGGTATACATATTTGACAAACTTGTAGTATATTATTCAAAGGTAACTTAAAATTATATGTAAGAAAAATAAAATTATTGAAAGTTTATATAAATTATATGTCAAAACAAAAAAGAAACATAAAGTTCACGTAGAGGAGGCATCCAACCATCATGAGCATCACACAAGGAATGTAGAAGCATGGTTGAATTAAAATAATTTTTTTAATTAGATAGAAAATCCTTCATATTTTGATTCGGACTTACAAATCACTTAGGTAATGAAAAAAGATAAAAATAATTTGAAAGATATGTATTTATCTGTGAACATGTGTGTATAAAATGAATAAGAAAACAAAGTCTGCAATATCCCTGAAATAATGCTTGCCAATATCGATGTAGTTATAGTCAACTAATGGCATTGTTACATGTGACGTCTTGCATGCTCACTATATGTATTTATGAGATAAGCACTTTTCTTTTTTATTTGTACTTTTTCTCCTACCTTTGATTTACAATGGGATGAAAAATCCATATACCTACTAATTCCTAGTTGCAAATACACAGATAAATATTTTACCATTTACCTTTCTTCTTTTTTATTGATCATCATCGTTGGCATTGTTTAATGTTTCTCTTCACCTGTATCTATCGTATAGTGGTTACTTAAAACCATGTTGTCATGATCATTGAATTTTTTCTAGTATCTAGTATTTATTTTTAATATTTTATTTCTAAGTTTTTATTTCTATTTACCTTTTTTCAAGGTGTCTTCTTGTGAGTCTAAATACCAAATTAAAATTAAGGGGCGAAAAAGGAGGAAAGATGAATATTGTTTTGTTGTCCATTCTTTGATAGCTTTCCTTTTCACTTTGGTTTATTTTAGGATTTTAAGTTTTTATTTATAGGAGTTCCATCCCCAGATTGGCATGAAACTATCTTCCTTCAACATATACCAAATTGTAAAAGAATATGGCTAAATAATAGGGCTCGTTGAATGGTATTTTGATAGAGGTAGTTGCACTAACAGACACCGACATCAAGCGATAGTAAACACCGAGCACCAATATACACTGAGCAGTTTATACAGTGTTTATCGATGATCACAGGAAATGACATAGTAATCAGGAATGACACAGTCTTCTATGCAAATGGTTAAAAAAGATTAGAAAACATTTTACCAAGATCGAGGAATATTTATTGTCAAGATACTCATTAAATGCAATGTATATCTTATGTAATAGTTTGATCTAGGTCATTTTTCTACACCGTAGATCTTAGGGTTTTGTCTAAGATGTGTAACCTAATTTTGTTAAAGCGGCATAAAGTAGTATGCTATATAAATGTATGTTTGCATCATTTGTGATGTGAACTAATGTATGAATTACATAGCACTTGAAGCACTTGCCTAACTTCAAGTCTATTAGTTGACAGAGCAGATCAATATTCAGAAGTTTATCAGATTAAGCAGAATCAGAGCAGGCTAACCAAGCAATTTAGAGCAGAGATACATCATAGTAAAGGTGATATTTTGTTAGTACTTTATAGATCTGTACCAGATAATCAAGTTGTCTTTTGCATATAATTGCCTATTGCTTTCTAACAATTGTAATAGAGTTTTTGGCTAAATCTCTTAATAGAGTAGACTTGATAGTCTTATGCAAATCTCTTAACCGAGTGCATACTTCATTAGTGTTGTTAAAATCCTATAGCTAGGTAGATCTAGCTGATCTAATATGTTACTCCTAACAGGGTAAGATCACCAGAAGTGATCAAAACTTGTAGCCCTAACAAACAAACCTTTTCTATCTGCAGTAGTGAAGAATTTGTGGGTGTCATCCCCACCGCAGTTTTTACCTTCTAACAAGGGTTTATGCGTTACCAAAATACTTGTGTTATGTTATTGTTATATTGTTGATTTCATGTTATTTACTTTCATAAGTTGAATGGATGAATGATACATGTATTAGATACAAGTTATTTTGGAAGGTTTTCATTATTTGTTGTTGTAGATCTGAAAGGTTAAGGAGTTAAAGTTTTTGTGGACATTGATTCACCCCTCCCCTCTTAGTACCTATCTCTCCTTATTCCCGCAGTTGGTATCAGAGCACAGTTCTCTTATTGAACAGTTTAACCACTAAAGGGTAAAGATCTAAATCATGGAGAGGTATAAGCTAGAAAAGACTATTGAGAATCAAAAGAATCAGATGCAGATGTTTATTGAATAGTACAAGCAAGCCAAGGAAGGACTGAAGAAATTACTGGTTGAAAGGAAGAACCTGGCTATTCTGCAAAATGAGATCAGTTATCATGAAGAAGCAATTGATGATATATTTGATCATGTTGGATCTAGTTTTGGAAGTATTTCTGATGGATCTGAAAGCATAATCTCTAATTTGTCTGAAAAGAATCAATATTTAACCGAACAAGTGAAAGCACTGCAAATCGGTCAAGAATCTCAAATGGTGAGAATGGTAGAGACAATGAACAATGCTAGACAAGCTGAGCAAGAAAGGAATCTAGCTATTGATGATTGAAGACAAATGATTGAACAACTTCAAGCAAAAGAAAGTGAAATACAAAGACTCGTCGATCGCCACTTTCAAGTATCTAATCAAATGATGACTATGAATCAAGAGGTTAACAGAGTAAATGGAGAATTGTCAAGAAACCTTGAAGAAGTTGCAAGACTCATAGAGGAGAATGAGAAACTAAGAAATGAAGTGAAAACTCAACAACACAATGAAAAGAAGAAATTAGCTGAGGACAGTTCTAAGAAGATTGATGACTTTCTGATTAATCAAAGAAGATTTGGGAGTAGAGCTGGGATAGGCTATACCGGCGAAGGAGAATCATCACATCAAGATGAACAAATCAACAATAATCAAAGTCAAAGACCTAAAGCATTGACATGTTATCACTATGGCAAACCAGGACATACATCTAATGTATTTAGAAGCAAAGCACAAGGTAAACCTCCTGTCACTCCTAAATTCAATGGATATTGTTATTATTGTGGTAAGTTTGGACACCAAGCTTATGAGTGTAGAGCTAAACATAATGATATTGCTAACAATACTACTGTGGAGAAAATATGCTATACTTGTAATAAACATGGACACACTGCACGAGAGTGTAAGGCTAAGATGAAACAAGTATGGACTCCTAAGCAGAAAACACAACGCAAGCCGTATCAACCAAAGAAACAAGGTAACTCTTATGTTTGGGATTATAACACATGGGCTAATTGTGTTGCATGTGGTAGATATGGGCACATTGCAGCCAATTGTAACAGGAAAAGATGGGCTGGACAATCAAGAAGTTGGACAAGCACCAGAATGGCATATATGCATTGTCATAAAGTCGGTCATTTAACCAAAGACTACAGAGATCGAGCACCAAAGGAAAATCATGTATTTGAGACTAGATACACTATTGCAGATATCACGAAGATAAGGAACGCTATGTGGAAGAAGGCATCTAATGAGAATGTTGAGTCAAGTAATGTTGTTGGTGAAACCTCGTCCACTAGATTGGGTGACATCGATACCTCCACTTAAGGTGATATAGGTATGTATGAGACTGACATTTCAAAATGATCACATTTTACATACAATTCCTTATATATGATGAGCACATACCAAATTTGCATAAAAAGAGATGCATTATGGTTTATATGTTAAGAGCTAGCAAAGTTACATAATCGGTAAAATTTAGACCGAGAGTTGGTTACCCATTGGTAATCACTATTCAAGATTAATTGAAAATCAGTATGAACTGAGCGAAGAAATTGTGTGTTAACCGAGTGGATAAAAGTTTATAGTTGTTACCGAGCTGACAGTTGTTATGAACCAAAAGGTAGGTCAAGCATTAAATGTATGAAATTTTGAGCGGGAATATCAAAAAGTCTATAAATACACGAGAAACAGAGTTCATTTTTACATTGCGATCTCTAAGAGAGAAGATTTCACAGAAAAGAGTTCGAGCTAAAAGGATTTTTAGAAGGATTTAAGGCTACTGTAGATCAAACTGACATCACTCTTCGATGACTCCGAGTAAGTACATTTGCTACCAAACACTTTATTAACCTACTGCTTGCCGAAACCCTAAATCAATTTATGACATCTACATCATCTGCAAGCAAATCACACAGTGTTGAGGAAGAAGTAAATTTGATTGTTAGAGCGAATTTTGACGAGCCTAAGTACAAACAACACCCCAAGATTGTATCACAAATGGATTCAATGGGCGCTTTTTCAAGCATCCCAGATAGGGTTTTATTAACAAAAGATGTACAGTCATACATTCATTGCAAGATTGGAGAAGTAGGAGATTTTGAGACTATTGTGGCATATCAAAAATTGTGTGGCACTGATGGAAAATTGAAAATAGGATATGAACAGATTGAGAAATCAGGGTTATCATGCGCCATACACTTTTCACAATCTTTCAAAACAAACTGGATAAGGATTGTATTGAGTCAGTATCATGATGAAAAATTTTGGTTGGATAAACTAGTAGAGGTCACAAAGAAAATGGTCAGTAGGGTTATTGGCTACCCTACAATTGACAAGGCAAAGGCTTTTCGAAGCTCTTCTCGACCTGATGTTGAGACGAACACTAGAGCTGCATGGGACAGTCGAGCATTGAAGATTTCATTAATTAAAGACCCAGCAATAAAATTTGTGGCACATGTGATCAGGTACAAAATATTTCAATCAAGTAGATTAAATAGCATACCCTATAGTGCAGTCGACATGGCACATAAAATTATGAAGAAAGATCACCAGATTGATCTTGCAGAGATACTGTTGAACCAATTACAGGAAAACATGAAGACTATAAGGTCAAAGAAGTCAAACACATGTAAGTTTGGTTCACTCCTTGTTTGTTTATTTTTATATCTACAGAAGTATCTCCCTGGCGTCGGTAAAGTAAATTGGACAACAGATAAACCGATAACTGTACAGATTACCAAGAAGATGAACAACTTAGGAGATGGTTTGAATAAACATTTTAATGAGTACTTTAAAGAATTTTAAACCAAGATGAATCAAAGAAGTAGAATTCCATGGGAATTAGTTAAGAAATTTGAGACAGATATTTATTTTCTACTAGACATAGATCATTCCATGATAAGAGCAGTTGAACCTAGAATCAAATGGCTAGTACCTATGGGATATGAAATGAACTATGATTTCACTTTGAAATCTATTGAAGCACTGCTAGCACTACCAAAAGACCCCAAGGCCACTAGTTTTGGAACCTTTGAAGAAGCAAAGTCAAGAATCTTGACAGGATTGGCCATTAATAAAATGTGTAGGAAGGGAAAGAAGTTGAAGAAAGACTTAACAGCTAAATTTGGAGATGTCTCTGACTCATCTGAAGAGACACCAGTTGAACAAGCAACCGAAGGTCAGTTAATGTTGGCTAACAAGGTGTATGACAGTGAGGAAACCAAATATGATGAAGAACAAGAAGCTACTCCGGTTCCTCCTCCTATAGCTCCAAAGAAGAGGCAGTTACAAACAAGTGCATGGACAAGATCATCAACTGCAGCTTCACCACCACAAAAGAAGGAAGTTGAGAAGGTAATAAAATGAAAGGTAGCTTCACCGATAAAGATATATGCAAAGAAAGGATCCAAGGTTGAAGTTGAGGCACCGAAGAAAAGGAGAAGACTGATAAGAGGTAAAGAAGACCTTGAGGATACTGAAAATGAAGATGACATCAGTCAATTCAAAGTGGTCAGCAACAAGGTAAGGTCAATAGATGAAGTCATTGAAGATATAATTGAGAACGACAACCTTGCTGATCCGAAGCTTTACATATTTGACAAAATGTCAAATGAGGATCAAACAAAGATTGAGGAGGCAGTCATCCAAATGATGATAAAGTTTAAAAGAGTTCCATTAGAATTTGCACTATCATTAGCAAAGGAGTTGGAGGACAAAATAAATAAAAAATGGGCTTATGCACTAGACATCGAGAAGAGAAAGAGAGAAAGATCTCTAGTTCGGGCAGCCCCACATCTAAGCCCAACAGAAATTGATGAACTCATGGTTAATCATCAAGCAAGATTTGTTGTAAAGAACCAAGCCATGATGATACTGGATGAGAACATGGCGGATGTAGATGAGACTGGTGATTCCATATGGAGATCAATTTCTAAAGCCAAAGAACAAGTTGAGCAAAATGCATTCTTAAATCTGTCTAAAAAGAGACAAAATTCCAAAGGAAAAGGTATGTACATTGATGATATTGCAGCAGAGAAGTCTAAGGACTCTGGTATATTAGTTATCGAGGTAATTGATATCACTAAACAAAATGAAGACATAAATATTTCACAAGATACACTGGATCCAGTAGAGATCCACATGAAGAAGAAAATCGATGATGATGTGCTCATTGAGGACATCACAAATGGTGATCCTGATGACAATGATGATGAGGATGTACATATTGCACCAGCAAACACTCAAGATGAAGCTCAAGTCACTGAATGTGCATTTACATCATTATCAAGTGAGCTTCACGTACTTGCAAAAGCAGTAGAAATTCTTTCTCAAGAAAAACCCGACAGCTCAGACCCCAAGCAACATAAAGATACCATAGGAGAACAAGACACCGATACACTTGTAGAGACACATAAATCTGAAGGAATAGAGGCAATCACTACAAAAACAAAGGCACAAGATGATCCTAAGGCAACCGAGGTGACCCCACCTGACACCACATCTAAGGCTCCCACTCACTTAACCAATACATAGGTTACTGAGGAGCAGAGGAAGGAAGAGAGTGTGTCAACTGGGAAGGATACTCCAAAGGTAGAAGACAAGGTACTTGTCACCATTGTGAAGTAGTCACCCCTTGCACCAGAGAAGAAGAAGAAAAAGAAAGCAAAAGGGTCGGTCACTCTAGACGAAGTTATAGTAATACTCGACTATCATTCGATGACCCTTAGCCCCGAAGAATTAAGAAAATATGGGGAACTATGTACAAGAAAAGCAGCACAAGAAAAGTTGAAGCAAGAAGCTAAATGCAAAGAAATATTAATGGATGTTAGGGATATCTTACAACAGGTAGTACCAGAAGTGAGCATTGATGAATATACTCCTATTATAGATCAACTTGCTATTCTTACTGAGAAGATAAATACCCCAGACATTGATGCTGACAAGAGAATTGAAGAAAGGGCAGAGTCCAAGATTCAAGACAAACTGGCAGAAAGAATTAGCCAAGAAGTGGCAATAAACAAGGTCAAATTATTTGAGGTAATAACCAAAATAAAATCTATAACCCAGTTAATTTGTCAATTCTTACTGCAGTTACGCACTGTGGAAAACTTCACTATTTAGATCAGTGAAAAGATGAAAGGTCTGGAAAATGAAATCAAGACCAATGCAAATGCAGCTATCACTAAGCCACAAGCTTTCTCCAATCACATTCACAAAGTTCAGGAACTTAGGCGGTTGATAGCAGATCTCAAGAAACAAGAAGAGCAGATCATCAATTAGGTCATAGAATTACAGATAGAACTCCTTCCATACCTGAAGATTTTTGAAACACATTGTCAAAGCGGAACAACTTGTTGCAACACCAAAAATTTTTGTGTTGGAGAATATCTTTGGCATGCATGCACAAGTCGGTCTTGAGAACATTGTTCTCACCAACTTGAAAGAGGAATGGGAAAACCTCTTGGAGTCAGTGAAGAAAACCCATCAGGACATTTTTGACAAGATGTGAGTATGCAGTTTAATTTTTTTTTATATTTGGCATTACTATCAAAAAGGGGGAAATCAATGTATATGTCAATATGCCAAATATGTACATAGATGCTATGTATACTACATATTACCAGGAGCATGCACCGAGGGGGAGTAAATAGAAATTTTGATAAATATATATGTATATGGCGGAGATATAAGGTATATATAGAAAATTTTGTCTATATACATTCAAGTTTTGACACTAATGCCAAAGGGGGAGATTGTTATCTCTATTGAGCATTAAAGGTTGTCATTAGTATCAAAGGTTATCTACAATATCAGTTGGTTACTTAAATTGAGCTAGTCGGTAACTAGAAGCAAAACAAGCTAGTCGGTTAAGCTTTTACACCGAGCATCATATAATTTACTGAGCACCAATAGACATCGACACCGAGTGATAGTAAACATCGAGCACCAATATACACCGAGTAGTTTATACAGTGTTTACCGATGATCACAGGAAATGACATAGTAATCAGGAATGGCACATTCTTCTATGCAAACGGTTACAACAGATCAGAAAACATTTTACCAAGATTGAGGAATATTTATTGTCAAGATACTCATTAAATGCAATGTATATCTTATGTAATAGTTCGATCTAGGTCATTTTTCTACACTGTAGATCTTAGGGTTTTGTCTAAGATTTGTAACCTAATTTTGTTAAAGCGGCATAAAGTAGTATGCTATATAAATGTATGTTTGCATCATTTGTGATGTGAACTGATGTATGAATTATAGAGCACTTGAAGCACTTGCCTAACTTCAAGTCTATCAGTTGACAGAGCATATCAGTATTCAGAAGTTTATTAGATTAAGCAGAATCAGAGTAGTTCAGAGAAGAGATACATCACAGTAAAGGTGATATTTTGTCAGTACTTTATAGATCTTTATCAGACAATCAAGTTGTCATTTGCAGATAATTTCCTATTGCTTTCTAACAATTGTAATAGAGTTTTTAGCTAAATCTCTTAACAGAGTAGACTTGATAGTCTTATGCAAATCTCTTAACCGAGTGCACACTTCATTAGTGTTGTTAAAATCCTATAACTAGGTAGATCTTGTTGATCTAATATGTTACTCCTAACAGGGTAAGATCACTAGAAGTGATCAAAACTTGTAGCCCTAATAGGCAAACCTTTTCTATCTGTAATAGTGAAGAATTTGTGGGTGTCATCCCCACCGCAATTTTTACCTTCTAAAAAGGGTTTCTGCATTACCAAAATACTTGTGTTATGTGACTGTTATATTTTTGATTTCATGTTATTTACTTTCATAAGTTGAATGGATGAATGATACATGTATTAGATACAAGTTATTTTGGAAGTTTATCACTATTTGTTGTTGTAGATCTGAAAGGTTAAGGAGTTAAAGTTTTTGTGGACACTAATTCACCCCTCCCCTCTTAGTACCTATCTCTCCTTATTCCAATAGAAACTATCTTGCTTCAGCATATACCAAATTGTAGAAGAAAATGGCTAAATAATAGGGCTCATTGAATGGTATTTTGATAGTACAAGTCTGATGTTGCAGAGGTTGATGAAGGCTCATGACACAATTAAAGTGGCATCTATTATTCTTAGTGCAAGAACAATACTTGTACACTATTTTTGTCCATGTTGGAGAGCTGGAAGATAAGGTTTTCATGTTTCAGATGTTTGATTTCAAACATGTTTCTAATTCAATTTGTTCAAAACTTAAGTAAGCCCTTATTTCTATATACATGCTTCTCTATTTATCCTTTAATCTCACAATTCATTACATCACCTAAGCCCTATATCACCATTTATGGCATTCATATTCTCTCTTGATCTCCAAACTGGCTATACCCTAATCTTCTACATCCTCTCATTGCCTGGGACCCACGGTCCTAATCTAGGCCCTGATTGGAGGGTATGTATCTACCCAGCCGATCTCTACCTAGGTATACATCCACTCAGTTATATTATATACCCCAAAGATTGGGCCCAATTTTGAATTGGGTCCCCATATTGGCAATTCAGTGGAGGATTAGGAATTACAATTAGCCTAGCTGAGTTCTAACCCCTGAAATGTTGGATGAGGTTTATAAGCACACTATATCTTCTCATTTTGGTAACCATCACTATCCTCAAGCATTCATGATCAAGAAAACAAGAAATTGGCATCCAAGCATTCTTAAGGTATTCAAGCATCCAAGTCTTCAAGTCTACAAATAATTCTCCTTCTCCATCAAACATTTTAGAAAACTGCAACATCTAATTAACAAGGCTTATCTTTTATGATTTTATTTTTGGTCTTTTTCAAGCCCAAGCTATTGCATTAACACTTGTAATACATCCAAAGAGGCATTACTTCATCAAGGCATAAGGTAATTCATGATCCAGATCTAGCTTCTTTTTCATCTTTACTTTATGCAATTTCATTACATTTTCAAGGTTGAAGCCTAAACAAGGGTTTGAAACTTATTAGATTAAAATATAAATAAATATTATATTAATATATTATATAATAAATATATACTATTAATATGACAAACCTATAAATTACTATGTATGCATTCTCACATTGATTTTAGTATGTATGGATTCTGACATTGATTTCATAATCTCCCAATGTACTTATTGAACCTTGAAATTAACATCACGAGTCCTATATTGACTCAATTTCTTACAAACTCAAGGTTGGCACTTATTTATATGTGTGCTCCTCTATTTTTCCTCTAATCAAATAATTCATTTCATCTCTTAGGACCTATCTTGGGCTTTTCATGCTCTCCCGACCTCAAATTGAGCTATACCCAAAAAAATGGCACCTGCTGACTATCATAGAGGGCAATATTCACCAAGAGGTATTGATATTTTGATGACGATTCTATATACAGTTTCAAGGACTGATGTTTCAAATAGAAAGGATTAAAAAAAAAAAAGGGTATAATCATTATTTAGAAAGACTTGTGTAGATCATTAAAAGGAAAATCATTATTAAAGATGGAAATCACAAGGATATAACAACAAATGACAATGTTTTTTGTTTGAGTTATACCATAAAGGAACTATTGTATCGTACATCTTTAGGAGAGCTTGTGCATGCATAAAATGTCAAATATAGTGTAAAACAAAGTGAATCTAGGTAAAAATATGAGGTTGACACTTCATATGAGGTGAACCAAAATAGCTACAAGAACCATCAAGGAAACAACAAAATATAAAGAATAATAAGTGAAGAATGCAAATAAAGATAAACTAACAATGTAGAATGCAAATAGACAGTTCCTACAAGAGCTGTATTCATGATTACCAAATAGTGATCTTTTGAATAGTTATTATAGTATCTACATAATTAGCTTAGGCTATTTTAAGCTTTTAAGTGTAGTCATTTTCATTAAAAAAGGTATTTATGACTATGGGAGGACTTCATTTTTATATTTATATGATGCATTTTTGTCATTTATTATAACATTGTGGTAAGGATGGTCAATGATAAATATGAAAATCCAAAGGTACATGGTTCATGATATTGAGAAACAATGCATAAACTGCGCTAAAAAAAATGCATAAGCAAGGAACAACATAAATGAAATAGGACATGAGCAAATCTAGAGCAATGAACAATGGAACAAAGTGTTCTAGTAGTTCACGAACAACAGAATGAGAATCCAATACACTAAGAGCCAGAATGTGGCCACAATTAACTAGATGCCCTCATTGAATACAAAGAGATGTAATTTTCTCATGGTTTTCAAAATACCCATGTCAAAAATGGGGAGAATACTCAAAGAAAAGCACCCAACTCATTATTTCTTGCAAAACTAGAGGGTTTAGTTACAAAACCATAGCTTAGCATTTTAAAAAATGTATGGGGACCACATACCTTCTGCAAGAATGTAGTCAAAGCCGCTGTCTATTTTTTTTAATTTTCACATTTTATTTTCAAGAAAGGTAAGTGCATTTGAAACCTATCATTTTAGTGTATCAATTCATGTTGAAGTGTTGAACCCATAGTGACAGGGAGGTCTTTGCTACCTGGTCTTATTTCACCTAGGACTTGTTCAAGGACCTTCTCTTAGCCTTCACTAGGGTTAACTACCTTAGACCCTATTCACCAAGGAATTCTTGACAATCACCTCCTCTCCACTAGACCTCACTACCAAGGTATGTTTCCCTTCTTTGTTCTTAACTCCTTCACATGAACTCATTCCTTGAATTGTCATAGCTATGCAATTAGGTTAGAAGGATTATTTTATGATTGTTTTGACTTGATTTGAGGTGTATTACCCTCCATCTATCTTCCTTCACAAGTTGATTTCCAAGAACTCAGCTTAAGCCCTATTAGGCCTTTCTAGGTCTCCAAACTCACTTTTTAGTGCTTATCTCCTAATTTTCCCAAACAAGTTGACAAATAAAAACCATATTATGACACCCTTTTCAAAGTTCTCATGGATTCACAAGTTCTTGGGTCCTCAAATTGGTTGTATTGTACTTCCTACAATCATGCCCATCTTTTAGGCCTAATTAGGCCTCTCTAGTTTTCAGTCAGGGTTTGGCTTTTACACCCCTTGTCGGATTGATCAAGGAATCTCCTTCTTAGGATTGATTCTTTGACAACTGAACTTCACTATTCTACACTTGGATTGACTTCCTGAATCCCTGAGCCTTCTCTCATTTGTTGCTTCACGGTCAAGCTTCCTAACCGGACATGCTCTAGCTCACCTAGGGCTTGACTTAAACAAGGCTTCCATTGCAAACCTGGCCAAAACAAGACATATTTACAAGGTATTTAAAATAACCTAGCATATCCTAAAGGGGTCATATAGTTCCCTCCATGGGATTTCATGCTAGGGTCATTTTATTACCCTCTACTCTGGATGAACTAGTAAACTAGTTAGAGAGGATGATTTACAGAACACACAATAAAAGAAACCTAGCTACCAAAACAAGAACACAAAAGAACTTAGAAAACTATGTGGAATCAAAACATAAAATGAAGTGCTCTGGTTCAATCTATAGATGAAGGATAACTGAGTTCTATTCATTGTTTCAGTCTCATGGTCACACCAATCTATTGAAAAACAAAAACTAAATTTATTAGTCGTGATTAGTCTTAAATAACTCAAGGGAACCTATCCAAATTGGTTACAAAGACCTGTAACCAACTCTGGCCCTCAGACAGTCAGTTGACAAAATGTTGTTATGATAACTTTGCAAAATTGCAAAGTTGTCATTGACAACTTTTACATTTTTGTTGACAACTATTCCCAATTCATCCAAATGGGTCTTAAATGACCTATAAAACTAGTCTAACTCTCCTAGGACCATTTTCTATATTAATCCTTCATTTCATATAGTCAATCCTATGCTTTGACTGACTGGTATCCTGAAATGGCAAGTAGACCAACCTTCTTAGGTCCCCTCAAGCCTGATACAACCTTAGTTAGGACTATTAATAACCTTCCTAAACATCTTGGATCTCTTCACACCCACGCACTAGGGACTTCTCTAAGTACTTATTGGACAATTACTTGGCTAAGGTCACTACAAGCCAAAATTTAGGAGTTAGGTTAGCCAAGAACCTAGGTGCTCCTGCACCATACTCCCCCTATAACAAGAAACTAAGTGCCATTAGGAGACGAGTGACAAATCAATTCCTAGCTTCTTGAAATTGTTCTCTTATATCCATTGAGCCTCTAATTCAGGTAGGGACTTCAATTCACAAGGTGTTCCATGTAGACCTCATGCCTAGTTTGTTTCTTCATCCTTGAGTCTAGTATCTTCTCAGATTGGGGCTTCGTTGGGACTAGTAATTTGAGGTCTCTCACATCAACATGCACATCTAGACTGTGTTCTTCCTCTTTGACATCAAGTCCCTTGTATCTAACCAAGTCTTGAGCATTAAAAAATAGAGATATGGACAGGTCACTAGGTAGGCCATTGGAGTCATACTTGGCTAGAAACTTACATGGTCCAACTCTTCTCATTTGGAGCTTGTTGGGGATGCCTTTCTGAAGCCTTACCTTATTGAGGTGTGCCATCACCCAATCACCTACTTCAATCTATAAATCCTTTCTCCTTTCATCAACTCTAATCTTTATCTTTTGATTGGCTTCTACCAATGTCCTCCTTACCTGTTCATGTACCTCTTACATACATTGAGCAAAGTCATTAGCATGACCACTAACTCCTCCTTGATTACCTAGGTCTTTGAGTTCACACACACCTCTTGAGTGCATGCCATACACCACTTCAAATGGGCTCTTTATGGTAGACCTATTTATGTTGTCATTGTAGGCAAATTCAGCTTGTGGTAACACCTGGTCCCACACTTGCCCATACTATTTTGTAAGACATCTCAAGAGGTTTACCAATACTCTATTAATCACTTATGTTTGACCATCCCTTTGAGGATGATATGCTGAACCAAAAGCAAGATTGGTGCCTAGTCTCTTCCACAAAGACTTCCAGAAGTGTCCCATAAACTTAACATGTCTATCTAACACAATGCTGATTGGTAGGCCATGAATCCTTACCATTTCTTTGAAGAAAAGATGTGCTATATAGCTGGCATCATCTGTGGCTATACATGGTATGAAATGGCTCATCTTACTAAACCTATCAACCACCATAAAGACACTATCGAAACCAATAGTTTTCTTAGGCAAGCCTACAATAAAGCCCATACTTAGGCGCTGCCATGGCCTATTTGGGAATGGTAAAGGCTGATATAATCTTGCATTGGTAGATGTGCCTTTAGCATTTTAACATATAATACATTTCTCTACATACCTCCTAACATCTCTTGGTAGCTTGGGCTAATAGTAAACCTTTGCACTAGGTCCAATGTCTTATTCAAGCCAAAGTGTCCACTAAGGCTCCCATTATATTTTTCATGTATAAGGTTCTCCATCATTGATCCCTTGGGTACACATAACTGATTACCCTTGAATATCAAACCATTTTTTCAATGCGTAGTCCACAAACTCACCATGAAAGTGATTCTCAAATTCATCACATGCCTTGTATACCTTGGAGAAGTCCTCATCTTCCTTATAGAGTTCCTTAAATCCCTCTAAACCAATGCTTTGAAGCTGGATTTCTTGGACAATCAACAACCTTTAGCTAAGTGCATTAGCTACCTTGTTGTTTAGACATTTCTTATGCTTAATGGTAAAGGTATAGGCTTGAAGAAACTCCATCCACTCGATGTGCCTATGACTTAACTTTTCTTGAGTGTTGATGTAGCTTAATGCTTGGTTATTTGCGTAGACCACAAAATCCTTGGGTAATAGGTAGTGCCTCCATTTCTTTAGTGCTTGTATCAATGTATAGAGCTCTAAGTCATATGAGGAATACCTTGATTTAGCCTCATTCAACCTCTCCCTAAAGAATGCAACCGGTCTTCCTTCTTGGCTCAAGATTGCCCCCACTGCTATGTTTCTTGCATCACATTCCACTATAAATAGCTTGTCAAAGCTTGGTAGGACTAGGATAGGATGATTTGCCACTCTTTGCTTCATTTTTTCAAAACCTTATTGAGCTTCCTTGGTCCATATAACTTTGGTCTTAGCTCCTCCTTTGATAGTATTTAGCAAAGGTGCACATATTTCACTAAAGCCTCTTATGAACTTCCTATAGAACTGAGCTAATCCATGGAAGCTCCTCACTTCTATCCCTATTTTAGGAGTTCTCCAACTTAGAATGGCTTCAAATTTACTTGGATCCATCTTAAGGTCACCTTGAGACACCACAAAACCTAGGTAGACTAGTTCTTTCTTGAGGAATTCACTCTTCTCTAGATTGATGGCTAGTTTCTCTTCATGTAACCTTCTCAAGATAATCTCTTAGTGTCGCATATGTTCTTCCTTGGTCTTGCTAAAGATTAGGATATCATCTAAGTACACCACAACAAACCTACCTATGTAATCCTTTAGGACCTCATTCATTAATCTCATGAATGTACTAGGTGCACTTGTAAGCCCAAAGGGAATAACTAACCATTCATAAAGACCCTCATTGGTTTTAAAGGCTGACTTCCACTCATTCCCTTCTTTCATCCTAATTTGGTGATACCCACTTTTAAGGTCAATTTTAGTGAAGTATTGAGACCCCCGAAGAAAATCCATAAGGTTTTCTATTCTAGGGATTGGAAACCTATATCTATTAGTTATCCTATCGATTGCCCTAGAATTAGTACATAACCTCCACTTACCTCCCTTCTTTGGTGCCAAAACCACTGGGACAACACATGGGCTAATTCTCTTTCTTATCAATCCTTGACCAAGAAGCTCTTGAATCTGCCTTGCAATCTCTTATTATGGTCTAGGGTCACTTTATATGCTGCTTTGTTAGGCAAAGATGCTCCAGGTACAAAGTCAATTTGATGACTGATTGCTCTTTGAGGAGGAAGATTAGCTGGTGTACCATCACTAATTATGTCTTGATACTGATTGAAAAGATGTTATAGTTGTTTTGGCAAGGTGGGGTGTAGTGCCTTGATTTCTTCCTTGGGATTTAGGACTATGGCTAGTCCAACGCCTTCTTCATCCTTGAGTTCATGCAAGAACTCCTTCTCACTCATCAAAAGTACATTAGGATCACATGTACTTGAAAATTCTTCCTCCATAAGTGAGTGTATTTTATAGGTAACCCCATCCTTATTGAAGTGGTACATATTCTTCTTCCCATGGTATACTACATCCCGATCATATTGCCATGGTCTTCCAAGTAGAAAATGGAAAGCATCCATTGGTAGGATGTCACACAATGTTTTATCCTGATAACCACCTATCATGAACTCCACCCACACTTGTTCATTTACTAGAACATTATGCCCCTTGTTTAATTGGGTCACTTTGTAAGGATGAGTATGGGGTTGTGTGTGTGAAAATTGTACCTAACTGTGGACACAACACTTTAGTAAAACATTATTGGTTAATATGTCAGAAAATCTACAATAAGAATAAACAGAATTAACCAAGCGATTTACTGCCTTCTAGTAGGTGTGCGTATGGTATTCTCATATTATGACCGAGATTAGTGATAATGCAACACCTAAATGAAGGATTTGAAATGACGAGAGCAATGAAATTATGGATGCAGATTAATCTATATTTTTTGATTTTCTATGCAATATGATGAAAAAGTGATATGAAATTGATCTAAAATGGATTGAAATGATTTGCAAATCTAATCTAACAATGCTATGGAATGCTATGCATGAATTGAAAACAATGAATTGAAATTGCAAAAAACTCATAATCGCCTGTTCGCAAGAGCTCGATTCTCCAAGTAATTGAAAACGTGGTTGAAAGATCATTTGTAAAGGACTGAGCCTCATTTATATAGAAATCCAGGGCTCGAGGGTGCATGGAAAAAGCCATAAATCACTCCTTGATGAACTCAGCTTGATTTTTGAGTTATCAATGAATTAGAAATAGTTAACTCACAAAATCATGCAAAAACAACTTTTTAACTAAAATTAGGAGTTCACTTCACTTTTTCAACTCACAATCAGATGTTGAGTTTAGAAAGTTAACAAATTGAATTTATTTGTTGATTTAAAGTTTAACTGCTTTTTCTGATTGTGCATGAAATTTTATGAATTTACCTAATATTCCAAGTGATTTATTCTCAACTTAACTGATTTTTGACGAAAAATAACTAATTTATGGGTTAATCAATTATTTAATCAAACTTTATCCAAAACTATATCATTAAATTTGACAATTTGATTTAATCAATTAAATAAATGTTCAATTGATTATTTTTAGGTAATTTGATTTATTGTCAAATAAAAATAATATTAATTAGGAATCAATATAATTAAATCTAATTAAATAATTAAGTGGTGGAATAAAGCCTAATTAATCAAATATTCAACATATTTAATTAATCGACTCTAGGATAAATATGATTTATCGTCAAATAACATGTAATTAAGATAAATTAGGAATATTCTAGAATATTCCCCGATGCAAAATTTAGATTAGATCGATTAGGATTTTGATAGGTCGATGTGCAGATGTGCCTTTGGTTAGTACTTTTATGTCAATTTCGATCAATCTATCGATGTAGGAGGTCAATGGTTCTATAACCCATTTTTGGGGTATTACAGGGGTATCCTCACAAGTTTCAATTTTTGGACTGCCTCCTCTGAAAGGATATTATCAATTGCCCCTGAATCAATGATAACTTTGCACACTTTTCCAAGGATCTTACATTTGATCCTAAAAAGAGCCCTTCTATGCTTAGGTTCTTCTTTGACTGGTTCCTTGAGTAGAACCCTCCTAAACATGAGGTTCTCACCATGTTCTGAATCCAAGCTGGCCTCTAGCGACTTCACACTACTTACTTCCTCTTTTGCATAAGTTATCTTCTTCTCCCCTTATGAGCTAGATGCTTTGAAAGGGCACCTATAGGCAAGGTTGCCTAGTTGACTACAATTATAACACTTCATTCTTGCAAAGTGTGACCCTGTAGTGAAACTACTTGACCTGCCTCTTCCACCTTGAAATCCTCTTCCTCTACCATAATTACCTCTTCCACTTGGTTCACTAATTTTCTCAACCAACTTAGATTCTCCTTGACTTCTTGGCTCATTACTTCTACCACCATAGCCACCTATATGTCCCCTAGAGTCTCTTCCTCTGCCTCTGCCTCTTCCTCTTGGATTAAAGTCTTGCTTCTTCTTATTCTTCTCTTCTACCTTAAGTGCTCATTACAAGCACTCGTGAATAGTGGTAGAAGTCCACAAACTAATCTCTTATTGGATACTCCACCTTAATCCACCAAAGTATCTAGCTACCTGGATTCTCTCACCTCTTGAACTTTGGACCTGAAACAAAGTTTTTGAAATTCCTCGGTATAAGAGGCCACATCTATCTCCTTTTGTCTGAGACTTTGCCTCTTCGTGTGCATTTGGATCTCATGATCCTCTGGCAGATAGTTGTCTTTAATATTTGTTACCATAGCCCTCCAATTGGCTATTGGTATTTTCCCCTCTCTTTCCCTCTCTTCTTGGAGGAATTTAAACGATGTTAGGGCTGGTCCCCTGAGTCTTGACTTGGAAACCTTCACCCTTTGTGCCTCTGAGATACCTTCACACTCAAAATGATTCTCCATCCCCTCAATCCATTCCATGACTAACTCTGAGTCCATCTTACCGGTGAACAAGGGTATCCCCTCAAGTGCTTTACCATCCAATGCCTTAATGACTTTAATGAATGGTTCTTCTTGCATTGGAGGATCTGATTTTGGAATGTAATCATCCTCATCTACTGCCTTACCTTTGTCATCTTCAACTTCCAACTTCTCCTTCATCTTATCAGCTACTTCTGTAACTTCTTCAAGCTTATCCTTTAAAGCTCTACAGTCTCTTCAAGGATCTGGTTCCTCTCTTTTTGTTCTACCACTTCCCTTGCCAACTCAACATTGGTCACCATGGTGGATTCTCCCATTGATGTACTTCCACCTTCTGACATACACTAATGTCTTACCCCAATATTTGATTGGCTCTAATACCAATTTGATAGGGAGGTCTTCGCTACCTATTCCTATTTCACCTAGGACTTGTTCAAGGCCCTTCTCTTAGCCTTCACTAGGTTTACCTTAGATCCTATTCACTGAGGAATTCTTGACAGTCAGCTCCTCTCCACTAGACCTCAGTACCAAGGTATGTTTCCCTTCTTTGTTCTTAACTCCTTCACATGAACTCATTCCTTGAATTCATCCTCATACCAAACAACTATCATAGCTATGCAATTAGATTAGAAGGCTTCTTTTATGATTGTTTTGACTTGATTTTAGGTGTATTACCCTCCATCTATCTTCCTTTACAAGTCAATCTCCAAGAACTTAGCTTAAGCCCTATTAGGCCTTTCTAGGTCTCCAAACTCACTTTTCAGTGCTTATCTCCTAACTTTCCCAAAAAAGTTGACAAAATAAAACCATATTCTGACACCCTTTTTGAAGTTCTTATGCATTCATGAGTTCTTGCTCCTCAATTTGTTCATATTGTACTTCCTACAATCATGCCTATCTTTTAGGCCTAATTAGGCCTCACTGGTTTTTAGTGAGGGTTTGGATTTTACACCCCTTGTCGGATTGATCAAGGACTCTCCTTTTTAAGATTGAGTCTTTGACAACTAAAATTCACTCTTTTGGACTTGGATTGACTTCCTCAATCCCTGAGCCTTCTCTCATTTGTTGCTTCACGATCAAGCTTCCTAACCAAGCATGCTCTAGCTCGCCTAGGGCTTGACTTAAAAAATGATTCCACTACAAACCTAGCCAAAACAAGACATATTTACAATGTATTTACAATACCCTAGTATATCCCAAAGGGTTTGTAGAGTTCCTTCCATGGAATTTCATGCTAGGGTCATTTTATTACCCTATACTCTAGATGAACTAGTAAACCGGTCAGAGAGGAGGATTTACAAAACACACAATAAAAGAAACCTAGCTACCAAAACAAGAACTCTAAAGAACTTAGAAAACTATGTAGAATAAAAACATGCAATGAAATACTCAGGTTCAATCCATAGATAAAGGATAATCAAGTTCTATTCACTGTTTTAGTCTCATAGTCACACCAATCTATTGAAAAACAAAAAATAAACTTATTACAGAGATCCAACCCTTTGTCTTGTTTAGAATAAGTCTTAAATAAATTAGGGAAATTGATCCAAATCAGTTAGAAAGACCCCTAACCAACTCTAGCCCTTGAACATGTTGCCCCATTTTTCATCCTGTGCCCATGCTATCAAAATGGAAGGATTTGATGTTATAGTCAGGTCTGGTTATGTCTGACTCTAGGTCTAAGTCTTTCTTAGGTAGGCTTTCTGTGCCAGGTTTCCCTATCATTGCTTTTCCTTCTCTGAACCGGGTGGGTTGTTCTAAAGATCTTTTTAACATTGGGTAGGTTATAGACCCCAACTTGGCAAAGAAAATGGTGCTCTATTGATGATCTTTTCAACAAGAAGAATGATGTTTGAGTTTCAGACATTCAAAAGAATCAGGAGAAGACTCTTCATGTGATGAATGTTATGGTAGAATCGGCTAGCTATGATGGAGCAGATGCAATGAAGCTGAACTTTATAATGTTAAGGGGCATGTGGATAAGTATTATGGTTATTGACTGTGTATGTTTCAAAGAAGTATTGAAAGTGTAATTCAAGGTGCAATAGAGCTGAGTTCGTGCTCATCCCATATATCTTTTATAGTCAATTAAGGTTAATACTTCACATGATTGAGATGCATATCATGATTCTCTGAGTCCTCACAAGCTCACTGCAAAAAAATGGCAAGTGATTTGGTTCAAAAATGACAAAGTTACAAGCTGGCGCGAATGTAATAATCAAGATTCTTCATCAACGACCCCCGCTGGAATCCACGTGTGCCAATGGTAGAGCGGTCGCATGAGATTTCACTTGTCTGGGTGAAACTCGATTTCCTCTATTGTTCTCTGGTTAAGAACATACCTGCAGTAGGACTTAGAATTAAAACATAATTCATTGAATTTTTTTTTACATAGGGAGTTGTACCTCAATTCAGAGGGAAACTAGATATTCTCAGAAATAGTTCCCAACTATTGTGTAAAGTTGTTCTTCGTTATAAAATTGGGCAAATAAAAGGAGGATAAGAAGAAGGACAATCTATTTACCAACAAATTTTTGGCGACTCCGCTGGGGAGAAAAATAGTCACGTGATCAGAAAGTATTTGAAAATATACACAGAGCTTGAAAGGTCAGGGAGTGAGTTACAAACAACATTGGTAATCAGTCACTCTGGAGCAATCAAGATACTTAAGGAGTGATAAGGAAAAAGGTGAGGAGGATCCAACTTTCCAAAATTTAGAAGCACTTGGATTTCCCATGTTAGAAGTACCTCGTCAGAAAGGTGGGCATCAATCTAGAAGCAAGCCTTCATCACCACCAAAGGTAGTAAGTTCATTCTCCACAACTTGTCAAGTATTAACTTTGCACGATGTTGTTTCCCCACAAGTTATAAATTTTCCATAATTTTCTTTGCAAAATCAACCGAATATGGTTGCACCTTGGGCAACTGCTACTGGGCCACTCAATTTCGTAGTATATCATCCTCTTCCTGATGGTTCCCGGAAGAGCATACCTAAATTTGTAGGAGATGGGAAAGTTAATATGGATGAACATATAAAAGCATTCTTCGCAACTATAAATATTTTGGGATTTAATCATGAAGATGTTGCAGTCTGATTATTTGTTGAAACCCTTACTAAAGCGGCTACAGATTGGTTTTATCACTTAACTGATGGAGCTATCACAAGTTGGAATGCCATGAGGATAGCTTTTGAAAGTCATTTTAAAACTACTGAAGATGAACATGCTTTTTTGGCTCAATTAACATCAATAAAGAAACTTCCTTCTATGAGCATGAGAGATTTTGTTGCCAGCTTCAACAAGATTACCAATAGAATTCCAATAGCAGATAGACCCACAACGGGTAATCTGAAAACATTCTTTATTAGTGCTATGCCTCCTGAAATTAATTTCGAATTAAGAAGATCTAGACCTACAAATTTAGAGGCAGCTCAGAGGACTGCTGTAGAGTTAGAAGATGACATGATTTCAGCAGGAAGGTGGAAGCGTGAAATTCAGAATAGAGCTAGTACTAGTGGAACCACTTCATCAGAAGAAATGATTTAGAAGTTATCTAATGAGATTATTACGTTGAAGAGGCAGCTTCCAAAATTCAATAATTCATATCAAAGAAACTTCTCAGGGAAAACTGGTGATAATAATAACAAACCTTTGCAATTGCCTAGATTACAGTAGAGGTTAGCAATAGAAGCTCCACCTAAAAAAGTGAATGGATGTGTACTTCACTTGACCACTGATCATGATAGTGAAATTTGTCTGGATGTGATTAGTAGAATGCAATTTTTGACTATCAATGAGCCCAGTTCTCCCCTATCCAGTGATGAGACTAAAACATGCTCAAATGGTGACTCCAAAAATTTATTTTTAGATTATGTATCAGACTCAGAGAAGCAGGGAGAATGTTATGCCACCATTAATGGACATACTTATAATGTACTCACTAGAGGACAAAAGGCAAAGGTGGCTGCTGATTCAAAAGATGTTCCAACAAGGCAAAGTCAACCAACATCTAAAACACAAGGTACTAATCAAGGGGTGGAGACTTTACAATCTGGTAAGGAGTGCAATTCTTTTGACTTTATTCAGTTTTGCAAAGATTCTAAAATTCAGATTTCTGCCATTGATTTTCTTAAATTGCATCCCAGTGAGTTGAAAAGATTTATTGAGTATTGTAGAGATGAAAATATAGAATTAAACCATGTTGTAAATTATGAATTAGAGGATGAAACATTGAATGCAAACCTTTTCAATGAAGTTGAGAATTCTGTCCTAGCCACTTCTCCTGGACAAAAACCAGAACCATTTTATGTTTCATTGTTTATCAATGGATGGAAGTTAAGCAATTGTATCATTGATTCTGGAGCTTTGGATAATGTGATGCCATATACAGTGGCTAAAGCTCTAGGCTTAACACTCACTAAAGCCAATGGCAGATGTTACTCCATGGATGCCAAACAAGTGAGTTTGATAGGACAAATCAAAGATATACAAGTTGCATTGGCAGCACACCCAGAAAAGAGAATACTTCTAACCATTCTAGTTGCAGACATTCTAGTTAGTTATGGATTGTTGTTGAGTAGAAGTTTTTGCAGGGATTTAGGCGGAGAAATCAAATTGGACTGGTCCCAGGCAATAATTCCCATTGGTAACAAGAGAGTGAAATTGGAACCCGAGGAGAAAGCTAAATTTATAGTTCAGAAATCAGGCAATCCAAAGGCCCAAATTTTATATCAAAAGTTGGAGTTTGGAAATTATATGCTGTATACAGAAAATGATGCTGTGGAAAATGAATTGAAAAAATCAGAATCTGAAAATTCTGGAGAAGAAACACAAATCTGGACATTAGAATTTGATGGTAGCTGCTCATCATCCGGTTATGGTGCTGGCATTGTTTTAATTTCTCCAACTGGTGAATCAAAGCCTCTAGCATTTAAATTAGAATTTAAGAACACTAATAATAGTGTTGAATATGAGGCATTACTTCTTGGCATCATAGCGGCTAAGGAGAGAAACATTAGAATTATAAAAGCTCAAGGTGATGCAGAGCTGATTGTAAAACAAGTGAGAGGTCAGTATTCAGTGAAGAATCATAAGTTGAAAAATTACCGGAATATAGTTTGGGATGAAATTGAAACATTAGATGCATTTTCTATTAATTCTGTCCCTAGAGAAATGAATATGAAAGCAGATTCTTTGGCTGTATCAGCATCCTTACTACTTCCTCACCCAGATTTCAAAGATAAGAAATATCAGATTGAAGTCATTTACAGGCCATCAATACCAGACAATATAGAAGACTGGCAAGTTTTTAATGATGATAAAAATCTGCAGTTGTTTTTAGAGAATGCTGAAGGTCTTGATGAAGAAGAAAGAAGTAATAATGATTCTATGGAAAAAGATAAACATGAAAATTTAGAAATTGTACAGTTGAAAACTAATGCAATTCCACCTTATTTTGTGTCTCTAGAAAAGCTCTTTAATCAACATGATATATATGTAAAGAAGAAAAGAGCAGAGAAAGGGCCAACTACAGGAGAATTTGAAAATATAAACATTGGAATAGAAATGAATCCAAAAATGATAAATATTGGAAAATGTTGTACACTAGAAGAAAGAGAAAGGGCAAAGGAATTGTTTCAAGAATATCAAGACATCTTCGCCTGGAGCTATGAAGATTTAAAGAGTTTCATGAGTGGAAATTTCAAACACATGATTCCTCTGAAACCAGATGCTATACCTTTCTGGTAAAAATAGAGATGTTATAATCCAAAGGTAGCAGATGCCATTTATAGGGAAATTGATAAAATGTTGAAAGCTAGAATTATTTATCCAATACATCATTCTACATGGGTTGCAAACATTGTGCCTGTAAGAAAGAAAAATGGTGAAATTAGAATATGTGTTGACTCCCAGAATTTAAACCAAGCTTCTTTGAAAGATAATTATGCATTGCCAAATATGGATCACTTACTACAGACAGTGGCCGGAGCCGAGATGATGTCTATGCTGGACGACTTTTTCGAGTACAATCAAATTGAAGTGGAAAAGAAGGATCAACACAAAACAACTTTTACAACTCCTTGGGGTACCTTTGCATATCACAGAATGCCATTTGGTTTGATTAATGCTGGTGCTACTTTTTAGCGAGGTATGGATGCTTCTTTTGCTGATATGAAGAACAAAATAATTATGATTTACCTTGATGACTTAACAGTGTTTTCTAAGAAGAGGAAGGATCACATAGATGATTTGAAGAAAGTGCTACAACGATGCAGGGAGCATGGTATATCTCTAAACCCAAAGAAGTTAGTATTCTGTGTGACGGAAGGAAAACTATTGGGCCATATTGTGTCACAAAAAGGAATAAGGATTGATCCAGAACATGTGAAAGCTATTCAGAGATTAAGCTTGCCTTCAAATAAGACTGCTGTTAAATCTTTCTTTGGCCAAGTTAATTTTCTTAGAAGATTTGTTCCTGATTTTTCAGCGATTACCAAATGTATTGTAGATATGATAAAAGGTAATGCTATTTTCAAATGGAATGAGTAGGGAAAACAAGCTTTCAATGAAATTAAGGAAGCAATTGCTAATGCACCAGTCCTAAGTCATCCGGATTATAAAAAAGATTTTATTATATACTGCTATGCTTGAGAACACACATTGTCTACAATTTTGATGCAAGAAAATAAAGAAGGAATTCAAGCACCTATAGCATTTATGAGTATTCCTTTGAAGGGAAATGAATTAAGATATTCTCAATTGGAGAAACATGCGTATGCTGTGGTCAAAGCTCAGAAAAATTTCTGCTTTTACATATTGCATTCTCATTCTGTGTTTTTCATACCTGATATTGCCGTGAAAAGTATCTTAACACAACAAGATGTTGGCTACAATAATAGAGGTTCATGGGTTGCCAAAACTCAAGAGTATGATATTTAAATTAAGCCTACAAAATTAGTTAGAGGAAATGCATTATGTAAAGCCATAGCAAAGAATTTGGAAGAAGAAGAACCGGCAGCTAATCAACTGGTTTTAAATGTAAGTCTTCAAGATCCTTGGTTTGAAAATATTGCATATTTCTTAACTTATGGAGAATGTCTGGAAGGATTGACAGCCAAACAAAGAAGGGATTTAAAATTAAAAGCTGCTAAATATGTGATTTGGGAAGATAAACTTTACAAGAGATCAATTGATGGCACGTTTTTAAGATGTGTTGATAAGCAACAACAGGAGCAGTTGCTGAAAACTTTTCATGATGAGGCTTGTGGAGGACATTTTTCTTCTTCAGTCATAGCTTTTAAAATTTTGAGGCAATGTTATTACTGGCCTGGCATGTTTAGAGATTCATATCATTGGGTGGCTAAATGTGAAAAGTGTAAAATGTTTTCCGGCAAACCACAGTTAGCAGCACTTCCATTAAAACCAGTTATCATAGATGGTCCATTTCAGTAGTGGGGCCTTGACTTCATTGTTCCAATAAATCCAGCATCTAGTGCGGGGCATTCTTATATAATTACAGCTACTGATTACTTCACGAAGTGGGTTGAAGCTAAAACAACCAAGAAGACCACTTCTGAGGTAGTGTGTGAATTCATAAAGGAGAATATTATGGTAAGGTTTGGAGTTCCTCATAAATTGGTAATGGATAATGCTGCTTACTTTTCATCTATTGAAATTACTGATTTTTGTTTTGAGTATGGTATCTCAGTCAGCCATTCATCTGATTATTTCCCACAAGGAAATGGTCAAGCGGAGTCAAGTAATAAGAATTTGATCAATATTGTTAAGAAATTGGTATTAGACAATTATAAAAATTGGCACAAAAAGATACATGAAGCACTATGGGCTGATAGAGTGACTCCAAAGAGAGCAATCGGGATATCTCCATTTGAGTTAGTGTATGGAGTTGAGGCAAGCCTTCCATTACCACTGGAGTTGGCAACATGTAAGTTGAGGACAGTCATAGAGGATGATATTTACAAGGATGGTTTGGAGAAAATAATCATGTATTTGAGCAAGCTAGAAGAAGAAAGGGAAAGAATGGTGGGTCATATTACTCAACATCAAATGAAGGTGAAGAACTTGTTTGATAAGAAAGCTAGACCCTGTAAATTCATGGTTGGAGATCTTGTTTTTCTATGGGATAAGAGGAGAGCTCGCAAAGGGATGCATGGGAAGTTTGAAACATTATGGAAGGGTCCCTATACTATTCACCAGGCTTTTGAAAAGAATTCTTTCAAGCTGGCATATCCAAATGGAGAGGTACTTCCCTTGACCTATAATGGTTAAGATCTAAAGCTATATCAAATGGTTAATTGAAAACAGGTAACCCCTATTCTGTAGTATAGTTTTGGTTTCATTCTTGTGTTTGTTTTCTAGTTTAGTTTTCCTGCTTTCTTTAGTTAGTTGTAGCTTCCTTGCTACTTTGTTTCCCTTGTTCAGTTTTGTTGTGTTGCTTCCCTTTTCATTCATGTGTGAAACCAGAGATTCAAGATTTATTGCTTAAACATGGGAATGTTTAAGTCCCTAGTCGGAGCCAGCTGTTGCGCCATTTTTCATCCTGTGCCCATGCTGTCAAACTGGAAGGATTGATGTTATAGTCAAGTCTGGTTATGTCTGAGTCTAGGTCTAAGTCTTTCTTAGGTAGGCTTTCTTTGCCAGGTTTCCCTATCATTTCTTTTCCTTCTCTGAACCGGGTGGATTGTTCTAAAGATCTTTTTAACATTGGGTAGGTTATAGATCCCAACCTGGCAAATAAAATGGTGCTCTATTGATGATCTTTTCAACAAGAAGAATGATGTTTGAGTTTCAAACATTCAAAAGAATTAGGAGAAGACTCTTCATGTGATGAATGTTATGGCAGAATCGGCTAGCTATGATGGAACATATGCAATGAAGCCAAACTTTATAATGTTAAGGGGCATGTGGATAAGTATTATGGTTATGACTGTGTATGTTTCAAAGAAGTATTGAAATTGTAATTCAAGGCACAACAGAGCTGAGTTCGTGCTCATCCCATATATCTTTATAGTTAATTAAGGTTAATACTTCGCATGATTGAGATGCATATCATGATTCTTTGAGTCCTCACGAGCTCACTGCAAAAAATGGTGAGTGATTTGGTTCAAAAATGACAAAGTTACAAGCTGGCAGGAATGTAATAATCAAGATTCTTCATCAATGACCCCCGTTGGAATCCACATGTGCCAATGGTAGAGCGGTTGCATGATCACATAGATTAAAATAATACCGTGCGATCATGCGACAACGTAAATCGGGCAAGTGAACAATGAACCTACCGAGACCCACGATCGACAATAGTGCAATCCACATGTGCCAATGGTAGAGCAGTCGCATGATCACATAGATTAAAATAATACCATGCGATCATGTGACAATGTAAACTTGGGAGGTGACTATGCTACTGGGACCCACGTACGCCGATGATAGGAGGGACTAAATGGATGGGCCCACTGGAATCCACGTGTGCCAATGGTAAAGTGGTCGCATGATCGCATAGATTAAAATAATACCATGAGATCATACGACAATGTAAACGTGGGAGGTGACTATGCTACTGGGACCCACGTACGCCGATGATAGGAGGGACTAAATTGATGGGCCCACTGGAATCCACATGTGCCAATGGTAAAGCGGTCGCATGATCGCATAGATTAAAATAATACCATGCGATCATGTGACAATGTAATTTTGGGAAGTGATGTGCTCTGCTAGGACCTGCATACGTCAACAATGCATCCATGTGTCAGGTGGGAACAAGAATTTCTCCACAGTTGTAAGATGCTCATCGACAGCTCACGCTTTGCCATGATGATGTCACTTTTTCTTTGCGGCAAAATGGGATTGTGACGCGTGTCAGTGCATAAATAAAAAAAGGATTAAAGGATTATTGTCTTAGAAATATTCGGCATGTAAGTTGACGAAAGGAGAATGTTGAAATAGATGAGTTTTTGGTTACTTTGAAGGTGACTGTTAAGTTAGAATAGAAAATTCTTTTGTTGTGGCATACCAGGGAGAACAGGTGTCGATGAATCCCAAGTCGATGTTATAATCATATGTTATATCAAGGTAGAGAGAAATGCAATAATACAGGGCTTGCTGGGCATAATGGTTTCATTATATATTTACATGGTGATTAGTCAGAGTTCAATAAACTCGAGATGGAAGCTAGTGTTATTATCTCTGTCATGATGATGACTTCTTAGAAAAATGACACCAGAAAGGAGGTCTAATGCAATGTGAGTAATCGGTTTATAGGAGAAGTATCTTGTCAATGCATGCAAATGTAACGTACCATCTTCAAGTTCGAGTTGACTAGTGAGAGTCTGTTCACTTCACCTTCTCAAGGAAAACCATATGCAGAAGTAGATGAAAAGTCATGGTCTTTGGGCTTTTCTATTTGTGAATTCAAAAGTGTTCTCTAGTCTTTTCATATTTTTAGAAACTGAATCACTTCCTATTCCCATGAAGATCATACATTGTAATCTCTATATAAACTATGGAAACAGTGAATGAAAGGGTCAGAAAATTTTGGTGTGAAGCTGATTGTAGAGTCAATTAAGTTTAGTGCCATTATTTTACTGTCCACTTTAGTCATCTGTATCTGATGTTGGTTTCATTGTGTTGAAATGAAGATGAGGAAATAAATAGAGTTTTGTTTTGTTGTTTTCAATTTGGCCAATCAGTAGGATAATCAGAGAATTATAACTAGTTGTGGAATTGCATCAACATCTTCAATTGCATTTCATAATTTGCATTTTTCATATTGTTGTGTTGGGAAATTCATAAGATTATGAAGATCATCATCATAGCATCTTTACATTTAAATCCTGCCTGAGATTTCACTTGCCTGGGTGAAACTCGGTTTCCTCTGTTGTTCTCTGGTTAAGAACATACCTGTAGTAGGACTTAGAATTAAAACATAATTCATTGAATATTTTTTTACATAGGGAGTTGTACCTCAATTCAGAGGGAAACTAGATATTCTCATAAATAGTTTCCCAACTGTTGTGTAAAGTTGTTCTTCGTTATAAAATTGGGCAAATAAAAGGAGGATAAGAAGAAGGACAATCTCTTTACCAACAAAACAGTCAGTTGACAAAATGTTGTCATGACAACTTTTACATTTTTGTTGACAACTTTTTCCAATTCATCCAAATGGGTCTTAAATGACCTCTAAAACTATTCTAACTCTCCTAGGACCATTTTCTATATTAATCCTTCATTTCATATAGTCAATCCTATGCTTTGACTAACTGGTATCCTGAAATGGCAAGTAGACCAACCTTCTTAGGTCCCCTCAAGCCTGATACAACCTTAGTTAGGACTACTAATAACCTTCCTAAACATCTTGGATCTCTTCACACCCACACACTAGGGACTTCTCTAAGTCCTTATTGGACAGTGACTTGGATAAGGTCACTACAAGCCAAAATTTAGGAGTTAGGTAGAAATAAATTATATCAACATAATCTTAGCATTATCTAATCTATATTAGTTTCCCATTTAAGTTCTTCAACTTCACAATTTCTTCTTCCCCATAACTTATTTAACTTATATCATACTCTGAATGATATGGCAACACAATATAAACTAGAAATCAATTGCTTAACATCAATGACAAGATAATAACTGATCTAACCTTTCTACTATCTTGTATACCTCTGATATTTGTTGGTCTTCATTATCATCACCATCAGTTATAGTAACAATCTCCCTCTTTGGCATTGATGGCAACCCATTAACAATCTTTAGTGTTCAATTGATGATGGTAACACTTCACTATCATTCTTCTACTCCCTCTGAAATGTAACTTCTTCTTTACTTTTCTATACTTGATATTCTTCTATTCATATTCTCCTTAATCACTAACAAACTTCTTCTTCAATAGATCTTCTTTATTTGTCCCTCTTTGACAACTTATTTTTTGATCTTATATCTCAATAATCAATTACTTTATTCTCCCTTACTAATCAATTGAAACAATGCCAACGACATATAAACTCCTGAAAACTTTTCTCAGGTAGTAAATCATACCTCAAATGTATAAATTTCTCATTGCAGTCATAAACATTTTCACAACTTCACGCTTCACCTAAAGAGTGAACACTAGCATCAACTCACAAGATAGATATTTTGTTGAATACTTGAATTGATGCAACATGCATCTTGCCTTAGTGAATATTGGATAGGGGAAGAACCCCTAACTTACCTCAGAGATACTCAAAAGTATCCTTCAGTACTGGTTTGGTAAATATATTAGCTATCTATTCCTTTAAATTTACATGCTCTAATGATGTAGGAGCATCTTGAGTCCTTGGCAATCCTATGTCACCAAAATGATTTTGAATTTTGTTTGCATTGCTCGGTTCCTGCTTTGACCGAGTTGGTGTTGGTTAGTTTCCTTTGGTTACTGAGTATGGTCGGTTATCTCCTGGGCGGTCGGTTGTTTCACTGGCACTCAATGATGCTTGTTTGGTGCTTGGTTGGCTTTGCTTACTGATGGGTTTATTTTGAGTTTCTGTTGAGGCCATCTTGTGTATTGATTATGGGTCATGGATTTAATGCCGGTATCCATCATTCAGAAGAATGTGGTCCCAGAGCTGACCATTTCTTCCATTGATTATGGATCTAAAGGCCAATTCAATTCGGTAGCCTCTTGTATAAATGTAGTTGTTTGGTTAGAGTTTAGAAAAGGGAGTTTTAGATAGAAGTAAGAAGATAGAAGATCAGAGATTGTTAATAGATCCTCGCATGTTTAAGGACTTCTTTAATTCATTGTAATACTTGGTCATAACTGGGAAGGCCTTACAGACTGACATGTATGAATCTATTTGATGAAAATTAATGAAAGATCTGGCATTCTCTCTCTCACTGTGTTTTTTTAGCTTCCGTGTGTTGTTGAGCAAGCTAGATCATTAGGGTGTGCCATTGTTTGGCCCCTCTTGGTCCATGCCCTTGCATCATGTGGTATCGAAGTGAGGTGAGATCTGGATCTACATTTGCAAATCTAAATTTGTAGGTTCCTTCTTGTGAAGCCCTGGTTGAATTGTTGTGGGGTAGCAGATTGTGATCTGACCTGCAATTGCAGAGGGTTTTCAAGATGGTTCGTGGGAGGTGAGATGCGGATCCAGGATTGGCAGACATGTTGAGACAAATTGTTGCTAGATTAGAAGCTTTTGAAACAACCCAAAGAAGAGGAACACATCTTGAGGATGTTAGTGATGATGAAGTTGATTTGGAACAAGGTGATGCAGAACCTGCACCTGTAATGGATCAAGGTGAAGAAAGATTCTTGAAGGCTTTGACAAGTCTAAAGTCAACACCACATTTTAATCCTCCTGAGTATGGTGGAAAAATGGATTCTAATGAATTGTTAGATTGGATCACTAAGATGGAAAAGTATTTTGAGTATGAAAACATTCCTGAAGACAAAAAGGTGAAAATTAAAAGCACAAAGTTGAAAAGTCATGCATCCTTATGCCAACATTTGCATCTGGATAGAAAGAGGAAAGGCAAAGACAAAATCAAGGTATGGAATAAAATGGTGAATAAATTTAAAGGAAATTTCTTACCTTGTGATTATCAGATTAACCTAGTTAGGCGAATGCAAAGTCTAAGGCAGAAAGATAACTCGGTAAAGGAATATACTAAGGAATTCTATAGACTAGATATCAAATCTAGACATGATGAGGATGATGTGGAAATAATTTCTAGATACCTGAATGGTTTGAGAGTCTCCATCCAAGAAGAAATCAGTTTAGTTAAATTGGAGAACATTGAAGAAGCTTATCAATTTGCATTAAAAGCTTAGGAGAAATTGAATAAGAGACATGAGCAAAGACAAAGAGGTAGAGGTGGTATATTTCCTAGAAGAAGAGGTAGATCCCATGGTGAAAATGGTAGATCTAAACCAGAAAAGACAAGTCTAGATAAAGGCAAGACCGAGTGGAAAGGTGAAAGTTCATCTAGAGGCAGAGGCAATAACTACAAAGGTGGTTATAACAGAGGAAGTTTCCAAGGAACTTGTTACAATTATGGAGAAGAAGAACATAGATCTTTTGAATGTACACATGCAAGTAAGAAGGCTGGTAGCAGTAGAAATGCCTTAGTACAAGAAGAGTCACCGAATGAACTTGACAAGGAAAATAACCTAATGGTAAGAAGAGCACTATGGAATGAAAGTAAAAAGGAAGATTTGGTAAGGAAAAGTTTGTTCAAGACCAGATGTAGAGTTTCTGATAAAGTTTGGAAGGTAATCATTAACAGTGGTAGCTCAGAGAATCTGGCATCTGAGGAAATGGTCACAAAGTTGCAGTTGAAAAGGTTGGAACATCCGAAGCCCTATCAAATTTCATGGATCAAAGATGAGCATGCACTCTTGGTAAGTGAACAATGTTATGTGAGTTTGAAAATTGGAAAGTACTATGATAAGGTGATGTGTGATATCATGCCTATGGATTGTTGTCATATTTTGTTGGGTAGAACCTTGGCAATATGATAGACATGCTATATATGATGGAAGATTGTATAAGTATACTATTGTGGCTGATGGAAAGAAACAAATCTTGTTACCTTTGATGGAAGAACCTGTAACAATGATGTATGTTTTGTTGTGATTCCTAACAAACCAAGTAACAAAACAGAGGATAGTGTTCCTGGGGAGATTGATAAGTTACTCACCAAGTACAATGAAGTCATTTTTGATAATGTACCTTATGGTTTTCCACCGAAAAGAAGCATTGATCATTGTATGGATCTAATCCCTGGAGCTAGTTTACCGAACAAGGCACCTCATCGGTTGACACCTACCGAGAATCAAGAATTGAATCGATAGATTCAAGAGTTGCTAGAGAAAGGTTTGATCAGAGAATATTGAGTCCTTGTGAAGTACCTATTGTATTGGCACCAAAAAAGAATGGAGAATGGTGACTATGTACTGATTCTAGAGCAATCAATAAGATAACAGTGAAGTATAGGTTTCCTATACCGAGAATGGATGATATAATGGACAGTTTGACTGGAGCAAAGTATTTTACCAAAATTGATTTGAAAAGTGGGTACCATCATATCAGAATGAGAGAAGGTGATGAATGGAAGGCTGCTTTCAAGACAAACAAAGGTTTGTATGAGTAGTTGGTTATGCCTTTTGGTTTAACTAATGCACCAAGTACTTTTATGAGATTGATGAATGAAGTTTTGAAGAAATTCTTGGGTAAGTTTGTGATTGTATATCTTGATGATATTCTGATATTCAGTAAGACTAGAGAAGAACATTTGTTGCATGTTAGACAAATTTTGCAAAGATTGAAAGAGGAAAAGTCTCTGATAAATCTGAAAAAGTGTTCATTCATGAAAGAGGAGATTGTGTATTTGGGTTTTGTAATTTCAGCTGATGGTTTGAAAATGGATCTTGAGAAGGTTGAAGCTATTTTGAATTTTCCCACACCTGTGAATGCTAGTGAGATAAGATAATTTCATGGTTTGGCAAGTTTTTAACGAAATTTCATAAGGAATTTCAGTTCAATTTGTAATGCTATGACTGAAACTATGAGAGGAGATAAGAAGGAATTCAAGTGGACACATGGATCTGATAAAAGTTTTGAGACTCTGAAGTAGAAGGTTGCTGAATTGCCTATTTTGGCATTGCCTAATTTTAGTAAGGTATTTCAAGTGGAATGTGATGCAAGTGGAAGTGCAATTGGAGCTGTGTTGAGTCAAGAAGGTAAACCTGTTGCTTTCTTTAGTGAAAAGTTGAATGATCCTACAAGGAAATATTCTATGTATGATCAAGAATTCTATGCTATTGTTCAAGCACTGAAGAAATGGAGACATTATTTAATACCAAGTGAATTTGTGTTATATACCAATCATAAGGCTCTACAGTATTTGGGTAATCAAAATAAGTTGAATCAGAGACATATGAAATGGGTTGAGTATTTGCAGAGTTATACATTTGTGATAAAGCATAAGAGTGGAGTTACTAACCGAGTTGCTGATGCATTGAGTAGAAGGAGATCTTTGATGATCGAGATGAAAATTGAAGTTCTTGGTTTTGATGAGATGAGAGATTCTTATGAGTTTGATTCTGATTTTTCTTAGCCATGGAGAAAATGTAGAGCACCTATTCAAGATCAATAGATTACTAAATGGGATGAATATTTTATTCAGGAAGGTATGTTGTTTAAGGGTATTCAGTTGTGTATACCGAGAGGAGCAATGAGAACTAATTTGATAAAGGACAAACATAATAGTGGTTTGGCTGGACATTTTGGTGTTGATAAGACATGGAATTTTCTTATGGAGAAATACTTTTGGTTGCAGTTGTATAAAGATGTTCAGAAATTTGTGAAAACTTGTGGAATTTGTCAAGTTGAAAAATGAGTAAGTCAGAATATTAGATTGTATACACCGATTGTTGTACCTGAAAAACCTTGGAGTGACATTAGTATGGATTTTGTTCTTCGCTTACTAAAGACAGTAAGAGGTAATGATTCTATATTTGTTGTTGTGGATAGATGTTCTAAGATGACACATTTTATACCCTGTAGAAAGACATCAAATGCAGTACATAGAGTAGATCTTTTCTTTAAGGAAATTATCAAATTGCATGGATTAGCAAGGAGTATTATCTCTGACCAAGATAGTAAATTTGTTGGATACTTTTGGAAAACTCTTTGGAAGAAGTTTTGCACCGAGTTGAAATATAGTTCTACATTTCACCCATAATTCGATGGACAGACAAAAGTTGTGAACAAAAGTTTGGGAAATCTTTTGAGATGTTTAGTTGGAGACACACCGAGTAATTGAGATTTTGTGTTGGCACAAGCAGAGTTTGCATACAATAATTTAGTGAATAGGAGTACTGGAAAAACACTATTTGAGATTGTGAATGGCATACAGCCGAGAGGTATATCTAATTTGAGGGATATTACTGATGAAGGAAAGAGTAGTGTTGAAGGAGTAAAATTTGTTGAGTACATGAAGACATTGCATGAAGATGTGAAACTGAAGCTGGAAGAGAGTAACCAGAAATACAAAGACAGAGCTCATAGGTCAAGGAGACATAAGACTTTTGATGTTGGTGATGAAGTGATGGTTCATTTGAAGAAAGGTTGATTTCCTATTGGAACATATGGGAAGCTAAAGATGAAGAAGTTTGGACCTTGCAAGATTTTGAGGAAATTTGACAGTGGAAATGCATATGAGATTGAGTTACCTGATGACGTGGACATATCACCAATTTTCAACATTGCTGATTTGTATGACTATCATGAGCCTAATGAAGACATGAGAGTACCGATGGAATATCTTAAGAAGCAGAAAGAATAAATTGAGCAGATTTTTTAGCAAAGAATTGGCAAGAGTACAAGAGGAAAACAATATATGGAATATCTAGTAAAGTGGAAGAATATACCGATTGAAGATAGTTCTTAGATTTCACAGTCTGAGTTAGATGCAACTTGGACCAGACCTATTTCATGATTTAGAGAATCATTTCAAACAACCCCAAGTGTCTGATGCAGGAGCATCTCGGGTCCTTGGGAGTTCTATGTCACCAAAAAGATTTTGAAGTTTGTCTGCATTGCTTGGTTCCTGCTTTGACCAAGTTTGTGTTGGTCAGTTTCCTTTGGTTACCGAGTATGGTCAGTTATCTCCTGGGTGGTTAGTTGTTTCACTGGTGCTCGACGATGCTTGTCTAGTGCTTGGTTGGCTTTGCTTGCCGACGAGTTTCTTTTGAGTTTCTGTTGAGGCCGACTTGTGCATTGATTATGGGTCATGGATTTAATGATGGTATCCATCATTGGGAAGCTTTTTGTCCTAGAGCTGATCATTTCTTCTGTTGATTATGGATCTAAAGGCTGACTCAGATCAGTAGCCTCTTGTATAAATGTAGCTGTTTGGTTAGAGTTTAGAAAAGAGAGTTTTAGATAGAAGTAAGAAGATAGAAGATCAGAGATTGTTGACAGATCCTCACATGTTTGAGGAATTCTGTAGTTCATTATAATACTTGGCCATAACCAAGAAGGCCTTACAACCCGACATGTATGAATCTATTTGATGAAAAATAATGAAAGATTTGGCATTCTCTCTCTCACTGTGTGTGTTTTAGCTTTCACGTGTTGTTGAGAAGGTTATATCATTAGGGTGTGCCATTTTTTGGCCCCTCCTGGTCCATGCCCTTGCGTCATCTAACATCACATGCTTATCTTGTACTTGCTCTCTCAAATAATGATACTTGATAGAAATGTGCTTTGTCTTTGACTGCATTACTAGATTATTTGATATGTTAATAGCACTTGTATTATCACATTAAATTGTAACTGGATCAAAAATCTCTTCTTGCATACCTTCAAGTAATTGTTTGATCCACAAAATGTTAAAGCAATTCATAGTTGCAGCAACATACTCCTCTTCAGTAGTAGATTGTGAAATACAACTTTGTTTCTTGCTTAACCATGTCACTAATCTTTCTCCTAAGAAGAAACCCCACCACTTGTGATTTTTCTGTCATCAATGTTTCCAGCTCAATCAACATTAGTATATACCTTGAGATCACACTATTAAATTTTACCCTAAATTTCGATGAGAATTAGTCAAATTTTCTACAACAATTGGTTGAATAGATAACTAAAACTGTGGTCGATCTTTTTTCATTGATTATTCTACAAGAAAACCCATTGTTGAAATTTTGACTAGAGTAGTAGTCGAATTATCGATCGACTCTTCGTCGAACTAATCACATGAAGCTGGCAGAATTGAGACCCACTTTGGCAAACTTGATGATGAAATTGCGATTAAATGTTCGACCACTCTTCGATGAAATTGACGTCGAATGCATAGCATTCTTGTCAAAATTAATGTTGTTTAAAGGTCAAAAAATTGACCAATACTAATTTTTGGTTAAAAAAAATGACGGTGATTGAACAAAGCATTTTCATTATACTGTATATTCACAGCCTCAAGAAAAATCAAACTGACTAAGAAAGCTTCATTTACTTATAGATTTGTGTGCTTGTCTAAGTTTGATACACAGATCAAGTTGTACAACCTTCAGAATAGATCTTTTTCAAGTAGGGTTGTACAACTTGATCTGCGTATCAAACTCAGACAAGCACACAAATCTGTAAGTAAATGTTGATTAAATATTTTATTTTTAATAGCAGTTTAAAAGGCTATTTAAATGTTTTGACGGTTTGATAAGAACAAAATTGGTATTCAGATATAAATTATTGAGCTTCTCTTTATTTCGATAATAGTTTGACATTCTCTACTTAACATGGGAATAGTTTGATGACTGTCCCAACTAGAGAATCACAACTTGCAGAGTCACTGTCTTTAGGACAGTCAATGGTATTGGTTATGTAGACCAGAGGGGTCAAGGGTGTGGTCCATTTGAACAAGGGGGTGAGGGTTTTCGGGTGAACTAATTGGAGCAGTCAATCCCTTTATTAAAACATTTATATCTTCTCTTGAGGGAAGTGAAAGGACCGCAAAAGGTAGTCATACTTAAAAGACCTATTTTCACTTAGAATGCCTCCTTTCACTTACGACAAGATTATTACAAGAATTTTCAGGGTAAGTTTTATAGCTGTCATGTCTAGGCAGTGTTGTAGTATATATTATTTCTTTAGTTTCATATTGTGTTACGGTATATTCTTATAATTACATTGTGTTGTTGGATTATTGCAATCACTGGAAGAAAGTGAGAGCTTTTATAATATAATACAAAATTCATGGCTAGAGTTAGAATGTTGTTGCTGGATTTGATGGGAATGGCTTGAAATGTTTTTAGCAAAGCATTCAACACGTGCAACTAATGTACCCCAAAATAAAATTTGATGTATAAGTTTGTTTCTAAACAAAATTAAAAATAGTGATAGACCTAGGATAGAAAGCCATGAAATCAGTTTCATGATAGCTTGAAGTAAAGATTGGATGCAAAGGACACTATGGCTCAATAAGGGTTATAAGAGAGATCAATCATGAACTAAGAACTAAAAATCAAGTCACTCAATGATACACTCATGAAGAGAATGATATTCATGCAATGAAGGCAGGTGCTTTGACAGTCAGTAGCTAGTGTGACAGGTTGAATTTGAGGGTCTTATCAAAAGACAATAAATACTTAAGAAAATATGCTTCAAGGATCTAACTTGTCAAGGCCTTCCACAACACTCCTAAATGATGATTTTGGGAGCTCCTGCACTAGCATGTTTCCTTTTTGCCTTTGTTCATGGTTGATCAAAGAGACTTATCAAGATCATATCAAAGTGTGCCCCAGTTTCAAGCAATTAGCTTGATATAGGAAATTCTCCTCGATAGGATTCTTCTTCGTCATGAATTGTTATCTCACTAGAACCTCAATTCGGTATGGGTGAAATTTGATGTCTCATCAATAAGTACACTTTCTCCTTGTCAATGAGACGCCATTTTCCTTTGTTAGGTATTCAATGTTATATCGATATCAACACATTAACTTGTATTTTGAAGAGATATTTGCATATGGCTCCTTGACATCCTAATTTTCAGTGTAACATCCTATTTCGGTAAGACCAAATTTTCCTTCAATAGATGCTTAATGTTATGTCATTGAGCATAACATTAAGCATCTAATGAAGGAAAATCTCTATTTTGATAAGACCAGATTTTCCTTCAAAATATGAGTGACTGGTGCATTCACTCATATTTTGAAGAGAGATCTTGCATGTCCCTTGGACACTTTAGGTTTTGTCATGACATTTCCTTTCGATGAAGTTTCTTTTGCATTCCCATCTACCTTTATTGCTTCATCAATGTAACTCTCTTTTTGATGTGATTGGAAGAGAGTCTTGGTGAAATTATAAGGATCATAGGAACAATAGTATAAAAAAATTATGGGGTTTGGAAAAATGTGGGGAAATACATTATCACTTTTTAAAGTCCCGACAATGGCTCTAATTGGGGATGTATGCGCCTTGCATGAATATGAAGATTCCAACTTTCCTTGGTTGAGCAGACCATGTGCTTATCCATTGGATATACCAAAGGTTGACATAATGCAAAAATTGACTCCTACAAAGGAAACCTGCTATGCATGGAAAATAAATGTTTTGGGAATCATCCATGCACTAGTAATTCCTTAACAAAATGATATGATTGTAAAAATCCAACCATAGTTCATGGCTCAAGACCATAAAAATAAAAGTATGTGCTTGCCTCTATCACACACCTTATTCTCGTAAAGAGGATTGGTTCTTTCAAAAAATCCATATCCTTATTTTTCTCTTGGATCCAATTTGTTTGGTCAAGGGTCCTCTGGCAATTTGATGCAGAGCGTTCACAATAGAAACTTAAATAGACCCAATCTACTACAAAATCTGATTATCAACAAATAACAAAGTTGGTTCAAATCATGGCCAATGATTCAACCAACACTGTATGAATGCTTGGTCTTTGAATACCTTCAACAATAGGTAGGGTTTATGTTGATTTCCTTAATAGATTTTTGTAAACTTGTTAAGCCAACTTGGGTTCCTAACAAGAGCTGCAACCTTGTTGTTATTTCTTGGTTTGGGTCTCACCAATCAATCATATACTAACAAATTTACTCACACTCGGTATAGTCAATACAACCTTTGGAATAGACCAATCAACAGGGTATTCCAAGTCTTTAAACACAGAGTTTATTGAGTTCTATTCTTTCTCGGTTCGACCTGCAACAGTGTTTCATTCATTCACTTGGTTATTTAGACTTGGTTCAAGGAAGGGTCTGCGGTCTTCAAATATGTACACTGGTTCTCCTAACAACTATTACCACTTTAATCTTACAATGTCGACTGTCATAGAGTCCCTTAATCCAAGTGATCAGGTTAGACCAGGCCAGTCTGGAATGGACAACGTTGGGTACTTGAGATGGTCACAGTTACTAAGAAATTTTTGTGTGTGTGAAAATTGTACCTGATCTATAGACACAACACTTCAGTAAAACATTAGAGGTTAGCAAAAATCAAAATTGTGCAAAATTGAAATCTAATTTAACCAAGCGATTTACTGCCTTCTAGTAGGTGTGAGATTAATGTTCTCAGATTGTTATTGAGATCAGTGACCTAGACGACACCTAAATGAAGGATTTGAATGCAATTGATCTGAATATGAAATATGAATGCAAAGTAATCTATATTTTTGACATTTTCTATGCAATGATATGAAAAATGATATGAAATCTATGATATGTAAAAACTGATATGCTATGAATTGATCTAACAATAATATGAAAACAAAAGTGATCTCACAACAATGTTGATTCGCAATAAGCTTTGATCCTTCCAATTGCAAATCTCTAGTGTGATTGTGCAAAAATATGAGATTCTGTGGATGCAAATTTGAGAGATGAATTATGAAGAGCAGAGCCTTGTTTTTATAGAAATCCAAGGCTTTGGAGGTGCATGGAAGAAAGCCATAAATCACTCAAATAACTCAGGTTGATTTTTGAGTTATTTTTAAATAAAAGATAATTTAATTCATAAAATTATGCAAAAGCATGCACAAACAGCTTTTTAACTCAAATTAGAGTTTAGATCAGCTTTTTGAACTCCAAAAGGATGTTGAGTTCTAAAAAGTCAACACTTTGCATTGATTTTCTAATTTGGAGTTTAACTGTTTCTTTGATTGTTTACATGGATAATTATGAATTAATAAATAAATAAAGTGATTTATTCTCAACTTAACTGATTTTTGAAAATAAATAATTAATTTATGGGTTAATCAATTATTTAATCAAACTTTTATTAAAAACTATATTATTAAATAATGACAACTTGCTTTAATTAATTAAATAAGAATTTAATCAGTTATTCATAAGATATTAGATTTATTGTCAAAATTAAATAATACAATTAATAATAGATAGAATTAAATTTAATTACACAATTAAGTGGCAAGATATTAAATCTAATTAATTAAATATGAAAATATTCAATTAATCAAACTTAGGATAAATGTGATTTATTGCCAAATAATCATTAAATTAAAGATAATTAAGATAATTAGGAATATTGCTAGGAATATTCCCCGATGCAGAATTTAAGATAATCAATTAGGATTCGATGATGTTTAGATGTGCCTTAGGTTAGGACTTTGATGTCGATTTCGTTCGAATTGTAGATGTAGGAGGTTAAGGAACTTATAGCCCATATTTGGGGTATTACAATTTCAATGTGCCCGAGACTCTCCAATCAAATCTAGGTATTCAATTTCAAACCATCGAATATTACTCTGCTGCGACATTCCATAGGTTAAACATTTGAATGCACCTAGTTAGGGCATCGACCATTGAAGCAAGTTTTAACACTTCCCGTGGCTCTGAATATGAAATTTAGGAACAAAAACTACCCTAACTTGTTTCTCATCCTGCGACATTGGCATTCCATGGTGAAGTCACAAGTTAGGGCCACGACCTCATAGCAGAGCTGACACAGTGAGTTGGGTTTGATCTGCAGAGTGTCATGTAGTCTAGAGTATTAGATACAATGTGACAAACTAAAACTAGTTAGCAGTTCACAAAATTGTTTTCCTTCACGGTGACTGTGTCAATTCACAATAATTTCAGTCATTGATCCCTAATACCATGAATGCATTGGAATATTTTTCAATACTGCAAACTACTCGATGAGTTTAATACAACATACAAACTGTGTATCCCTTTCACAGTCATTTGTGCAAACAATAAACAAATTTCACAGAATGTTATGTCGTGGTTGCATCAAACAACGGATTTGCAGTGGTAAATAGTCTATTACTTATTTGCACTGACAACTTATGATAAAAAGAACAAAATAAAACCCGAACATACTTAGAACTTGATTCTTTTGTTATTGAATGATGCTTCGAAGGTCTCTGTCCAATCTCCCGATTGGCAAGCTTTAAAAATAGTGAAGATGATCTCCCAATCCGGCCCAAAACCCGTTGGAACTATTCAAAATTATAATTCTCAATGATAGAAATTGGAAACATACGCATTCAACACATACCTCCTTCACTTCTACCCTGTTCTAGCTTCTACCTCCTTCGCGCGTGCTGAAATGAAGTTTCAAACCCTTTTTTTTTACCTTTAAGTTATGCCCGTGTTGGTCGAACTTTCGACCAACAGTATGTTAGTCAAAATTTCGACCAACACGGGCATGTATTAAAAAAAAAAAAAAGTTTTCCTTCTATAATGCGACCAACCTAAACATTTTTATTTGATGGTCGAATTGTTTAGTCAAAATTTAAGGTCAAATGTACTAGTGTCAAAATATCCTCCTTTTGTATATAATAGACCAAAATCTTCAGTCCCTTTCAGATATATAAATATTATTTTCACTGCAGACATGTGTGTCTCCTTTGAGATGGCAGAAAATCTTGCCATAATACTAACTGAATGTCCAATATCAGGTTGGCTGTGAACAACATACTATATTTTACCAATCATGGATTGGTAAAGTGTCTCATTTACTTCCTTTGTGTCATCTTCCTTTGAAAATTTACAACTAGTAGCCATTAGTGTTCCAACCAGATTTTAATCTTCCATATTGAATGTCTTTAGCATCTCCTTGATATACTTTGATTAGGTTATGTAGATCCCATCCCTAACTTGTTGAATTTGTATTGTAATAAAGAGTTTAATCCCTCCAATCGTAGACATCTCAAATTCCTTTCTCATCTCCTGAGAAAATGATTTAGACATTATCTCATTTCCACCAAATATAACATCATCAACAAATATATCAACAATCAAAATTTTATTAGTACTATCACATTTCAAATATAAATTCTTGTTATCATTTGTCCTTTGAAATCCAATCTTGACTAAATAAGAGTGTAGTATTTCATACCATGCTCGGGGTGCTTTCTTCAATCTATAGAGTTCCCTGTGTAGTTTGCATATCATATCCTTGTTATCATTTTCAACACATCTTCCAAGTTGTTCAACGTACACTACTTTCTCAAGAATTTCATTTAAAAATGTTGACTTAACATCCATTTGATAAACTTAAAATTCTTTATAGGTAGCATATGCAAGTAATATTCTTACATCCTCTAATCTAGCAACAGGGGAAAATGTTTCACCATAGTCAATACCTTCTTCTTCTACATACCCTTTGTAAACTAATCTTGTTTTATTTTTGATCACATCTCCATTCTCATTGAGTTTATTTTTGAAAAACAACTTTTTTCTGATCACATTCTTATCCTTAGGTCTTGGTACCAATGACCAAGTGTTGTTATTGTATAGGATAAAATAGTGTATGGGGTCCTAGAACAATGGTTTGCACATAAAAGAGACCCCAAAGCCAATATTTTACACTTACATGAAATTGTATTGATATGGAAAGTAAATATAGATGACTAATATTGAAATTAAGAAATAAAGGTACTTACCTCTAAAAAAGAATCGGCTAAAAACCCTATCAAATGATCTCAAAAATTGTTGATTTCCATTATTTTGAACCAAAACTGCGAGATCTATAAAACCCAAAAATATTTTTCTGAGATTGAATCAGGGTCAAAATCGAGGTTGTACCTGACCAGGTTAGGTTTGAGGTTGTACCTAACCAGGTCAGGTTCGAGGTTGGGTTTGACCCTCATAAAAGGTCAAATACTACATTCTTTATTTGAAGTTCGATTCTAATTCTGTTCACAGATCCCAGAAGTTCGGCAAAAAGGGTATCCAAATCTACTCTCAGATCCAAAATTCTGCACCTATACCTGCAAGAAAAATGGTTTTGTTTGTTTGTTTGGGGGGTTTGCCTCGGTCAAACCCTGGTTTGGAATCAACCTTAATATTGAAATTGAAATGGAGAATGCTAGCAAGTAGTAGAAGTAGATCTAACAATGAAGCTATGCAATTCAATAGATAATGCAATTGTATTTGAAATGTAATCAAGTATGTTAATATGAAAGCTTGAACATAAGATCAACAAATGTAAATCAATCCTCCATGGTTGTATGCTTGGAATCCACCTTGAGGGAAGAATGAAATGGATCTTGAAGATGAACAACAGGATCTTGAAGGAAGATCAGACCATCATAATGGCTAGATCTAGGGTTTGAATGATGAATCTTGAATGCTTGAACCAAATCCCTTCAATGGCTTGAATGCTTGAATCCTTGATCTTCAATGGAGAAATTGGATGGAGAAGAAGACATGAATGCTTGAATGGAATTCTTTCTTGATCACCTTGAGAAAATCTTGAGAGCTTGATCATGAAATTGCTTGAAGATGAGATATGAAAATGAGAGAGGAAGGCCTCCTTTTATAGTGATCTAGGGCACAATCCTCTAGAGGGGCCACCTTGGAGAATTAAATCCCAATTAGGTCCTCAACTTTAGAAAATATACCTAGATTAAATGCAATTAAAGGATTTACCATCTTGAAACCTGAAATGGCCAACCCAAAGGTGGGAAAATAAATCTCTTGAAAGCTCGAAGCCCAGAAAATCTGGAAATTGGAATTTTGGAGGAAGGGGTCAAAGTCAAGGTTGGACCTGACCTAGTCAGGGTCAAGTTTGACCCTAACCTAGTTAGGTTCTAACTCAACCTTGACCCTGGTCCCAGGTTGACTCAGAACCAAGTTAGGAGGTCCCGGGGATGCCCAGAAACTTAGAACTGATGCCAGAATAGGATAGAATGTTAGTGATAGACATAAAATTCTATGATTATCATGATGAAGGCTAGGAGGATCGATTTCTAAATCCTACCTAGAAACAGAGCTATGAAAGAGGGAAATTCAGGAGAATCCTTAAGATCCTAACCCTAATTTCACCTAGAATGAAGTAGAAAAGAAGTGGAAAGCGAGGAGAAAGCCAAATCAAAGAAAAGATCAATTTGAGGCATCCAATATGACCCCAAACCACTTACTCGGAGGGCTAAATGCTCTTAACATGGAAGTGCTTCCATTTTAAGACGATACAGTTATTTTCAATCTGGTCAATTTATTCTTTCATTGCATTAATATAGTCTTCATTTGCTAATGTATACTTGACTAATCTTGGCTCAAACTCATTAATCAAACATGTGTTATCTTTCAACTTACTTCTTGTCATGACTCTTGCATTCTTGTCTCCAATAATTTTGCTTAGTGAGTGGTGTCTTCTCACATATTTTTCTAATACAGCCTCGATAGATTGTTCATGAGTATATACCTTGAGATCAAAATATCCTCCTTTTGTGTATAATAGACCAAAATCTTCAGTCCCTTTTAGATATATAAATATTATTTTCATTGCAGACATGTGTGTCTCCTTTGGGTTGGTAGAAAATCTTGCCACAATACTAATTGAATGTGCAATATCAGGTCAACTATGAACAACATAATATATTTTACCAATCATGGATTGGTAAATTATCTCATTTACTTCCTTTCTGTCATCTTCCTTTGACAATTTACAAGTAGCAGCCATTAGTGTTCCAACCAAATTTTAATCTTCCATATTGAATGTCTTTAGGATCTCCTTGATATACTTTGATTATGTTATGTAGATCCCATCCTTAACTTGTTGAATTTTTATTCTAATAAAGAGTTTAATCCCTCCAATTGTAGACATCTCAAATTCATTTCTCATCTCCTCAGAAAATGATTTAGACATTATCTCATTTCCTCCAAATATAATGTCATCAAAAAATATATCAACAATCATAATTTTATCAGTACTATCACATTTCAAATATAAATTATTGTTATCATTTGTCCTTTGAAATCCAATCTTGACTAAATAAGAGTGTAGTCTTTCATACCATGCTCGGGGTGCTTTCTTCTATCCATAGAGTTCCCTGTGTAGTTTGCATACCATATCCTTGTTATCATTTTCAACACATCTTCCAAGTTTTTCAACATACACTTCTTCCTCAAGAATTTCATTTAAAAATGTTCACTTAACATCCATCTGATAAACTTCAAATTCTTTATAGGCAGCATATGAAAGTAATATTCTTACACCCTCTAATATAGAAATAGGGGAAAATGTTTCACCATAGTCAATACCTTCTTCTTCTACATACCCTTTGCAAACTAATCTTGTTTTATTTCTGATCACATCTCCATTCTCATTGAGTTTATTTTTCAAAATCCACTTTTTTCTGATCACATTCTTATCCTTAGGTCTTGGTACCAGTGACCAAGTGTTGTTCTTTTCAATCCAATCAATTTATTATTTCATTGCATTAATATAGTCTTCATTTACTACTCTATACTTGACTAATCTTGGCTCAAACTCATTAATCAAACATGTGTTATCTTTCAACTTACTTCTTGTCACGACTCCCGCATTCTTGTCTCCAATAATTTTTCTCAGTGAGTGGTGTCTTCTCACATATTTTTCTAATACAACCTCGATAGATTGTTCATCAATGTTTTCATATCTTGTTGGATGCTCATATTGTTCCTCGGTACCTTCTTTTTGCAGCTCGGTTGCAACAACCAAATTACCTCTATGTACATAAACAAATATTTGATAATTCTTAAGTTCCTTTTTTCTATCTTTTTCATTCCTTTCAACAAATTCATCAATCCTTACATTTTCACATTCAAGAATTTTATTAGTAGCCTTGATCAAACATTTATATGCTTTTCTCTTTGATGAATATCCTAAGAATATACCTTCATCTCCTTTTGAATCAAACTTTCCATTTCTAGCATCTTTTAGTATGTAACACGTACTTCCAAAAATTTTAAAGTAACTTATATTCAGTGTATGCATATACCAGAGTTTTCAAGGTTTTTCATAGATTTAGTTGCATATTTAATTATTATTTTAATGAGAAGAACTCTGACAAGATCCAAAAAAGAGGGATTCGTATACCGAGAATTACAACCATGGAGAAGAGGAAGTAGATCAGCAAGAAGAGGAAGAACACCACGAGATATAAGAGGTAGATCTTTATTTGGTTTTGATTTTTTGTCATTTGAAAATCCTATCTTTGAAGATCAAATTGTAAATTCAGAAGAACCTGATGTAATTATTGAAGATATCAGTTTTCCTGAAGATTCAAGTGTTCTTGATAATTCTAGATCACAATTACCTACTTTTGAAGAATTACCAAGGGATAAGTTTTCTTATAGAGCATCCACAAGTGGTATTGTAACTACTCCTCAAGGTTTGAAAACATATTAGTGAAAGGTAATTCATCTTAGTCAGCCTTCTATACCACCTATAATTTTGCAACAAGTACCACCAGTTCATCAAATGGCCTAAAATTTTCCATTTGTAGATTTCAATGCTGGCAGTCCCTTACAATTTGCTACTCATCATAATATTCCAGCAGCCACACAAAGATTTTTCATATTTTACTGGTGAAAATCATGTTTTAGCAATTGAACATATCAAGGATGTAGCCACTCTTTGTGGATTACATCAAGTTACACATGATGATGTATCATTAAAATTGTTAGCAACCTCTCTCAAAGGTAAAGCCTTAATTTGGTTCTGAGGTTTGACAGTTAATTCTATTTCTACATGGGATGATTTGGGAACCATTTTCATTAGTAAATTTGAAGATAAATCTAATAATCTTTCATTGGTTGAGTAGTTGACTACTATTAAAAGACACCCTAATGAGCATATTTCTTATTTTAATTTTCATTTTCAGCGGACTTGGGATAGATTTCTGATATCTATTAAACCTTTTAATGATTATGCATTTTTATTTTATTTGAGGGCTTTTAACAGTGATATTTCAGTTATGATACAATCTATGGGTGGACGTACTTTGCTTGATGCATTTGATTTTGTTGTTATAGGTGAAAATAATCTGATACAACCTGGTAATTTACCTCCTAGGCCTCCAATATCTTATTCTCCAAAAATACAACCAGTTGTACCAGCTACCATATCACCAATAGCTATTGTTCCACCATTTCCATCATTACCAACATTCAATATGCAAGTTGCAGCAGAGGAACATGTTGTTAAAGCTCCTATTAGAGAGCTAAAAGAGTAGAATCTAGAGTTAAAGGATAAAAGTGACTGTATGATGATAACTTTGCAAAGCTATGGAAATCAAATAAAAAACTTGAAGAGGCAACAAGGCCAATATAATAGGCCTCCTCAAGTTGCTTATCAATAAAATAAGCATTCGAATCAAGCTTACGGTTCAAACCAGCCACACCATGCTCAAGGACCGAAAATAAATTATGGTCAAAGATCTAGTCAACCTTATAATTATTAACCTCCTATTACTTCTAAAGGGCTATTAGTTATTCCTTAGAATAACTATGCACAAGAGGAGGAGTGTAATACTTTCAATGCCAACCACTCTTGGCTTGACTATCCTCATGTGCTTGAAGCCAGAAAGAAAGATGTTCTAAAGGAACAATTAGTAAATGCTCAAGGAGAAGCTCAACATGACCAAATGTAGCCACAAGGAAATCATGATGTTACTCTAATGAATTTTAATGAAGATGAGGTCGTTATAGCAGCAAATTTTGATCCAAACCAAGTATGGAAGCCCATAGTAGCAAGTACAAGGTCAAAAACTAAGGTTGCACATCATAAGAAACAAATTGATAAGGTACAACAACCTGTTGTTATGCCACAACAACAAGCCATTAAAGGCAACCAACAACAAGTACAAGCTCAAGAAGCGACAATGCAACCATCACAACCAGCAAAGGAGCTTGCTACTCCAAAACAACAACAAAAGGTTAGTGTTCAAAATTTTAATATAGTTGATCATTTAAAGAAAACACATGTTCTTGTATGTATTTGGGATGTCTTAGCATTTCTAGGCCAAAAGGATATGTTACAGGAAGCATTGCAATCACTTGCATTATCTGATGATGCTTTGAAACTTCAAACTCCTAAGGTTCTAATAGCTGCAAATGCCACTTCAAACAAACAACCATCCAAGCAGGTTATGCCAAAGAAAATTGTAGACCAGTTAGGCCTTAAGTATGAGCCACTTGAAAAGGGGGTAGTTCAACTAGATGGGACAACCATTGAAATTGTTGGAGTTATAAGGAACCTAGATTTGACCATGCATGTTTGTCCTAGTTTTTCAGTCCCTATGGATGATAAAATTATTGATTTGCCTCCTAATTTTTCTATTTGTCTATCACGATATTTCATTGCCAAAATAGGAGGTTATTTACTTGTAGATTGGTCCCATATGCTTTTTCGCACTAGGTATGGCACTAAGGTCACTAATCCCTTAGAGCCTATTGCAAAATTTTGTATTGAGAAGCATGTTGGTGGTACTGAAAATGAAACAATAGATGTGAAGTTTGATCAAGAGGAAATTGTTTCTATTCATGAGTCTCAAACACAAATAGATCAGGTTTCTGATATATTATTAGATGTACATGGGCTACTAAAAATATTACAATTTTAGAAGAACATATAGAAGAGCCAAGTTTGGGAAATTACATTATTTATGAAATCATTGATTTCTTGCCAAATGTCATAAAAGGTTCAGATTTAAGTTTAGAATAATAACCTAATGTTGTTTGGAAATTATTTTTTGATGGTTCACGCAACAAGATAGGTTTAGGAGGAGGATGTATGCTAATTTCACCAACGAACCAAAGTTATTATGCGTCATTTAGATTTACTTTTAGTTGTACCAATAATGTTGTTGAATATGAAGCACTTGTGCATGGATCAAAATGGGCAATTAAAAGAGGTATCAACTATTTACAAGTTTTTGGTGATTCATAATTCATTATTAACCAAGTTAGAAACATTCATACAAATAAAAATGATTTATTGAAAAGTTATAAGCATGTTGTATGGGATCTAATTGAAGGATTAGAAGCTTTTAATTTGCAATCTATACCTAGAAATTAGAATAAACACGTGGATAGACTTGTTGTAGTTGATGCACAATACGATATTCCAACTAAAATCATCAAATTTAAAGGTCAAAATTACATAAAAGTGATTGTTAGGCCTGTTATACCAAATAATGTTGACAGTTGGCAAGTTTTTGAATCTGAACAACGTATTGTTAACTTATTAAGAGAAGAAACTGAATTTTCTTAGCCTAACCAACTAAAATTACAGGACCAATATAAAGACCAAATTATTCAATTAAGGTAAAAAAAGTTGCCCAAAGGTCTTGTGACCTTAGAATCAATTTTCAGTTTTGATGATCAGTTAAAGAAGGATAAATCCAGCTTGTAGATTAAAGAAGAACATTATGAAGAGATTGCAGTTGCACAAGATGTTGAAACTTGGAAAGGTATGTACACCTAAAGAACTTCAGACCTTTGTCAATTTATGTAATGAATTTCATGATATTATTGCTTGGAATTATTTAGATTTAAAAGGTTTTAATCCTAATATTTCTCAACATACTCCTTTGCCTTCAATGGAGTGAATTTTACAGGTTGTTTCTGTATGTGACTGAATGTGACCTCTAAATCAGGCACAACACAACATGGTCATTATTCACTTGATAGAATTCGGGAGAGAGTATGAAGAACTCAATCCAAATTCCATGGTGAGGCGACCTGTTGCCTCCTATGTGAATGGGGTGTTTGAATACTCTCAGAACGAGAGCCAACAGCCGGGAGACCAATTCAACAATGGAGGATTTGAAAGCAAATAAAGATGAACAAGATGAAACTAAGCTAAGAATGAATGCAATTAATCTAGAAAACTTTGAAATAAATATGAAATGAAGATTTTTATTTGATTTTGAAATAAAGATGATATTAGACTAAAAACAAGTAAGCAAATTTAATCTAAATGTGAAATGCAATTACACTAAGATGAGATAATAGACTAAATATGCAATAAAAAGCTTTGAAAATAATGAAATATGAGACTAAAAAAATGCCTATAGTGTAGATGCTCTCAAAAATTGCTCTCTTGAATGAGAAAAAGAGGTTCATTAAATAGACCAAGCCAGAAGAGGAATGAAGAGTTTCTTGATTCGAAACGGTGGACTCTTCATTCCTAATTGAGACAAAAAGACAATGAATTATTTAATTAAAAGAATGAAATTTTCCACATGTGGGGAGTGACCTTTCGAGTAATTTGAATTATTAAATTCAAATAAAGAGGTGTCCATTCAATTAACTAAATATTTATCAATTCCTTTCAAGGGTATTTAGCTAAAGGGGGTGGAGTTTAATTTAATTAAAAGTACTTAGGACTTCATAATTAAATTAACTTATCATAGAGATTATTTAGCCAAATAAAGTCTAGGACTTAGGAATTATTTTAGCATTTGATTATTGCAATTTATGGTCTTTGCAATTGACATCAAGTCAAATTAAGTCAGATATGAGAGAGAAAATTGCCTAGGGAACTAGGACTTTGGTGATGTAAAATCGAGATAATGCACCAAAATTGATGAAATTAAATAGGTGCGAATTTTGGGGTATTACATTTGCCCCTCTTTGAATTGATGTGCGAACAGCGCGTTGATTCAAAGAATAGTCTGAAGTGACAGATCAAAGCATGAATTTTCCGAAGTCTAAGTTAGATTGCGAAGACAACGGTCTTAAAAGAGAACCGGAATCAGGGTTAGATTGCCCCAATACCAATTAATGAAGATGCAGATTTAGGACTATCTCCGAATCAGGGTTAGATTGCCCCAATACGAAGCTTAGTCCTCCGAGACCCAGGTTAGATTGCCCAGATAACGGTCTAAAAGAGATTTCGAGCGTCATCTCCAGAACAAAGATTGACTCCCAGGAATTAGGGTTAGATTGCCCCAATACCCAAAAGATTTCAAGAACCATCTCCAGAATGAAGTTTGGCCCTTGAGGATCCGAGTTAGATTGCTCAGATACCTAAAAGATGGATGATAAGATAACAAGATGCGAGGCACCAAGATGCCCCTAGCGATGAGAACTGATGATTCAAATTAGACTGATTCAAGAATAGATTCGACAAGATTCAAATGATGTAATCATCCTGCCCCCTCGGGAGCGAAATTGAAAGATGACATGTTAGAAGGATGACAAACAACAAGAGATTGCAGAGCAAAAGCAATTAGACTAGATTCGTGAAGCTGCAGAAGTGAATCGGAGCAAAGTAGAGGTCTTGTTGACCAAGTTTGACCAAATTTTGACTAGGGTTGACTTGATGAAAAGAAGCAAAGATTTGAGAACATGATGCAAAGATGAGGATCTAGCAGGAAGATGACACCAGAAGGCTGACTGCACAAGCATCCGATCCAGAAGGAGTCCAATATTTAAAACGCAATTTTGAGCCACTCAGAGATGTCAGATTTCGATTTCGATCCCGAAAAAGGATGCAGCCAAGATGAGACTGGGACAAAAGATGAGAACCTTTGATGAGCAGATCCAAAAGAAAGCAATCAAGAGAGAAACAAGAAAGCACTCCAAATGCAAGCCTAGAATGAAAGATGCAAGTCTAAATGCAGGCCTAGGATGAAAAAAATGCAATCCTCCGGACTCGGCTGTTGGACTCATCGTATTTATCATCATTGAGTTCTTTTAAGCATGGGACAATCGCAAGATGCCATACAATTCTCCCCAACATGAGAATATGAATATGACATAAGTCTTAGGTTTGTCAGAATAAGATGTAAGTATTAAGGCACAAGGAGCCAGAATGACCTGAACACCTATTCCTTTTAATTTAGCAAGTTAACATAAGCATTAGAGCATAAATGCTAGAATGACCTGAATGTCTCTTGCGAACAAACACACCAAGCACGCAGGAGTTCTTTCTTTTGCCAAAGATTGCTCGCAGTGACCCTTACGTTCACTTAACAGGACGAGCGTTCAATTTCATCAATAGCAGAAAGAAGTCACTCAAAAGACAAGGAGAAGAACCAACCTCACCAAAGCATCCATATAAAAGGAGTTGAGGTACGCATGGCCATCCAATATGAGATGAAGGCTCTTACAGATGGACACCCCTCTTAAATGAATTCTTTGAATCATTGGAACTAAACCAACAAGCAGAAAGCAAAGAAAGCAAACAAACAAACACTCAAAGAAAACAAAGCTCAACATGCCTCAAAGAAACACACATTTAGTTTTAGTTTTAGTTTAAGTTCGTGTGCAAGCGGATTGAGGTCAATTCGGAAAGATAACATTTGAAGTCTCAATGAGATAATGATAGTAGGCAGATGTAATGAGAATCACTGGTGATTGATAAAAGGGAGAAATCCCGAAGAAGAGAGATCGAACGAAAGCTAGGTATCCATAGGCAGGCATAGGGGAAACCACTGGCGACCAATGCTCCAAAAGAGTTTCTGAAAGCGATAGGACAATGCCCCCTAGACCAGGCAGGTGCCCCCAAGTGTGAACCAGTTCCAATCCATGAAGAGTCGAGGAAAACTCAAGGACAAGCGCATGAGCTAGCAAACCAAAAGCAGGAAACAAACTAAAGCAGGAAAGCGGGAAAACAAACTAAAGCAGGAAAGGAAGGAAACTAAAGCAGGAAACTAAGAGCCAAGCGATGCTGAGATGAGATGTTACTTTAGGAAACAAGAGGCGCCTGTTTACCAGGTTTTCACCATCTTGGCAGAGATTCTATTTTTGCTACCATGACGCCTGTTTACCAGGTTTTCATCAATGGCACATTTTTCTCTTTTTCAATTTTTTTGTACTTTTCTCTTTTTTTCTCTTTTTTTGTATTTTTGAAATTTTCATTTTTTTGTATTTTTTATCTTTTCATTTTTTTTTGTATTTTTCACATTTTCTATTTTTTTGTATTTTTGAAATTTTCTATTTTTTTGAGTATTATCAAGGCGCCTGTTTACCAGGTTTTCACCATGATAATAGATACATCAAAGCGCCTGTTTACCAGGTTTTCACTAAGATGATCATTTTTTTCAGGACATTTTGCAATTTTTAGGATTTTTTGCAATATATCAATTTTTAGGATTTTTTCAGGACCAATAAATATGTACATGAGCACATAGAGAATGTCGGCTATAGAACTTCTTAGATGAAGAGCATTGATGGGCTCTTTGAGTTTCTCTCCTTTAGTAGGAATCTCTGAGAACACATTCATTTGTAGTAGTAGCCAGCTAAGAAGTTGCAGAATTAGAACCAGATGTTGTAGCAGTAATAGGAGAGCCAACCAGTAGTGTCCAACCATCAAGATACCCATAGTCAAGGAAAGATCACCTAAGTGAGACCCACAAATATCCTCATGGACACATCTTAACTCTTCATCAGATTTCCCACGCTCTAAATGCTTAGGGAGAGTACATTCTAGATTTCTCTTAGTCATGCCATTAGCAATGAGGAGATTCTGATCTGCACTTTGGGAAAAGGCAAGATGGAGTGAAGAGGGTAAAGTATGAGAGGCAAGGGCGATGGAATGGAGGGAAGCATGAGAATTTTGGAAGCTCGAATGACAACTTTGATTTTTTCTTTCTTTGGAATCCACATAGCTTTTGAATTTTTTCTTCTTTACTTTGAGGTGCTTTTGATGACAATGCCTATAGAATGGATTTCGAGATCCATTTTTTATTTTATTTTTTGGCTTTTGATTGTCTTCTTCTTTTTGAGGACCTTTGCGGTCTTTTGAACACCTTTGTTTCTTTCCTTTCTTCGTAGTCACATGTCGATTAGATGGGACATGGTGACCTTGAGATATAAGTGGATTCTTATTATTTTTATTTTTATGTTGCACATCCAAGTTACTTCCAAAAGACTCGGGAATGGTGGATGAAAGAGGCTTATATGACTGGTTCAGGTGGAGAGGTGGAAATGGAAGTGGACGGGCCACTTTTCTGGGAGATGAAGGGGGAAGAGAAATTGATGGGATGGGCTCAAGTGCAAATATATCAGTATCATCCTCATCATTCATGAATGCATCAGGTAGATCAGGAAAGTAATCTTCCATAGAGCGTTGTCGATTGTGAGTAGTCTTAGAAGAGTCAGATAAGTTTGGAGGAATATTATGTGAGCCTAACCAAGATGGTCTATTCCAAGAGTCAGGTCCCCTTTCAGGTGGTAAGAGTGCACGAATAGGAACCATTTCAATTTTGGATCTACCAATATTCCATGAAGCTGTAACAGAATGGGGTCTTACATACCCATGATTTTCTGGAGCAGTAGGAGTATAGCTTGGAGTAGATGGCCTAGGATCCATAGGAATGATCTCCATAGGAGGGTGGAAAGGATCATCATCAATAGCTTGATCTCGAGGATCATAACTTTCTCCTCTTTCTGAGTTGTTAAGACTAGCATATAGGTGCATATCATCAATTGGTATTTCCATTGTAGCATCTGATATAGAGTCTGATTCAGCTAGAGACATATTCGGAGGTAGACTTTCTTCATCACTATCATCTGTCAAAGGAAATGTTTCTTCAACAGTAGGATCTTGTTTAGTAGTAGGAGCAGTAGAGTAATCTGAAATAGGCATACCTTGGGGCATACCCAAGAGAAGGGAAGCATCCAATAGTTTTTCCCAGTCAGTATATGTTCCATTGGAGTTGGCAATAGTAGGAGTCTGTTCAATAGGAAAAGTGGTGGAACAATCTAGAGTAGGCATACCCCAGGGCATACCCAAGATAAGGGAAGCATCCAGCAGTTGCTCCCAATCAGTATGTGTATCATTGGAATCGACAGTAGTAGGATTTTTTTCAATAGTAGAAGTGGTAGAACAATCTAGAATAGGCATACCTTGAGGCATACCCAAGATAAGGGAAGCATCCAACAGTTGCTCCCAATCAGTATGTGTGCCATTAGAGGTAGTGACATATTCAGTAGTAGCTGCAGTAGTAGAAATCTGTTCAGTAGAGTGTATAAAATCCTCCTGGTGAGGACCAAAATCATGTTCTTGAAGCACTTGAGAAGGTAGATAAGACTCTTTCTGGTAGTCTGAATCAAAATTTTGAACATTCAAAGATCTTTCATGTGTCATAGGATGAATCTGTGTTTCTTCATCATCTAAATCTGCATGAGAGTGCAAGCTGTAGCTAGGTTGGTCAAGCTCATAGCTCTGATAGCCAATACCAAATCTGTCTTCAGAAGGTTCCTCACAAGAATGTGGAGATGGAGGGAGAGATGTCAAAGACAAGATAGATTCAATCTGATATTCCCCCATGCCAATATCTTTGATCTTCAAGGTCTTTTCTATTTCTTTGAGCTTAGCATCATAGAACTCAATGGACTCTCTATTGGCAGGAACAAAGTTGTCTGTCGTTTGGGTAAGCATCTTAGTAGAGCAAGTATTTTGGCTAGCACTATTGTCAATGAGGATGTGGGGGATACTCTTGGGGCCTGTCATAACTTCAGTGTGCAGGAGAGGATTATGCGGGTGACTCAGCAAGTGATCATCTTCCTCAGAGAATGGTAAATAATGAGGCGAGGTCAAATGACCCACCATAGATTGGAACTGATTGAGATTGAGATCTTTGGGGACATTTTCCTTAGTGAGGGCTTTATCCATAGATAATTTTGGTTTGGATGTCGAAGGTTCAGGACCTTTGAGCATAATCTTTGCATGAGATTGAGTGATAGCATTCGCACAAGCTGGAGACTGTGTGGAGTTATATGAGGGAGACTCAGGGCCTCGCAAGACAAAGGGAGTTTTGGGTTTAGGAGTATCCTTGCTCCCTGGAGCAATGATCATGTCATAGTGAGGGATCCAAGGTTTGTTTCTAGCAAATCTGGAAGGTGGTTGAGCTTCTGTCGTAGCCTTCTCAGTGGCATTGACTATTTGTATGTTAGAGCTGAGATTAAAGATAGGCTTTGAGGGTTTTGGCATGTTAGAGCTAAGATTGAAAACCAACTTTGAAGGTTTTGGCATGTTAGAGCTGAGATTGAAAACCAACTTTGAAGGTTTTGGATCTCCCATCTTGTTGGTAGTATTATGAGAGATCGTGAAAGAGTTGATAGGTTCAAAAGGATCAATAGGTTTAATTTTAGAAAGTGACCTTTCAGAGTCTTGTTGGTCTTCAAACAATGGGTTATAATATTCTTGAAATAGTAAGTCAGACTGTATCTGAAACAATGGATTTTAATACTCTTGGAATGACGAAGAATGTGAGGATTCCTCACGAAGTTCAGATTTTGCAACAGATTTAGAATGATCTATGTCTTGATTATGAGGTTTAATTTGATCTTGATCAACGTTTTGAATGGGATAAGTCTTGCCACTTCGAGTCGTGACAGTCATAAACGAAGATGTAACGAGCAAAGATTCGGGATAAAGCTAGACTCTGTCTCAAAGATAATGAAAGGAGATAAATGGCTAGAACAGCCAAGATGCAAGATGAACCTGGTACGAATTGTCAAAAAGAGATGGCTAGAACAGCCGAGATAAGACAATCGCAACACAAGGTACAAGAGCACAATGAGATAAGGTAGATTAATGAGAGACAATACGAGTCAAAGCAAAGATCGATCGATTCCTAACTCAAGACAACTAGTTTTTGACGGTGAACGACAGGAAAATAGAAAAACAAATCATGGACAAAAGGCAGATTAGATTTATGTCATTGATCAAGCACATAAGACAACAATCAAGGATTTCAAGCAAACAGTCTTCAAGCAATGGGCAAGGGACAAAGCAACCTTGCGCACGAATAGGAATAGTGACTTAGTATTTCTACTCCCTAAGGACTCAACTTGTGTATGTTCTTGAGAATGTTTTAGCAGGCACTTAAAACACAACAACATCCTAGCAAGTTGTCTACAAGGATATACATGGCTTTTCTAAAGGGAGTCCTCGATATACGCAAGGTACGTGAGGCACAAATCCGTAGATGAGAAGAATTAGAAATCACACAGCCGGGGGGAGACGGTAACCCAAATCTCCTCCTTCACTTCTCAAAGGTATAAAGTTCTTTGAGGCTTAGCCAAGAGTGAAATCTAACTCATTCCCAAGAGAGGTGTCTTTGGATTCACCTCCCGATATTTATACTCCGCCGGAACACGGGAGTTAAGGTCGTCCCTTGAGGTGATGAAATCCCCAAGCAGGCCTTCTAGAAATAAAAAAGTAAGTAATTCTCTATCAAAAGTATTGAAAAGCACTAAAGGTGGTGCATTTAACCCTTCAAGTAAATGTGAGGTGAGTCCACAAAGTGGTGCATTTAACTCCTCACACAAACTCAAAGTGAGTCCACACCCTAGAAAACAAGTGAGTTCCAAAAAGCACAAAAGGGTTGCCAAGTGGAACAATTAACGCTTCTTTTCTATAGACCCCTCCCCTTTAATGTGGCGCTGGGATTGCAACCACAGGGCGGAAATGAGGGGCCGGTGGATTAGCGAGTCCAATAACCCAAGATAGCAATCTAGATCAATCACAAGTAATCTAAGACTGCTAATCAATACTACTCATAAGTGCAAGAGGGTTTGAATCATGGAATATTTAACTTTCCAAGTAAACATGAAGTGAGTCCACAAAGTGGTGCATTTAACTCTTCATGTAAACTAGGAATGAATCCATGCCCTCAATTACTCAATGAGATATTTTGATATTTGAAACCAAGAATTACTTAATGTTTAAAAGACAAGCATGCACTTAAACACAAACTTGTATGAAAGAAAATCTATGTTCATTCATTTCCCATTAAGAGCATCAATTAAAATGTGTTCTATGAAAGCATGTAAACACTCAAGCCAAACACATGAGAGGTTCAATTTTAATCGCAAAGTCCAAATGTTTTAGATATTTTAAGAACTCACCTTAGGTCCAAAGATTTGCAATCCAGCATTTAGCACACATTCGAAAGTATAGAATCAAGACAAATCAATGACAAATCGTAAGATATGTAACATTGCTGTCTTCAAGACAATCTTTAAAGATTGATTTATTTGACCAATAAAATTACAATATTAAAATTTCTGGAAAGAATAAATTTTTTAGCCAACATCAAGAACTACCATTTTCCAAATTTACAAGGTCTTATGATTTCATTTGGTTCCTCAACCAATAATGTTTTCAGACTGCAATTGTTCTGTCATAAATCAGATTTAAAATAACAAGCCCTGCCTAGGGAGTCACATATCTTTCTCAAAAAGAATCAAAATGAAACCAAACTAAATTCAAAATAACTATTAATGAATCTAGTTTCCAAATATGTAAGCTATTTATTTTTCCCATTCATAAATCATTTTCTAAGAATAAATCATTACCTGCAACTCCAATGCAGATTGTTAAAAACCAGTTTTCACTCAAATGCTCATAACTTTCACAAATCTACATAAAAATAACTCAAACCAAAAATAAATGAAATCTAATTCATTTATCTTTCCAATGAATATTATTAGAGATCCTGATTCTTCATAATTTGTCCGTACCAGATGTTTCAATCTGACTGTATTCAGAGAATCTCAAATCTGCAAATACCCACTTTCACCAAAATGATCATAACTTATTCATTTTTTTATAAAAATGAACCAAACCAAAAGAATTAGAAAGAGGATTCATCATTCTATCCATCCATTACTATATTAAAAGTTTTTCAAGTTGTAAATGGCCGTACAAGGCATGAAACCAACACTAAAGCTGAAAAACCAATGAAAAATAAGGCCAGAAATTGATCTTTTCTGCCCCACGGTGGGCGCCAAAATGTATGTGACTGAATGTGACCTCTAAATCAGGCACAACACAACATGGTCATTATTCACTTGATAGAATTCGGGAGAGAGTATGAAGAACTCAATCCAAATTCCATGGTGAGGCGACCTGTTGCCTCCTATGTGAATGGGGTGTTTGAATACTCTCAGAACGAGAGCCAACAGCCGGGAGACCAATTCAACAATGGAGGATTTGAAAGCAAATAAAGATGAACAAGATAAAACTAAGCTAAGAATGAATGCAATTAATCTAGAAAACTTTGAAATAAATATGAAATGAAGATTTTTATTTGATTTTGAAATAAAGATGATATTAGACTAAAAACAAGTAAGCAAATTTAATCTAAATGTGAAATGCAATTACACTAAGATGAGATAATAGACTAAATATGCAATAAAAAGCTTTGAAAATAATGAAATATGAGACTAAAAAAATGCCTATAGTGTAGATGTTCTCAAAAATTGCTCTCTTGAATGAGAAAAAGAGGTTCATTAAATAGACCAAGCCAGAAGAGGAATGAAGAGTTTCTTGATTCGAAACGGTGGACTCTTCATTCCTAATTGAGACAAAAAGACAATGAATTATTTAATTAAAAGAATGAAATTTTCCACATGTGGGGAGTGACCTTTCGAATAATTTGAATTATTAAATTCAAATAAAGAGGTGTCCATTCAATTAACTAAATATTTATCAATTCCTTTCAAGGGTATTTAGCTAAAGGGGGTGGAGTTTAATTTAATTAAAAGTACTTAGGACTTCATAATTAAATTAACTTATCATAGAGATTATTTAGCCAAATAAAGTCTAGAACTTAGGAATTATTTTAGCATTTGATTATTGCAATTTATGGTCTTTGCAATTGACATCAAGTCAAATTAAGTCAGATATGAGAGAGAAAATTGCCTAGGGAACTAGGACTTTGGTGATGTAAAATCGAGATAATGCACCAAAATTGATGAAATTAAATAGGTGCCAATTTTGGGGTATTACAGTTTCAAGCTCTGAATGATTTTTATTATGTAATGGTTTCTCTGGTTATAACCATATTTTGGTAAAGGAATAAGACATGTTTAAAACTACATTTACAATCAAATGGGGAACTATGTCTTATTAGAAGATGACATTTGGTTTGTCAAATGCGGGTGCAACTTTTTAGAAAGCAATAGATAAAGCTTTTATAAACCTAATGTATAGCTTTGTACTTGTTTATCTTGATGAAATTACTATTTTTTCAAAGAATGCATCAAATCACTTTCAACACTTAAGAGTTATATTTGAAAGATGCAGGGAATATGGCATTTCTTTAAATCTCAAGAAAAGTATATTTATTGTTCATGAGGGTAAGTAACTAGGATTTATTGTTTCTAATGAAGGTATTACTATTGAACCTAAAAGAGTAAGTGTTATTCTTTCCCTACCATTTCTAGCTCATAAGAAGGGACTTCAAAGTTTCTTGGGTAGGATTAATTTTGTCAGGATATTTATTCCAGATATTTCTGAATTATTAATTCCATTAACAGTTATGCTTAGAAAAAATATTACTTTCAACTAGACTAAGGAAGGTAAGCGTAGTTTTAAGATGATAAAAGAAGCATTAACTGTTGCTCCCACATTATTAAATCCAGATTTTTCAAAAGATTTCATTTTATAGGCTTATGGAAATATTGATAGCATTGTTGTTATGTTAGTATAGAAAAATGATGAAGGTTTTGAGCAACCCTTATCATTTTTTAGTCAAAGACTTAAAGATTATGAGTTACAGTATTCATTTATTGAGAAAAATGTGCTTGTTGTTATAAGAAGTCTTAAAAAATTCAGGCATATGCTTTCAAACAATAAAATAAAACTAATGGTTGCACATCCTTCTTTTAAGGATTTCTTGTTGAATAAGGACCTGAATACCAAAAGAGAAGGTTGGATTGCCAAAGAAATGGAGTACAATATTGAAATTAAAGTCACAAAGTTGGTAAGAGGCAAAGGTTTGTGTGAGCAACTTGTAGGAAATGGAGATAATATTCCTGAAGCTGATTATGATATTGTTTTGGCCTTATTAAATAATGATTAGTTTGTTGTTCCTAATAAATAGAATGATTGGGTGGATTATATAATAACCTTCTTGCAAATAGGATGTTGTCTTGAAGGTTTGGAAAGGTTAAAAAGAAGGTATTATAGATTATAGTATATTTCTTATTATTTACTGAATGATATTTTATTTAAGAAGGATTTGCAAGGTGTTTTACTGAGATGTATTAAACTAGATCATATTGAGCATATTTTACATTAGTTTCATGAAGGGCTATCTGGAGGCCACTTTTCACCAAGAGCTAAAACTCTCAAGTTAATGACAGCATACTATTATTGGCCAAGTGTATTCAAACATGCACATTCCTAGATAAGAAAATGTAAACAATGTGCAATTTTTGCTGGTAAAGAAAAATCAGCAGTGCTTCCTTTGAAGCTTATTCAAGTGGACCAACCATTTATGAAATGGGGTCTATAATTTATTGGCATCATTAACCCACCTTCAAGTGTGGGACATAAGTGGGTATTGACAACCACTAATTATTTCACAAAGTAGACTGAAGCAATTGCTCTCAAAGATGCAAATGAGACTGTTGTTTTAAATTTTTATGGTGATCTAATTTGCAGATTGGGTGTACCATATTTGATTATTTTAGATAATGCACTTGCATTTATAGGAAACAAGATTTTAGAATGGGTTGTTAAGCATGGTGTGTTTTTTAATACTTCATCAAAATATTACCCATAGGGTAAGGGCAAGTTGAATCCACTAACAAGAGCTTGATTCAGATCATAATGAATACCTTGGAAGGGAATCCACATTCTTGGCATGATAAGTTGAAATAAGCATTATGGGATGATATAATAACTCCAAAAAGGTTAGCTGGTATGTCTCCTTACACGCTGGTTTATGGTAAGGAAGATAGATTGCCTATTTCAATTGAGTTTCCAACACTTGATTTTATGTATCAATTGGATATGATTGATGAAGCGTCCATCAAAGTAAGGTTAGATCAACCCAATGAATTAGAGGAGAAAAGGAGAGATACATTAAAAAGAATCGGGCTTCATCAAGCTCAAATGAAAAGAACATTTGATAAGAAAATATCTCCCAAGAATTTCCAGTGAGGAGACATTGTATTAAAATGTGATGAATTGAAAAGTAGGCCTAGAAGGCATACAAAGTTTGATGCCATGTGGGTTGGTCTATATATCATAATATCCAGTACGCCAGATAATGCTTTTTATTTATCTATACTTGAAGGAGAGGAGTAAGGAATCTTGGTCAATGGGATTCACCTCAAGCATTGTTTTTGAGGTATTTTTTTTGTTTTGAAAATAAGTGCAGTTGCACAATAGATTAGAGTGTGATTGGGTTTTTATTTTTTAATAAGTGTTTCTTTAGCACATTAAATTTCAATTTTGGTGTGTTATTTGTCAGTTGTTAGTTCTCTGGAAGCTGCAAGATACATTACTTAATAGCTAAACTATTATGAAATCTACACATTAATCATAATGCAAAACATTGGACATTGCAAGGTTTCGAATCATGCTCAATGTCCACACTTCACAACAGGTTACCTATGACATATCCTAGCTTACAATTTTCAACAGGAAAGCAAAATTTTCAAGAAAAATGCACTTAGAATGGTACAAAAAATTGATTACAACCAACTTATTCACATATGGCACAAAAATTATTCCCCTACCAGTTATCAACAAGCTAGTTCTGATCAATCATTAAACAACAAGGTTGACTCAAATTTGTTTTCAAGATTTCAGCAAGCTATCTTAGAAATTAATAGCTACATCCCATCAACATCATGATATATATGTATACCTCAAAATACATCACCTTGAAATATATGGATGAGCAGAAAAATTGGTATAACCAAGATATAATGATGGTGAAGACAAGAAAATACAAGTTTCTAAAACATCTTGCAGAAATTAGTTTGGTTTTAGTTTTCAGTTGGAGTGGTGTGTTATTTTTAGCATGTGTGTTTCAATTTTCAAGGTTTTTTAGTTTCTCTAAAAGTTTATGGAGGTTCAATTTTTATAAATTGAAGACTTTGTGCCCAATGGATATGCAAAAGGCAACTGGTCTGTTATTGTTTAGCAGGCAAACATCCCTGAGAGGTCGCCAAAAATGTTACCAATTTTCACTATGTTTGTTCCAATTGGCAGGGGTTGTTATCAACCCTTATTTTCTAGTGAAAAAAGTTTATTGATAATCAATTGCATTCATTTATCATATTTTTATCTCATTTTTAAAGTTGTTGGTGCATTTCTAGTTCTTGGAAAGAATTCATAAAAAGTTAAATTTTGTTATTCTAAACTATCAAAAAACTCATATTTTGGAAAAGTACAAGTCCTTAAGTTCATACAGAAAGGAAATATTTGTTTATTTTAAATAATAGAAGTACAACAATTAAAGTCATCCACACAAGCAGTGATTTCTCTGAAAATGATAAGCTAGAAGTGCATTTTAAGATAGGTAAGAGCTCTTTTTATCAGTAAAAAGAGATACAACAATGAAAATGCCTTCATCATGCAACCACACAACTCATGGCCTAGGCTAATGCAAGAATGTATTTGAGTTTTTTAAATGCAAAAAAATATAAACTTAATTACATATTCATAAATGAAAGGAAATGAGCAATAGAAGGATAGGGTTAGGCCCTCACTGTTTGATATTTTCGTGAGAGTTGATTTTCTTTGTGTCCATGAATCTGCATCTAAGGTTTTTCTACAAAAGATAGAGAAGAATGGGGTTCAGTTCATTTGAATTGAGAAATGGAAGAGTTTGACCTATCATTCTACTTCTGTGCATTTACAAAGATGAAAAAATAAGATGCATAAAAGAAGATGTTGAAAGGAATGATTACAACACTTGAACTATTTTATTTCTTAAAAATGTTTGCGTTATGTGCAAATACAGGTATGAATATTTGAGGTTGTTGAAGGATCATGGATAAATTACATGCATGAAGCCTTTTAGTTGAATCATGTAGAGGTGAAAATTTTGGGGAGACTATTGAGGGAGAATACATAATTTTTAGGTATGAGACCTTCTAGTTGAACCAAATTAGTTGGTTGAAGATTTGAGGAGATTGTTAAAGGGACATACATAAGTTACAGGTATGAAACCTTTCAGTCAAGTCATGGAGTTGTTGAAGATTGGTTGTTAAAGGGACATGGCATTTTGTAATGAAACCTTTTAGCCGAATAAAATCAATCATTAATTGCTACATGAACTTATCACATTCTACAAACATCTCATATTTATATAGGAGGGTATATGTAGCACAATAATGATAGATTTCTATAGGAGGGTAAATTTCTATAAGAAGATCTTTGGGATATCTGAATTTTTCATGTTACATCTATGTTGCAATGGAAAAAATTTGACAGATTTATAATTAGGCACAACAAAAGCATGATGTTAAGATACAACTAGCATAAGGGGATCACAGTGCGCAAATAAATTTACTCATCTTTTACATAATTTCACCATGGGGCCACAAATGTAAGGTCAGCATAATGATTATATTGCTACAGAAGTACATTTCCCTTGAACATTATAATAGAAGAACTTAATGCATGACAAGTACAATCAACTAGTATTGTGAAACATCTATAGATTTTCTATATTCAGAGAAAGGTAATGCTAACCACATATCAGCAGAAGATATACAATAACAGGTGAATATTCAACAATCAAAGGCATACCAATAGATTCAAGAGAAAAAAAATTACTGGTGGTGAAGGCATTGAATGCCTTCTAGAATCACCTTTAGAGTTTCCATGATAATTCTTATAGTTTATGATTAATGAAGGTTATCTTGTAAGCATTACCAATCAAAATGATATTCAGAGAAATGCAAATATGAAGGAAAGCTAGAAAAGAATATATTGATGTTAGTTTCCATGAGGGTAGTATGTCATCCCTACATAATATAGAATAGCTAATGTATGATTATCAAGTTAGGAACAACAAGTATTATATCAAATATCTAAATATAGTATACTTTTCAAAGCAACCATGATCAACCAAGAAGCATCTACAACATTTGAGTCAATCATAGTTTGTGTGAAGCTACAATATGAACAAAAACAATATTTCCAACCAATATGAGAAATATTATAGTAGTAGCATGTTTAGAATCATGAAAGTGATATGCATATCAGTTATCAGATCCATCAAGATAAAATAGAATATAAAGTGTATGATGATTTGCAACAAGGAAGCATCCAAATGATCTATGAACAGTTCACTCCCAAACATAGATCTTGGATAAAGAAATTATTGTTGGGAGAGGCATCATAGAAAATTCATTATATCTATTTCCAGTAAAACTACTTCACAATATTCAACATAAAGGTCATTGAATAGAGGTAAAATGAATTCAACTCTATTCAAATGTATAGGGGGAAATATGAGATCTATTCTCAAACCCAAATTCCCTAAAGAAGAGATCCAATTTGATCAACCACAAGGTTAATACATAATTGAATCAATTTTGTGAAGAATATGGAAGAGAGAGAGAGAGTAAATCCAATATTTCCCTATGGAGGAAGATATATATATATATATATATATATATATATATATATATATATATATATATATATATATGTATATATATGTATATATATGTATATATATATATATATATATATATATATATATAGATATACATGTATATATATATATATATATATATATATATATATATATATATCTATATCTATATCTATATCTATATCTATATATATATCTTTGGAAATCTGAAATAATTGAAATACAAATACTAACCTCAAATTAGGGCAGATCTGGAAAATGTTGAATTTTGATGTCTGTGCACACTTTCGGGAAAATCTGAAACCAGGCTTGGACTGGAAATGCCGAGATAGAGGAAACCCAGAAATCTTTCTCCAAGATGGCTCAGCTTAGGTTTGACCCTCATAAAAGGTCAAATACTACATTCTTTATTTGAAGTCCGATTCGAATTCTGTTTGCAGATCTCGGAAGTTTGCCGAAAAGGGTATCCAAATTTGCTCTCAGATCTAAAATTCTGCACTTGTACCTGCAAGAAAATGGGGGTTTTTGTTGTATGGGGGGTTTTCCTTGGTCAAACCCTAATTTAGGAATTAACCTTGAAATTGAATTGAAATGTATTGTGCATAAACAAAGTAATTGAAACAAATCACCTCGCTTATGTTGAAGTCCTTGTAGAGGATTCAAATCCTCAAATCCACAAGTAGGAGTGCTTCAATGGATGTAGGATGAATGTAGGATGTCTCCAATCAATGGCATTTGATCTTCAACACCAATCTTGACTTGATCTTTGCATATGAGAAGGCTTGAATGAATGTAGAAGGATGGATCATCAAAGGAGGCTCCAAAGAGATTGAATCCTTCAATAGCTAACAATGGATCTCCTTGATGGATGAATGCTTGAACACTTGAATGCTTGAAAACTTTCTTGCACTTTGAGAGCTTGAGCACTTGAGAGATGGATATCAATTGCTTGATTGTGGATGTGAGATATGAAAATGAGAGAGGAAGGCCTCCTTTTATAGTGAACTAGGGCACAATCCTCTAGAGGGGCCACCTTGGAGAATTAAATCCCAATTAGGTCCTAACCTTTAGAAAATATACCTAGATTAAATGCAATTAAATGATTTACCATCTTGAAACCCGAAATGATTAACCCGGATGTGGGAAAATAAATATCCTGAAAGCCCAAATCCCAGAAATTTTGGAAATTGGAGATTTGAAGGAAGGGGGCAAAATTGAGGTTGGACCTGACCTAGTCAGGTTTGAGCTCAACCCTAACCTAGTCAGGTTCGACCTTGACCCTAACCCTAGTCCCAGATTGACTCAGAACCAAGTCAAGAGGTCCTGGGGATGCCCAGAAACCTAGAACTCATGCCAGAACATGACAGAATGTCAGGGACAGACATAAAATCCTATGATTACTATGATGAAGGCCAGGAGGATCTATTTCTACATCCCACCTAGAAAATAGAGCAATGGAAGAGGGAAAATCAATAGAATCCTTAAGATCCTATCCTAATTTCACCTAGAATGAAAGAATCAAGTGCAGGGAAGAAGTGGAAAGTGGGGAGAAAAGAGAAATACATGAAAAGACCTAATCAAGGTGCTTGACATGACCCCAAACCACTTACTCGGAGGGCTAAATGCTCTTATCATGGAAGTTCTTCCATTTTAAGACGATACAACCATTATATTGGAATTTTGAATATGATGACTTTACAGACTTGGAGCAACAGAAAGACCCCCATCCATGCAAATAAGAAGCTCAACTATACCTGCAAATCCACTAGTATGTCCTCTTGCCAATATTCCATAGGTAAACTAGGAAGATGAACCCACATAGGCGCATTAGTAAAAAAACTATCATTATAGTCCAAGTTTGTCGACCATTTCTACAGAGATAAAGATGATTTACCCATCATCCAAGGACCCGCACAACACTTTTGATAAATCTTCCCCATTTGAGAATTCAAAGGAGAAAAAACCTTTTGGCATAGCCGCAATGTCAACCTATCCTTTAAGTTTCTATTTCTAATGCGCAAAAGATCTCACTAGGTCTATATTTGGTTGAGGACCAATAAAATTTCCAATCATAGTAGAAGCCATGATTGAAATAGTATGGTCCATTAATGGGTCAGTGATGAATATCTCAAAGTCTCCCTTAAGAAGATCTAACATGATGTTCACCTTTGGGAAAGAAGATTTCCCAGAAGGTTTAATGCCAAAAAGACCTGACCATTTCCTCTAACTTAGGGTCAGAGGGGTGCCATGTGATATATCTCCTTGAGGTTTTATTGACCCTCCTTATGTCTTGAATATTTTAACCTTTTCCACCTTTGGTCCCAAGCAAAGACTGTTGTCCTTACTGGGCGGGGCCAAACTTGACCCACCAGCATTTTCCTCTTCATCAGACGACGATCTCACAATAATTCCCACTTCCCCTGTCACACATTCTATAGCTGATCCAACTTTCTCCAGCTTCCCACCTGAGCTTGAATTCAAAAAACCCCTCTCACCCTTTCCCCCCATCCTACTCGCTCCCGCTCCATATTTTTTCTAAAAAAAATCTTTGACCCTTGGCTGTAAGCACTATAGGTAAGAAGCCCCACTATTTCACCAAGATTCAAAGTCAAACAACTCTCAATTAAGAACCATATTAGAGAGTGATCATGTGGGGACTTGAACCTTGGTTGTAGGACCTACATGCAAGAAACCTCACCATTTCACCAAAGGGACAATCCCTGTAAAAATATTTGACTCTTGCCTATAAGCACTATAGGCAAGAAGCTCCACTATTTCACCAAGATTCAAAGTCAAACAACTCTCAATTAAAAACTACAGTAGAGAACGATCTTGTGGGGACTTGAACCTTTGTTGTAGGCCCTATGGGCAAGAAGCCTCACCATTTCACCAAAGAGACCAGCCCTATTCATGAATAATGTTTTGATTACGTAAAAGCAGGTTTTGAAAGGACCCAAAACCTTTTACATTAAGATTAAAATATAGGCATTAAAGCTCCAATAGAAACTGTCCATCAGAACCAAAAAGAGACACCAAAAATACAAACAAGTCCTTAAACAAAAAGATAGAGAAAAAAGGACACCAAAAATACAACACAACAACCAGTTGGCTAAATACATTTCATAAGATCTGCCGCCTGTTCAGCCAGCATCTGCATATTAGCAGAGCACGCTTTGAGTTCCTCAATATCTTTATTCTTGCTATCCTCCAGGTTCTTGAACCTTGATCTAGTTCTTTTGTTGGGGCCATGATCCTCCTTGACCTTGATTATCATTTGCTCCCCTTTCCCCTAGTCCATTTTGTCCACCAGAATCTTGACATGTTCAGCTGAAGCCTTAAGAATGGAAAAACTCTTCTCTGCGATAGTACCAACCATTTTCTCTAGCTTCTCGACTCTATTCTCCATTATATCAATTCTATTTTTCATCACCTCCCCATTTTCAATTTTCTTCTCCATTGCAATTATTCTATCATTGAAGGCTGAGAGCCCCTCAGCCCTACCAACTATCTCCTTCAGCTCATCAATAGTTTGACCCATGGTCTTCTCCCCCAGATTCATCTTAGCAAGAATCCCAGTCTCTTTTTGAAGCTGATGAATAATGTTATTTCTGAATTAAATTATATTTAACTTTTTGGATCAACATTTCGGATCACACTTAGTGATCAATCATCAATATAATACAAATCTTAAGCATTAAAAAAAATTACTAATTCATGACAGTCCTGGACCAATATACTGCAAGGCAACTTTTGGCAGGCACTATTGGTGGCCTTTTGTCTATAGTAATGTATGCTTCTCCTTTGTTTGTCATGATAAGAATAATAACATACATATTACCAGCTGTAAACTCAACTCAACTATTCTCTATTGCACCTATTCTAACTATCTCTTAAAGTTTTATATTCCTCACTACTCTATAAACAAATTGTCTGCTATGAACTTATCTGTTTTTCTATGTATCTTTCCTGACTATATGGTATTTTCATGCTAATGAATATTGCAGGGACTTGTGATTAGAACTAAGAGTGTTGAGTATATGCCTTTCCTCCTCTCAGTATTTATCCTCTTGAATGCAATTGTGTGGGCTTCATTCATGTTTAGGTTTTACAATACCACCCCAACTTAGGCATTAGGGCTTAACACTATCCTATCCTAACAATGGAAACCTTCTCGAGTTGTGGGCAGACTCTGATTAAGAAGGAATCTTTGGATTCTAGGCCAGTTCCTATTTGATTTGGAAATATCACCTCCTGATTGAAAACTTATGTGGGAAAAGGGAAAAATAATTAAAAACTGAAAGGGAAGTGGGATGATACACCAAAATGAACGCAGACTTTGCTTGGAAGCTAAAACATTAAACTCATATATCAAAATATTGACACTTTGAATCACTGATCAACATATAGGTTAGTTTAGATCTTACTACTAGGGTATAAACCACAAATAGCTCAACCTATTAACAGACATACATATTTTGCATAAGGCTTGAATTCTGCTCACTTAGAGGAGGAATAAAAATCATTCACTTCTCCTAGCTACCAAAAACAATTTAACACTTATGAAGAATGATGAAACATGATTAAAATCAATACTCAACATATGAGGAGAAATGGATCATCTTCTTTATTATCCTTTAAAAATATGATATGTAGGTTACAAAATAAGAGCTCAAAGCATCAAGGAACAAGAAATGCTCACTTTTAGACTCTCTCCAAAATTTGGAACCCCTTAAACCGATTATGAAAATTAGTTTTATAACCCTCCTATGCCATCAATTTGAAAAACAAAGCTCTGATTACTAGCCATAATTTGGCCTTAATTCATGCCAAAAATCTAAGCCTATGAAAATTTCCATAACCTATGCCCTAAATGTTGGTTTATAATAAGGATAAAAATCCCATTTTACAATTTTTTACCAACATTTAAATTTATTTACATTGAATAAAATTCAAAATAAATAAAAGACTAAAACTAAACTAAACTTCAGGAAATATTCCTAAGTCTAATTCTATCTTGCAAAGTTGTAAAAGGGTTGACGTGACCACTTAATCCACTTGTATACTATGAGGAAACCGAGGCTATGTGCTAGCATTGTTTGAAAACTAAGCTATGCAAGATGTGGACTGTTACAGTTAAGGCATTACATTCAGTTGTCAGTTTGGATTTCAAATTCTCAAAACTTGGCTTCATTCTCTATCTTTGCTTTTTTTTTTGGCTTTGTTTGAGAAAGAATAGGGAAAAATCCCTAAGTTGATAATGAATCTCTGCAAAAAATATGGCATATGGCTCAACTTGAAATGTATCATCAGGCTCTCTGTGGTTTTTGAGGATCTCTTTGTCTCGGGCTTTCCTTCTTTTTGTGATCTGGAGATCACTTAGCATGAACTCGAGCTTTTGTTTTGAACTTGGACTCAAGCTATAAAGCTCGACTATGCATGCTCAAGCTCAGCATAAGGCTCATCCTATAACTTCTCTGTGATTTTAGAGACTACTAGCATGATTTATGGCTTTGTTTACTAAAAGTAACTCGAGCTTTGTTTGATATATCACAGTATGTGACTGAAGTTTGGGCTCGACTTGGGACTGCATCTTACTTGTGAGCAGAGGCTTCATTTGTTGAACTCAAGCCTGGATATGTAGCATGAATCATAGCTTGAAAATGAGAATGATGTCTTGTAGTCTCTGCTTTATGAACTCGGCCCATGACTGTGGTTTTGTGAATCCCTAATGGTAAGCTCGACCCCTTCTATTTGGCATAAAACCCAACATAAGTTTAGCTTCCTTGACTTAAGGTTTTGTTTTAAATTTAAAATAAGTGGCTAAACTACTCGTTCCACTATAACAGTGAACTTCTCCATCTCTTGAGCTTGAGATAATAACTAAAGCTTGAGCTTTGGGCTCAGCTGTAACTGGCATGAATCTTGGGCTAGGAAATGTGTTGAACTCCCGCAGTCTCGGCTTGGTTTGGGTTGTGGCTGAAAGATGTGGAACCAAGTCGAGATTGAAAACTCAGTCTGAAGCTTGGCATATTTCAACCACAACTTTGGACCAAGCCACAATAGTTGCAACTGATGTTCATCTTCAACTCGACTGGCTGTGTACGAGCTCTCTCTGATACATGTAGATAAGTATTTCATTTCCCTGTTTATTTGATTTGAACTAGGGTTTTTATTGCTTGCATGTAGAAGCTCATTTTTTTACTTGTTTGTAAATTACTATCGTGTCTTTGCATATACCAGTTATTGCTCCTCTGATTTTTCCATTTGATATATACTTGATAATGTTTGAATCAATAGTTTATTTTCAAGCTCACAATAGATAAACATTTGCTAGAAGTTTTAAATGAAAACCCACTATTATTTAAGCCCGTGGCTTAACTGGAACTATGATTTGGGTAAATAAATTTTTAACAGTCATTTTTTACATATTTCTCTTAGCTCGATTGATATTAATGAACTCTCCTAGCTCGGCCATTGTTTGTACTGAAGATGCACACTATAGATGAATATAGTGTATTCTACCTTCAAGTCCACTAAGATGTAAACATTTTTTCTTTTCTACGCACTCAGTTATTCTGAACTTAGCTTCAACTTGACCATGAGCACACGAGTCATCATATGTATTTATCTCTTAGCTCCTTGATGACAGTGACCTCTGTATTGAAAGCCGACCCCAATCAAGATGCTTTATTTTCAGCCTAATCAGCTATATCTTGCACTGTCAATATACACCAATAACATATAGACACTAGCACACACTAGTCATTTTGAGCCCACTTTGTACACACTAGCTAGCAACATAATGAATTCACTATCACCAAACAGTGGCAATACTTGTGATTTTAATCATTACCAATCATGATGCATTACCTTTCTGTAAATCTTCCATTCAGGCAGTTTGAATAATGCTCATTGTGACTTTTAATTTAAACCTTCTTTATATACAGTGACCATTTTTTGAATAAAGCTACATGCATAAAATTTTGTAACAAAGAATCATTTATGATCAAAAACCTGAATGGAAAAGATGATTAAATCTTCCTGTTGTCACTTCTTTTACTTGTTGTCATTTTATTTCTCTGATAAAAGGAATGCAATAAGATGAAAAATGTTTGTTTATTTATCTAAGAAGTTTGAGCACGGGCTCATGACATTAAAAGACATCAGAATGAAATTTGATGGAGTTTGAGCACGTGCTCGTGACATCCATCAAATACATACTGTAACATTTTATGGTAGTTTTAAGCACAATTCTGTAGCATTCCTTCTTTTGTTAAAAAAACAATCATTACTGCATATGATCAACTCTTAAAACATTTTGTGTTCAGCAATATCATTGATATGGAACTTCAAAATTATGTGTTACCAGTGACTATGCTGTTGGATCTTGGCACTTGAACAAGACTGTTTTCTTGAAATATGGCACTGTAGCATCTTCTAAGGCACTTTACACTACATCATTCTTCCCTGACTGTGATGTGAAAACCAGTCATCTTTGAGCATTGCAATTCATTCTATTAAGATTTAAAAACAACATTAGTGTAATCTTGTTAGGTCAGTGAACATAATAAATAGTTCAATTTATGAAAATGTCAAAAAATGATGACACTTATGAATCAATATTCAGGTTATTTTGTTCATCAATCTAACAAGATCCTACTGATTTTGAAAAAGGTTTCTCAGTTACAAATACTAAGTCCCTTTCATTCAAATTTATGGTTTTAAATATAAGAACAACATACATAAGAATGACCATTAATAGTAAAAGGTTTCATGTTTAAAAAATAAATCCCTTTAATATTATCTTTCATTTAGTGTGGATGCACATTTTCTTATTGTATTGGATTACCAGATAGATATGAAGCTTTAAAAAATTGATTGTGGTATGATGTTTTTGTTCCATGCATTGCTTAGATCCAATTGGATCTAACATCATTTTCTCTCTCATGATGCAGGTGAACCCTAAAGACTCCCTAAAAGATGAAGACCTGGACAATGAACCTGAAGACCTAGGACCTGACAGACAACCAGCTGATAACACACATACAACACAGGCAATGCATGGGACCCCTACTTTATACTTCTATCATGATTTCTATTCTACAAATGTACTCTTTTATTGACATGAAATATGAAAGAACACTTGTATACTACATTGAGTCTGAATGCACAATGTAATGATCCATTATGAATTTGAAAATTTGAAATGTTATCAATACTTAGAGTACAATAATGAAATTTGAAATTGAATGCAATAATAAAATGTTAATAATAACATGCAACCTTTTCCTATTTGTGTTTATTCTTCTATATAATCTAATCTTGGGTATCATTTTTGGTGACTTCTGCTAGATGTCTGCCTGCTAGACATGACCTACAGACCTTATCATTGGGCAATGGGGTTAGAAAATCAGAACTCCTGAATGCAACATTTACTAAAATGAAAATACATCTAATATAGACTCATGCAACCTAAAGACCTTGTGCTTGGACAACACTTATTGAAAAGAAACTAAACTAAACCTATCCCTCAAATAAAAGCTTGAGGTGGATCCCATTAACTGGAATTTGCAGAACTTCACCATCAGTTGTAGACAATTGGAAGGCATTATTTTATTTACAATTTGTAATGACAAAAGGGCATGGCCAAAAATTGTCAAATTTGTCATGCTAGCATGGTCTTCTCTTCAGTACATCCCACTTTAGTACTAAATCACCCTCCTTAAAATCTCTGGGTGTAGCTTTCTTGTCAAAAGACCTTTTGGTCTAATCTTGCCTCAACTCCATGTTTTTCAATGCTCTTCTCTTTTCTTCTTCAAGCTCTAACAATTCAACATATCTCAGCTTAAGAGGATCTTCCTCTTCAAACAACAACATTTGATCAGTTAGCTGTAATGCTAGAAACTCAGTAGAAATTGGCAATCTTGCCTCCTTACTATAAACCAAAACATATGGTGAATTCCCAATAATCTACTTTGGTGTGATTCTATCCAGCCATAAGGTTGCCTTTAGTTTTGAGTGTCAATCTCTCTTGTTCTCCTGCAAAGTCTTTTTGATGATCCTAATCAAGTTTCTATTAGTAGACTCTGCAAGACCATTATCTCGAGGGTAATAGTTGGAAGAAGTATTTAAATAAATGTCATTTCTAACAGCCCACTATGTTATAGTTGAATCAATAAAAGCTAAAGCATTATCTAAAATTATTGATTGTGGAACACCAAACCTGGTTATAATATCATCATAAAATTTGAGTACAATAGATCCAGTTGATTCCTTCAATGCAATGGCCTCCGTCCATCTGGTAAAATACTTTGTAGCAGTCAAAATCCATTTATGACCTTCACTTGAATTAGGATTTATTGGACCTATAAAGTCCACTCCCCACTTATTAAATGGTTGATCCACAATGATTGGCTTTAATGGCAATACTGTCAGCTTTTTCTTTCCTACAAACAAAGCACACTTTTGACATTTTCTTGCCCAAGAATGAGCATCTTTGAACAAATCTAGCCAGTAATAGCCAGCTCTTAGAATTTTCCAAGTTGTAGTTTTAGGACTGAAATGCCCTCCACATGATCCATCATGGAACTCAGATAAAACCTTGCTTTGATCAGCAGAGTCACTGCACTTAAGAAGCATACCATAAAAATCTTTCCTATAGAGAATACCATCAATAAGAACATAAGGAACATACTGTAATATAAAGTACCTTCTTTGAGCTTTATCAAGATCTATTGGACATTGTCTAGTTTGTCAAAATCTGGTCATATCTAATAACTAGGATGCTGAATCATTAATCAACATAGAATTACATTGGAATGAGGCAGCCTGTTCAATGGCTTCAACCTTATCTTCATCTTTTTCCATTTGGGCACACAAGCCTTTGCCCCTAACCAGCTTGGTTACATGGATATGCACATCATATTCCATAACCTTTTTTATCCATCTTGCTCTCTTTTCATTGACATCTTTATTCAATAGGAACTCCTTAATACTAGGATGTGCAACCATCAGATGCATTTTATTTCTAGAAACCAAGTGCTTAAACTTTTTCAAGGTTTAATAACAACTAGTACATGCTTTTCAACAAAACTGTACCTTTGTTCATAATCATCCATTCCTTTGCTAAAAAATGCCACTAGCTGCTCCTGTTTATCCTCATTCTTTTGTACCAGCATTGCTAAAATAGTGTCAAAACCACCATAAGCATATAAAATAAAATCCTTAGAGAAATTAGGATTAGTCAAAGTAGGGGCTGATGAAACGGCTTACTTAATTTGCTCAAAATTCCTCTTTCCCTCATCAGTCCAGCTGAAAGGTACATATTTCTTCAGCATAGTAGTCAAAGGCTTTAACAAATTTACAATATTAGGGATAAAGCGTCTAACAAAATTTAGGCTCCCAATAAAACTCTGCAATCCCTTCTTATGTTTTGGCAATGAAAGTTCCAGAATTGCATGAATCCTTTCAGGATCAATATTTGTACCTTCTTTAGACACTTGGTATCCTAAAATTTTACCCTCATGGACTGCTAAAATAGACTTCTCTGGATTAAGAGAGATTCCAAACTCTCTACATCTTTGTAGCACTTGTCTCAAATGATCTATATGCTGGTTTGCAACCTTGCTGTAAATTGTGACATCATCTAGGTATACTAGAGCAAATTTATACATGAGATTCCTAAAAGCCATGTCCATTTCTTTTTGGAATTTGGCTCCTACATTTGATAATCCAAATGGCATTCTCCTATAAGCCATTGTACCCCACTTTGTTGTAAAGGCTATTTTGAACTGGTCTGATTCTTTGACTAAAATTTGGTTATATCCAAAATACCCATCTAGGAGTGAAAATCTCTTTGAACTTGAGACATATTGCAAAATCTATTCCATGGAATGAAGAGGGTGTCTATCTTTCAGAGATGCCCTATTAAAGTCTCTAAAGTCTACACAAAGTCTGATTTCTCCATTCTTTTTTCTTACTGAACCTAAGTTGGAAACCTAGGATGTGTGTTTGATAGGAAATATTATACCACCATTTAAAAGTTTTTTCACCTCTTTCAACATTAAGGGCTCTAACTTGGGGTTTATGGGCCTTTTCCTTTTTCTGATTGGCCTGACATTAGGCTCTAGTTCTATGGTATGCTAGATCAATTGGGGATCAAATCCTTTCAAATAAGCATAATCCCAAGCAAAAACATCATTATATTCTCTAAACAAAGCAATAAGCAATTCATTTTCTTTGGGAGAATTAATTTTACCAACCTTTAAGAACTTGTCCCTGAATACCTCAACTTCTTCATAGTGATCTCTTTGATTAGCAAGCTGGTTTTATTTCTCTTGAACTGATCATCAGAGTTAAAATAAGATTCTAGACTGACCAATCCTTTAGGAAGCTTATTAGTCTTCAGCTAAATAATTTGATCTTCCATTTGCTGTTTGAGTTTGTCATTCTTAGGAGCTAAGAAATCTTATGTTTCAATCATGAAACTCAAAATATGCTCATCAATGTTAAAAACCTGCTAATTTAAGTCATTATCTGGGATAGATGACCTAACAACAATCTTAACATGAGACTGATATGAGATCTGACCTTTATTTTCAGTAGTTGAGACATGTGCACCAATACCAGCTAACCTATCAGCATGTTGATTTTTCCTTCTAGGTACAGAAATGAGGTTAAATGCATCAAATTCATCCAAAATATCAGAAACTCTGGATTTATATAACTTTAGAACATCATTCTTAACAACATTGATTCCTCTCACCTTATTTACTATTAACTCACTGTCTCCAAATTCCCTCAAGCATTTAATTTTCCTCTTTCTTGCTCACTCTAGACCTTGAATCGAACTTTCATATTCAACCACATTGTTAGAACATGGAAAAGATAATTTGTATGCAGTATAAAATTTATCACCATCTGGTGACACTAACATAACCCCTGCACCAATACCATCTTTATTCCTAGATCCATCAAAATATAAATCCCAAAGCTGATTAGATAGTTCATATTCAGTATCTTGATCTTTCATTAAATTAGGCATAACTGTATCAGACTCCAAGATCAGATAGTTTCCAAAACCACCATCAAACAAATAATCATTTTGGTTATTTCTAGTTGCCCACTCATCCAACACAATATCAGGATATTCTTTAGTTTGTGTTTTATAAGCTGAATAATCCTTAATCTCCTTTGAATCCATAATTACACAACTTGTATTAATAGGGATCAGATTATAAGGCTCTATGTGATCTTTGGCCAATAACTCTAATTTTATGGTTACCTTAGTACCATATCTGGTTCTAAAATACAAATGAGACCAATTTGATGAAAAATAACCATCTATTTTTGTTGTAAAGTCTCTTGACAGACATAAGGCAAAATAAGGTGGCAAATCTATGACATAGATATCTTGAGGAATTGAGAAATTTGGACATGAATGTAAAGTCAAGCTTGCATTTTTAACAACCCCTAAGGTCTTGACTGAGGTACCATCAAGCTGGACAACTCCTTTCTCAAGAGGTTCATACTTTAAATTCAACAGATTAGAAATTTTCTTAGGCATAATATTACTGGTTGCACCATTGTCTACCATACAATTGTGCACTAACTTGTTTCCAATGATCAAAGAAACATAGAAAGGAAGAGGTTTGTTATTTTTAGGTTTCTTACCTTCCTTTTTTGTTACTTTTTTCATATTTGCGGGCTTTTTATCTTCTGTCACTGTTGATTGCTTGAAATCTACAACCCTTTTACCTTCTTGTACTATTGGTTGTTGAACTTTAGCAAGTTTCTTTTCTTCTTTTGTTGTTGTTTCATGAACTTTAGAAGGCTCCTTTCCTTCCTTTATTGTTCTTTCCTACACCTTAAAAGGCTCTGAATTAGCCATAACAACCCTAGAAGGATGCTGAATAGCTTGTTGTGAGCTTACTGTCAACATGGACAACCCTTCCTTTAAAATTTTAGCTTGCCTTGGTATAGCTAGGGTTTCCCACATAGACAAAGTTACATTCATTTTCTTCATGGTATCAATAAAATTTTAAGGGACTACAAACTATACCTTTTGAGGAAACTTAGGAGCACTTTGATCAGCATACCTTTGATTTTGATCTTAGCTTGTTGAAGAAGAGGTCCCTTTCAAAATTGAAACTGGTGAGGAAGGAACATTTCCAGCTGACTGGTCTGACTCTAGAGCTCTCTTCTTGGCTCTAGTGTTTTCTGAAATAGGTGAATCATCATTTAGGCCACAAAACTCTTCCTCTTGCCAATTTAGAAAACTAGTATCTGGAACACCCTGATTCTGTTGTTGTTGGATCTCTTCAATAGGCACATTCTACTGTGAATTTATTAAATTTTGTACCATAAGAGCCTGATTAAGCACTCCATTGGAACATGTTGACTGATCATGAGCTTCATTACATGGAAAACAACACTTAGTAGCAATGTTATTTTGGTTGGGAACTATATCCCTAACAGTATTAAGAGGTGAAGGATTATATTGTCTATAAGGCCTCTTATTCCAATTATGCCTATTTGCATTGTTATTCCCTTGGAATTGTTTCTTGTTACCTTGAGAATTAGGTAGATTAGGATATTGGGATGAGGAACCAACAAACTGATTTTGAGCTATAGTGTTTTCTTGTGCTTGATTCTTTTTAAGGCTCACTAATTCATTGTCAAAGGTTTGCAATAAAATCTCTATTTTTTGTTGGCTATCTTTAATGCTTTGCAACTCATTCAGAGGAGTAGCAGGAACTACTTCTGGGCTTTTAAATGATGGAACAATAGAAAGGGGTGGGAGAACCAATGACATATTAGACTGAATACTAGGAAAGAAGGGCATAGGAGGCCTAGGAGCTATTTTTACAACCTGAATGCTTGAGGTAAAGAAACTCCTCCCATAGATTGTATCATAACTGAGATATCACTATTCAAACTCTTAAGAAAATACAAGAATGCATATTCAACAGAGGGTCTTACCGTAGCAGGAATCTTGTTCCATATCTTTTGGAAATGAAGATTGAAATCATTCATCTCCTCTTGTGGAGCCCTCTTGATAGTAGTTAATTGCTCCACCAAAGACAAGTTATCAAACTTATCTTCAAAGAACTTAGACAATCTCTCTCAAAACATATCCCAAGTAGCAATAGATGAAACTGGAAGAGTTCTGAACCATTTCAATGCTTTACCCTTCAATGATGCAGCCAATATCTTCAAAGCTACATCCTCCTTCGTGACGTGATGGACATTGCAAAGAGATGCAATATCTCTGATGTACTCAATGGCAGTTGTTTTCCCCTTCCCCAGTGAATGACAGTAACCCCTTTAAGGTTGCCAATGGAATGTTATTGTGTTTGGCTATCCTCAAAGGGTTTCCATAATTGAAAGGCACAAATGAAAGATTTCTTGCCATTGCAGGAAGTGTTGTATTAGAACTGGCTGGTAGTGACTGATTTACCAGTGGTGGCTATTGAGAAACAACTTGACTTTGAGATGCTCCAATATCTTCAACAACTTCGTGCTCTGAATTTTGAAATTCATCACGCTAAGAGGGAATACCTGAAATACTTTAAGATCTTAACTTCTTTGGCCTTCCTGGTCTTCTACCTCTTTGAATAGGCTGAGTAGAAAGTTCTCTAGGACCTCTTGGCTCTCTTTGGATAGCTCTGCCTCTCCTAGTGAAAGACAACTACAAATATTCAAACTCTTTAACACTCCTTGTTTGGATTCGATTCATGTATCACAAAGTCCCACCGGGCATGTCAAAAATTGTTTAGGTTTAAAATTACCACCCCAAATCAGGCATTAGGGCTTAACAATATCCTATCCTAACAATGGAAACCTTCTTGAGTTGTGGGTGGACTCTGATTAAGAAAGAATCTTCAGATTCTAGGCTAGTTCCTATTTGATCTGGAAATATCACCTCCTGATTGAAAACTTATGTGGGAAAAGGGAAAAAGAATTGAAAACTGAAAGGGAAGTGGGGTGATACACCAAAATGAACTTAGACTTTTCTTGGAAGCTAAAACATTAATCACAACTCATATATCAAAAGATTGAAATTTTGAATCACTGAGCAACATATAGGTTAGTTTAGATCTTACTACTAGGCTATAGACCACAAATAACTCAACCTATTAATAGACATACATATTCCGCATAAGGCTTGAATTATGTTCACTTAGAGGAGGAATAAAAATCATTCACTTCTCCTAGCTACCAAAAACAATTTAACACTTATGAAGAATGATGAAATAGGATTAAAATAAATACTCAACATATGAGGAGAAATGGATCATCTACTTTATTATCCTCCAAAAATCTGATATGTAGGTTACAAAATAAGAGCTCAAAGCATCAAGGAACAAGAAATTCTCACTTTTAGCCTCTCTCCAAAATCTGGAACCCCTTAAACTGATTATGAAAATCATTTTTATAACCCTCCTATGACTTCAATTCGAAAAACAAAGCTCTGATTACTAGCCATAATTTGGCCTTAATTCATGCCCCTAATCTAAGCCTATGAAAAATTCCATAACCTATGCCCTAAAGGTTGGTTTATAGTAAGGATAAAAATCCCTTTTTACAAATTTTTACCAACATTTAAATTTATTTACATTGAATAAAATTCAAAATAAATAAAAACCTAAAACAAAACTAAACTTCAGGAAATATTCCTAAGTCTAATCCTATCTTGCAAAGTTGCAAAAGGGTCGACGTGACCACTTAAGCCACTTGCATACTATGAGGAAATCAAGGCTATGTGCTGGCATTGTTTGAAAATCGAGCTCTGCAGGATGTGGACTATTGCAGTTAAGGCATTCAATTCAGTTGTCAGTTCATATTTCAAACTTTCAAAACTTGGATTCATTCTCTGTCTTCACATTTTTTCTAGCTTTGTTTGAGAAAGAATAGGGAAAAAACCCTAAGTTTATAATGAATCTCTGCAAAAAATATGGCATATGGCTCGGCTTGAAATGTATCATCAGGCTCTCTGTGTTTTTTGAGGATCTCTTTGTCTCGGGCTTTCCTTCTTCTTGTGATCTAGAGATCACTTAGGATGAACTCGGGCTTTTGTTTTGAACTTGGACTCAAGCTAAGAAGCTTCACTATGCATGCTCAAGCTCAGCATAAGGCTTGGCATGTAACTTCTCTATGATTTTAGACACTACTAGCATGATTTATGGCTTTGTTTACTAAAAGTAACTCGAGCTTCGTTTGATATATCACAGTATGTGACTGAAGTTTGGGCTCGTGTCATGAGCCGTAATTAACAATGAAAATAAGTAAACTAGATTTGAATATTATTTTAATAATAAATATATAAGTTCTTATGATTAATTGTTATATATAATATTAATAATAACGTTAATAAAATTCAAATAATTTACAATACTATTGAAATAGTACAAGATATAATACAATATTCAATATATAATAATCAGTTGATATATCAAACATTGATATTATTATAAATAATATAATAACGAATATATTATATATTATTTATTGATATAATAATAATAATTAATGATATAACAATAGTTAACAATATATGATAGATAATAATAATAATAATATATTATTTTAATATATTATTATAACCAAATTAGATTTAATTTATATATTATTAATATAAAGCTAGAAAATATTGAATCAGAAGTTATAAATATTATTATATACAAATACATAACATATTATATAGAACTAATATATAATATTAATCCAAATATAATTATGGATAGCATTAATATTATTATTAAACAAATATTAAAATAAGTATTATTATTACTAATAAGCATCGACATATTCAAATAAATATAAATTAATATGTGTGAGATTAAATAATTATCGGCATTTAAACAACCCAAAGGGATGTAATGTTTGAAGGACACCAATCAGTACTTATTAATACCGATTGGCATCCATGGCAGACAGGACAGGCACGGAAAATGAATAAGGGAACATCGCAGAACAAAGGATAGCACATTAAAAGGGATTCAGAGATACTGCCAAATGGTATCAGGTACGTTTATATGCATCGCGTACCATACCTTATGTGATAAAGACAAATATTGTATTTGCTATGTATTATGTGCAAATAAAGATCAAATATAAACATTAAGTAAATAACATGTCATAAGTAATGAAATATTAATAATTATATAATTATATATATATATATATATATATAGACCTTAATTTAAGATGATATATATATATATATATATATATATATATATATATATATATATATATATATATATATATATATATATATATATATATATATATATATATATATATATATATATATATATATATATATATATATATATATATATATATATATATATATATATATATATATATATATATATATATATATATATATATATATATATATATATATATATATATATATATATATATATATATATATATATATATATATGAGATTGTTCTTAATATAATTGGATTTAAATGCAAAAGTGTCATATACTAATCATTGGGAATTGATATTTGTGATTGCAATCTTAATTGTGAATTCTAGGGCAAATCTAGTAAACTACCAATTGAGAACATTACAAGGGATATATAGATATATGAATCTTAATTGATATATACCGATATATGAATCTTATATATATATGGAAATAATAATGATTTAGGAATATGATCTAGATTACTCTAATTATAGTACATAGGGATATATCTCGTCTCATACTATGATATCTTAGGATAGGGAGTTTGTGGAGGGAGAGGTGGAGTAATTTTGGGCACATGACGGATATCCTAAAAGGAGCCGCTTGTAGTCTGTTTCATGCGCCCTTTGGCACTGTAAGTCTTCCATCTTATGATGATCATAGTAAGGGAAGGAGAAAGATGCATGTGCCCTATATGAAGAGATCTTCTATATGACTACGTTCATTAGCTTATCACTCAATAGTTTCCTCTAACTTCAATGATAGTGATGGTTATATGTTGTTAATTATTCGATGATTCCCTAATTTATGCCTAAACTGATGGAATTTTGGTCTAGGGGTAAAAAGGGTTCATTACAGCTCGGCTTAGGACTGCATCTTACTTGTGAGAAGAGGCTTCATTTGTTGAACTCAAGCCTGGATACGTAGCATGAATCATGGCTCGAAAAGGAGAATGATCTCATGCAGTCTCTTCTTTATGAACTCGGCCCACGGCTGTGGTTTTGTGAACCCCTGATGGTAAGCTTGGCCCCTTCTATTTGGCATAAAACCAAGCATAAGTTTAGCTTCCTTGACTTAAGGTTTTGTTTTAAATTTAAAATTGGTGGCAAAACTGCTCATTCCACTATAACAGTGAACTTCTCCATCTCTTGAGCTTGAGATAATAACTAAAGCTCCAGCTTTGGGCTCAGTTGTAATTGGCATGAATCTTGGACTGGGAACTGTGTTGAACTCCTGCAGTCTCAGCTTGGTCTGGGTTGTGGCTAAAAGATGTGGAACCAAGTCGATATTGCAAACTCGGTCTAAAGCTTGGCATATTTGAACCACAACTTTGGACCAAGCCATAATAGCTGCAACTGATGTTCATCTTGAACTCGATTGGCTATGTACGAGCTCTCTTTGATACTTGCAAATAAGTATTTCATTTCCCCCTTTATTTTCTTTGAACTAGGGTTTTTGTTGCTTGCATGTAGAAGCTTGATTTTTTTTACTTGTTTGTAGCTTTCTGTCACGTCTTTGCATACACCAGTTATTGTTCCTCTATCTTTTCATTTTGATATATACTTGATAATGTTTGAATTAACAATTTATTTTCAATCTCACAATAGATAAACATTTGCTAGAAGTTTTAAATGAAAACCCACTATTATTTAAGCTTGTGGCTTAACTAGAACTGTAATTTGGGTAAATAAATTTTTAACAGTCATTTTTGACATATTGCTCTCAGCTCCATTGATAATAATGAACTCTCCTAGCTCGGCCACTGTTTGTACTGAAGATGCACACTGTAGATGAATATAGTGTATTATGCCTTCAAGTCCACTAAGATGTAAACATTTTTTTCTTTTCTATGCACTCAGTTATTCTAAACACAACTTTAGCTTGACCGTGAGCACACGAGTCATCATATGTATTTATCTCTTAGCTTCCTTGATGACAGTGACCTCTGTATTGACAGCCGACCCCAATCAAGATGCTTTATTTTCAGCCTAATCAGCTATACCCTGCATTGTCAATATACACCAGTAACATATAGAAACTAGCACACACCAGTCATTTTGAGCCCACTTTGTACACACCAGCTAGCAACATAATGAATTCACTGTCACCAAACAGTGGCCATACTTTTGATTTTAATCATTACCAGTCATGATGCATTACCTTTATGTAAATCTTCCATTCATTCAGTTTTAATAATGCTCACTGTGACTTTGAATTTAAACCTTCTTGATATACAGTGACCACCATTTTTTGAATAAAGCTGCATGCATAAGATTTTGTAACAGAGAATCATATATGATCAAAAGCTTGAATGGAAAAGATGATTAAATCTTACTGTTGTCACTTATTTTACTTGCTGTCATTTTATTTCTCTGATAAAAGGAATGCAATAAGATGAAAAATGTTTGTTTATTTATCTAAGAAGTTCGAGCATGGGCTTGTGACATTCAAAGACATCATAATGAAATTTGATGGAGTTCGAGCATGGGCTCATGAAATCCATGAAATACATACTGTAAACATTTTATAATACTTTTAAGCACAATTTTGTAGCATTCCTTCTTTTGTTAAAAAGCAATCACTACTGCATATGATCAACTCTTAAAACATTTTGAGTTCAGCAATATCATTGATATGGAAATTCAAAATTATGTGTTACCAGTGACTATACTATTGGATCTTGGCACTTGAACAAGATTGTTTTCTTAAAATATGGCACTGTAGCATCTTCTAAGGCACTTTACACTACATCATTCTTCCCTGACTGTGATGTGAAAACCATTCATCTTTGAGCACTGCAATTCATTCTGTTAAGCTTTAAAAACAACATCAGTGTAATCTTGCTAGGTTAGTGAATATAATAAATAGTTCATTTTATGAAAATGTCAAAAAAATTTGACACTTGTGAATCAATATTCAGGTTATTTTGTTCACTAATCTAACAAGATCCTGCAGATTCTGAAAAAGGTTTCTCAGTTACAAATACTAAGTCCCTTTCATTCATATTTCTAGTTTTAAATATAAGAACAACATACATAAGAATGACCATTAATAGTAAAAGGTTTCGTGTTTAAAAAATAAGTCCCTTTAATACTATCTTTCATTTAGTGTGGATGCACATTTCCTTATTGCATTGGATTACTAGATAGATATGCAGCTTTGAAAAATTGATTGTTGTATGATGTTTTTGTTCCATGCATTGCTTAGATCCAATTGGATCTAACATCATTTTCTCTCTCATGATGTAGGTGAAACCTAAAGACTCCCTAAAAGATGAAGACCTAGACAATGAACCTGAAGATCTGGGACCTAACAAACAATCAACTAACAACACACAGACAACAAAGGCAATGCATGGGACCCCTACTTCATACTTCTATCATGCTTTTTATTTTGCAAATGTACTCTTTTATTGACATGAAATATGAATTATGAAAGAACACTTGTATACTACATTGAGTCTAAATGCACAATGTAATGATCAATTATGAATTTGAAAATTTGAAATGTGATCAATACTTAGAGTACAATAATGAAATTTGAAATTGAATGCAATAATAAAATTTTAATTAGTATTACCTAAAAGATAGTGTTAATTGGACCTTAAAAAATGCAACCTTTTCCTATTTGTGTTTATTCTTCTATATGCTGTAATCTTGGGTAACAATTCTCTTTGGTTACAAAGGACATATTTCTTGGTGTAAGTACTTCATTTTTTTGGGTTTACTTTTCTTCTTTTTTTTCTTTTTTCTTATAAGTGATTGTATACACTTAAAAATGGCTTCATTAATTAATTAAATATTTATTATTTAATTGATATTGACTTGATAAATTAATTAAATATTTAATAATTATTTCCTCTATTTATTAAATAGACTATTCAATTTATTTAGTAAATTCACTATAGTCTATTCCTCTATCCTAAGTCTTCTAATTAGTCTTCCAGGGATGGCTAATCTAGTCCTCTATCCTAAGATTATAATGGAGATGGCTTCCCCCACTAACATCAGTCATTTAAGATCTTTGCAGGGACGTCTCCAATCCATTTGAAGATTTGTTTCTCAACTAGCAGATTGAAGTCATCCCTTTCAACATTTGTTGCATAAAAATATTTTATTCTAATGGGATGATAAATGTGAAGAATCTTTCAATAAAATCAAGCAATATCTGGCAATCCTCCAACTCTGTTGTCACCAATTCTGGGCAAGCCACTCTTGCTCTACATTTCAGCTACGACAGTTTCACTAGGTGCTCTTTTGGCTCAGCAAGATCATGAAGGAAAATAAAAAGCCATCTATTATATCAGTTGCACCCTAGTGGGATATGAGCTAAACTATTCTCCTATAGAAAAAGCATGTCTGGCCGTTGTTTTTGCTTCACAAAAATGGTGACATTATATGTTGTCACATTCTATCCAGCTCATCACAAAGATTGATCCTTTAAAGTATCTATTAAGCAAGACAGCATTGACAGGCAGATTGGCTAAGTGGATCATGCTACTTAGTGAATTTGATATTGAATATGTAGACAGGAAGGCTATCAAAGGTCAAGTGATCATAGATCAGCTAGCAGATGCTCCATTAACGGATGACCAACCTATACACATAGAGTTTCCTGATGCACACATCCTTGCTTTATCTACACAAACATGGCAACTATACTTTGATGGATCGTATACTCAACAGGGTTCAGGAGCTGGTATTCTCTTTGTCACACCGCAAGGATACACAATTTTGAAATCTTACAAGCTACTCTTTCCTTGCACCAATAATGTAGCAGAATATGATGCTTTGCTGATTGGGTTAAAGATGGCTTTATAATGGAAAGTAACTAAAATAAATGTCTATGGGGATTCTTAGTTGATTATAAACCAGGTTAATGATGATTATCAGACTAAAGATGATAAGTTATTACCATATAAACGTATGGTTGATGACTTCAAAAAATATTTCTCAGTCATCACTTTTGAGTAGATTCCTCGGCATGATAACAAGATTGTCGATGCAAAGGCAACAATTGCTTCTTTGTTTGATACAAAAGATACCAAGGTCCATTTTGAGTTCTTGGTGGAATCCCTGACTTGTCCTGCATATGATGATCTTGATACGAGTATTATATGTCATCTAATTAGACACGACTCCCCAATCTATGGAAAAATTTATTCCTATCTAAAAAATGACATCCTACCCCTTGACCTATCTTGAAATAAAAAATGAACTTTTCTTCGCCAAGCCTCCCGCTATGTCCTAATATCTGACACCCTTTATCGGCGAGGTCTTGACAGTACTCTCCTACGATGTCTTGAGCATGATGAAGCTCAAACTACCTTGCAAGACTTACATGAGGGTATTTGTGGGACACATTCGAGTGGTCCCTCTTTGGCTAAGAAACTCATGCGTATGGGTTATTATTGGCCTACCATGGAAACATATTCCTTTCATTTTGCTAGGGCATGTAAGAAATGTCAGATACATGGAAACCTTATTCATGCTCCAGCACAAGAGTTACATCCTTTTACAACTACCTTACCATTCAGTCGGTGGGGACTTGCCATTTAGTCGGTGGGGACTCGACCTCATGGGCACTATCAACCCTCCATCTTCCAATGACCATAAATGGATTATCACTGCAACAGAGTATTTTACTAAATGTATTGAGGTCGTTCCATTGATTACCACCACAGGGAAACAAGTGTCTATGTTTATCCTAAATTATATCATTTCCAGATATGGTATACCTATGTATCTCATTACTGATCATGGGAAACAATTTCAAAATCAGGACATGGATGAACTATGCGCAAAATTCCATATCACCCATAACTATTCCACCATATACTATCCCCAAGGAAATGGCCAAGCTGAGGCGTCAAATAAAACAATTGTTAAAATCCTACAAAAGATTGTCAATGACGTTGGCTATGACTGGCATATCCACCTGAATCCAACCTTATGGGCTTATCATACTTCCATCTATACTCCCACTGGAGCCACCCCATATTCCCTTGTCTATGGATCTGAAGCAGTCCTGCCCTTCGAGGTTGAGTTGCCTTCACTTCGTGTCACTCTCAAAGATTTGATTCCTGATGAAGACTATAGAGTTGCATAGTTGACTGAACTAGAGTTGCTGGATGAACACCATCAGATAGCTTATGATCATTTGAAAGTCTATCAGTAGCATATGTCTCATCAATATAACAGCAAGGTAAAGATCAGAGACTTTCAGTTGGGTGACCTAGTTCTTCGAGAAAATCCAAAGAATCAATTGCATCGTGAGAAGAAGAGAAAGTTTGAACCCAATTGGTTAGGTCCTTTTGTAGTAACAACAGTTTATGTTTCTGAGGCTTATCAATTGTCCACACCTAAGGGAGATCATTTGGATGAACCTCTTAACAACATACATCTCAAGAAGTTATATCCTTGAAATCCCAATGCAAGGGCTATGTATATATTTTGTAAATACAAAAAATCATAAAAATACAAAAAAATCAAAAAATCAAAAGAAAATTGCAATAAAAACATGTGGTGAAAACCTGGAAACAGGTGTCATGTGTATCAAGTTAGCTCCTTTATCTATTAGGATTCTTCTAGTGTGTCCGTTCATTATATATATCCACAATAAAACCACTAGTCAGTCACCATTCCTGCCATGTACATATCATAATAAAATGGCTAGTTCATACACCATCCATTGTATTTACCCATAATAAAAACCCACCATAGCTTGATCATTTATCATGGTCTTCAATCATTGTCTTGTTGCGTCTTTCTTCATCCATAATAAGTCAATTCATCACCTAGCTAGGGGCATGTCCTCGACCTGGTTCAGGAAGTGGATCTATGATAGTCATGAATCTTAGAGGACAGAATGGAGTATTTTCACTAGACAAGAAAACACAATCAAATGTTCTTTCACAATGGTATCTTCATAATGAATCAAAATCTGTAATCTGTCCTTTGAAACATGGCCACTTATCTATCATTCTTGACTATACATCATCAATTGAACTGATCACTGTATCTTACACTATCTTTTGGAAAAAGAAATGTAATATTCATGGAAAGCATGTTAGAATGATTTTTTGAAGATTATGCATTCACATCTAGATTTCATTTGTTATCATGTTTCCTATGCTATTCCGGGATATCTTTGGGGCATGGTATTTTCTTTGATTACTGTTTGTGGGATATTTTCTGATGAAGTCGAAGGAACAAATAATTGGGGTGTCTGTGCATAAGTGCCTTCATCAATTTAATAGTATTGACAACATACAAATTATGTTGTTTGACAAATGCTATTATTGGTGATACGCCAGCACATACCTCGACTCCAAATATTTGTTCCCCGATGGAGGGGGGGATATTCCTTGTCTATTATGCAAATGAAACTCAGGTCATCTCGGTTCAATTATACCTAGATGCTTGTCAAGTTTTCTACATTAAACTCCATGCAAGAAGTGCTCAGGTCATCCTGGTTTAATTATACCATGATGCTTGCATTTTCTTGCAACATAATGAGCTCAATGATGAAAATCAAATTCCAGTTATTATGAAGTTCTAAGATGTTACATGAAGTTGTGGAGATATACTCATTTTATATTGCATTTCATTTAAACAGTTCACAACTTGCATATCAGTGCTCCTTTTATAGAGATTTGTAGATTATCTTTTTAGGTTATCTATTCTCCTAGTCCATTCTTCTTGTGTTAGATACATTGTTATTTAAGTTGAGGACATTTGGACAACAAAAACATCAAGTTTTCACCTCGCATCTTACAAACATTTAATCAATTCATTTAGGTCATGCATTATCTTCATTAGGTGTTTTCATTTGTATATTATCCATCTATATTACATACATATTTCATGTGCGTAAATTCCATAACATTTCATTATCTTTTCATTATGATGTAAGTTGTTAGCTTTTAGTCATTTTAAAGAACATCATCATTTATTATCCATTATATGCATTTTACATCATCATTTATTATCCATTATATGCATTTTACATCATCATTTATTATCCATTATATGCATTTTTACATCATTCATTTATTATCCATTACATACATTCATTCATTTATTGTCCATTATCTGCATTGTTCTTTACGTCATTTCATTAGTAATCACATAGCATTGTATAAGAGTAAACTCATTTAAGACATGCATTTATATCAACATCATATGATTAACCATTAAGCATTAATAATATCAAATAGAATATAAAGCATTTTGCATTCTAGAACATACATTCTATGCATATTAAAGTAAAACATCACATCTTGCATATGTTAGTACACACATGTATATAAAATCATCAAAGTAAATCATGATAGAACTACATCACTATATATATATAGTCCATCATATAGAGTCAATCATATAAAGTCCATAAAAACACAACAAAACTGTCCAAATGTCCAATGATATAAAGAAACATAACAATGTGTCCAAAGTCAGTGTCTATCAAGTCAATGATACAATGATACAATGATGTAATGATACAAAAGGTGTATACAATGATCTCCATAATCTATGATCCACTGCCTCCAGACTCTGTCTATCACTATCTGCGAGATGCAATGAGACCTTGTGCTGCTGAACCACCTGATCCTGAGGATCCGCCCTGATCTCCTAAACCTGTCGGTGCTCTCGGAGGGCATGATGATACACCCCCACTACCAGCTAGTGCCTGTCTATCATAAACCATTGTCCTAATAGCCACTGAGCTCTCTTTGTAGCTCCCGATCCATTGATCCCTTGAGACCACCTGTCTATAAGCCTCTCGCCAGGAGGATATCTCCTTCCTGGCATGTATCATGGCTCTCGAACTATCTCCATGGGGACCCAAATCCTCTATACACTGTAGCTCATCTAATAGCATCTTCGACTCCCTGAGTCTCTCAATAGTCACATCCCGCTCATGTCTAAATAGTCCCATCTGACTCTCTAGCCTCTCAATCCACCTCTCCAAACTAGGAACACGGTCTGCCTACACCTGTGTCATTGCTAGTCAGACTAGCAATGAGTTAATATCGGGATCCTCCTCCTCCGCAACATCTTTCTATAAATAGGGATCCTGTCCGCCAATTTCCATCCCTGTTGGCTCCTCCTGAGCATCCACATCCACCATAGGTACATCCTATCCATCCTACCCATCATCAAGGATTTGTCCACCTATACCACTCTACCCTAAGCTAATAACACATCTGCCTCATCCTGTCCCTGCCCCTGCCTGTATCGACACCTATACTTGTACAGCTGGTCCTTGTACTGGGGCAGCTGGTATATGTGCCTAAGCAACTGGTACTTGTAATGGAGCTCATGTTATTGGTGTGTTGGAGGTCTCCATCCTTGCCTAGCCAGAGGTGGCATCAATCCCCTCTGCCTCACACCGCTTCCTCTCATCCGTGCTCCAACCCTATCCCCTCTCCCTCCGTCTCGTCCATCTCCTCCATCATCTCCTCCACCATCACCATCACTGTCACCGCCACCTCCTCTCCCTCATCCTTACCTATCTCACCCTTGCCATCTCCCATGACATCTATCTGCTGGATCCCTCTCTGGTGGCCTAGCTACCAGATCAGTCAATCGAGGAATTGGAAAGTCTTTAAGGAACTGCTCCAGATCAGTAGTCATCTCGGGGTCCACAACCCCCTGTCTCATAGTCCATGCCTAGAATGGCATGTCCAAAAAATCTTGTCTCACAACATCAAATGAATCCATGGGCCCCCAGTCACGTCTCTCCTAATGAGTCCTAGCGAACTTTGTAACTCCTTGAGGCCTGCCCTAGATCCTGCCAAACTGGCGCAGAACCCGACTGACTAGCTATCTCTCCAGAATGAAGGGCATCTTCCCTATCAGCCATCATGACTCAAAACAAAATCTCAGCTACCGCTCATCATCCCAGGGCTCACATCTTAGGTATGGTCTCCATGTCACTATATCTAGTGTATGCACTCCTATGGTACACCACCTGATGAAGATCATGATATAAGTGGGATAATAAGCAGACACCCCAAGAAAAATGGGTCCCATCCAACATCCAATGTAATGTGCGACCCCATCCAACTGTAAATTCATGTGATCTCTGATCAAGGCATACGAAACCCCCAATCGCTCCTGCTAGTACTACTGGTAGAGGCTCATACAGGTCCACCATGTCCTCCCAGCTAATCTCCTCCTCATCAATGTCATCATCTCCAAAGATGGCTCTGCACTCTGTCACTCTACCATGTCAATCATAATGCACTAAATCCCTAGCGATAGGAAGTTGGAGGATGCGATATACATCCTCTAGTGTGACTATCATCTCCCCTGTCAGAAGATGGAAGGTACTCATCTCCGAGTGCCATCACTTTGCCAATGTCATCATCATGCTCCGGTTCACCCTAATCTCGGGCATGTAAATAACATGGTATAAACTAGACACACCAATCAGAAGTCTGTTAGTCTCTAGCAATGCTGGTCTTAGATTCTGTGTGACGGGATATCTCTCCCGTGATATCATAATATCAGTAATATCCTCCTATCCAAATCAAACAAAATCAAGCTATCAGATTTTGATAAACTAATCTACAACATCTATCTATCCTATTATATCAACTACAAACATGTTTTATCACGTGTTTCAACAGATGATTTTATCAATTATCTAGAATCAAGACCAGTTAACTAGCAACCATGCTACAGTGTTGCCTATCTTGACCAAAATTGATCAAATTTAATCGTCGACAGATCAAATCAGCTTATTGACATCTAGTTTGACCTAATTGACTTTCTAATTTAACCAAATTATATCAGTTAAACAAATGCGTAGCACAGAACAATGCATGCGCAGTATCCGTAAACATTTGCGCAGTTTTTCATACATGCACAGATTTATTGCACATTTGTGCAACAATTCTACACAAATGCGCAGAAAGAACCTATGCCCTATTTTAATTCATATTTACACAGCACAAACTTTCTTCTAACATGCATGCGCAGCTGCCCTGAACGAATGCGTAGAAGTTTGGATTTTTTGCGCAAACGTGGCTAGTTGTTGCGCATTCATACGCCGCAACTGTGCATTCGTTTGCCGCCCAAGAACAAAAAAAATTTCAAAATATCTAACCTACTATTCGACCTAACCTACACATGCTAAATCCTACTCTATCATTCTGGAAATCACAAATTGACAAAGAGGATCAAATCACCTACTGGCTCACTCGAATCGGGTGGTTGCTGGAAGCGTCTGGCCCTCTCAAAGCGGTGATCTGACAATGGAAATGACATCCTGGCAGCTCTGCTCTTCTCTCTCGCACGCTCTGATCTCCAAATGACAAGTGTGCACAATGAGCCTATTGTGGACCCCTTTGCCTTATTTATAGCCTGTGGACCCGATGTGCTTGGTGTGTGGACCCTATCTCCCATTTTTCTTCTATTTCACCCCATTATCACCCATCTTTTCTCCTGTTTCTTTCGCAGATTGATTATCCAACTTGAAAAAAAATCAAATCATAAAATTCAAATAATCAATTTTTTCAATCAATCTCTCGAGGGGGCATGCATAGGTCATCTCAAACATTGTCTGGGGCAGGGGCAAAATACTTGAAATTTTCTTTGAAACAATGTGACACGCACATTATTTCAAAGAGGGGCAAAATGTATACACTTAAAAATGGCTTCATTAATTAATTAAATGTTTATTATTTAATTGATATTGATTTGATAAATTAATTAAATATTTAATAATTATTTCCTCTATTTATTAAATAGATTATTCAATTTATTTAGTAAATTCACTATAGTTTATTCCTCTATCCTAAGTCTTCTAATTAGTCTTATTAAAGTTATTTAATTAAATATACAATCACCTAAATATGACTAAGTCCCCTAGTCCACCTCACCTACCTAGTCACCTGACACATCACTTTGGCTAAAATAAATAATTATTATTAATTATTTATTGGTAATTATCCTCACCCCACACATGTCCTATTCTTAAGGGCTATGTGGCCTCATAGGACTTGGTCTCATGACCACATGTCCTTTCTTAAACCAATTCAAGAGACATGCCCTATTCCTAAGGGGCTTCTCAAGCCACCTCTAAGGGTCAAAGGTGACTCATGGGACACTTGTACAAAGATTCCTCATGAGGAAAAGGTCTCTACCTCTTTCTCTCTTTGGTCTTTGTGAGATACTTGACATGTGTCTTTCCCTTCCACCTTGTTCTCCTCCATGTCAATGTGAGAGGAACATAATCCCTATTCTTCCTCTCACATTCCAACTACATACCCCTTTCTCTCAACTCCTTCAACCAAGTCAATCCTAGCCCTAGGATCTTCCACCTTTCATTCTCAACCGTAGGATTCTGCCACCTAGGCTTAGATCCTCCAAAATTCTATATAAGGAGCCTAATTTTCCCTTTGTGAGCTAATAGGTATTTTTGGTAATCAAGCAATCAAGCATTCAAGAATTCAAGCAATCAAGCAATTTCAAGAGCATTCAAGCCATAATCAATCCATCTTCATATCATTTGCATTCACCATATTTGCATAAATTAATTAGGATTTAGTTTTGCATATAATTCACTTAATCTCCACACTTTGGTATCATCTTGGGCAAGGACCTTCAAATTGGAAATCTGAGAGCTCAACACATCCAAGAAATCAGAGCATATGAGGACAATGGAGACAAGCTACATGGTAAGTGAAGGTAAGACCTTGTTTTAGCTTCAATTTTGGTGTATTCTTCATTGTTGTTTGCTAATTAGTTTGATTTGTTAATCTTAGAATAGTTAATTTATCATTTAGAGTAGTTATTACAACTAATTTGCATACAATGATAATACCAAATTTGAGTTTTTATGGGTACCTTGTGGTGTTGGTAGCCTTTTGGCAATTGTTCAGCTTATAGTTTATGCCATGTACAGAAACTCGAAGCAAGAACATATGATTACAAAAGAAAAGAACCCAGTT